>CAMZMU010000109.1:9637429-10253540 GCA_947311845.1 Poa pratensis | reverse complement strand
TTAATCCTTGCCGGGTTTCGACGCCCGGTTTCCCTTTCAGCACTTAGCGAAAACTATCTCCCAACTATAACCCCATCCTTATCCATTTTAATCGCGATCTTATCATTTATACTCCGTAATTATCTCATTCTGTTTGTCGTTGACTTTTAGTCAAAGATCCTTATCTCTTCACCTTTTACCACAACACCCCTAGGTTTTCACTGCGCCTATAAATAGAAGGCCAGGAGACACCACAGTCACTTTCCCCACCGAGTTCATCTTCTTCCTCGCGCGCGCACTGTAGCAGCTGCGGATCCAATCTCAAATCGAGCTCTCAATCTCTTGCAAGAAGATCTACAGGTACTTTATCCCATGCATCCGTGCTCCGCACCTGATTTCAACTTGAATCTTGTCCAATTTACTTTGCATTTCCTTTCCGCGTATCCACATCTAGAACTAGGGTTTCACTCCTCCATTGTTGCGCTCAGAGAACCTCAAAGCTTCCCAGCCATGGTGAAGGATAAAGCCAAGGCCGAGCTCCCCGCGCGGCGAAGAAGCTCGCGAAGAAGCCCCACAGCGCCAACGCCGGTGCATCTGGCTCCGCCGGCCCCGCTGCTACTCTCAGGTCAACTGGACCAAATCCACGGACGACCTTAATGCTGCAGGAATATGTGAATTGCGGCGAGCTCCCTTCAAAGGACGAGATCCAATGGCGCGCTGCTGGAGAAGAAATCCCCCCAGCCCCAAGGAAGGTGAAGTGGTGGTTTTCCTTGACCACGTTCAGCGCGGCCTTCGCCCCGGGTTCCCTGTTTTTTGCCGGCTTGAAGTACTATGGCCTTAGGTCAAGACATCGCGCCCAACTCCATGCTGAACATCAGTAACTATGTGGTGTTCTGCGAAGATTATCTGCAAATGGCTCCAAGCCTCGAGCTGTTCCTCGAGTTCTTCTACTGCAAACCCCTCCCGCAAGGATCAAGTACTTCCATATGGGGGAGTTGCGATTCAGCGCCGAAGGGAGTGCGATTTCCCCGGCACTCCTTCTGGCCAGCCACCCTAAGGGGTGGCAAAACACTTATTTTTACTGCCAAGACACCTCTCCAGAATCTGATGATGCCCGTTACCCGCTTTCCGAAACTCGGGTTTAACAAATGATGCCAAGATGAACAGTTACGCAGATGACGCCGAGCGGTCAAGCTCGAGCCCATTCTTCGCCGGGCCAAGAGCTTTACTCACCCAGGTCTCAAGGGAACAGATCTGGTCAAGTGCTGGATCGGTTGGTTTCATTCAGCCACACAGCATCAGGACCCGGCTAAATTGCTAGTACACTGATGAAACCACAGACAATATGCGTTATTCAGAGATGACGCTCACTGATGATCAACTTGTGAAGAATGCCAAGAGACACTGGCGAGAAGAAAGACGCCATTGCACTGAACGGGCTTGCCCCATTTAGTGCCAAGAACAAACCCCCCACGTAAAACTAACACTCAATCCATCTTGTTTACTTTAACCCGGCAAACTCATCCCTGGACTGTTATTTACCGTGACTGCTTTCTCAGGACTCCAAATGGTGAGCGTGGATTTACCCCAACATCCTCTCCTGACGGAGAGGACACAGAAAGTGAAGACGATGAACAAGAAGAAGAAGGTGAGCTTGACTCCGAGGCCGGCTCTTCCTCCAGTTGATTAACAACGAAGTCCCCAACAAGGACACCTCTACTGACAACACCCAGCAAATTTTATTCAGGCCCCACAGACCCGGCTCTGACGTAGCGCCGGGTCCCCAAGTTACTGCAGCTCCAACTCAAAAGAGGACCCGGGCCACCATAGCCAAGGTACCACACTCTTTTCTCAATCTTCATGATGAACTTATCTTAAACTTAAGCACAACCACAGGAAAAGAGGCCGAGAAGGAGGCTGAGGCGAAAGAGACGCCGAACCCGGTCTTCTACAAGCGAGCTTCCCTGAGCCCAGTATCCCTCAAACGCTCTTTATCAAGCTGGGCCAAATCCATCCGAGACGCCCAGCAAACAGTTCCCTTAGCGGCAAGATCCGGGTTCCTAAACCATCTCGTTTGTCAGATTCTTCCTCGGATGGTGTTAGCACACCCGAGGATTTCCCGATCAACACCGGGTTAGAAATACCTCTCATATCTTTTCCATACTCTATACTTCACTGTCCATTCTTTTTTAACTAAGACATATTTTGTTCCAGTGCCCGGGCTTTTATGGAAGAAGACCCGGAGTCTCCTCCCGCGGCATCCCCTCCTCCAGCAACCACAGAACCTTCTCCTATGGAGGCACATATAGAAGAACCAGAGGACAAGGACGAGCCAAGGGATCAAGCGACCCCCGCGCTTCTCCAAAAAATGTTGTTGACCCGGTACCAGAATCCTCCCCAGTCTGCTCACTCGCCCGGGTTAGGCTCTGGGACGAAAGAAGATGAAGTGCAGGTTACTGGGACCGGCACGTTCCAGTACAAAGTGCTCCTGAGACTCTGCCAAGGTGCCAGCCCCAGATGCTGACCCGGCAACTCCTGCCAAGAACAAGAACCCGGCTTCCTCCTCAAACTCACCGGCTCTGGACACCATGTCTGTTCCAGTACTCTGCGATGAATATTTTTCTCGCCTAACTCAACACAAGACGCTGGAGACAGAACTGGTCGCCCTGATCCAATAACGATATGAGGTACCCATTTTTACTTCTTGCCTATATATTTTCTTGCATAACTATACCCTGAGTAGCCCCCAAGCTCTAAGTTCATCACTTGTGATGAGCTTGGTGCTTTCAATACGCATTCCTTAGGAAAAAAACTTCAAACCTGTAGCCCCCAAGTGCCGGGTTGTCTGTTTACAACAACCTGAGACTAAAAAACTTCCATCATTTAAAACTTACTCACTTTCACATCAAAACTTTGAACACTGTAGCCCCCAAGTGCCGGGTTGTGTGCCTGCAGCAACCTGGACTTCTTTATTACGTTGAACACTTGAACTTCAAATTGAGTAGCCCCCAAGTGCCGGGATAGCTATCCACAGCTACCTGGACTTACAGTTAGCAAATTTTCAAACTTTTTGCGCATGTAGCCCCCAAGTGCCGGGTTGCACGCCTGCGGCAACCTGGGACTAACATAATTTTTTGCATCTTAACAGGAAGACCATGCCAAGGCCCAGCTGAGATTACCCGGTTTGCTGACGCTGCCAAGACTGAATCTGAGACCCGGCTAACCACTCAGCTCAACTCCAGGCCTTGGAGGAAAAGATTACTGCCTTGACACAAGAAAACTCCGATCTGAAGAAGGACATGCAGGAGAACGAGGAGAACTTCCAGAGCAACAGGAGACCCTACAGAAGCAGCTGGATGAAACCAACAACGAGCTGACCCGGCTAAAAAGAATGATCACCTCAATGGTTGAATCTTTAGTGGGTAAGCACTACTCCCTTGAATTTCAAGCTAAACTGATCAAACAGACCCGGCTTTTGAAATTTCATTACGCCACTTTTTCTTACACAGGTCCTCGTGATGGTAACCTCCGCAAACCGCTGCAGAGAAAATCAAATGCATGTACACGCTGACCGTCAGCTGTACTTTGGCAGCTGCGAGGTCATCAAAGCCGCTAGGCTCTGGGAGAACCCGCCAAGCAAGTACACTGAAGTCCTTGGCATCTGTCAACAATGCCACAATGGATCCATCTGCTCAAGAGATCAGCTTGCCGGGCCGGGGTGATGCGAGGTCTTGCCTTGGCAAAGGCCTACCATCCCCAGCTAAACCCGGCTCCACTGATGAAGGGCTTTCCTCAGTTTGACACTGATGGCACGGAGTTGATAAGAAGTGCTATGCCCGGTCGTGAAGCAAACCCGGCATGTTGCCACTGTTATTGCCAGCAAAATGAAGCTCACCACCTTACAGCTTGGAAATAACGAGAATGATGAAGAGATCATGGATGACGAGCCACAACGCGTCGATCTTCTCCAAAGCTATAAGGATTCTATTGACCCGGCAAAGAATGCTCCTGGTACCTCCACTGCTCCCAGCTCCTCTACGCCAGTTATTCCTCCTCCGTCACGGGCGATAGCTGAAGAAGATGATGAAACCTTCTTCCAGCCACTTCGAAAAATCACCCGGCGCAAGACCAAGGCCAAAGAAACTGACAAGACCATGGAGCCGGAAGCTAACCCGGTGGCCGCGGAAGGAGTAGAAGACCCGGCAAAGACCGTCGAAGATCAACCAACCGGCTCTCCTCCCCGTGACCCGGCTCCTGAAGCCAAAGCGTGAAAAACTTACGCAGATGTTGTTACCTCTGCAAGAAAACAATCTCTATTCGGCCCTTTGGGCGCTTATTGTAATAACTTTTGCACTGTTTGCATTATGCTGTGATGGTGCTCCTATGCACCTGATGAAACTTTTTATGTTACTCCCACTTTTGCTATGAAATATGTCTCTTCTGTGGTTTTGATGACTGTCGGGGGAGTATCCCCGGGTAGGGTCAAGGCTTGGCATAAGGTGGTGTTCGAAGTTGTGCCGAGGTACGGAAAGGGCCGACCTGTTTGGGCCTGGGAAGGTCCGAGCTTCATCTTGACCTGGAGAGTACAGGCCGACCTATTTTGGCCCAGAGGGGTCCGAGGTATACTGTAGGCCAGGGCCGAGGTTCACTGGCCGAGCTATGTTCAGCCGACCTAACTACCTCAGTGCAGTGGTTTGTGTTGAGAGTGCAGGAGAAGCTGTGGGGAGGAAGTAAGATCCGACCTGGTAAAAGATATTAAGCGCAAGACCCGAGGTACGGAGCCCGTCACATCCGTACCGAGCTAACCGAGGTGATGAGTGTAGGTCGGGCAGGAGTCAATGCTCCTGTCACTTCCAGCCGGGTACAAGAGCGCCTGACACGGGAGCGTCTGTCAAGGAGCCTGGCAGAGGCGTGCTCCGGGTTCGGCGGGCCTGCACGTCTCTGACCGCTGACCACGCGGGATCTGGGAAAAGGCTACGAGGTAGCTCTGCCAGGCCACGTCCTGTCTCGGTCAGAGGGGACATGCTAGTTCTGCCGTTAGGCTACAGGAGATGGGCAAGCCACGTCTTGTCCCTGACCGAGGTACGGTGGTACGGTGGTGACCGTTGCAGAGGCATGGCAACAGTGTTCTGCGAGGGGCACAATGGTAACCCGGCTGGCCTATATAGTGGGCTTCACCCCCTCCTGCTAGAGAGAGACCCCCCCCCCCGCGCTGGAACTAGTTGATCAAGAGAGAAAAGAGAGAGAGAGAGAGAGAGAGAGCTCGGAACACCCCGGAAACACCTCGGACTCAGCTCGGAGTGCCTTCTTCCTCCCGTCTAGCTCCATCTTTACCTCGAGTTCTCACCATTGTAGCGTCATACAGCTCGAGGAGCAGCTTGTACTTGTCACTCTGAGCTATACACTGGCTAGGATAGTGCTGCAGTAGGGGTGTTACCTCCACAAGAGGGCCCCGAAGCAGGGTACATCGTGGTGTGCTTTGTGTTCTTGCTTTCTTGGTTCTTCGTTCGTGTTCTTGCGTGTTCTTGCGTGTGCACTTCTTGAGTGCATAAACCCTCCCCGGATTCCCCCAACGACCATTCGGCCCCATCTTAGCCATACCTATGGCATCTGCCGTGATCCCACCACGACAGTTGGCGCCCACCGTGGGGCAGATTGAGGCGTTGGAGGGAGTTTTCATCCGGACGGGCTCAGGCGAGCGTGTTCTTTCCGGGCTTGTCGCCAAGATCGGAGAGTTCACCTTCATCAGCGACAACGCGGGGTGTTTCGCCGGCAAGCCTTTCCCCGAGGACGGCTTCACCATGATGCTCGGCAGCTTCGTCACGTACGTTGCTGTCGAGGTTGTTCGCGGGTACCCGGAGCAGGTGCTCGTGGACGACGAAACTCCTCTCCTCGCGGCTTTAGGTCGGCGTATCACTCGCCCCGAGAGCTGCGTAGAGGTGATGATGACAGGCCCGGTTGACGCCGTTGGCAAAGTAGATGCCAGCCAGTCCAAGGCAGCCGAGGTTGCTAAGGTGAGATCTGCAAAGCCCAGGCTAGAGAAGGACTTGCCTGGCACCCCAGAGCTGCAGGGCCGAGGTGCGACCCTGGTAGAGATAGTGGATACACTGGCAGACCCAGTAAATCCAGGAGTGGACATAGTAGTGACTGTGGCCGACCTAGAGGCAAAGCGTGTCCTGTTGCAGAAGGAGGCTGTAGCAATGATAACAGCTAGAGATGAGTTCAATAGAGATCTGCGCGAGTACAATGCAGCGAATGGCTTCACCCCGGTAGCGGTTGATACACATAGGGGAGCCGAGGTGCGGCAGAGAGGCAAGGGGCTCAACGATGAGATAAACAGGGAGGCTCGACCTACCACCTCGGCTAGGAGTGGGAGTCGCGTGTCAACTGGAAGGCCGGTGTATAGTTCCCCTGCTAAGAACCTCAGAGCTGCCGAGGCAGGCAGGGCCGAGCTATCCGGATTATCTGGAGATGCATGGCGTGCGCAGCAGAAGCGAGTCAATGAGTTAGTATATGTGGCTAACCAGCAGAATGAGGCTCTCCGCAGAGCATATGCCGGGGCTGGTGATTCAGAGATGGTTTATTCAGCTAGGCCAGTCAGTCAGGTGTCCAAGGGGCAAGCCTCGTCTCCACTCGTCGGAGGAGCCGATCGAGCCCGGAGTGTCACCTCGGGTCAGAACAGCAGCTGCAGATGTATGATCCAGTCCTAGCAGCAAAGCAGAAGGTGGGCCAGGGCAATGCTAGCCGAGCTAAGGGAAACCCCGGCCCAGGCAATGCGAGCCGAGCTAAGGGTAACTCCGGTCAGGGAAATCAGAACGGCGGTCAAGCAGCATCGGCTGGCCGAGGTAAACCACCTCCGCCCCCGAGGTATCAGCAACAACCTCGGCAGCAGGGGCAATATCAGCGAGAGCCGGAGTATGTTCAGCAACCTCAGAACGTCGGTCAAGGCGATGACCGATATGATGATGGAGACTCGGCCATGGCACGAGCTGGATACCACAGAGTGGATGGGGCGTTGGGACCTCGGATAGGAGGTCGGATGTTAGCTCCAGGCGATGTCCGTAACAAGCTGGATAGAATCTACTTGTCTGAGCAACTGGAGGAGGAAGGCCCTCCTGGTCCGGCGTGTTTTGGACCTCGGATCATGAAGGAGCCACCACCACCAGTATCTCAGTTCCAGTTAGGTCGGAACACCAAGCCATACAATGGGAGCACCAAGCCACAAGATTGGCTGACAGATTATGTATCCTCGGTGCACATTGCGGGGGGCAATCGCCGATGGGCGGTCCGGTATCTCCCGCACATGTTGGAAGGTCCAGCTCGGATCTGGCTGAATAATTTGCCGGAGTATAGTATCAACTCCTGGATAGACTTGGAGCTGGCGTTTAACAGCAACTTTGCTAGTACATACAAGAGGCCAAACCGACCTCAGCTCCTGGCGGCATGTAAGCAAGATGATCATGAAACTGACCGAGAATTCTTAACTCGGTGGAGCAATGTTCGGAATTCCTGTGAAGGAGTGGTAGAGGCACAGGCCATTTCCTGGTTTGCAGATGGTTGTCGACATGGCAGCATGCTGTGGCAGAGGCTCCAGAGAGATATGCCGAGATCCCTAGCAGAAACAATCCGGGTTGCAGATTCTTATGCCCTGGGTGATCCGATGCAGCCAGCAGCAGAGGCAGGAGCACGTAACAGAAGGAGGGAGCCAATAAACAACCGGCTCGGACCAAGGTGTAATGACCGTCAGGAGTTCGGACAGAAGAGGAGGGAGCCGGACTATCCATACACCTCCAACCAAGTTGCAGCGGTGAACCCGGATCAGCCCGGAGCTGGAGGTGTCCAGAGGCCAAAAATCAATGGTCCGGCATTTAGTCCGAACCCGGAGCCACCCATGACCTATGAATTAATGATAGATGGTCCGTGCTGTTACCATACGACTGACCCGCGCAAGCCAGCCAACCATTCAACCCGGCAGTGCAGCTGGAACCGCAGAATCAGAGAAGAGGGGGCAAGGGCCGGAGGAATCAGAACAGGACCACCACCTCAGAGATTTCAGCCGAGGTCCCACCCTAATCTGTCCGGAGCAAATGTTACCCCGATAACCACTGCACCTCTTCCGAGGCCTGCAGCAGCAAGACCCGTGAATGTTGTGAATGTCCGAGGTAATAACAACAACAATGGTGCCGGACCAAGTCAGCAGTATGAATACCCCGGAAATGACTATAGAGAGGTTCATGCGAGCTATGTGGTCTTTGTGACCGAGCCCACTGACAAGAAGAGCGTGCAGAGGCGTGCCATGGAGGTGAATGCAGTAATGCCGGTGGTGCCGACCTATATGAACTGGTCTGAGCAGGAGATCACTTGGAGCAGAAAGGACACACCTCGGATCATGCCGAGCCCTGGAAAGTATGCCCTGGTGGTAGATCCAACGTTGTGTGGGCCTACCAACAATGTGAGGTTCACCCGAGTTCTGGTGGACAATGGCAGTGCCATCAACATCATGTACCGAGACACAATGGTGAAATTGGGCATCTCGCCTAATCAGTTGATGCCAAGCAGTTGTACTTTTCATGGGATTGTGCCCGGCGTTTCCTGTGCACCCATGGGCAAGATATGGGTGGATGTAGCATTTGGAACCAAGGAAATTGCCGAGTTGAGAGTATCGAGTTCGAGGTGGTGGACTTGGAGAGTGCATACCATGCATTGCTTGGAAGGCCAGCTCTGGCCAAGTTTATGATTTCCACCCATGTTGCATACCTGAAGATGAAAATGCCAGGGCCTAATGGATCATATCCATCTCGGGTGACTACAAGCGAGCCATTCAGTGTGCCTCGGCGGGGTCTAACCTGGCCGAGTCTTTGGTGATCGCAGCTGAGAAGAAGAAGCTGCATCAAGTGGTGGCAATGGCGCAGTCAACACAGCTCGGCCTGTCCGGACTGATGAGCCCGGACTCAACTGCGGCGTTCGAGGTACCCAAGGAGACCAAGAAGATCCCCATTGACCCGGAGCACCCAGAGCATGTGGCCATCATTGGGACCGGGCTAGGCGAGAAATAGGAAGGCGAGCTCTGTCACTTCCTCCGTGAGAATCGGGATATCTTTGCATGGTCGGCTAAGGACCTGCCAGGTGTTCCGAGGGAGTTGGCAGAGCACTCTTTATTTGTTAGGCCAGAGGTGAAACCGGTGAGGCAACCGACCCGTCGTCTCTCAGACGACCGGAGACAAGTGGTGCTGGACGAGCTGGCTAAGTTGCTTGCAGCCGGGTTCATAATGGAGGTACTGCATCCGGACTGGATATCCAATCCGGTCTGGTGGAAAAGAAGAAAGACGAGCCAGCCGTGGTCAAGGTGTGGCGCATGTGCATTGACTTCACTAACCTCAACAAGGCGTGCCCAAAAGATCCGTTTCCATTACCTCGGATTGATCAAGTGATCGATTCCACTGCTGGTTGTGAACTGTTATCTTTTATCGATGCGTACTCTGGTTTTCACCAGATACCACTGAACCCAAAGGATCAAATAAAGACTGCTTTTATTACCCCGTATGGGGCGTATTGCTATCGTGTCATGTGTTTTGGTCTGAGAAATGCCGGGGCAACTTATCAGAGGTGTATGCAGAAATGCCTGCACTCTCAGATGGGCAAAAATGTGCAAGTGTATGTCGACGATATTGTCATCAAAACTAAGGAGAAACATACTCTCCTCGAGGATCTCGAGGAGACATTTGTGAATTTGAGAAAGTATCGGTTGAAGCTTAACCCGGACAAGTGCACCTTTGGTGTCCCGGCTGGAAAGTTGCTCGGATTCCTGGTGTCTAGCCGAGGTATCGAGGTTAACCCGGCCAAAATCCGAGCTATTGAGAGCATGAAGTTACCGAAGTGTTTGAAAGATGTGCAGAAGTTCACAGGGTGCCTAGCCTCGTTGAGCCGATTTGTAGCTCGGCTAGGAGAAAAAGCATTGCCTTTGTACCAGCTCATGAAGAAAAGTACCGGGTTTACATGGACCCCGCAGGCCGACGTGGCGTTTGGTGAGCTGAAAAAGATGTTGTCCACTGCCCCGGTGTTGGCGTCACCATTGCACAATGAGCCGATGTTACTTTACATTGCGGCCACAAACCGAGTTGTAAGTGTGGCAGTGGTGGTGGAGCGCGAAGAAGGTGGCAGGTCGGTGCAGAGACCGTGTATTACTTGAGCGAGGTGATCTCTACTCGAAGCAGAACTATCCTCACTACCAGAAGATGACGTATGGTGTCTACCTGGCGGTCAAGAAGTTGAAGCATTATTTCCAGGAGCATCCCATGACGGTGGTGTGCGAAGCTCCAATCTCGGAGATCATCGGGTGCAAAGATGCAACTGGCCGGTTGCCAAATGGGCGATTGAGGTGTCTCCATATGCACCACATTATGAGAGAAGAGACGCAATTAAATCCCAGGCGTTGCCGGACTTCTTTTGTGATTGGGCCGAGATGCAGTATGAGCCACCCAGGCCGGACTATAATTATTGGAAAATGCATTTTGATGGGTCCAAAACAAAGATCGGGCTGGGGGCTGGAATAGTCCTCACCTCGCCAAAGCAGATCAGCTGAAGTACGTGCTGCAGATTCATTTCTCAGCATCAAACAATGTGGCGGAGTATGAGGCCTTAATCCATGGCCTCAAGGTGGCAAAGGAGATCGGTATCCGGCGTGTAGAGTGCTTCGGCGATTCCGACCTGGTGGTGCAACAATCTTCTGGAACTTGGGATGCTCTGGATGCCAACATGGCGTTATATCGGTTCCATGTGCAAAAGATATCCGGGTTCTTTGAAGGGTGTGAGTACAGGCATATACCTCGGGCAGAAAATGATGCTGCCGACGTGTTGTCAAAGCTCGGTTCATCAAAAGAGGCAGTACCACCAGGGGTAGCCCTGAATCACTTGAGAACTCCTTCAATCAAACCTTCTCCTGAATCCGAATCTATTTTCATCCCGGCGGAGCAAGAGCCCGGACCTGTTCCAATGGAGGTAGACGTCGGATGCGTTTGGTCGGACCCGGGGACTGCGTGGCAGAGCTCGGGGACTGCTCATCCAGACTCGGGGACTGGTCGCAGGATGGTGGAGGAAATAATGGAGGAGATTATGGTGGCCGAGCCAATGGAGGTGGATGAGGAACTTTTTCCTTTGCACCCGGTGCCGGAGTGGGCGGAGCAAATCATGAAGTTCATAACGGAGGGAAGCATGCCAAGTGACACACCGAGGCTAGGAGATTCAAAGGAGGGCCAAGGCGTACACCATCATCAACAAGGAGCTCTATAAAAGAAGCGTAACCGAGGTGTTGCAACGGTGTGTCGAGCCAGCTGAAGGCAAGGAGATGCTTTTGGAGATCCACCAAGGAGAGTGTGGTCATCATTGCAGCACAAGAGCTCTGGTGGCCAAGGTGTTTAGGCATGGGTTCTATTGGCCCACTGCTCTTGCTGATGCAGAGGCCATAGTCCGGAGATGTGAAGGATGCCAAAGGTTTGCCAAGCAAACGCATATGCCAGCCTCGGCGCTCAAAACAATTCCTATCACTTGGCCGTTTGCGGTATGGTGTTTGGATATGGTGGGAGAGTTCAAACCAGCCCGAGGTAACATGACGCACATATTGGTGATGGTGGACAAATTCACCAAGTGGATCGAGGTGAAACCAATCCGGAAGTTGGATGGTCATTCAGCAGTGACTTTCTTGAAGGAGATTATTCTGCGATATGGCTACCCCCATAGCATTATCTCGGACAACGGCACAAACTTTGCTGTTGGAGAGTTCGCTCGGTTTTGCATGAACAAGGGAATCCGGCTGGACATAGCCTCGGTGGCACACCCGGAGTCTAATGGACAAGTGGAAAGATCAAATGCTCTAGTGTTGGCCGGCATCAAGGCTCGGCTCATTGAACCACTGCTGAAAACGCCGGGGTGTTGGATAGATGAGATACCAGCAGTACTGTGGGGTCTAAGGACCACGCCAAATCGATCAACTGGCTATACGCCATTTTTTATGGTCTATGGGGCAGAAGCTATGCTACCCACTGACATCGAGTATGATGCGCCCAGAGTGGCAATGTACACTGAAGCCGAGGCAAAAGAGGCTCGGGAGGATGCAGTAGATCTGCTTGAGGAAGCGAGAGAATTGGCCTCATCTCGGTCAGCAATTTACCAGCAAGGTCTCCGACGTTATCATAGCCGGAGTATCAACCCTCGTGTGTTTCACGAGGGAGATTTGGTGCTGAGGTTGGTGCAGCGCAAGAAAGGCCGGCACAAGTTGTCACCTCCATGGGAGGGACCGTTCGTTGTGAGCCGAGCTCTGCTCAATGATTCCTACTATCTATAGATGCGCAGGAACCAAGGGAAGATGGGCTGGACAACCCCGGATCAGAGGTCAGGCGACCATGGAACGTAGCTCTACTCCGACCTTTCTACTCATGAAAGGCGCAATGTATGTACCTCGGTTAATCCTTAATAAAAATGTCGGCACTCCGAGGTTAAGCTCGGGGACTGCCTCGCTCTTGTGCTTATGTTTTATTCTGTTTGTCAGTTTCGTTCATATGCCGAACTATTTTGAACCTCGTCTCAAACTTCAAGTAATGTATGCTATGAAACTAATCTTGTGACTCGACTGGCATCTGCCTAAAAGGTAGTCAAGAGCAAAGAGAAAAAACGTGGGAGACATGAAAATGAACTCGGGGACTCGGTCCAAAATATAGTTCGGCATGTGTCGTTTACTAACCCCTGTCTTTACCTTTCGTTTATGTCGGATGGTTTGAAACACACTCGAATTTAAGTACTGTATGCTATGAACAACAATCTTGTGACTCGACTGTCGAACGCCAGAATGGCAGACAAGAGCAAAGAATGCCAAATATAGTAAACACGAAAGTAAACTCGAGCAATCATTCAAAAGGATTCGACGTAAAGCTTAGAAAAGCATGGTTCGGATAAGCATGATAGTAACAGAGGTAGCAAAAGGAACTACTTAAGTTTGATTACATCTGCGTCCCGGCATACCGGGGATTTAATGAAGTTTTTTGGCCAAGCATAAGTTCAGGTCGAGGCATCAGGAATTACGTCGGCAGCAGCCGATGTAGCAGGGATTTCGTCCGGAGCCGAGGTAGCCTGGGAGTGCTGGCAACGTCGGCAGTAACCTCGGCACCAGGTTGTGGAGAAGCCTCGGTTTCTGCTTCGCGGGTTCACCCGTCACCTTGCTCGGCTCGACGTCGGATTCTGTTTCGTATTCATCGTCTTCTGGCTCGTAATCCTCGGCGTCGGAGTAGGTGTCTCCTTCGCTCAAGTTCTTCGTGGTGGCATATCCAGCAAAGTAGTTGGCCATCTTTTGGCGGCGCGCGACAAGGATCGGGTCGGACGACCAAGGTGAGCCTCGCCGAGAGTGTTCATCTTCTCGAGGTCGATCTTCTCGCACCAAGTCATGATAAACCTGAGAGCGGCATCAGCTCCAGCGCGAGCTGAAGATGAGCGCCACTCTCGCAATCTTTTTCGGTTCACGAAGCTGGCGGCGAGCTCAGGCGTAGATTGGGAGCATCGGCAAGAGGCCACAAGGCTCGGAAAGCAGACACCTGCATCAAGAAGTTCGACCCAATGGTTTTCAAGGGATGATCCGAGCTTGATGGCCACGATGTGGTCCTCAATGGTCCAGACGGGGTTCGTCTCCTTACGCCTCTCCTGTGCTGAGCAGTGATATGCGGGCCGAGACTTGGGTGTAGGTGAAATGCTCTGCAGAAGGATAGCTGTTAATAATGAAAGAGATGTTCGGCAGAGAACCAATGTGTGAGGACAAAGAAAAGCTAAGGGGGCAAGAAGCTTACCGTCCATCTCGGTTGATAGTTCAGCGTCGGGAGAGCTGGTTAACCGCGCTTGCAAGCTTCAAAGCCTCTGGCCGAGGTGGCGCGGGTCGGCTAACTGGAGCGCTCCTGTGATCCTTGGCGGCATCCTCCCGAAGTTTCTTCTCTGTTTCAAACACTGGCCTTTTCCGCCTGCAGCTGCTCTTTTTCAGACGTCCGCAGCTCAGTGATGCGCTTCAGTTCCTTTACCAGACGAGCTACTTCGGCTTTCTCTTGTTGGAGCTTCTCGTCCAAAGAGTTCTTTTCTGCAAGGACGGCCTTGTGCTCGTCGTGGAGTTTCTTGTGGTCAAACAAGAGGGTATGAAAGATGTCCGTGCGGACGTTCATAGTATTCTGCAAGGAAGAAAAACATAGCTCGGTTAGAAAGGCTATACCTCGACAAGAGTCTCGGGGACTCGGAGTCAAATCATTGGGAAAATGTTGCCGGGGTATGCCTCGACAGGAGTCTCGGGGACTCGTACCCGAGGTGCATGCTAAAGTAAGGTAAAATGGTTTGGATACGTCGGATGAAAATTGAAAGTTGAGATTCAAGCCAAACAATTTTAACTCCGGCGGAGCGTCAATAGTTTACCTCGAATCTCGGGGACTGGGAATGGTGGATATTAGATGAGATACTGCATGAAAGTAAAGAGAATAGGACTTACGTCGATGTTTTGAGCAGCACGCAGGGCAGCAGTTTGTAGATCGTATACGCTTCGGCCGCAGGCGCTGTTTCCCGCAGGATGCTCAGCCACCGGAGCAGCTAGGGAGGCCGAGGAGACCTCGTCTGCAGAATTCCAGTCTGCATTGTAGTGTTCCAAGGAGCCGAGGCTCTGGTCACTGTCAGTGCGCAGAGGAGGAAATCCCCACGGTCCGCCCTGCTCGATGCCCCTAACCGAGGCCTCCAAGGCCAAAGCAGCCTCGGAGCTTGAAGCAGGCCGGTTATCCAATATAAGAGATGCCCTCCGAGCATATTCTTCGGCCGGAGGGGCAGTCTCATCAACGGGTGCGGCGAATGGAGGAATTCGGCGTGTCACCGGGGGAGGAGACCTCGGTTGCATCCTTGAAGGAGAAGAGATAGTCAGGGTGCCAGACCCAGATGTTGGTTTGGGGGTGACCTTGGACTTCACCGTATCTTTCTCTTTCTCCTTGCCCTTCTCCAACGGCAAGGTAGTTGGCGACTGGTTTTTGGGGCTGTTGCTTGGGCTGCTGCTTGGGCTGTTGCTTCTGCTGTTGCTTCTGCTGATGCTTTTGTTGTTGCTGCTGTTGGTTGCGGGCAGTCTGGCTGCGGGGGGAGAGTCGAGGCTCCGGCAAGGCGGTAGCCGGAGTTCTGGCGCGATTGGTCCCCGCATCCGTTTGAGGACGCGGAGAAGTCTGACCTCGGGTGGGGCAGATTTCTCCAAGGCCGGGCCAGACCTCGGTGGAGGAGATCCGGGGCGAGAGTTCGTCGGGGTGGGCGTGGCTTCAGAGGCACCAACGGGTGCAGTCATGGAGGATACCTCCTGATCCACGTCTATGGGGTCACTGCAACGAAGGGAAGATGGTTAAGTGTTAATACCGAGGTAATATGTTTAAGCAACAAACATGTTGGCTATAGAGCAAAGCATTACCCATCCGAGGTAGGAAACCTCTTGCCCCCTCGGGCATGAGGAGGATTTCCGGACTTCTTCAGCCGACGTCTCTTGACCGGAGCCTCAGTGGGTCCGGAGGCTCCAGTGGCGGATGGTTCGGCGGCCGAAGTTGCGGCACCAGCGCGTTTCCGGCTGGTTGCTGGAGTAAAGTTCGGAAGGTGAGGAAGGCAGGAGATAGGTACCGCGTTTATTGGTTCCATGACGAGAAATCCCTCCTCGTCATCCGAAATCTCTTGAACTGAAGCTTGTGCTTGAGGCTTACCCGCGGTGGTGACGCGGGCCGAGGCAATGGGCATGTAATCCTCGTTGTCAGGATCCACGTTGGATGGTGGGTCCTCGACAGGGAGATCCTTGCCGAAGTGGTCCGCAGGATGGACTCCATCCTCGGCGGTCTGGCGGGAGAACAGCTATATGGCAGACATATGAAAAGGAGTTAGGAAGAAAATGGTCAAGATGAACGTCGGTAGCAAGACCTCGGTGGTAAAGGAGTACCGAAGAAAACGTCGGAATAGCGTACCTGTTTCGCGGGCTTGGTCCGGTAGTGGGGTTCCCTTCCCCATGTCCAAGCGTCAGGGATCTTGGACTTGGTGATAGCTCGGACTCGCCGAGCTACCGCGGCGTTGTCCAGTGCAACGTGCGTATGGCGGGTGGGATCATAAAGACCGCTCATGTGGCAGATCTTGTGAGACCTCGCCTGGAGAGGGGAGACCCTGCGCTTCACGAATGTGCAGGCCAGGTCATCAGCCGTCAGGACTTTCCCGTCGTTTCCAGGGTCCTCCGGGTCCTGCCATTTCGCAATGTACTCATGGATGGACTTGAGTTCGCCGCTGTGAGGGGGAGTGTAATCCCAGTTGAGCTGTTCTGTAGGAGGGCTGAGGTTAAACGCCGGCAGGTTGAGGAGGTCCTCTTCGCCGGAGTTCTTCACGTAAAACCACGTCCGGAGCCACTTGCGAACGGTGTCCGGAGTAGTGATACGTGGGAAGATGGAGTTTCGGCGAGGAGCTACGGTGGCAGCTCCGCAGGCGGTTAATTGCTTGGGCAGATCCTTGTTCTTTGGATCCGGGATCACTTGCCGCTTGAGTTGGAAGTAGCGAGAAAAGAGGTCTACCGTGGCTTTGAGGCCGAGGTATCCCTCAGAGAAGGAAACGATGCAGGAGAGAGTGGTGATGGCGTTGGCGGGGAGGTGATGAACCTGGAGTCCGAACTTGTCGAGGAAGCTCCGGAAGAAATCACTAACGGGCAGTCCGAAGCCGCGCTGGAAGTGCGCGACGAAGACCACCCGTTCCCCTTCCTTGACTTGAGGCTCGAGTTCGCCCTCTGGCAGGCGACACTCTACCCCGGCGGGAATCCGCCGAGTCGCCCTGAGCCACTGGATTTCGTCCGGAGTTACATCCGAACCTTCCCAGCCGGCTCGTTCTCCGACCTCCAGTTCGAGGTCTGGAACCTCGGTTTGTTCCGAAGTCTCAGGAGGAGACATCTCGGCAGAATCAATCTGCAGAAGAATGCACAGAAGTTTAGCAAAAGAAAAAGTAAATCTGGAATCTAAGGCTATATCTGGCTAACTCAGGAGGAGTTGGACGGCTATCTAATGTACCTAGAGGCACATATATGCTAGGCGAACGTCAGTCCGAGGTATGAAACTCGTTTCTACCCAAAAAAGTATGCGAGTAAGATCTACCGGAGGAGGTAAATAGAATTTTATTCAAGAACATATGAAGAACCAAAGCGCGAAGAGGAAGAAACCTAGGGCAATGCCTAGGGTATCAAGAAAGGGAGTGCATACCGTGAAAACGAGGTGCTGAAGGGCGGCGCCGGTGACGCGGTCGCAGCGGCGACGAAGGAGCTGCTCGTCGGCGGCGGCGGGAACACGTTTCTTCTCGACTGGAAGCAGCAGCACTGGTTGCGATGGAGGCGAGACGGCGACTGAAGGAGGAAGAAGATGGCGAAGTTGCCCGTGGGGCCCTACTTATAGCCGCGTGCGGTAACTGCACGCATTAACTGCGCCACTACCGCGCGGTTATCGGGAAGGCGCGGGATCGTGTGCGGGTGGGCGCACGGTTACGCGGTTTGTGGCCGCACGATCGGCCACATCGTGGGCCGCAGGGTGGCAACCGCCTACCCCGGATTTCCTGCGCTGGTCAGCGCGAGAATCGAGGGGTCGGGGCGGTCAAGTACTTGAGTGCGCAGGTGCGCTGTTCGGTGGGTCCGGCTGACGAGGGCGGCGTGTGGTCAGAACCTGGTTTTCAGAGGTCCGGATTCCGAAGCCCGGGCAGAGATTCTTCGCCACGTGCCTCGGAAAATCTTGAGGCAAGATGGTGCTGAGTCAGATAGCTCGGAGAGTTCAGTTCGCATATCTACCTCGGATTGGATGGTGGTGTGTGGGAGGTACCTCGGCGTGACTATGTTGGAGGTCGGTTTAGGAGGTGGTGTGATGCTTGTTTTGAACCTGCTACGGCCCTCCTTCCGAGGTCGTAGGACCGCACCAGCTTCGGGGACTAATGTCGGGGGAGTATCCCCGGGTAGGGTCAAGGCTTGGCATAAGGTGGTGTTCGAAGTTGTGCCGAGGTACGGAAAGGGCCGACCTGTTTGGGCCTGGGAAGGTCCGAGCTTCATCTTGACCTGGAGAGTACAGGCCGACCTATTTTGGCCCAGAGGGGTCCGAGGTATACTGTAGGCCAGGGCCGAGGTTCACTGGCCGAGCTATGTTCAGCCGACCTAACTACCTCAGTGCAGTGGTTTGTGTTGAGTGCAGGAGAAGCTGTGGGGAGGAAGTAAGATCCGACCTGGTAAAAGATATTAAGCGCAAGACCCGAGGTACGGAGCCCGTCACATCCGTACCGAGCTAACCGAGGTGATGAGTTAGGTCGGGCAGGAGTCAATGCTCCTGTCACTTCCAGCCGGGTACAAGAGCGCCTGACACGGGAGCGTCTGTCAAGAGCCTGGCAGAGGCGTGCTCCGGGTTCGGCGGGCCTGCACGTCTCTGACCGCTGGCCACGCGGGATCTGGGAAAAGGCTACGAGGTAGCTCTGCCAGGCCACGTCCTGTCTCGGTCAGAGGGGACATGCTAGTTCTGCCGTTAGGCTACAGGAGATGGGCAAGCCACGTCTTGTCCCTGACCGAGGTACGGTGGTACGGTGGTGACCGTTGCAGAGGCATGGCAACAGTGTTCTGCGAGGGGCACATTGGTAACCCGGCTGGCCTATATAGTGGGCTTCACCCCCTCCTGCTAGAGAGAGACCCCCCCCCCCCCGCGCTGGAACTAGTTGATCAAGAGAGAAAAGAGAGAGAGAGAGGAAGCTCGGAACACCCCGGAAACACCTCGGACTCAGCTCGGAGTGCCTTCTTCCTCCCGTCTAGCTCCATCTTTACCTCGAGTTCTCACCATTGTAGCGTCATACAGCTCGAGGAGCAGCTTGTACTTGTCACTCTGAGCTATACACTGGCTAGGATAGTGCTGCAGTAGGGGTGTTACCTCCACAAGAGGGCCCCGAAGCAGGGTACATCGTGGTGTGCTTTGTGTTCTTGCTTTCTTGGTTCTTCGTTCGTGTTCTTGCGTGTTCTTGCGTGTGCACTTCTTGAGTGCATAAACCCTCCCCGGATTCCCCCAACGACCATTCGGCCCCATCTTAGCCATACCTATGGCATCTGCCGTGATCCCACCACGACAATGACCCTTTTGATTTCTTTAACTGTGAGCCGGCTTTCACATGGATACCCTGTCGCTACTTCTCTGAGAAAAACAGGGTCGAACCAAGTCCCAATGGGCTTCATGGTTGATTGAATTTCCAGGTGAGCAATCAGGCCATAAAATTGCGAGTCACATCAGCTCAACAGCAAGATAACCAAGAATAAACTAGTGGCGTAAAGCCGGGTCTTGGATTGCAGCTGCAAACTATTGTAGTAGGAGCCCCCAAGACCTGGATCAATGTTTATAAAGTAATGGCTTAACTATGCAACATTACCCCATTGATCCTCATACTGGTGGGACACGCTCTCTGGGCGTCCTCAAAGATAACTATGCACTTATTCTTATGACAAAAACACAAACAAATAAAACATAAACTTCTCCTTCATACCTCTGAATCCAAAGTTATGGATACTGCAACGAAAACTGCACAGCCGGGTCACGAAACATCGAGACCCGGATGACCGTGAAAAGCCGGGTCTTGGGGCGAGCCCCCAAGGCCAAACTTAACCATAGAGCTATGCAACACTACTTATCAAACATCAAAAAAGGAACAAAAAGGACACAAATTTCTGTTCAACCTTCACTTTATTGATAGAAAAGGTTAGGTCAGCAAGCCGCCTCATTAAAAACCTTCCAGTCCCCTTAGGTACCCTGGTAAGGAAAAGAGCGCGTCTGAAACCTGCTGCCTGTTACATCGTGTTTTACATCTCATATCTCTTTCTCATGCTAAGTATAATATGGGCGCAGCTGCGCAATATTCCATGGCCTCTCACGCTCTTCCAATGAAAAGGTAGAGTGCGATGTGTCATTGACAGACTCGGACTTTTCTCTTGCATCCACCAAATAATATGAACCATTGTTCAATTTCTTGCTTATGATGAAGGGCCCTTCCCAAGGGGGAGATAACTTGTGCATCCCTTCTCTGGATTGCACCCATCGTAGCACTAAATCTCCCTCCTGGAAAGTGCGAGTTTTAACCCGGCGACTATGATACCGCCTCAAATCTTGCTGATATACTGCTGATCTCTCCAGTGCTTGTTCTCTATGCTCCTCAAGCAGGTCCACAGCATCCTGCCGGGTCTGCTCATTTTCTGTTTCAACATAAGCCGCCACGCGAGGCGAGTCATGAATTATATCACTTGGCAAAACTGCCTCTGCCCCATACACCATAAAGAAAGGGGTCATCTTTGTGGATCTGTTTGGTGTTGTGTTGATTCCCCAAACTACTGATGGCAACTCCTCAACCCACGCTCCAGCAGCTCTGAGACATGGAACCCGGAGACGTGGTTTCAAACCCGAAGTAACTCCTGATTTGCTCGTTCTACTTGTCCATTGGCCTGTGGATGAGCAACTGAAGCAACGTCTAAACGTATACCCTGATTTCCACAAAACTTTGCCATCTCACCAAGGGACATGTTAGTACCATTGTCTGTGATGATACTATGAGGATACCCAAACCTGTGTATGATCTGCTTCAAAAACTTGACCTGTAGCTGCTTCACAATTAGTAACAGGCATCACCTCAACCCACTTTGTAAACTTATCAATGGCAACCAAGAGGTGGGTTTTCTTGCAAGGAGACATGCTAAAAGGACCCACCATATCAAGCCCCCAAACTGCAAAGGGCCAAGTCAAGGGTATTGTTCGCAACTCCTGAGCCGGCACATGAATTTGCCGTGCATATCTTGGCAACCATCACATCTACTCACCAAGCGTTCTGCGTCTGCCTGAGCTGTGAGCCAGAAAAAGCCGTGTCTGAAAGCTTTTGCTACTAAAGACCTTGTTGAAGCATGATGACCACAATCTCCCTCGTGAATCTCTTTCAAAATTTGCCGGCCCTCCTTTCCAGACACACATCTCTGAAATACTCCAGAAACACTTCTCTTATATAACTCGCCATCAATAACTATGCCTTAGCTCGGCGCACAATTTGCCGGGATATAACTTCCTGCTCTGGCAGCTCTCCACGCAAAAGATACGCCAAATAAGGTTCTGTCCACTCTGGAATTTCATGAGTTGCTGCTACCAATTGCGAATCCGGGTCTTCCTGACCCGCCAATTCCTCTACGCCCTGAGGCTTAACTGATGGAGTCCATAGCTCGTCCAAGAAAACGTTAGGTGGAACCGGCTCTCTGCGTGAGCCGAGTCTTGACAAAGCATCTGCAGCATCATTTTTCCTGCGGTCAATATGATCCACCTGATAGCCTGAGAAAAACCCGGCTACCCTGTCCACCTCTCTCCTGTAAGCCGCCATTGTTGCATCTTTTCTATCCCATGTTCCTGAAACTTGCTGTGCCACTAGATCTGAATCCCCATAACAATTAATATGCTTGATGCTCATCTCCTTTGCCATACGCAAACCATGTAACAAAGCCTCATATTCCGCCACATTGTTAGAGCAATCAAAGTGAATTTGCAAAACATAGCTCAGCTTATCACCCTTGGGAGAGTTAACACAACTCCAGCTCCTGAACCTTGTGCCTGCTTAGACCCGTCAAAGTGCATAACCCAAGGTTTGAGACCCGGCGCAAGAGGTGGTGCACTCAACTGTGTCCAATCATTAAGAAATCCGCCAATGCCTGCGATTTGATAGCTGTACGAGGCACATAGTCAATGTGGTAAGGCCCCATCTCTATTGCCCACTTGGCAATTCTTCCTGTAGCTTCTGAATTCCTGATAATATCTGCTAAGGGTATTGAACTCACCACTGTGATTGGATGCTCCTGAAAATATGGCTTCAACTTTCTGCTTGCCATGAAAACACCAAATACTAGCTTCTGCCAATGCGGATAGCGCTGCTTTGCTTCTGATAACACCTCACTAACATAATAAACCGGCCTCTGAACCGGGTTTTCCTTGCCTTCCTCCTTACGCTCGACCACCACCACAGCACTCACAGCTTGAGGCCCGGCAGCGACGTATAACAGCATGGGTTCCTTGGGACCCGGGGCCGCCAGAACTGGCGCTTTTGATAATTGTTTCTTCAGAGCTTCAAATGCCTCGTCTGCTTCCTGATTCCACACAAAATTGTCTGTTTTCTTTAGTAACTTGTATAAAGGTATTGCTTTTTCTCCGAGCCGGGATATAAACCGGCTTAGCGCAGCCACACATCCTGTCAACTTCTGAACATCTGCCAATTCCTCAGGTTTTTTCAAACTTGGATGGCTCTGATTTTTTCCGGGTTTGCCTCAATTCCACGCTCTGACACAATGAAACCGAGCAATTTTCCCGCTGGAACTCCAAACACGCACTTTGTAGGATTAGCTTCATCTTGTACTTCCTCAAATTTTTGAATGTTTCTGTAAGGTCGCTGATAAATGACCCGGCTTTTTCTGACTTGATCACCACATCATCCACATAAGCATGCACATTGCGCCCAATCTGATCATGAAAACAATTTTGAATGCACCTCTGATAAGTTGCTCCTGCGTTCTTCAACCCAAAAGTCATGGTTTTAAGCAAAAAGCACCAAAGGGGTGATGAACGATGTCTTTTCCCAATCCTGCCTGTTAAGCTTGATCTGATGATAACCTGAATATGCGTCCAGAAAACACAAGAGCTCGCTGCCTGCCACTGCGTCAACAATTTGGTCGATGCGCGGCAGTGCGAACGGGTCTTTTGGACAATGTTTGTTGAGACTTGTAAAATCAATACACATCCTCCACTCGTTATTTTTCTTCAGAACCAAAACCGGGTTAGCCAACCACTCTGGGTGGAAAACCTCCATGATAAAGCCGGCTTCCAACAACCGGGCTATCTCCTCTCCTATAGCTTTTCTTCTCTCTGCGTTCATTTTTCTCAAACCTTGTTTCACCGGCCTTGCCTTTGGATCAACATGTAAACGGTGCTCAGCGAGTTCAGTCGGAATGCCTGGCATGTCACTAGGTGTCCACGCAAAAACATCCCGATTCTCACGGATGAACTCGATGAGCGCGCTTTCCTATTTATCAGTTAGGCTGGTCCCTATGGCGAACTGCTTGGAGGAATCCCCAGGCACAAAATCCACCATCTTAGTATCCTTTGCTGCTTTAAACTTTGCCCTGTCATCTTCTGTTGTTGGTTTTTTGAGCGCCTTGTTATCCTGCGGGTCAAGATTAGACCTGTAAGCTTTCAACTCCTCTCTAGCACAAGTTCGCTCTGCCAGGGCTGCATCTCCCTCGTCACATTCTGCTGCAATTTCTCTGTTACCATGAACAGTGATGATCCCCTTGGGACCCGGCATCTTCAACTGCAAGTACACATAACACGGCCTCGCCATGAACTTGGCAAAGGCCGGCCTTCCAAACAACGCATGATAAGGACTTGGAAATTTCACCACCTCAAAGGTGAGCCACTCTGATCTGAAGTTATGGATAGACTCGCCAAAAGCAACCTCTAATGAAATTTTTCCCTCAGGTGTAGCAGACTTCCCAGGAACTATACCATGAAATATTGTTGATGTTTTCTGCAACTGTGACTCCTTCAGACCCATACGCATAAATGTTTCCCAGTACAAGATGTTAATGCTACTGCCACCGTCCATCAAAACCTTCTTTAACTCAAAGCCATGAACTTGAGGAGCCACAACTAACGCAAGCAGACCCGGGTGCTCCACCACATCCGGGTGATCTGCTCTGCTCCAAGTAATAGTATGCTCTGACCATCTCAAATACCTTGGTACCCCTACAGCCACTGAATTAACTGCCCTTTTGACTATCTTTCTTTCTCTCTTGGTCGTGCCACTGTATATATATGATATTGGCCAAGTTGCCTCGGCTGGTTCGAGAATCCACCCTGATTGCCTGTGTTTTGGCCGGGTCCTGTATTTCCAGTTGGTACCGCGTTTGCTCCAGTTAGAGGTCCCGCAGCCGGGTTAGCACTCGGGCCGGGTCCTCCACTCCTGTTTGCTCCTTGCAGAGCTCGTTGAATCTCATTGTTTTTCCACCTGTTCAAATCCACACACTGGGCCAATGAATGATTGGCAGGTCTGCCGTTCTTGCTATGACGAGGACACGGCATCCTGAAGGCCTCTTCAGTGCTCATTGGGCGTGTTCCTTGATAACTATTTCCACCACCATAACTCCCATTATTTCCCTGATAACCTCTGTTTTCCTGATAACCTCTGTTTTCCTGATAATTCCCATCCATCCTTTGCCTCTGAAACCCGGCATTTGCATTTGCAACTAGCTCTGAGTTTCCTTCCTGATGCCCACGCTTGTGCTGGTTCTGATTGCTGTTGTTATTGTTTCCCGGGCCATTGTTCTTTCCTCCATTGTTCGCAGCACCTTTCCCTTTTTCTTCCTCACTATCATCCTGGGTTTTGTCCGTGGCTGCATGTCTGTTGCACGCATCCATCAACTCTGCCATAGTAACGGGCTTAACCCGGTGTCCTTCCTTCATGCGACCCAGCTTCTGCACCAAGGGAGCGTACTTGCAAGTTTTCTCCATCGATGAAATTGCATCCTTGGGCTCGATACCTGATGAAGAGTGCAGGATCTCCGTGACCCGGCCCATCCAGTGACGAGCTGACTCGCCCTTCCTCTGTACGCAACGATCAAGATCTTCAATGGAAAATAAACGCTTGCACGTGCCCTGAAAGTGCTTGATGAAAATTGTTTTCAGCTCATCCCAAGAATTGATAGATTTCTCTGGCAGATTCTTGAACCACAACTTTGCTGCACCATCACTCATCATCAAATACATATACTTTGCACAAACGTTCTCTGTGGCATTGCGTATACACATTGCCATCTCATAACTGCTCAACCAACTCGCCGGGTCTGTGCTCGGCTCATAATTGGCAATCTTGCTTGGCTCCTTGAACTTCTCAGGGAAAGGCTCTGCTCTAATGGCATCTGAAAGACACTTGGGACCCGCCAAAGTGGAAGAACTTGCTAAAAGATTAATGTTACCCGGCGAACTTGCAGATGCTGCTGGCACGGGACCCGGTCCTCCTTGTGGTGCTCCAGCTGCTGGTACTGCCGGGTTTGCATTAGCTGCACTCCTTCCTGCCCGCGACTATTGACTATCTGCTGAGCCACAGAAATTGCAGGGGCGGGTTGATACTGCTGATTATTCTGGTTTTGGTTCTGCTGGGGCGGGTTTTGCTGCTGCGCCGCGGCAAACCCGGCCAATGGCGGGTTTCCCCCATGGCGACTCTTGCTACGATACGTTGTAGAGTGAAGCGCACTTTTCTCTTTTGAGTACTGAACTTGCTGAGCAACCGCAGTGCGTAACATATCAATGGCACGCCGAGCTTCAACCTCTGCTGGCGAGTCTCCTAATGGAATACGATCTAGTGCCAAAGTTGCGGCATATACGTTATCTGCTGGATTGGAATAGTGACCCGCCGGCGTATGAAACCTTGGTGTCCTGGGCGGCAGACCCGGATTTCCCCTGGCTCCCCCAGCGAGAAGACCCGGCGCCGCTGCAACTGCAACCCAGCTGCTCCTGTTCCTCTGTCTGGTTCTATATTTGCTCTAACAACTGGAGCCACCTGGGTTACACCAACTGGTTGATCTTCTGGGGTCCTAAACAATACTGCTGGGTTTATGGCGTTTTCTCCAGGGGCCAGCCGGCTCTGGTGCCTCCTCCGGTGCGCCCTGGTCATCTCATTGAGACGATTTTCCTCATCCTCTAATTGCTTTCGCCTAATCTCCATATCTTCTTTTTCTGCCATTGTGTCTCTGCGTACCTGCTCCAAGGCCCGGCGTGCAGTATCCAATTCTATAGCTCTTGCTGCTGCGTTCTCTGGAGTAACAATCCTCGTAAGTGCGGTTGGATCTAAGACCAGGCCATTGTTAAACATGGCCCGGGTCCCAGTTGCATTGTTTCTTTCCTCACCCTGAGCTCGGTTATTGAGAAAACCGAAGCTGTTCCTGTAACGCGCCGTGTTTTCACTTTCCTCTGACACCGAAGCCGGGTCTCCATCAACCCTTTGGCCCGCCAGCTCCAACACTGGTGGCAATTGTTGCTGCTGCTGACCCGGAGTAAAAGCTGGTGGCACAACCGTTGACGGTGATGCCCCCGCGTTGATCGAAGGAGCAGTGTAAACCGCCACCCTCCTAACCGGGCTTGGAACGGACTCTTGCTCCTCTTCGTCCTCTTCTTCTACTCCATATCCGAACCGGCCTCGAACAAGGGCAGGATCGATTCTGAATCTGCATAGTCCCCCACATCACCCGGGACTGGAGCCGGGTTTCCCGATCTCTCCTCGTGCACGTCCAGGGGCAGCTCATCTTCAGCCGTACCAACTGATTCTTCTCCATCAGATTGAACAATTGTGGCAGCTCCTGACACAGATTCATAGTCTCCATCACTAGCAGATCTAGTTGCAATCATACCAACAAAAACGTTAAACTTGCCAATTGGAATAACATCACCTGATTCAAGTAGATCTGATTCCGGCCCCCAGCCAAAATCATCAACGATGGGCTCTCCTTGTGAATTGAGGGTGATCTCGCCGAAAACATAGTTCTCTACTCCTTGCTTTGCTTCTCCCATGATGGTGACACCTTTGGACGCGATTCCCACAGACGGCGCCAACTGTCGTGGGGTAGATAACACGGCAGATGCTACTTTGGGGTAGCTTGAGTTGATGGGCAAGGCGACACTAGCGTCTGGGAGATTGTTTAGCATTGCAGGGACAAAAGGTTTACCCAGGTTCGGCCTCTCCATTGGAGATAAAGACCTACTTCCTGCTATCTTGTTATTGATCTCGATCTCGATAACCCGGCTACGACAACAGAGCCGGATCTCGATCTAGGTTACAAGGTTGTGGTGTTTCTCTCGGTGGTTCTCTCGCCTAAGCTTGGATCGTAAAGTCCTCTCAACTAGGGCTCAGGGACCGGTTTATATAGACTACCGGGTCTCCTGGCACTTTACAATACGAACCCGGGCTCTCCCAGACTCGGAATCCTATTCTAGCTCTTCTAGCCTTCGTATCCTCCAAGTCACGAACCGCCTCTGGTCTTCTAGAAACTTCCCTTCCTGAACCGGTTACCGCCAAAGCCTCTGGCCCAGCAACATAACCCGGCCCATGCTGATGGTTAGCTGTCCTGGCCGGGCCTCCTGCCTGGCGGGTCATGCTTCCCTCTTCATGGGCCTACTGGGTTATCATCCCCCCATCAACTTCCATCTTACATTACATGACTTGTTGTCATTCATCATTGTTATATATTGCTTTGCATGATTTTATACAGCTGATGTGTGTTTACCCATGTTACGCTAGATCATTGCACATACTGCTACACTAGTAGAGGCACTTAGTTTCATACATCATGTTTTCTTCATTATGAGTTATTTGTACCAAAAAGTGTGTCATCATATTAAAATGTTGGCCCTACAGTGAGGGAGAGAAAAGTGAAAAGAGCCATGGAGGCCATCGAAAAGAGAAAAAGAAAAAAAAGAAATAAAGAGAGAGGGGGCAGCATTACTATATTTTATCCACACTTGTGCTCATGTTTAGCACCTGTTTCATAGTCATCATTTGTGCTCATGATTAGCACCTATACTCCATGTGAGAGATTTTTCATGTTTTACTAGTATAACTATGTGGGGAATTAACGTTATAGAACTTGGGTTGTATATTCCAATGATGAGCCTCCTCAAAAGTGCTCTAGGTCTTCGTGAGCAACCAAGTTTGATACACCCCCACTAGTTCCATTGGAGAGCTTTCATACACTTATAGCTCTATGTGCATCCGTTGCATGGCAATCACTACTCCTTGCATAGCTTCGATTATAAGACTTCCTCTTGTCTAATGATCACTTATAGCTTTGTGAGCCTTTCTTCCATTGGCCTTCCAAACCCCCATCATTATTCTCTTTGCCATAACATCCTGGTGCCAATACCAAATGCTTACGCTCACCGGTTGAGTAAAACTTCTAAACAGTTGATTCATTACGTTTGTGATACTTTTACTTGACTGGATCCTTTCTATGCTTGTGAAAGATTGCTTGATGCTTGAGTAAAAGGATGGAACTTCTACAATGAATGCTTAAATCATCTATAATGAACTTTGTACGGTTTTATGTCTTTATTGCATCATCCATGAAAGTTTTGACTTGTTTAATTGTCTTGCTTTATCATCTGTTTGTTTAATATCAATTATAGACATTTGTTTTGAATGATTTGATCTCAGTTCACATGCCTTACATTACTATTGGATCAAGATTATGTTGGTAGCATGTCACTTCAAAAATTATCTTTTTTATCGTTTACCTACTCGAGCACGAGCAGGAACTAAGCTTGGGGATGCTTGATACGTCTAAAACGTATCTATAATTTTTGATGTTCCATGCTTGTTTTATATCAAATGACACATGTTTATTCTAAAGTTTATATCATTTTATGACATTTATTGGACTACCCTATTAACCTAGGTCCCAGTGCCAGCTTCTGTCTGTTTTGGCTGTTTATGGCAGAAAAGGCCCAAAAATGAAAGTGCTCGGAATTGGACGAAAATTTACCTGAATTATTTCCAGCATAAATAAGCCACGGAGCCAGAAGACCACCTGGAGGCGGGCCCCACAGCCAGCACGTGGCCTAGGGGCGCGACCAGGTACTACCCCACGCCGTGGGCCCGCCTGCCCCACCAGAGCACCGCCTCGCGTCGAGTCTTCGCCTATAAATTCACGCGTGACCTAAAAACCGAGAAGACCGGACACTTTTTCGAGAAACACGTCCGAGCTCCGCTGCCATCACAAACCCTAGTTTCGGGGGTCAGCAGTTCATGTTTCGGCACCCTGCCGGGACGGGGATTGACCCCCGGAGCTGTCTCCATCAACCACGCCGCCTCTACTTCGCCTCCATGATGGTTTGTGAGTAGTTCCCCCATGGACTACGGGTTCTAGCAGTAGCTAGTTGGTACTCTCTCTCTCCCGTGTACTTCAATACAATGATCTCATGAGCTGCCTTACATGATTGAGATCCATCTGATGTAATCGGTGTTGTGTTTGTTGGGATCCGATGAATTGTGGAATTATGATCAGTATGTTCATCTTGTTATCGTACTTATGTTTTATTTAAGATCTTGCGTGCTCTCCAGTACTTGTAGTTACCTTGATCAAGTAGTTGTTTGTATCTCCAAGAGAGGGTATTTATGCTAGATAGTGGGTTCATGCCTCTAGAAGCCTGGGCTTGATTGACAGAAACGACTAAGGCTGTAGATGTGCGGTTGCTACTAGGGATAAAATAACCGATGCTTAGCTTAAGGGTACTGCTATTAAGTCTAATGCGTTTGTTTACATTACACACTTTGCTTAATGCTATAATCTGTTGCTTGCAACTTAATACTCATGGGAGACCCGGAAGATCCTGTGAGTGGATTATGAGTCATAGATGCAGCTAGTAAGCGGTCTATGTATATTGTTGTAATGCCCAATTAAATACTACAGTGAACTTTATCTTATCATAATGTGCATTGTCATGCCCTCACAATTTTATCAATTGCCCAACTATAATTTGTTCACCCAACACATGTTCTTTGTTTGGAGAGTTACATCTAGTGTAGATAGCTGAGAACCCCGATCCATCTGAAATCATTATTGCTTTCCCGTCAACTCCACGCCAGCAACTATTTTATGGTGCCATCGCTTCTGTGTTACTGCTACTATTGCTCTCATATTACTGCTGCTTTCACATCACCCCTGTTACTAGTGCTTTTCCAGGTGTGGCTAAACTGACAACTCAGCTACTAAGGCTTATAAGTATTCTTTGGCTCCCCTTGTGTCGAATCAATAAATTTGGGTTTTACTTTCCTCGAAGACAGTTGCGATCCCCTATACTTGTGGGTCATCAATCTCCATCCGACTCACCATCCTCCACAGTTGGCCGCACTTCCTCTGACGGCGCTGGTCAGACGGAGCGCATCCTGGTGGCCCCGATCGGCCTCGATCTGGATAGAGCAGTCTGACCCAGATCGGCCCGCCCATCGCACGCCGAGCCCCATGGCGATCCACCGCCCGGAGCGTCGCGAGCTCCTCTCTTACCTTGTCCTCGCGGCCGCACCATCTCTCCTCCAGGCGCCGCAGCCGACTGCAGCCACGCCTGCGTGACTGAAACACGTGCACTACCCCACCCACAGAGAGCTCAGCTGCGGTCCGCCACCACTGCCCCCCCCCCCCGCCCCCCTTTGGCGGAAACAAGCGCCGCCACTTCCGCCGGCGTCGGCGGCGGCGCTAGGGTGCCTTGCTAGGGTTTTTTGGGTCCTCCGGAGCCGCCCGAGCGGGGGTAACCCGGGAGGAAGGGAAAAGCGGTTAGTCATGGGAGAGTGACGCGTGTCAACATTCCCTTCCTTTAATGTTTCGTTGCACTACTACGGGCTATCTTCGGTGTGCGAATAACACGACTACGAGTACGAGCTAGCTTCTGCGCGTGAATACGAGTATGAGTGCTTCCACGCGAAGTCGTCGGGTGAATAAGAAATTACAGGAAAAAATTGTGTGAAATAAGAAAAATGTCTTCATAGATAAACATAAATTTCATGTATGTGTGATTTTTGAAAATAAATTATAGAAACCCATTTTGCAGTACTTCTTCTGTGCTTCTTCAGCGATTCACATCATCTGGTGGATGATTCCCAGTTTATTTATAATAAACATAAAATCAAAAATCAGTTAAAAGAATACTAGGAAAATCATAATTAATATAAAAAATAAAGTTTGTGGGGCAAAGAATCATAATGGAAAAACTAAAAAATCATGATTGTACCATGAAATACATGTAACAAAAGTGCTTTGGCTCCTGAGCTTCCGTTTTGTTTGACTTCTTAATGTAGCAGGTGTAGCGCCTGATATAGACATTAATGAACTAGGGGTTAAAATTATATGATTTGAATTTGCATTACAAAAAAGAAATAGTAAAAGTAAACATTAACAGCATAGTTTGATGCAGTTAAAAATGAAAACATAAATTATTATGATTTGAAACTAGGTGAACTGAAACTAAGTTTGAACGATTTGAACCAGGTGAACATAAATTATATCTTAACGATTTTAAACTAGGCAAACATAAACTTAGGTTTGAACGAATTTAACCTTGGTGAACATAGTCTAGGTTTTGAACGGTTTGAATCTTGGTTGAACAGAAATTATATTTGAACGATTTGTACCTAGGGAACATAATGTAGGTTTGAACATTTGAACCTAGGCGAACATAATATAGGTTTTGAACAATTTTGAAACTAGGTTAAAAAAATTATAAGTGAACGATTTCAACCTAGGAAAAAAGAAACTAGGTTTGAACGATTTTCAAAGTAGGTGAAAAGAAACTAGGTTTTGCACAATTTAAAACTAGGTGAATATAATCTAGTTTTTAACAATCCGACACTAGGTGAACATCAACTAGGTTGGAACAGATTTAAAAATGACGTGAAACATAAAATAGGTTTGAATGATTTCAACCTAGTAATAAGAGGGTGACCGATTTGAAACTAGTTGAACACAAACTATATAAGAACGATTTCAACCTAGGGAAAAAAGGGTGAACGATTTAAAACTGGGTGAACATGATCTAGGTTTTGGATGTTTTGTACCTAGGTGAACATAATGTAGGTTTGAAAGATTTGAAAATAAGGTGAACATAAACTAAGTTTCAACGATTTTAATCTAGGTGAATAGAAACCTTATTTGAAAGCTTTCAACTAGGTGAACAAAACCTTGGTTTGAACGTCTTGAAACAAGGTGGACAAAATCTAGGATTAAATGATTTGAAACTAGGTGAACATAATCTAGTTTTGCATGATTTTAAACTATGTGAACATAATCTAGGTTTGAACAATTTCAAACTAGGTGAACATAAATTAGGTTTGGACCTAGGAAAAAAGTGTGAAAGATTTGAGCTAGGTTTGAAAAATTGGAAACTAGGTGAACATAACCTAGGTTGGTTTGATCGATTTGAAACTCGGTGGTCACAAACCTAGGTTTTGAGCGAATTGAATCTAGGTTGAACAGAAATTATATTTGAACGATTTGTACCTAGAGAACAACATCTATATTTGAAAGATTTGAACCTAGGTGAACATAATGTAGGTTTTGAACGATTTTGAAACTAAGTGAACAACAACTATAAGGGTGAACGATTTCAACCTAGGGAAAAAGAGAGTAGGTTTGAATGATTTCAAAATATGTGAAAAAAAACTAGGTTTTGAAAGATTTGAAACTAGGTGAACAAAATCTACTTTTGAGCAATTTGAAACAGGTGAACATCAACTAGGTTTTAACTGATTTAAAAACTAGGTGAAACAAAAACTAGGTTTCAACAATTTCATCCTAGTAAAAAAATGGTGAACGATTTGAAACTAGGTAAACATAAACTAGGTTCGAAGGATTTAAACCTAGGAAAATTAGGGTGAACGATTTAAAAACTAGGTGACTAATCTATATTTTGAGTGTTTTGTACCTAGGTGAAGAAAAACCTTGGTTTTAACGATTTGAAACAAAGGTGATCAGAAAGTAGGTTTGAACGATTTTAAACTAGGTGAACATAATCTAGGTATGAACAATTTGAAACTGGGTGAACATAATCTAGTTTTGAACGATTTTAACTAAGTGAACATAATCGAGATTTGAACGATTTAAAAACTAGGTGCATAGAAACTATCTTTGAATGATTTCAATCTACGCGAGCATAATCTAAGTTTGAATGATTTGGAACTAGGTGAACATAATCTAGGTTTGAACAATTTGAAGTACTAGGTGGACATAAACTAGGTTTGAACGATTTGAAACTAGGTGAAGAGAAAACTAAGTTTGAACATTTTAAACTAAGTGAACATAAAACTATAACATAATCTATGTTTGAGCTATTTGAACTATTAGGTGGACATAAACTAGGTTTGAACATTTTCAACCTAGGTGAACAAACACCTAGGTTTGAACGATTTGAAACTAGGTGAACATAAATTAGATTTGAAAAAAAATTAACTAGGTGAACACAATCTAGGTTTGAACGATTTGAAACTAGGTGAACAGAAAATAGGTTTGAACGATTTTAATCTGGATGGACATAATCTAGAATTGAACAATTTGAAACTAGGTGAACATAATTTTGGTTTGAACGATTTGAAATTAGGTGAACATAAACTCTATTTGAACAATTTCAACCTAGGTGAACAAAAACCTAGGTTTAAACAATTTGAAGCAAGTTGAACAGAAACTAGTTTGAACAATTTTAAACTAGGTGGACATAATCTAAATTTGAACGATTTGAAACTAGATGAACATAATCTAGGTTGGCGGTTCATTGCAATCTTCTATGCTCCACAATTGCCATGATTTGATCAATCTATCATTGATATGTGTTATTTGAATTGGATCAATCTACCACGGTTGTGTGGCTGAACTTTGTCATTATTTTATAATGTAGGCAATTGATATAACTAAATTGTCTTTTGCAGCTAGCTCTACTTGGAAACCTGAATGTATAGCGCATATCAAACTTTTGATCCACTTTATCTTAAGATTACCGAAAAAGGAACAATATATGTGGCTTAGCGCTACTTGGAAACATGAATCAGTAGTGTGCTATATCTCTTGTGCACATTAGCACGTTGCTTCCCAATGAGAGTCAGGGAAGGAGTCGGCTCGGGAAGAGTTCATGAAGGAGACTTGAATTAGGAAAGATGAGTTTGAGATATGATTAGGAAAAGGTTAATTCGGAACAGAAGAATTCGAAAAGTATAAACGCCTTGGGTGTCAAGTTAGGAGGTATTATATTTATGTCCGTCATGTAAGTTATCAGATCAAGCAAGAACAAGCAATCTAATCTCTCCGAAGTTATTCTTTGTCTAAACCTGCTATGTCTACCCAATGCCTCACAGCCATGCCGTCTGGCTTTTGCAAGTCATGTATTGTAAGTTTGTAATGATATTCAAATATATCATGTTTGCATTCAGTTCATCCAGAGTAACGCTGTTGCAATTCAGCGTCAACCTTCAAGGCCTACGCCATTCATCTAGAGAGAGCAACACTATATATGGTCGCCAATGATGTGCTGACTGACGGCGAGAGGCGGCCGGTGAGAGAGAGAGCACAAAAGCAACTGGACGTTTAATTTGTCGGCATTTAAATTTCCAAGTTCTGTTCAGAGTTTGACCCGCATACCAAAATCTGTACCACGAGATGTGTAGGCAAGTTGGAGTGTAGCTACTCCATATATGGAAAAGTTGGACGTTCACTACAGGCAAGTTGGAATATAGCTCAACATTTTGACTAAGATCCCAATGCCAGTCACCACTCGAAAGGCACCTCTCCTTACTACGTACATGGAACCATGCATTCTCCATGGTTCATTGTACCGGCCAGAGGTGGTCAGTACTAGCCGTCAATGACAAGTACGTAGGCTATAGCATGTGCAGGTATACAGCCCAGCAGGAAACGGGCCAAAGACTGGAAAAAGTTGATAAGAAAAAGGAAAGGCCTTACAAGGCCCAGCTAGGAACGTGAGGGACATCAATCGATCTTCACGCACGCGTACGGCCGATGTTTCCTCTCCCCTCCACCCTTTTCTTCCATTAGACTCCAAGTCCCGAAGCACCCTGTGGATTTTCTTCTGCAACTACTGTCATCCCTGTGGGAGCGGCCGGTGGCAGCGACAGTGCAGCACTAGCTACAGTCTGCTTTGTCAATGGCCCAAGGGTTTCATGTAATTCTCTAATTATTTCATCTGATTATCGTTTGGCTCTTTGGTGGTTCACTAATCTCTTTTCTTCTGTTATTTCTTATTTCTATGACTAAAATGCGTGCAAATTATCGTGGAAGAAATGTTTCCCAAGCTAAGAGAATGTGTCCTACCTCTACTTCCAAATTGCTTTTCTTATAGGCGACGGGCAAACGTGGCGTGATGACACTGTCTTCATAGTGGTGCGAGTGGCAAGGTCCTCAGTCTAGAAGAATTTTTATTATATGCAAATAGTTCTCGCAATGAGCTTTTATCTTCTTAACTTTTCAATGAGAGATCAGTGGGATGGCTTTCGTATTGTTCTTTCCAAGCTCAATCCCTAAACATTTTTCACAATTTTATTTGTCGGCGTACCATTTTATTATTTTGATGTTCATAGTAAGGGGCCCTCGGTTTTAGTTCTGCCCCGGGCCCCCAAAATCTTAGGAACGCGTAGCATCCTAATTTATCATGCAAACTTCTGGCCGGGCTTCACCATCATTTCACTGATCCTCTTCCTCGACTTCTTGAGTCGAACTTTAACTTCAAATTTTATTAAGCATATATAATTTAAACATAACGCTGGATAGTGATAGTGCATGCCATTCTCACCTCGTGTACTATATAAGCTGAGCAATGCAATGAGAGAAGCAGCACGGTGCATTCTGCATTGCAGACCTTTCTCTCTACTCACGTAGTTATATATTTTTTAAACGACAATAACAATATGCAATGCAGCGTGGTGGAGGCATCACCCCCACGCTGGGGTGGCTGCTCTCTCCATGGCCTCAACATTATTGAGGTCAACCCCGGTGGCGGCAGCGAGCCAGCTAGAATGTCGTCTCCCTATTTCTGGGGCGAGGACCAACAGGGTGGAGGCTTCCCCATGCAGCACGCTGGCTACTCGGAGGCGAGGGCCTTGGTCGGCCAGGGAGCCGTGGTGGACCTGAGAAGGCTGTCTCGCCGGGCGGAAGACATGGTGGCGGAGGTGTTTGCTACCATCGACAAGGTTGGAGAGAACGCGCCAGAAGCCGCGGCGGCGAGACCCAGGCTGGTGCACTTGCGCCTGTCGCCGGAGCTGGCCCTGTGGAAAAGCACGCAGCACGCAATCGGCAACGTGCTTCCCCCTAAGGGCACGGGGCTGAACCAAGCCTCTCCGCGGGTGCTCGCCCTGCTGGGCGCCGCCGATTGGCCCGAGGCCATGACGACCACCAACGCCCTCTTCGGTTGCGGCATCGCCAACCTGCTCATTGGCGCCGCCGACGTGCGCACACTCTTCTCCAACTACGTGACCGACATGGCTTTCTACTACGAGCACGGGTACCGCCACGTCTTCCCCTCCTTCCACCGGCTTCTGCAGGACGGGCTCGCCGACGCCCGCGCCCGCCTCACCCCGGGCGGCCAGCAGCGACGCGAGGCCGCCGCCGTCGGTGCCTCCTACATCCAGGCAAAGATCGCGCTCGAGGCGGCGCACAGGACGCGCCTCAAGAACCTCTCCGCGCACATGGACCGCCGCGCCGCCCAGATCATCTCCCTCTCCGACAGCTGCCTGCTCGGCATGGGCGCCGAGGCCACGGCCCGGGGCTTCGACGCCGGCGCCGTCATGAGCGACCTCGTCTTCAGCAATCCCGCCACTGACGTCGTCGACGTGGGCAGCGACGTGGTCAACTCCGAGGTGATGAACACGTTCCTCAACGTGGCCGACATCGCCGCCTCGGGCGTCGTGAGCGAGCCGGCGCTGCGGGCCATCTACGACGCATACGCCGCAACGGGTGCGCGGATCTTCACCCAGAGGTGGCACGAGCCCCTGGCCCGGATGTGCGCCGCAATGTACACGTGGCACATCCTAAACGACCGGCACATGTTCTTCCGCCGCGCCCTCCTGGGATGGCCAAAGGCCCGCAAGTCGCCGGCGCGGCCACAACGCGAGGGCGACTTCGACGAGGTCTTCGACGCCGACTTCCGCACCACCGGCGTCAGCAGGCCGCTGGACCCCGAGTACGCCTGCGACGGCGGCGATGAAACCTGCAACCACGTGCGCCGCTTCCTCCAAGACCTACGCCAGGAGGACCAAGACAACCTGCTGGGCGCCCTCTGGTGGTCAATCGTCACCGGCCCGCTGGAGTACGTCCGGCAGGGCGAGGTGGACGAGAAGCGCGAGCAGCACCTCGCCGAATCCTCGCGCCTGCACATTGCCCAGCTCTTCTCCAAGGGCCTCGTCATGGAAATGGCCTGGCTGCTCGCCCATGCCAGCCACCACGCCTGGCAGGTCAACTACCTGCTCGAGGCCGCCATGTTTGGCAGCCTCCTGGACGGGGGCGCATTGATAGGCAAGCTCGACAGGGCAGAGGAGGAAACATGGACGGCATGAACATGCTATGCATTGATATCCTGCTGTTCGAGCATGTTTTCATTTACTCCGCTGGCAGTATTGAATGAACGTTCATGGATTGCCTTCCTACTTCCTATGCCTATGCGAGGACCGGCTTCCTAGCTAGTCTGTTTTGGAAAGTTTGGCGTGTTGTATCCGACTACGTTACCTGCACTTGGATTAGCTAGGTTTGGAGCCGACAATTAACGTCGTTCCTTTGTTTGTACTTGCGTCGCGAGTACCATCCTCATACTGCAAACGGTCGTATTACTTAACAAAGTGACCCGGAACAAAAGATAAATTGTTCTCTTTGTTATGGTACTTTGTGTGAGATAATGATGGTGCTAGGTAATGTGTTGGTTCAGCTACACTGTGGGTACAGAAAAAGAGCCACACAGAAACTCTGTGTGAGGTAAGTCATGCAGTTCCACCTCAAGGCCAGCAGCGACAATGCCTACAAAGATACGGCTCTTATGTACACTTGGCCCACATCCATCCCTCATGGTGCATTCCGTTTACTAGAAGATTCTAGAAGCAGGATTACAAGTTGATGTTTTACTATTTTCTTAATTTCCTGCTATGTGCTTAAGAACATTCATGTCTCACCTAGCACATGTAGTGGCAGATTTTTGCAGTGATCTTTCTAGAACACACTGTAATGTCAATTCACTGATATTTTGTAAGAACATTCATGAAAGATTTTCACAGCAATCGTGTGAGGACAACTTGAAATATCGGTGGAAGGACGAAGTGGCTCAAACGCGTGTGTTCGCCAACGCTTGAGAGTATTTAACAGGCCAAGAACTGAAACTCTGTTTTACCTCTGATGAACATTACTTGAACTCAATACTCTATCGACTCCACCCAACATTGTCTTCCTTTGGTGATCCCGCTGTAGCGAGAGTACCTCCGGTGTCCAATGAGCTCCGCTGGCCCGTCGAGGGAGCAGACGTCGCCTCCTCCGCTCGCCGGGCCGGCGGCGGCTGTGCTCCTGTTTCGCGATCCCGGTGGAGCGAGATTCACCTCCATTGTCCAATCACCTCCGCCGGCCCGACGAGTGGGCATGGGTCGCCTCCTCGAATTGTCGGGCCGGCGGTGGTTGTGCTGCTCTTTCGCAACCACCTTGGAGCGAGAGCACCTCCGGTGTCCAATCAGCTCCGCTGGCCTGCCGAGGGACTAGGCATCACCTCCTCCGCTCGTCGGGCCGGCGGTGGCTGTGCTGCTGCTGGGTCCGGGGGCTGGGTCAGCTCGTCTGCGTCCGCGGTGCTCTCCATCCAGTCCTCATGTTCACCGCCTCAAGTTGAGTGCTCGGCCTCTCAGATCCTATCTTCTTTTCCTTCCACTGTCGTCCTCGCTCCTAACGTTTGTTGTTTGAAATTCCTGCAGGTGCGGTGAGGAGGTTGGACATGGACGCCAAGAGGGCCGCGCACACCGACGAGGTCACCCAGCTTCCCGACCTGCATGCTGCATCAGCCAGCCAGTGCTTGTGGTATGTTCGTTCAATTGCGTGACTCATTAGCGATTGCCTGCTAGTATCGCTGATCACTTAGAACACATAATACCTGAGATTGGTTGTGGATGTGGGATGAGGAGATCTTTGCTAATGCGGGAGACCCAATTTGGGTCTACCTCAAAGCAAAGAAATTCTTGTCCATTATACCTAAAATGAGTACTTCTTCTTGCGTGGTGATTGACATGCTAAATGAAACCAAAGTAATCAATCATCACCAGGCATGCTTCAGCATGTACTCCCTCCATTCCAAATTAATTGACCCAGATTTAGTACAACTTTGTACTAAACTACGTCAATTAATTTGGAATGGAGGGAAATACAAGTTAAATTGATTGCAATGGATACTATTTTCCATATCATCATATGGTTATATTGACAGAAAATTTGTTCATGTCCTATCTGTACGGAGCAAATACTCAATGAAAAATGGGTATTATTTGTCTTGCATGTAAGCAAGATCCAATGCTTATTATGCGTGGGAATGCCCACGTGAGCTAACATACTTAACCGCCTAAGTGAGCTAAAAAAGTTAGCTGCATATTATGGTGGCAAAAGAAATTTGAGCACTATGGGATTGCTGTTAAGTGTGATCAACACTTATTTCTTTGTGGGAATGCCCACATCAACAAAAACAATTAACCACATATTGTGGTTGAAAAATGGATATTTCAACTTTTACAAGTTGAGTTTGAACCATTGAATACTTCGTACTAATGGTCTTGCAAGGGAGCAAGATCAATATTTTGTTCATGCCTGGTAGTGCTTACATACACTAAAATACTTGACCACATGTTGTGGTTATAAGGGGTGGCCCTAGTACCCAAAGTTTCAACCTTCCTGTCTCACTGAATATGCACAATTTCTTGTGCAAATGTGGTGGGTGGGTGGGTAACTCTGCCTATGCTATCATGAGGTTATACTTCATGTTGCGTAGCCGGTCCCAAGCCCGGATAAAAGGAGGAGGGACCATCCATCAAAAACTTTTCTTTTTCTTGTGTGTAATTTAATTCAGATATCTCTCATTAGCTCAAATCACTGCTAAAAAATTATCATTTGTAAGCATTCATGCAGGATGGTCTGTTAATTGAGAAAACTTGTTTCAACGTAATTAGCCTTGTCATCATTCCTTCTCAAGGTGCTGCTGAATACTTTTTCTACTAAGTAATCGCCCATTCTCTGGATAGTTCAACCAGCTGTTAATAGCATCTTGACAAAGACAATACCTACAAGGAAGCAATCGCCAGATCTTGTTCAATAAGCAGGCATGATATACATATCCCATGCATGAAAAAACCTTTAAAGAAAGAAATGGCCCTGATCGAGCCTGGTGATTCGAAACCTAGACCTGTAGAGTGATAAAAAGTAAAGTTTTGCCTACTTTGTTTGCTTATTAAGTAGGGATCCCTATTAAATATAGTTGGCATACAGTACCAGTTATCTCTCGCCATATACATCTAACTTAATAATTTGGTATATTTTTGTCCTATTCCCAGGAATTCAAGAGCAGCTCAATATCAAGACTCAAGAGCAATGGTTATGGCAGTAATGTGAGGAAGGCACCAGCAAGATCGAGAGCTGATGGATATGTTTGGAGGGCTGTCAGAGTCCAGTTAGGTGGAGATGAGGGATCCTTTGACGTGATGGAGCAGATCAAGGTTCGAATATTCTCTTGTACACAAGTTCAATGTTTTTGTAGGCACTAGGCAACAGTTCAGAAACTAACTGAAAATCCATATAGCATATGTCTATGTTAAGCGGGAACAAAAAAAAATCGCAGTACAAATTTATGGGATCTAGAATGGCAAAATTTGCGCGACATGCTATAGTTGTCCTAATCTGCCTTGTACGCCGGGATCGCAATAGCAGCCTGACGCCCTCGCCTCGTCATCCATGATCCATGGTTTCATTTCAGCAGCAAGAGAACCACATCCTCTGTGCAAAAGGTGGTCTGGGAGTCCTTCATGTTCCCAATCTCGAGTTTCTGTTCCCGGTTATTAACCTTGGTCAAGAAAAATTCCCTGCCACTTTCCGAGCAAAATAAAAAAGCATGTCACGTGTGCCACATCACAAGTTCAATGGTTTCCACGGGGTAAGTAGTTGGATTCTCTTCACCTATACACTACATGGCCTGGACAACGCTTGAACTTATGCTAAATGAAGACATTCTTATAGACTCAAAAATATTACTGCTCTAAAAAAACTCAAAAATATTCAACAAAAATTAATACTTAGCAAACCTAAGGGACAATGGGGTGACAGTCAGCCTGCTAAGCTACATCGAATTTTTACTTAGTTGGAGGAGAGAGAATGAAAAAAGAGAAGGTTATGGGAAATTCACTTTGGCACCTGAGCTCATATGCTCCTGTTATACTAAACCAAATTAATAAAATAGTAAAATGTTTTAAAAAATTCTGAAAAAAATTGGAGACGAACACATACCAATGTTCAACATACGTGCAAATTTTCATGGTGAAATGAAATTTGGTATGTCCTGTGCAAAAAAGACAAATCCATGGTCGAAATGCAATTTCAAAAACACTTTTTAGGGTACTGATTTTGTTATTTTTGCACAGAGCAGAATACATGACATTTCATCACGAAAATTGGCACGTATTTAGAAAACATGTATATGTTCATCACCAAAAACATTCAGAATTTTTAGAAATGTTTTATTATTTTTTTAATTTAGTCTAATATATCAGGAGCATATGAGTTCGGGAGCCAAAACGCCACTCCCGAAGGTAATCTTCTCTTATCTAAGAGACGATCTCTTAGAAAATAAGATAAGGCTATTTTCTCCATTGTATCAAATGTCTTCTCTTAGAAACACAGTTTCCTACTACTAAAATGTAATTAATTCTCATTATTGTTAGGGAAGCCAAGAAAAGATTATGCATTGTATAATTTGTATATTTTGTCTTCTCTAAATAATGTGGATAGCTAAGAGAAGGCTTACCTTCTGTACCATTGCACATGCCCTAATCGGATATCCAAAACAGACTAGAAGTTCACCCACGTACCTATACAACTAGTGTATCGGAACTAACTTTGACACCTACGTATCGAATTATATTAGTATATGATCGAGAACAATGGAGGCGCAGGTTAGCGGAGAAGCAAACCTAGGATCCGTAGCAACGCCGACACCCCCGAGCTGTGTGTGGCAGACGACATCATGCGCACCCCTCCACGTCTCATATCGGTGTCGTCACGTCCTAGTGGGAAGCACTTGGCGTGAGCACCGCACCATGCTCCCTCGACCAAGCGCACGACGCCGCCACCTGGTCCAGCCAAAATTTGTCCTTCCCGTAAAAAATCAATATTTTTCGAGGGGAGACTAGGACAGGGACGGCGGAGTTTTGAGCTTTCACTTGGTATGGGACGGAGACGGCGGGTCGGCGAGGAGTATAAGGGAATGGGAACGGCGCCGAGGAGGAGAAGGAACCGGGTTCGGGGACTTATGCAAGGAGGAACAGTAGTTGGGGACGCCATCGGGAGGGACGAACGCTACGACGTTTTCTTTTGTAAAATCGACGCCACGACAGCAATTTAGATACGGAGGGAGTACTTGTTATTCATACCACGTCGCACCTTACATAGTGGGACGAGACAAATTAAACCAGAGCTAGAGTCTCGATTCTCAGCTCAGTCCACAGGCGAGAACCAAACCACTCTAGCTAGTTTCAGTAACACTAGTTGACGTGCACGTGCAACGCACGTAACCAACCATTGCCAACGTAAGCATAAATGAAAAAAACATATAGGCGATAGTACAAATGTTAGAAATTTTGTTAGTCGTGTTACAAGAAAGAAAACATTGTTAGAAAGTCCCACGCAGTTGTCCGATACATATTTATTAGCTTACAGATTCATTACATATAACCCAAATACAATGTCAATTCTTGGACACATAAGATTCTCATATGTTTCGTCACTCCTCCATGTGTTTTAGATATATAAAATAGTATGCCAACTTTACCATTAGGAATGAGTAGAAGTTGAATCTCGCGTCATGAAACATTCATGAATCATGAGGCAACAATCCTATTGGTATAGCGATAGCCAATATTGAGAATCAATAAATCTAACATCTAAAATCATGAATTTCTTATGTACAACTGAATGATGCTCAGCTGTTGACCTGAAACTGACATAAATCCACTCTTTCTTGATGTTTCTCTCGTGATGATTTTGCATATACAATACAACCACCTACACCAAAGTAAAATATAGGTAAAATATATATGCATTCCTTCCACTTGATTGTACACCTCAGATGATCCCTACACCCTTCTCCTTGAACTCACGGGTCTGGTGCAACCGCAGCAAGAACCCTGCTAGATTACATGAAAACTCTTCCCTCTTTTCCTCAACAGAGAGCCTCAAAGACAAGGGCATAAAAAGGAGTTGAGCTGCACTGAAACAATTAACCTTAGATTCTTCCGGAAGCTCAAACTTGAAACATCTAACTACATACTCAACATTCTCACGCGTCGGCTGCATATCCTCCCTACATTTTGTTTAAGTTCTAACTTTAGTACCAAATTGGTTTTGCATGCACTGCACATAGTTGATGATTTTTCCCTGTGACCTACACAAATCACAGCGCATATTTTTCTTCCCAGGTTAGTAGTCTATACGCAACAAGTTAATGAGCATGGAGTCATATACTTATTTAGCAGTTATACAATATAACTTAAACCTTTTCATAACCAGGAACCAGGGCTGCAGCGTTCACATCCTCGCAATGATCCTCTTAGTCCCCAGTTGAAGAAATAAAATGCCAGAACAGATAAGGAAAAGAACAAGACAAGATTCAGTTTCACAACCAGGTGAAAGGACAGTCGAGTGTATGTTTACGTTTTGTAAGACAGCAAGAGAACATTCAGTTTCAGCTTGATGCTCAATATTCTTACAGCCAGCACAATTTTCCTAAGTTCCACAGAACACAGAAGTTAAGGTTCCTTGAAAAGCTTCTCAACATGAGGATTGTAGTAAAGAACTCCATATTGAGAAGTAGTTCAACATTTAAAAATAGTGCAGTTTAACATTAGTTATGAGCAACACAAAGTTCAGATCGTGGAGCAACGGTGTGTAAAACTGATGAATTATGTACCTATTTTTGATCTCTCACCTGTGTAGATCTCCATTTCCGAAGGAGTACAAGTCCAAAAATCAGGCTAGTCCAAAGAATTTGCTACTGTCAGTCCTGCTTCAGTGCAAATTAACACTACAATGATTGATGGATGTGCAGGAAAACTACCTGTACAATGAATTATGTACATGGATGCGATATCACCTGGGCTGTAGAATTCAAGTAAAAGTGAAGCACAACAAGTTTCAAATCATGGCAGCTTAGGAATAATCCAATACTCTTATAGAAATTGACCTTGATAAAGCACTGAGTAAAACAATTTATCAATCAGACAAAATTGATCAAGCACCGAGTCAAATCTCACAAATCAGAGGGAACTGGCAAAGCTCGTCACTTCAAAACAATCAAACATCAACTGAAATAGATAAGTATTTTTTACACTATATTAGTTCGTGCCTAAAATCTCATTCATTATTTAGATTTTTTTAAAAAATTGGCTTCAAGAACAGATCAATGGCTATATCTGAATGTGTTAGGCTTAATTACCTGATGCTCACCCATGTACATTACACTGGCTTCAACACGAATTCGATGAAATAACTGAAATAATTCGCATGATCAGAGCATCCTGAGGATTTCTGCATTGTTTGCCAAACAAAGTCGATACAAAGTCGATCAAGCTATCACCGTATGATGCATGGCCTTCTGCATTGTTTGCCTTCTGCAGCTAGTAGGTAATAAGCACTAATTGCAGAAGTTCCATGTCCGCGTCCGCTTCTGCCCGCAGCAACCCCTCCATGGCCGCATCTGTAGGAAAGAAAAACACAGAAAATTAACCGCGTCGGCAGTCAGCGGCTCCATGGTACAACGTAGGGGACGTCTGGATGGATTCGGCATCCAGACAGCTGCTTCCTGGAGGCTCCTGCCTGGCCGGCCGCGCCCGTCGCCGTTGATTGCGGATGGTCGGCGGGGAGTTAGGCGATTGGGGCGCGTGGAGGAGAAGTTGCGGCGGTACGCGGCGACATCGACGTTGATTGGGGCGCATGTAGGAGAAGCCGCGGATGCGCGTAACGGCGACGGCGATTAGGGCGCGTGGAGCAGAAGCTTCCGAGGCGCATGAAGCACGCGGATGAGCTCGCAGTGTCGGCCGGAGTTTGGGCGGCTCGGAGAGGAACCGGCGGTGGCGCGCAGGAACTGGCGGCGGCGTACAGAGGATCTCGGGGCCGCGCGTCGGGAGCTAGCGGCGGCGCGCCAGGGAGCTCGCGGCGGCGTGCGGGGAAATTAGGCGCGAGGCTCGGGGGCGTTGGTGCAGGGATCTGTTGAAATAAAACGAATCGGTACGATGGCATTAGCGGTATTATGTGATTTGGTGGGAGGGTAAAACGGGCAAAAGTGGATTTGTGTTGAGTTGTCAAACATTTGAGCGATCTGGACCGTTGGCCAAATATTGAAGGGCTCAGATTCAATGTATCAACACAAGTTTGCTCTTTTAATAGTACTAGTTGCCATGTACGTGCAACGCACGTTTTAACAATTAAAAGGGGCAATTTAAAAGTAAGAAATATTAAACTTGCAACACACGCATCAAAATGCAATACAGATTAGAATTTGCTTCGAAAGGGACAATGGAAATTTCCCAACAAATTGATTTTATGATCAACAATGATTAAATATTGAGAATTACCGGCATTTGTACTTCAGGATGTTCTACATGAATAGCATACTGACTATTAGATCATTTCGGTCTGTCCATGTGAAGATAACAACTACAATTTCTTGAGAATCCTAAATAAACACACAAATCTAATGCAAATTTCGTTCAGTTTATCTACTCCGTTCATATGGTAAGGCAGAAGTGTACGGCACAAAATCCTTGAAGCATCAAGTATCAGGCCAATTCGGTGGCTTCAAGTTCCTGCTCCACAGCTGAACCCTGCATGCCCTGCCCTCTCTGTTCTAATAAAAAACTTGTGCCTTCACGTTACTGATCACCGATTAAAAAACTTGTGCCTTCACCTTACTGATCACCGATAGACTGTGGCCCGTAAACATAGTAAAAAGAGAGCTAATGACAGCCACCCAGCTAGCGCTGCCAATATCATTTGCAACTTTTCTCCCCAGATTTATAGTTTCGATTTGCATTGTATTCACGGTTGAAATCTGAAGAACGTGTTCGTTGCAATCAACAGCTTGGTGTTTTGTTTCGCGTGTGCTAGCAGTAGATCGATCAAGTCCTCCCAGGAAGAAACGATCAGGTAGCTAGCGCATCGTGCGGCATCGAATCAATCGGGCCAATTTTGATAGCTTGATTACGGGGAAATCAACTGAGCGCTAAGCCACATTACCTCGACTAAACGCCTGGAGGATTCAACGAACTGGGGCCTGCGCCACCAGGCGAGGGATCCGAGCACGCGATTCCCGACGCCATCGCACTGTTTTGGAGAGGGGATAAGGACCCCGCGTACGCCTTTCCTTCGCCCTAATCCTCTGGCCATACCTCGTACAAAGTCATACGAATCTGGAATGAAAACAGAGAAGAGACAGAACGAAGAAACGCATCCAACCAAAGCAAAGCTGGCTCCGCCCTTATCGTATTGCTCGTTGTGTGCCACCCACCGCCGCTGCTGGAGCAAGGCAATCAGGTGCTTGGAGTCAATTTCTCAGGTAGCTGCAGCCAGCACCCTCCTCGCACGGACGCCGCAGCTGCTGCCCGTCTCGGATGCCAGCACAAGAAAGGAGCGGCGCTGCGAGCAGGTGCGTCGGCTGTTCCTGCATCCACTTCAGCCCCAGCCACTCGCGCGTCGAGCTGCCGCCCGCCGGCTGCCTTCGTGACGACGTACATTAGCCGATGCCCCGGTCACTTGCGCGTCGAGCTGCCGCGGTGCCGCCCTCCGGCTGCCTTCGCGGGGACGTCTCTGGCGCTAGCTGATCCCCGTGCGAGGACAGATGGCTGTGGATGCGTGGCGTGGTTGGGCCCACACGTGGTCGTCTCGGGCGTGAGTGCCTGCACGGTGGCACGGGGATGCGAGGAGAGGTGGCTGGAGTACCTCCGACGCTTCAACGTCCATGGTGGCAGCAACGGCGGATCGGAATTGAGGACGGATGTGTGCGTGTCCTTTTTTCAGTCGGTGGCAATCCCTGTAATTATCATGAAGTTGAAAAGGTGTGTTGAGTTGTGGCAATTTGGTCGTATTATGTGGTTTGGTGGGAGGGCAAAACGGTACAAACTGGACAATGTTGAGTTGTCAAACATTGGGACGATCTGGGCCGTTTGATCGTATATTGAACGGTTCAGATTTAAAGTATCCCAAACAACAAGTTTGCTCTTTTAATAGTAGTATAGACTAGTTGGCATATACGTGCGCAACGCACGTCTTTATAATTAAAGGGACAATTTACAAGTAGGGGAGAATTTGCATCTAGAAATTGAGCCCAAATTATGAACCAAAATGGGTAGTGATTTTATAATGCACGTACATAGAGAATCTAAGATGCAATGTGATAACATAGTCAAGAGGGATTTTATTGCAGTGTTAATTAGAGACCACCTAATATTCTACCACATAACATGCTAATAACCTTCGTAAGTAAATTCTAGGTCACTTCCATATGCAGGGATAGTTACCGCATTTCGTACGGTTTCCAAATAAGCAAGATTTTTATGCAGAAAAATGGAAAGCACAGTGACTACATTTTAGGAAAACATAAATATAATTGTTGAATACAAAGAGATTTAGATGTTGAAAAAATAAATTCAATATTTTTCTTTAGTAAAGTGTGACGGTTACTAATCATATTTAAAATTAATAGTGACAAACATTTTATACAACATTTGATACAACAAAATCTCTATAGAACACAATAATTCACATATATAATAGGTCAAATAGCCAATAAATCATGCATGTTTCTTCTTTGGTTTTCTTTACCTTGAAAGCCTGTAGTAACATCACACGAAGAAAGTAGAGTTTGCTGCACGTGAAAGATCATCCATGGCAGGGTCTTGGACAACTACGTGTACCACAGGAAGAAGGTGATGGATGTTGGTATAGAACAACTCCAATCGGAAAGCCAAATTGATCAACTCCAATTGGAGAGATAAAAGAGAGCATCAGCAAAAGCGGCAATCATCAGCAAAACACACAGACAGACATGTAGCAATCAGCAAAGTGCACAGAGCGACACCAATCTCTGTGTTTAATCTATCCTCTCAATCTCTCACATGCAGGAGTGGAGGCGCTTAATCTCTCTCTCGATCTCTCTCGCTGGCACCAGCTGAGGCAGAGCAGGAGTGCAGGACCACGTACGACAAGCAGTAGGCATGAATCCACAGTAATTATCGCAGCAGCAGCACAATCACGACATCCTCTACCTCTCCCATGCGACGCCCTGCTCCAGTTCTCCCACAGCCAGCCTCCCTTCCCCATCTTCTCCTCCCTGCTCCACCTCCCCGGTGCCTCCTCTCCCCTCCATCGAGATCCATCGCGACAAAGGTACGTGACCTACTTGAACTATGAGCAGCGGAGGTGTGAGACCTGGTCAAGCTTTTCCAACACGCCTGGTCATGAACCGGTCGAAGAGCTTGGTCCGCAAGACATCTTCAGGGAGAGCGGATATTGGACATCGGCGATGGGTCTTGCTTTTGCAGCCAGCGCAGGGATGTCGGAGAGATAGACAAGGTGCAAGCGCCCATGATCGAGCCGGCAGGGGCAGGGGTGGACCAGGCAGCGTACAGGGAGGCGTCGGCTCACGCGCGGTGGCCGGCGGATGCAAGGGACTCGGCGGCGTCTCCGCCGAAACGTGCAGGGCGGCGCTTGGCCGGCGGGTGCAAGTTACTTGGCGGCGTCTCAGCCGCAGTGTACAGGGCAGCGGCGGCCGGCAGGTGCAGGAGACTCAGCGGCGTCTCCGCCACAACATGTAGGGCAGCACGCGGTGGGCGGGTGCAGGGGACTCGGCGCCTCGACGGCCGACGGCGTGTCAGTCGCAGCTTACAAGGATGCAGCTGGAAGGCACGTGCAACGTTGGCCTGAGGGCGGCGGCGATGGTCAATTAGCGGGGTGCACGCAGGCGAATCCGTCGCCGCTGCAGTTGTATGCATGGCCCTGGAGCGTAGCGATCCCAGGAATACATGACCCTTCCGAAACAATTCATGCTAGTACGAAGCCGCTCCGGATCGGTCTTTTTACGTACAAAACTACACATGAATTTTTTAGGCGGTGGCATTGCCAGTATTATATAATTTGGTGGGAGGGCAAAACGGGCAAAAGTCAATTGTGTTGAGTTGTCAAACATTGGGATGATCTGGGCCGTTGGACAAATATTGAAGGGCTCAGATTCAATGTATCAACACAAGTTTGCTCTTTTAATAGTAAGTATAGAAGTATAGAAGTAGCGGGAAAACAAAACAAACAAAGATGGGTATATATAGATGCTCGGCTGATCGACTGATGGTTTCAGCCTCGCGCCATATAGATAGACCGATGCGCGTTGGGGTCTAGCTGCGTGCGTGGATCAATCCAAAGCCCAGTTGACGGGATCAGGGCAGAGCCACGCATACGCCGCGCGTGCGGGGCCGCCTAGTTGCCGCCGAGGCCGGTGGCGTTCTTGACGGTCTCCACGGCTCCCGCGGCGGTGTCGGTGACGCTCTGGGCGACCAGCTGCGCCTGCCCGCCGACCTCCTGGAGGACGCCGCCGGCTTGGTTGGCACCCGCCCCAGCCACGTCGTGAGCCGCGCCCGCCGCGTCGTGCGCCGTCCCCGCAGCGTCGTGCGCCACATGGCCGGTGGTGTCCTGCAACGCGGGCATCCACATTAATGCACGGCCTGATCAGGACGTCGGCGGCAGGCCGGCCGGAATATTTGCGCGAGAGACTGACGTACCTGGGCGTGGCCAACCGCCGCGCCGGCCTGGTGGCTCACGTGCTCGGCCATTGCTGAAGGTGGATTTAGTTCGAGGATGCTTGTCCAAATGGTTGTTGGTTTAGTGTGCGATGAATGCGCTGGCTGCTGTGATCAGGGAGAGGGACGCGGCCACCAATTTATAGGCGTGTCTCGTGGTAGCTCGCAACTTCCGGTTTGCCTGGTAGGCGTGCGGATGTGGTTAATCTGGACAACTGTCGTGCATTCCTCTGTCGGAGGCATAGCGGTTCCGCCGCGCCGCGGACGTCCGGGGTTGACGGGCCACCTCTCTTCTCCGGCCGGCGCTTCAGGGAATCGGCGAGCGAGAGGTGTGTTTCTTGCTTTTTGAGTGCGAAATGTGCATTTGTTGTCGTCCTCTCGTCGTTCTAGTGTAAGAAAGGCCGGCCCGGCTTGATGACTAACTGGATAGGGCCCTCTATGGCTGTATGTTGCGACTTGCGAGTCTCAGGCCCAGCAGAGAGCGATTTGGTTGCTGCGAGATTGGATTAATGATGGAATAATGCAAACGCAGGATACTAGCACACTTCCGTCGTAGTCTAGGTGGTTAGGATACTCGGCTCTCACCCGAGAGACCCGGGTTCAAGTCCCGGCGACGGAATTTTTTTTGTCCATTTTGCCTTTTTGACATCGTTATGCTGGTACAATAGTTTTTGCGGGGTAGAAACGTAGAGCAAAAAAACGTAAACTAAAACAGTACTTTGCGGATATGAAACGAAAACAGAATATTCTAAAACGGAAACGACAAAGGAAAATGATAAAGCAATATTCCAATAAAAAACAGAAATGAAACGGAATTTCTGGAAAAACGAATACGGAGAGTTTCCGCATACACAGCCCAGCAAAACATGTGTTGCCTACATGCAAGACCATGGCGTACATAGTGTGGCTCGGTTGAAGAACTTCATTCGCCGGAGAGTTTGGACTGCCGATAGACTTCAAAGAAGAGGCCTACCCCATCCCGCCAGCTGTTCTTTTTGTGGCTCGGTTGAAGAAAATGCACAACATCTCTTTATGGGATGTGCGGTCGACAACATTATATGGGGACAGATTCTTAGTTGGGCAAATATTCAGAGGGTGACACCCTCAATCCAAGATAATTTAAGAGAATGGTGGGTGCATACCAGAGTACTCTTTACAGGAACAACTAGAAGAAAGCTGGATACGATGATTGTGTTGGTCGCTTGGGAGGTGTGGCGGGAAAGAAATCGGAGAGTGTTTGATAAAATTGTCAAACCCATAAATGTGCTAATTGAACACATCAAGAATGAGGCCAAACAATGGAATCTAGCAAGTGCAGGTCGCTTGAATCTTGACTGAAATTTTAGACTGGGTTTACTTCCCTTGGTCGTTTTGAGCTTGTAAGGTCGTTTGTAAATATGTTGTCTTTATTTTTTTTCCTTGGCTTCGGCCAGTTCTGTAAGACCTACAGCCAGTCCGCCTGGTTTTCTCTCTTTCTATCTATGTTAATACATGCAGTGCTCCTGCATGGTTCTAAAAAAAAATGGCGTACATAGTGTTTTAGCGTCTTAGTGGTGCTTTATAGCCGCTGAACCATACATTTGTCTAAAAATTGTATTCTATCAACATAGTGTCTTAGTGTCAACTATGTAAAACTATTTCAAGAAATTTCGTGCTTTATATGTGTTAAACTATGTGTGGTTTGGCAGCCCAGTATTTTCGAAATTAGAGTATTACAAAATTGAAATATTTCATCGACGGGCTAACGAATACTTCAGTTTTAAAGAATACTTCAGTCTAGAAAAAAAATAGATCGGGACCTTAGTTTTCATTTAAGCAAAAAATGTAGTTTTGGAGGGTACTTTAGCTTTTGAAGCCACAGTCAGTACATCCAAACACATTAAGTGTTTTTGAAAACCGAAGTACTCTCATAATACTTCAAAAAAGAAGCTAAACAAGTTGCCGTTCCGTTTCCAACCATAGTCACAGAACAAAGAGAAGCCGAGCATCATCGTATGCTGCTCAATGCCCAAGCAACACCACCCAATGGCGTCGTATTTGTTTGCTTCGTAGCAGCAAAACAGAGCACAGCCAACGCGGCACGTTGCTTAAAGACTAAGATCATGTACAGTGCTTTTTTCTAGATAAAGATCTCGTAGCTTTACGCAAAGGTAAAAAGAAAAATTAAACAAAACAAGGAAGTGTGTCGCTGAAGCTGTGGGGAGCAACGAGAAAAAGAGAGAGGAAATTCAGCCTGTTGGTCACCTACGGCTACGGACCTACCGCGCAACAGAACCTGATAAACTCGCCTCCCTGCAGCGTTGGTGTCGACCTGACCGAGACGAGGAACGGTCAAGATTCGTCCAACGGCTTCCGTGGTCACCCGTTTCACACCACCACCAGAGATCACACAGTGCCGGCAGCAACGTACAGCAGCTCGGTTCAGCTCAGGGCATCTCCAGCCGTTCGGCCCCCCAGGCCGAAAAACGGCACCTTTTTGGCTTTGCGCCGGCGCTAACTTTGGCCTGGGGGGTTGGATTTTCCACTCGTTTGGCCACCAAGGCGAACACAAATCAACATAATTTAAAAGTTCATATTCCCGCCCCAAAATCAGGCTGAGTTCGGCGATCCAAAGAAAGCCACAGTTTGGCGATCGTACACATAGGCGATCATACAAAAAGAAGCCACATTCGGCATGCTGATGGCGCATATCAGATGGTCACCGGCGACACCTCGGCGTCGTCGTCCAGGTCGATGCGTGCAGTCGTCGGAGTAGGGGCGGAGCTCGGAGTGGCGATCGGCACAGTGCTCGGCGGCGGCGTGGCTGTGGCGATCGGCGCAGTGCTCGGCGGCGGCGTGGCTGTGTCGGCGGTACCCGAGGCCGAGCTCGTGTCGGCTGCAGTGGCGGGACTCGGATTGGTGCTCGGCGGAGGTGTCGGCGTCGTCGGGGTGAAGAGGATGGCCGCACGATGCGCCATAAACCACTCCCGAACCTAGGGGTCCATCGTCGCAGGGTCGCCGCCCATGAGGAAGGCAAGGTCGTTGTTCCTCTTCTTCGCCGCGGTGGTGGTCTTGAGCAGGTCCAGCTTGGTGCCTTGGTTGGCCATGAGCACCGCCCACCTCGCCTCCGTCTTCTCGTCTCTCTTGGCGGCCTTGGTAGCGACATCGGCGATGCACGTCTCGATCGACGCCTGGAGCTTCGCCGCTGCTGGTGCCCCGTCCCTCGCCGCCTTGGCTTTCTTGTGGCCGTCCGGGCGCCCTTCAGACGCTCCAGCTGCCGCCGCGTCGGGGACATACTCCTTGGCCTTGCGAAGTTGGTCACAGAGCTGCTTCCATTTCTCGCACCCCTCGATCCTTGTGAAGACATGGAGGAACTTGAATTCGACCTTCTCGTCGGCGCGGTACATGTCGAACATGCGGACATACTACAAGGCAGAACAAGGCGCATATGAGCAAACACGGCATAGCTGGGGGAACCATGGCGAAAAGAAGCTCACCTCCGTCTCGGCGTTGCCGCCGCTCTTCGGGCGATGTAGACATTCCTCTTGTATGCCGTGCCATTTGTTGCAAGCATGCTGGACCACCGCCCAGTGGTTCGCCATGGCCTTCTCGCCGCGATCAAGGCAGCAGGCGTACTCGGGATCGACGATCCGGCGCTCATCGTACGACGTCTTGACCCGCTTCCAGTAGTTATCCATGTTCTGGTTTGCGCCGATGATCGGGTCCTGGCTCACATTCATCCATGCTTGGGCGAGGAGCACATCTTCCTTGTAGCTCCACTTGACCCGAGGCTCGGCCGGCTTCGGCACCTTGGGGACCCTCTTCTTCGCCTTGCCTTTGGCTGCTTCTTCTTCGCCGGGGACCTCGTCCACCGGCTCGCCATCTTCCTCGGCGGTCTCCTGCGTCTCCGGCTCGACGAAGGCCTGCGATGACTCCACGGCCTGCGACAGGAACCCAGGAGCTGCGGCCGCAACATTGGATCCGGCGGCGATGAGGTCGCCCATGAAGGTGTCCCCTTGCATCCCGCCGAACAGGATGGGGTTGAGGTTGCGGCGAAGCGACGGCGAGCTCGAGTATCCAGGCGATCCTGCATAGGGGGTAGGAGGGGGCGGAGGTTGAGGCGCACCGTGCGGGAAGGCGATGTTGGGGTTGAATCCGTCGAGTGGGTTGCCGTCGGTGTACACGGGGGCGTAGTGGGGGGACACGTTCCAGCGAGGCGACGGGGACGGCGAGTAGCCCGAAGGAGAGTAGCCCGACGGCGAGGCGACGCTGGATTGGCTGGCCCATCCGGCGAACTGCGGATGAGGCGGGAGACCGATCCTCACCTTGGGCGGTGGAATCGGCGCATCCACCTCCCTCACCTCCTCCTCCTCTTCTCCTTCTTCATCTTCTTCCTCCTCTTCTTGGGCGGCGGAATCGCCGCCGGCTTCGGCCAGCTGCCTGGCGCGCTGCGCCTGCTCCCTCTTCCGGCGGCTGGTGGTCTCGACCTTGCAGCGCGCCAATTCCGCGATCCAATCGGCGTTGCTCATGCCTTCCGGCTTCTTCCTCGACTGCCTGGGCTTCCTCTTCTTCACGGCGACGGAGGTGGAGGAGGATGCGGCGACGGCGGCGGCGGAGGTGCGTGGCCCGTTGAACTTCCTTGGCGGCATGGCGGCGAGATCTGGGGCGAATGGGGACAAATGGGGGGAAAAATGGCGGGAGCTGCGGGATGGGAGGGGATATGGGCAAGAAGATGGCGGGAGAATTGGCGCGCAAAGGGGAAAAGGGGGAGGGAAAACGCCTCATCTCGCCGACAAGGCTGGCCCACGTCGCCTTTTGCCCCCCAGGCCGAACCCGGCCAGTTGGGTTTGGCCTGGGAACGCCGGCGCTAAAAGCGACGCTAAACGGCGGAAATCGGCCTCCTGGGGGCGCGACTGGAAATTTTTTCCTTCCGCCGGCGCTAAAAAAGCCGCCTAGGGGGCGCTGGGGGTGGCGGCTGGAGATGCCCTCAGTCTCATCTGGAAGAGAAGTCTCCAAAGCGCAAAAGCTCCTCCACTGAGCAAGCAGCTCACTCCAACTCCTCCCCCTTTCCGCCCGGGCACCCCCACGCACATGCCACCCAACAACATTATTCAACATTATTATTGTCGCTGTCGTTGTGGTGCCAAGGTAAAGCGGCGCAAGAGAACAAAGAGAGCGAGCGACACGCTCACACACAGGGCAAAGGGAGTAGCATGCGGCCGCAGCAACCACTTCCCCTCCCGCCGCGCATGCGGCCGCCGACAGATCGCGAGGCCGCGGCCGCCGACGGCGTGCCCAGGCCACCGGAGCGGCGGCACCAGCAGCTGGGGCAGGGGAGGAGGCCCTACCGCGCGGCCGAGGGCGACGAGGCTCCCGTCACCGTCAGGAGCAGGCCGCCGGAGCCTCCGGAGCCGCAGCCGCGGCCGAGGCCTCGGCCGGCCACGAACCACGCGGCGGAGGCCCGCGCGGCTCTCCTCGCCGACGTGGCCAGGCCACCGGAGGGCCGCGCCACTCGACAGGCTCCCGTCGCCCCAGCCGTGGCCAGGCCTTCCAATACGCCGGAGGGCCGCGCAACTCGGGAGGCTCCCGTCGTCGCCGCCGTAGCCAGCCCGCCGGGGAAGCTCTACGGCACGCCGGAGCGCCGCGCGACTCCCGAGGCTCCCGTCGCCGCCGTGTCCAGGCCGCCGGAGCAGCCGCACGGCGGCACGGCTCGGGACGTGGCCAGGCCACCCGGGCAGCCCAACGGCGTTCCAGAGGGTCACGCGGCTCAGGAGGCTCCGGCCCCCACCGTGCCAAGGCCGCCGGGGCCGTACTACGCGCCCGAGGGCCGCGCGGCTCCCGTCGCGACGACCGACAGGCCGCCGTCGCCGAGTCCCTGGTACCCGTACTACTACGAGCCGGAGCGCCCCGCGCGGCGTCGGCGGCGCACCTCCGCCCTGGCGTCCTGCCTCCTAGCGGCGCTCTTCCTCATTCTCGCCTGTGGCGGGACCGCGGCGGCGCTCTTCCTCCTCTTCCGCCCGCGCCCTCCCGACATCGCCGTGTCCGCGGTGCGGCTGCCGTCCTTCGCCGCCGCCAACGGCACCGTCGCCTTCACCTTCGAGCAGCTGGCCACCGTGCGCAACCCCAACCGCGCGCCGCTCGCGCACTTCGACAGCTCGCTCCGCGTCGCCTACGCCGGCGGGGAGATCGGCGCCATCTACATCCCCGCGGGCCTCATCGACAGCGGCACCACCAAGCACTTGACCGCCAGCTTCGCTGTCCAGGCCTTCCCCGCGGCCATGCCGCCGCCGGTGCAGATCGCCGCGCAGCAGCCGGCCGCCGCTGCCGCGGTGATGGAGGTGGACTCGCTGCTGGTGGTCAAGGGGAGGGTGAAGATGCTGAAGGTGCTGACGCACCGGGTGCAGGCCTCCAAGGTGTGCCGCGTCGGCGTCTCGCCAGTAGACGGCAGGGTGCTTGGCTTCCGGTGCTGACTTCATTACTGGTGCTAGTTCTTGGGGTTTGGGTTGAACTGTAAGAAATCAATGCAGGATTCTACAGGAAACAAGGCAATTTCGACTAGAACAATGTCGAGTCGCAAAAAAAAGACTAGAACAATGCAAATTCCAGGGCCAGAACATTCATCGACCGAACGAATTGGAAATGTGGGAATGAAATGGCCTGTTCTCCGGCAGCATGCTGAACAAATTTCATCGCGTTTACAAACGTTACAAAACATGCACACACACACAGCAATGACTGATACTTGTCGATCTGCCTGATATATGTGAGCTAGCAAAAAGAAACATTTATCATTTCGGAGATCGAAAAGCCAACTCTACACATGTATTAGTTTCAGGGAATGTGCAGCTCCAGAATACATGGAACTCATACATCAGGATAGGGTCATTCATGGAACTCGTCCATCAGGATACTCTATACTACACAGCAGGCTTAGGTTTACTGTTTGGTACTCTTCTTTGGGAGGAATAGGCAGCTAAAATGTACTCTCGCTTGAATAGGCAGATGCGGGATAAGCTGTAGAAGCGACTGTTAAACTAGAATCGACGATATGGTGCACTGGGATCTTGAGAAGTTTCCATCTTGTAATGAAGGTGTCCATGCTTCACTCGGTCACCATATCTTGTTCTTGACCCAAAGGAGCATCACTACTATCCCAATCACAACGGCAACAGGCGCATACTTCCGAATCAAGGCCTGAAAATGACAAGAGGCAAGGGTATCAGATACTATATAAGAAAAACATCTAGTTTGTAAACTACGTGGGTGAAGTGGTGTATTGACCAGATGGCAGGCTCAGCGCCCTTAGATAGGTTGTTCAATACAGATATAGATAGTTTGGGACCGTATGCCCACATCATGTTTTATTCTTCTAGGTTCTAGCCTACTGTTGTATGTGTGTTGTGCCTCTTAAAGGCCGTGTAAAACTGTTTTTTTTTAGGAATGAAATGATAACCATATCTCTTCCTCAGAAGAAAGTGGAGTGCATCAGGTAGCCGTTATATACTTAACAATCAACTCAACCAGACAAGATATAACCAGTATTAACAACAGAGACAGGGCATAGTAAGGCATGCAAGATTCCGATACCGAGCATAGGATTGCAGAAACTTTTTGGCATTTGTATGTTTACCAAATAGATGGAATCATATTACTAAGCATTAATTAGCAGGTTGTGGAAGATCACAATGGAACTAAGTTAAGAACTTAGGATGGAATTTGCTGGAAGTGACCAATCGTACTAATATCAGATGTGTGAATGGGAAAGGCAATAATTATGGCTAAGTTTGTGGCTACTCACTGTGTTGAGCAGAATTTATTTTATAATCTGGTGTAAACAAAGAGCCATGGAAATTAAAAAAGATGGTAACCAAAAGGTAAAATGGCAAAAGTTGGTTAGGCAATCGAATTTATCATAATCCACTGTAATAACAAACGTAGCCTACATCTAATTATGGAGTTTTGAACTAATAAGTTTGAGAAAAAGAGGACACCATGATTCACCGAGCAAGTAGATTTACCTCAAGACTCCATTCACTTAAGATAATGAAAAACAAAGGTGACAACACTACCATGAACAAAAAGAGCCATATTTATCTCGTGTCCAATACAGATTCATCATTAGTTTTAGTATTAGTACTAAGCTTAGCTGCTTGGATCCTCGGATATATATATACTGGAGCGGAAAATGAAGTTACGCGGACGATACCTGGCGATTGAGATCTTTTGCCTTGTCTGCATACATTCTGGTATCAGAGGTCAACCTACTAGACATTTCACTCACCTCTGCAAGAAACGAATAAAAACTTTTCTTTGAGCAACAGTTAATTGGCATGACTGAGGTTATGAAATGTAATAACACATTTGATGGAGCAGGACAAGTCTTGCTAAAAAATGAAGCGTCCACGGCAAAGAAGTTCAAAATACGAAAATGGTGTCAAAAAAATACGTGCCCAAAAGGTGTGCACCTGCTTTCAAAACTTTGGACTAGCAAGAAAGCATAGCATTAAGGCAGTAATAATACCTTTATATACAGGTAAGGGATTTCAAAAGAAGCATGTGTTGTAAAAAATGGAAGAGAAAAGGTCCTATTGAAGAAAATCGTTATACAAAAAGATATAGTCCATGGGAAAATTCACATAGAGCACTGAAACCAAATTAGATTCTGAACCTAACAGACAACCTACTCAATGATGCCTTTTGGGGTAAACACTTACAGATATGTTCCAGCTATATCTAAATATGCAGAGAAATCGTTCACATGTCTATCAATCCAGAAAAATATGGCGAAGCAAACGCAACATTAATGAACATAAGATGAAGTGTGAAACTCACGATCTAGTTTTTCACCGACACCAAGAACTTCTTGAACATTGCGAGTCATTATCTGGTGCACCTCGTAGAGCTCATCATTCAACTTGGCAAGGTTCCTTTGGGTTCTGGTATCCAAATACAGTTTCCTGGTTTTCTGTATGAATGTGTCTAAACATAGACATCTATAAGCTATCAAGTACTAGCTATTAAGAAAATGAACATGAAGAATCTTCATATAAGATCCAAAAACCGTACCAAATTTGATGAAAGCATATGGCCTTGCAGCAGTTTCAATTTGGCTGCCATTGACCCTCTCAAATTCATTCTTTAGATCTTCTAAATACTGGAACGCGAGTTTCTTTGGATAAGAACGGTCGCACATTGTCAAATAGCACACACGGCCCTCAATGATGTAACTGTTTTTGTTGAATCAAGGTGCAACAAGAGTGCCACAATAATTTTAATAAGGAAAGAAGTTACAACTACAGAAGAGGATTTCCTTCTCAATATACAGTATTAGCAAATTAGCATGCATCTTACTAAATGCAATCTACATGCAAATGCATCATGAATACAGATAGCGCATTACAAAAGGTGTTGTAGATGTAAAAAGGAAGAGGGCAGTCCAAGAAACTGTTTAGTATTGAAGTCATCAACTTCTTTAAGCAGTAGCAGTATGTTACCTTTGCCTCTTTGAAATGCTAAGGCAGATCTGAATAAGCAGGTTATATATAAACAGAAACGCTAACCAAAAAGTAACTGTATATTATGCCATAAAACATACAGAAATTTAGATGTGTGGCCTAGAATTTTACAAGGGTACCAAAGTTCCCGAAATTGTCAAGTTTGAAGAAGCAACTTCAACTACTAATAAAGCAACTATGGCATGAAGGATTTAGAAAGTAGCTAGTTATATACAATTAGGCTGCACAAGTTACATGATTCTATTTCTCTTTGGCACAAAAAAATCATGGATGGATCACATTTTCTCCAAAAGAGAAACAAAACCAAAATGCTGCAGGTCACATACAGATTAAGGATACTGAAAAAGGTATGGTCCAGTCTCAATTGACAGCCTTGATGAATCATGATGCCCTTTTGATAAGTTTTTGAACAACAGTTTTGCTTGCTGCTTGTAGAAGTCAGCATCCTTCAGATCTCGACCATCATCTAACCCCTCCGCCAATGGAAGGCCATCAGTGACACGGGCTATCATTGTCAGCTTCACCATTTTGAAAAGACGACGAGAAACAAACTAGCATAGCTAATGTAAAAGTGCGACCTGCACAGAAAATCAGAGGAAAGGCAGTAAATACTTCATACATGTAACGTGTTGCACCATCAACAGCTAGTACAGACTTCTAATGTCCAATTCGGCACATTGAACCAAACTTATCCGATGACCGATTTATCTCAGACAGTAACAGCTTAAGACCTCAATCAATAGGGAATGTCAAGCCTATTCTCCAACTCCAAGTGCAAATAAATAATAAGACTGGGTCGAAACTTATAACACGGTAATCAAACTTCCCAAAGAGTAACGAATAATACTATACTGCTCCAAGCTTCAGAGGTAATCCCCTAAATGGCAACGGGAGGTCAAACAAGCTCTATAGACAAGATAAAAACATCTGAAGCTTTGCATCCTTCAAACAATATCCTTCTTCTGTCTTACAACTTCCTATGTCAAAAAAGACTAGTAGCATTTGTGTTAAAAAAAAGGGTAGATGCATTTATCAGCTGCTTAAACTTGACAAGAACACCAACCAAATATGAGGTGTAAGGGCAAGTAACACTAGTGAGACAACTAATACCAAGATTAGGATGAAATCTAACAGATAAAAGTCTGAGCCAAGGTATCGTTTAACAGTCTGAACCGCTAAATAACCCAACTTCCCTGAAACAAGCTATTGGTCACTCATTGCAGCTAGATTATGAATTACACTAACAGGTCATATAAGTCTATATCAGCATTTAAAATGACTTAACGAGAAATTGCTTCTTCATAAAGATTAATAATATCAGAAACAGAGTCTCCAATGTTCCAAGCCTCAAAACATCCTTAGCCACAAAAATTTGTAGGGAATCAGCATAAAATGCATGGCGCTTACATAACTAATATATCAGCTGTCAGATACTATACTATGGCCATGACAGAACAACTTCAGTGTCAGATGAATGCACATCAAAGCTGGTGACACAAGGCACTCCAAATGAACTCCCCGGAGCATTTTGCAGCAAGCTGCATCCGAAGGCGCTGATTAACCCTGATTTAACTACTACATCCACCTTAACAAATTTCTATCCACAAATATATCAACAGCCGAGCACAGTAGCACCCAGTCGCTCGCCAATCCAGCGGCATTGGTTTCAGTGACCAACTTACCTACCTAACAGCGCTAGCGGAGGCACTGATACGCCATAAGCGAAACCTCTACTACAGGCGAGAAATGTCGCAGAAACCACATGGAACCAATCCACCCCTCGGCCCCAGACCCTCGCGGATCCGCTAAATCACGCAACGGAACGACCTACCCGCGATGCGTCCCCCGCCAGAACCCTAGCGTCTCTCCCTCCGATCGATCCCAAACCCTCACGAATTCAAACGACAGCGAGGAATAGATCCTTTCACGACCGTCGGACTAGATCCGCGTACGCTACGGATGCGGCGGCCGCCGCTGGGAACGGTGGGTCGGCGGAGGCATGGAAATGGGGGGTGGATCGCGCTTACCATCTCGCGGCGAGCTTCGTGTCGCTGAGGCGGGTTCTGGTTCGCGTTGAGTGTGAGAGAGGAGGAGAAGAGAGAGGTGAAGGAAGGGATGCGATTTTGTTGAGCAGAAAGCAAGAGAAAGGAGCCCGTGATGGGCTAGGCGAGGCAGCGTATAAAAACCGGTCCGACCGGCCAGGGGCGGAATGTATCAATGTGCAACGAACAAATTGGTTCAGCCGGCTCCGGTTGGGTTTCGAAAAAATGTGGCAAAAAAGTTTAGGCATTAACACAACATAAATAGACATCCTCACAAAATTTTGTTTCTAAATATGAAACACAACATAACTAGAGAAAACGACAAAATTTTGTTACTCCCGCCAGTCTGTTTTAACTGTCGTGGGAGTCAACTACAACTCATACGTGTAAGTTGCGACATGTATTTGGGATTCGAGGGAGTATCAATAGTGACAATGGGCCAAAATAAAGCTCCCAACTTGCATGTTGGCACTATTCATTGTCAATTTGTACATTTTGTTTCTTGACATGTGTTAAGAATTTCGATTTGAAATTTTATGACATGACAGAAATGAGTATTTCTTGTGCTCAAACTTTTTTCCGGATTAAAAAAAGGTGGTCAACCGATATCGGATGCACCGGGTGCACCAATTTCTTGGTTGCATGCGACACGTTCTCCGCAGTCACAACATACGATGCAAAATGGACTCAAAATTATTGTTCTGGTTTGGCCATTATTTTTTTGACAACTTGCGCTCACATGACTTTTATCGTAGAATGTCAGTAACGTCGGAGAAAAACACGGCTCTCAAACTCACCCGCAGGATGATACTCCCTCTGTTTTCCTTTACCTCGTGTTGTGGGTTTTTTCAAAATCAAACTTTTTAAATTTTGACCAAGTATATATGAAACAATATCAACATCATTAATATTAAATGTATATAATATGAAAGTATATTTTATTGTGGCTCTAATAATATTAAATTATATTGTAGACGTTAAAAATTTCCCCATATATTTGATCAATTTTTGGAAAAGTTTAACTTCAACTAAATTTAAAATGCGAGATAATTGTTTTTTCGAGGGAGAATGCGAGATAATTGTGAACGAAGGGAGTAGGCCGAATCATTAGTACCAAATGGACCGGTATCTAACAAAAAAAGGTGATCTTTTACAATAGGATGGAGCACGGGGTCTTTCTTATTTATTTATTATGAATCAAAGTTATGTCGAAAATAAGCGGAGGGAGTAAAAATGTGGTTACCATACGAGTTAGTTTGTGTGCAATACATTTGCTTCCCTTGCCTCATGATAAACTTAATCTTCGATTTAGCCTTCTCATCATAAGCGATTGGTGCTGCTCTGGTGTGTTGGTTATTTGAAGGCTTAGCATGACAATTTCTCGTCTGTCTATTACAACAACATCTACTACGACAAGTTCTCCACGATTCCGATGATGGACAGGCGAGGACGGGGCGCGCCTTCGGCTCACTTTAGTGCTTGTAGTTTTGTTAGGTGGTCTAGTAATCTATTTGTAATTTCATTACTTCTAAAGTTCTATGTACATTTTTGGAAGAAAAAAACTCTGAATACTCATCCCTTCTGATTTACCGATCGTTTGGGGAATTTCTAGTCTAGGGTATTACAGGATAGACCCGATGGGATTTTTATTTGGAGTTTTCACGCGTAGGCTATAGGAAAAATTCTACTGTGTTAAATTTTCCTTGAACCAAAGAGCCCCTAATCGTTCACGAGATTCTTCACGAGGACGTTAAGCGTGATTGTGCTACTTGAGGTACACAGTCAAAGGCAAATTCGCCACTTGAGACACGTCGCACATCATGACGAGGGCATTAACACATCATTAGTCTATACAAGATTATCCTGGAGCAGAAGTTCACTAATCTGACATGAATTACAGGGTACAAAGTGCCCAAGTCAAGCTGTCAATGGCATGTACATCAACATCTCAAATCTCCACGTGCGGTACTAATCCAAATGCTGATATCATCCTAGGTCCCACTCCAAATTATAAACCCTATTTCACTGTCAGCTTATAGATCCAGTCTGACTTGCTAGCCTTTGTTATTACTACATCTCAAATCATAAGACTGATGATTGAGTTCGGTAAAAATGCAGTTTACTACTGAAACACAACTGCAGGCACCAGAGAGCTTTGTTGAGCCAACCTGCAATAAGGTGTGGGATGCCGTATATACAAATTTACTTTACAAGATCATCCTACCCTCCTAATTTTGCTGAACAGACAAAACCATGAAACGTCGCCTCAGACCATACGAAAACAGTAGGGTATGGCGACAGGAAAGACGATATCCAGTCGAATGATATCGAATCCTTTCTTTCTTTTGAAGTGTTCGTTGCTTAGCTACAGAGAATTGGTACACAGGCGCCATCTGGTGTCTGCTGCTCCTTCCAGATCCGGCCGGTGATCCTCAGCTTCAGCTCCTTCCGGTCGCCCCTGAGAAGAACAATGCCATGTTCCTCTGGATCAGGAGGCCGTCGTGGCTGTCCCGCACCTTCCGATGGCTGTCCCGGACGCTCCTGGGGGTGCCCTCCCATACCATCTTCCTGCCATTGGCACCGACCTCGAGGCTGTAACTGTAGTTCCTCGCCTCATTCTCATCCCCCATGAAACGGAGGAAGGCCATGTACACTGGTGCCATCCCAAGCTGGAAGGCCTCAAAGTGCAGGCAGAAGTACTGCCCGAAACAATGAAACACCTACTCAAAATAAACCAAACAAATGTATCAAGATTTGAAATTTATATAAAAGGTTTACATCGATACCAAGAACTGCTATATGTGGGGGGTGATCATATATCTAGGTATATTTCACTAAAGTGGGGCAAGAAAGAATATTTCTGCTGTAAATACTTACCGTCAGCATCCAGGTGGCGTTTTCGACTTCTCTTGGGTTGGATTTGACGTATCTATGGTTGAATGTGCAGCCGCTGTGCATATCAACTTTGTGGTCGTCCCTCAAGTGGTTAACAAGGTAAGGGATATCACCAGTAACAGAACATTCAGAACCAGCGTAGGGGCAACTATATGGTCTAAAGCTGCACAGCGCTTCATGCTTTATCTTGCTGTAGTATGGGAAGATCTCTGGGCACCCCAAGGTGTAGTACTTACAGGGAAGCTCAAGCGATTCGGCTACTTTCTCCAGTGCCAAACACCTGATATCACCGAGCTCTTGTCGGCACGTAGGGCAACGATTGTGTACCCTAGCTTTGCATGTGGAACACAAAGTATGTCCATTTTGGCACTGTAAATGCAGTCAAAGAGATTAGAGCCATGTCAAAAACTAGCACTACATAATACATGTAATTCTTCAGTCCCACACAATTAGGTCCCTCCAACACACAGCTAGATCGGCTATTATCAATAATTTTCCCCATGTTTGTTTTCATAACCCCATATATGATCCAAATTTCTTACATATGTTCAGTATATACTTGCCTAAGGATCAAGATATCAATATTGTCATTCAAATATTTCGTCTGATACTACATACATTTGTTCAATGGAGTTCATTTGCTATTCAACTCTAACGCTGACGACTGAAAATATTTTTTCTTTGTACAACTGTGACTGATTGCACAAGTGCATATATTTCAGATTGATCTATTCTATACCACTATATTTTGGATCCACCAAATGAAGTAAGGAGTTAGATTTTATAGGTTAAATGCAGGAATTTATTTGATTGGCCCTGCACTCCACCTTTTACTTCCCCACCCACACTATAAAATCAAAGAAAATCCTGCATTTAACCTATTCAAGTAAAGAGAATGATACGCAATTCAATGAAATGAGGTTTGTGATTACTCAAATCTCGCAGTTTATTACTCCAGCATATACTAGCAGTAATAGCACCAAGAGTTAATTGCACTGGCGGTCACACAACTCGTCGGGTATGTGCAATTAAATCACACATCTGGATAACGTGATTTTTTGGTCTCACAACTCTGACAAGTGGGTGCACGCTGGTCACAAACCCCACTTGTCAGTCTGTTTTACGTTGTAGGACGTCACGCGTGCTAACGCGGACACATAAAACTCCCTGTATTTTTGGACATTTCGCAAAGAAAATAAAAACATGTCATTTTGGTGTGGTAGACCATGGGCCCCACTTGTCAGCCTAATACAAAATCAAACATATCTAAAAAAAAAGAAAACCCAATCCCGTTGACTCGAGGCTATGCTCGTCGGGTCATTCCGTTCGGTCGAGCTTGACGCCGGCGCCGTCGAGCTCCTCACCCCCAGTCGGAACTGACCTGGATAGCCTCCTTCCTCGCCGGAACTGACCTGGACGGCCGCCCAAACGGAGCCCCCCGCGGGCATGACGAGCTGGATGGCCGGCCGCACGAAGCCGGATGGGCGGCCGCACAAGCTGGATTGGGGCTAGCTAGCTCGTCACTTGCGCTCGCCAGGAAGCAGGGGGCTAGCTAGCTCGTCACTTGGGGCCGGTCGGTCGCATCACCGCATCCGGGGCTAGCTAGCTCTCTCGCCGCATCGCAAGGACGAGCTCGCCGCCGACCAAAATTGGGGCCGGTCGGTCGACCCCCAAGAACATTAGATCACTAAATCGTCCTCGCAGTACCTCTCCGCATCCCCCCGTGCATGGAATCGAGCCGAGACGCTCGGAATCCGCCATTCTCGATCCTATCTTCTCCAACTCCGGCCAGATTCCGCTGCCACCTTCGACGCCAATTCCAAGCTCCTCGGCCCTCCTCAACCCTTCCCCAGGCATCCTGCTGAGCTTCTGGTGCCTTAGGACCTCCGGCCGCTTTCCCGTGCCCCGTTTAGCCTTGCCGTCGAGCGCCGCCGCCGCGCGTGGATACCCACACCTCGTGCCGCCCTCCATGGTCAACGCCGCGCTACCCTCCATCCCCACAGCCGCGCCGCCCTCCATCGCCAACGGCCTGAGCGCCGCCGTCGGTCGGGGTCGCCTCCTTCATCGCCGGCACGGGTTGACTTCGACAACCAGATAGCACAGGTCAAATATGACTAAGGGTCGATTTCCTGGCAATCAGTAAAAAAAAATTAATACAGGTTTTTTTTTTGAAAGATTTGTTGTCCACGTCAGCATCACGTGCCATGCGTGTGACGTCCTACAACGGAAAACGGACTGACAAGTGGGGTTTGTGACCAGCGTGCACTCACTTGTCGAGTTGTGAGACCAAAAAATCACGTTATCCAGATGTGTGACTTAAGTGCACATACGCGACGAGATGTGTGACCGCCAGTGCAATTAACTCTAGCACCAATTCCTGTTGAGGATTCTACTTCAATCTTCAGAGGCTAGAAGCCATCTGATAGCATGACCGTTGCAAGACCTAATTTCTACCTTTTCTTAGACTACTCATAGTGGGGAGTAACATTGAGTGGTAACATACATATGTTACTACCCTATGTTATTACCTCCATAGTGGGTAGTAACTTATTTGTGGTGTCATGCATGATAACATTTATTAGGTTGTAGACTCATTTTGTCTTGGGGTGTGTGATGTTCCGGTAACTACCTATGTTACTCTATTTGTCTCTCTCCACATTAATTAGCTGCCACATCATCTTTTTTGCTTAGGTGGCATGCATGCTACTACTTATGTTACTCCCACTATGGCTAGACTTAATCGTCTATATAGCAGGAAAGGAACCATAAAAATGCAGGGAATAAGCAGGCTATTTTCGTCTGATGATTGCGGCAGAACATGTCACCGAAACTATCCCAGCATATGAGGAATGAGTCAACCCACAATCACTACATGAATATCCCCAAATTTTCGACACTAGTAGTTTAAGTTAGTTCCCTGTATATCCACGCCCGATTTCCCAAACCCAGATCCCCACTCGAACAGAAGAATCGGTCCCAGTTCCCCAGGGCCAAACAAACACCTGTCCGCTCTCACGCCGCGCCAAATCAAGAACTGGTTATCCTTGAAAAAAAATCAAGAACCTGGTTGGGTTGGGGGGGCAAAATCAAGAACCTGGTGGATGGGCGGGTACATGGAGTTGGTGCAGACGGGGCACTCGAGCAGCTCGTGCACGCTGCTCCCGGGCGCGACCATGCCTCCCGCGCCGGCGCCGCCGCCCTTGGGGTTGGGGTACGCGGCGGCGGGCCTGGAGGAGGCGGCGAGGTGCGGGTGGAGGGTGGCGATGCCGACGTCGTCCGCGTCCATGGAGGCGGAGTCGGGCAGCGACAGGCACTCGACGCTGTCGACGTCCATGGCGCGCGTCCGCACGCCCGCCTCCGCCCCGGCCAAGAACGGCAAGAACGTCGACGTCCGCGCGCGTGATCCGGGCTCCGGTGTGGGGTGCGGGGGGCGGCGCTTTGTGGCGCGAGGGGGGAGGCTGCGCGGGGAGGCGGGGGTCGCGCCGCGGATTCCGGCGGGCGGTCTAAGAAAAGCGCGGGGGACGATGAAGCCGTGCACGACCGCACGAGCGCTCTGGGATTAGGATCTAGGTGAGGGAGGGAGAGCTACGGTTAGTGTGCTATTATTGCTGCTGCCTCACGGTGTGGCAGCGGTCGAGCAATAATGCAAAATTTGTATGGTAGCCACGTTGCGTTCTCAATCCGTTTGCCATGGCACTATGTTGCCACTATCATCGACGATGTCACTTTTCTAAATTACTTGTGTAATTGCATAATGTTAAGAGCCTTTTTTCCATTGCTTAAGAAGATTACTACAAGGGAGGCCCATCGACCCCCATCTCGGTCTGTTGGAGACCAAGAAACATTTTCACTTCGTAACAGTCCCAAGTGGATAAAAAAGACATCCGTTCCAGTCTCTCCTCACTCCTCTTCCTCCCACACACTTGTCACCCTCTCCCATTTTAGTCGACGCCGTCACATCTCTTCCGTTGGCACCACGTCCTGTTCTTCGCTCAAGCCGGCGCTCAAAACGGCGAGTGAGGAGAGGGCAAATTTTATTTTCAAACTTGGTTTATGCCTCCTCATATTTGTGTATTTATATTTGTTGATAATTATGTCCTATAAAATATATTTTCTTATGAATAACTGTGATCAAAACAAGCAAAATAGTGATAAAATAGCCAAAATGGACAAGGTCCGGTTCGTTGGGGAATACTCTTGAGCACACTCGCTCCTTCTGTCCGGACAACCTCCAAACGGACACATCATTGGTGGCAATTTACAACAATGATTGAAAGTTTGAAACCAATGATTATATGCCAACTCGGAGTTGTATCGAGATCGGTAGTGCTCGTACTGACCAAATTACTTATTTTACTTATTGAGGATAATTTAACCGCTTCCCTTTCTCAATTTCTCCCTACTGTTCTTGCTCTTGTCATCTACCTTGTTCTCTCTGACGCCTTATCTTCCCTCTTCTCTCCTCCGACATATGTGTGAGCGGGGAGGGGGAGTAACCTCTCCACTTTGCATAACTTGAATGTCTGTTGGTAGATTGTGGTTCCATGACGATGGAGACGAGGCAGAGGAATTAAATGGGCTCGATAGTGATTCCCATGCCATTTTTCACTTGGCAGATCTGGGGCAATTCTCGGATTCCTCCACATCACTCCCACTACTCTCCCTCCTTTTCCTTTCTCTAATATTTATCCAAGTGTTTATGTTCATTACTTGGTGTCGACCATGTCATCAATTTTAGGGTATGGAGAAAAGAAATTTGGATTTGGTGCATGGATTTAAGTTTGGGTGCAGGGTCCTTCAAATATTTGTATTGGTGATGTTGTTACTGTTTTTTCCCATATGTGTTGCCTAATTTATTTGTTAGTTGTTTAGGATATTTTATTCTCATTTCTATTCACATGTTGGAGCTTAGTGCTACCCTCCGTTTTAAAAAAATAGGACTTATAGAAATCAAACGTTGACGTCTTCTAATTTTGACAAAATATTAACATATAATATTGAATAAATACAATATGAAAATATATACTATGATGGATCTATGGATATTGATTTGGTATTGTTGATGTCATGTTTTTTTATAAGTGTTCAAGTTTCAAGAATTTAATTTTTGACTAAAATATACTTTCACATTAGTCTCTTCTTCATGACAATTCATGATATCAGCTTTGACAAGTACCATCATCATGAACAACGCAGGCACGCAAGTATGAGGAAAACAGTAACAGGTTGAGGGAAATAATTCGAAACTTTGGCGTCATGTAGTTTACCCAATATGTGACAAACTCATGCGAGAACATGTTCAATGCCACCACGTAGTGTGGATATGTGTATTTCTTTCTTGTAATGGAAAACGTTCGTAGTAAAATGAACGTTTTGCGGGCCTACCCGTGTATTGTGTATTTGTGGTTTACTTATACATAATATGAAAAATGGTGTAAAGATGGAAAAGTATGTATAACATTTGTCCCTATCACCGAGCACAATTGGTTCTATGGTCTAGCGGTTAGGACATTGGACTCTGAATCCAGTAACCCGAGTTCAATTCTCGGTAGAACCTTATTTTTGTTTCTTTTTCCTTTATTTTTTTTGGCACATGGGCTTGTACAGTAACAGTACCTTCCATGAGACCATGACTGACTTCTCACGTTAAGTTAACAGTTAAGTAATCCTTTTGATGCTGTAGACAAGTCCTTTTTAACATATGCGAAGAAATTGTAGACGAAACAGTCAAGAGACGAAAAAACCCAGTGAAAGCCCCAAAAAAATCTCCCACCATGCATTAAGCATTATCCTCACCACAAGCATGCCTCCTGACCACGTGGCTCCCAGTTCATCGTCCAATCTTTTCCCAGTTTTTCTTGGCAGGGGAAGGAAGCGAAGCAGAGGAAGTGTGGCAGGAGCACGCAGGCAAAAATGGCGGCATCCCTATGGCTGCTGCAGCTCCCTTCCCCTCCGCCTCCCTCCACCAGCCACTCCTCGTCTCCTTCCGCGTCTCCTCTGCTGCACAGGAAGCACGCACCAACCGGAGCCAGAGGCGGTCTTGTCTACAGCTCATCTGGTAGCTCCTCGTCTTCTTCCGTTGTGACCAAAGACCAAGAGGGAGCAGCAGAGGCGACCTCCCCTGCACCTGTCACCTACGACTACAGGGATGACCCCAACTTCAGGTACTACGCCATACATGCTTCTGTTCAGGACTAGCAAAATCCATGCTTCTGTTCAGGACTAGCAAATTACTCCCGTCTCAAAATTACTGAACAAGTCTACTTAAGTGTGCTGTATGTATTTATTAGTACATGATAACTACATTCCAATTTCGGCCAACAGTTGGTTCTATGGTCTAGCGGTTAGGACATTGGACTCTGAATCCAGTAACCCGAGTTCAAGTCTCGGTAGAACCTCATTTTTAATTTATTTTTTGTTGCCACTGTGGTAGCAGGTGTATTTCAAACAACTTCTGCCAACCTGAATTTTCAAAATTCAGTTAGTCTTATACATGGCGAGTTTCCGGTTTCAAGCAGTAATGAAAATGGTGCTTGCGCTGCTACTTAATGAAATTCAAACCGTACATAGGGGGTGCAAGGGCTGCGGCCGGGAGGAGACAGAGAGGGGCTGCAATGGCGAAGGGCGGATCATGGGCGGCATAGCCGCCGTCCCCTTGTTCGGCTGGTGGCCGATCAAGGCCTACCGGCCATGCCCAGGCTTCGTCGCCTCCGGCGGCAGGTACCGGCGCTACGGCCAGAGCATGGACGACGTTATAGCCGGCAAGGGAAGGAAAGTCCCCTCCAACAAGAAGAGGTACGTGAGAAATGACGGGTGAAAAGCATAGGTCATTTTCGTTTGCCTTTAATTCAAAATGAAGCTATTGATTGAATTCAAGGTGATATTTCCTTGCCTTGGCAACTTGTAGTGACAAATAATCCAGGCCAGGGCAAACTGCAGAACATGCTGAAGAAAGGAGGGCCTGGTTGGGGCTTGATCCACCTGCATCACTCAACTTCTAGATTTTGTTTCGATCTTACATTGTCTAGCTAGGTCAGATTGTTGGAGCAGTGTTGTAATCTAATCCAGCTGTGGAATCAACTCCACATTACGATGTTTGTAGCTCGGATTCGACGGTTGCATCTTGCAATCAATTTCAGAGAACTTGTTGAATCTGGAACATGGTTACATGGTGTTCTACTACTCCCTACAACCTTTTTATAGGGTTTCCGCCGTGTGATCAAAAATTCGATGCCTACTTTCAGCAAGCATAACAATAGCCAAATGTAATAGTCAGATCAGCCAATACAAGTAAGAGGTGGCAAAAATGGTTACTTCTTAGTAATCCATGCTGCTTCACAGATAATTAGCTGATTTGTTACATCATGTTTCGTAGATGATTGGAAGGAAAGTTCCTGCCATCTTCCAGCAGGAAGGTTTCAGGAACAAAACAATCAGCTAACGAAGAAACCAGACGACATTTCCATGCTACTTCAAGTCTTCTCCTGAATTTGGTTAGGTGGGACCTCTTCTATCCCCTTCTCTTTCTCTTTCGACAAAAAACTAGCAAAATAAGACGCCTGTTGCAAACAGCTGGAGACAGACCCCCAACTTACGAACAGATGCCAGTTACGTACTAAGTTTTCACATCCTACTGTGCACTAGAAACTAGCAACAAGAACGTCGCAAAATGAAATTGGCTTAGCAGGAACGAAACCAGCGCATGCCAAACTCCCAGCAAAAGAACATCGCAAGAGAACATTTACACTGTCAGCGCAAGTGGGGAGGCTTGACTGCAAATGAACTATTTCCAGGAGTTGCTGCAACCAGGTTACTTCTAGGAGTTGCTGCAAACGGGCTACTTCCAGGAGATGCTGCAAAGTGGTTACTTCCAGGAGTTGCTGCAAATGGATTACTTCCTGGAGTTCCCGGCGAGCGATTTGTTGGTGAAACCTGTGCCCTCGGCAGAAAAGAAAAGCACATTAGTTCCATTGTCATGTTCAGTATTTTCCATCATTACGGACATAAAATTACAAATGCTATCTGCCTGTACTGGCAAGTTGCATTTTTTAGTATTAGAGTCAGTTGAAGGGCAGAACCCTTATGAGTTTGAAAATCAAGTAAAGCATATAAATCTCTTGCACTTTATATGACATACTGCATGGGGCATCAAGCATGTATCTTTTTTACTGAGAGAAAAAATGGATCTTGGTATCCCTACAAAAGACATGGAAAGAAATGTAACGCTGATCAATGGCGATTTGCCTCATAACTGCTGCTTTCATAATTTGGAGTATGTCTACAGCATCTCAAATTTTGATTTTATCAAACCGACAATAGTATATAAACTCCAAGGTAGATAAAGCATTCATGTACAGGAGAACAAAACAAATTTCAATCGTCAAAAACAATGATTAAACCACTTAAATACAGGAACCATAGTCTATCAGACTACTAATATCCTCTAATCATGTTATCACATGAATTGTATGTTGATTCTCCATAAGTATCACTCTGAAAACAACAGATTGCTGATGCATCATGTGAAAGGTTAATATGGTAGTGCTATTGTTGCTTCATTTCTACCACAGAAAACAGGTGAGGAAAAAGTGATCACTGTTTTCATTCTCAAACAGACCCCTCTGACTCACCCGCTCCTGTTCAGCAGGCAGCTTGTGGACAGGATGCCCCATACAAATAACTAAATTTTAGAATATAATAAACTTACGTACACTAAGTTAAACATACCAGATCTCACAGAAAGATAACCAGCACGCACTACGAAAGCTAAAATTAGTACATACGCGAATATTGAATTGTAATGTTGCCTTATGAAGTAGCCTAGTTTCAAGGAGAATAAACAGATACTGTGAATGCACCTTAGCCAACGGTAATGGAGAGATACGGTCCATAAGCTGTTGCAGTGATGGATTGATACGGTCCATAAGCTGTTGCTTTAGATTGCCAAATGAGTCCTTAACTTGCTTTAACAACTCTTCCTGTCTTTTGACATCCTCAACAAGCCTTTCCTTCTCCCAGTTCTTCATTTTAACTTGCTCTTCCATTTCAGTGATACTTCCATGTGCGTTTGAATCCCCAAGGCTTGCACTTACAGTAAATTTCACTTCTACATTTTTCCTACATATGTCACTTATAATCATCAACAAAAGTGATGACCAAAATTTTAGTACAAAAAGAGCAATCTAACACTTGCTACCGTAAATGAACTGCTTTGAGTACGTTAATCAGGGTAATATAACCATACAGAGTGAGGTTCCACTTTCGAGAATAAATAAAACTACAATCTGAATTTCATAAAGATTATTAATAAACAGCCAGAGTGACTGTAGATCCTTAAGAGTTTTTTTTAATGAAAAGATCTTACTGGAATCGACATTACTGTTTCATTTCAGCTGCAACAAGTGTTAATAAACTGATCTTGTGAAAGACAATCCTGATTTTATTAAGGGGCTGTTTGGTTAGGCTTATTTTTGCTTATTCCATCATACAACATTATGCAGTCAAAAGCCAAACCAAAAGCAACTACACCTATTTAGGTGCTTTTATTGGCTTAGAAGCCGAAGTCTAAAAAGGCAGAATAAGACCCAAACAGTCCCTATATGTTGTACAAGCAATGAAATGTCTACACTACTGAAAGGACTCACTAATCAGGACAATCTGCAAAACTCAAACACTGTCACCCATCATCAACATTATGAAGAAACGTGAAGGGATGGATTGCATATTTGTGTACCTATCACCAAGGCAGAATGAACCATTAGGCTTCAATATACCACCGTCTAGAGAAATGGCACCATCATTTATCAAGGGAATAGCACTTCGTAGATTAGCTGTAGTCTCATAAACTTGTAAATGAGAAAACAAACTGTAAAACAAAGTCTCCCTAAGGCCATGGCCATTGGGTGTGAGATAACTCAAGTATGCCTGGTCCATATGTATCATATTTACTGCGAAACCAAGAAAACCAGGAGGAGCCTCTCCGCTAGGCAACCTTGGTTTATGCAACATAAGATGCCTCTGTGGATCATCAATCATAACTTCTCCAGAAAATGGCCTGCAGAGTGTAGACGTGTAGTATTGTATAATATTGAAGTGTTCATACAGTTTGAGTCCAGAGAGAATAGGAGGATTCAATAATTAGAATGGCACCTTATGTTTCAAGACAGAACACAGTGAACCTCCCATCCAGAAACTTTCCAATTGAGACACCGAGTCCATGAATACCTCTTTTCTTATCAATGATGCCTTTGTCGTCATATATTTCAAGATCCTTGATGCAATTATAACTCTTGCAAACGAGACCAAGCATATTGTCTACTCCCAAGTACTCTGAGAGTAGGCTATCACAAATTTACAAGAACAAAAAGATAACATCAAACGTGGACAAACAAGCATATCATGTGAAGTAAATTAGCACCAACAGGGGCGCTAAATTCAATGCAAAACAAAGGTAAAAACTGACCTGCTTAGATTATCATCATTTACTTTTCCCAAGGTAGCCACAACACCAAGGACATCTTTCATCATTGATGTCGTTGCGTATTTACGCAGCTGGCATAGAAGCGAAGCTGCTGTCTTGTCCTGCTTACGTATGCTTTCGATAGTACGCAGATTAGCTTCTTCAACTGATGTATGGTTATTTGCAATTACAGCCCCTTTCCCAAGTTTAACTGAGAAAAATTTCAGGATTCAGCATATAAATAGGGTAATAGATTTTTAAAAAGAATAGGACAACTGATGTATGATTATTTCCAATTACAGCACCCTTCCCAAGTTAAACTGACAAAAATTCTAGGGTTCAACATATAAATAGGGGTAATAGATCAAGACATGTATAGAGCAACTCTGACTTTCTTTTATAAAAGTGGCAACACCTGCAAATGATGACACGAATGTACAGCCATGTAAAAAAATCGAGAAAATCAGCCATCCAATGCAATGAGTCAACCTTGGTGCTAACAGTAGCAACACATTCCAGTTTCAACAACGAATTTGACATCATGACTAGTCCTACGGCTACTGCATAAATACTATTCAAACTTACCCATTTTATGTAGCTAAATAGACTTAATATATTGATTTACAGATATTGACCTAGCAAGGGGGCAACGTTTTACCCATTTTATGTAGCTAAATAGACTTAATATATTGATTTACAGATATTGACCTAGCAAGGGGGCAACGTGTGAAAATAGCCATCTTTTTTAGAATCTGGAAATGCCATGTCAAAAGCACACATATAAGTTCTCACATGAACTTCTGATGTATGTGCATACAAGATTTCAAGTTCAAACTCATTGCTATTGTGAGGTACACTATTGATAGCTGATTTTATCCTTTTGTGCGTCTCACACGTACAGTGTATTTGAAGTTGGAAAACTGCATCGATGTCCAACAAGCTCTGCTGGTAGTAGATCTTTCTCGAGAATATTTTGTAATTCTACATGTCCTTTTATAGCACGGCATTTTTTTAATTTTCAAAATGATGTTTGTTTTTACAGGACATGTGCCCTATTAGTAAGCACGAAATTGCACACCATCTTATTAGCTGTTTGATACACCATCCATTTAGGATTCTGCACACGAAAGGATAGTCATTCAAGTCTGAACAAGATAACGGTACGGCAGTTGAAACGAAACCACATGCTAGTTTCGGAAGAGAAGAGTTCCATAAATGAGTAGAATTAAAGTACCAAGAACGAAACAACTTAATGCTTGACCAACACAAACACCACATACTTAATATGTTTCATGTTCTGGCAGATGGTATCCAACTATCCATACACTGCATTCATGAACTAAAAAAAAAAAATACACTGCATTCATACAAGAACAGCATCACCCATAAAACATAAAGCCAATGTGGCCAACGCACAAAACATCTTACTTTTCAGGTCGGCTATGGACTCCTCGATGGTGTTGATGTCGGACTTGAGGATCCTGATGTTCTGCTCATGGTGGTTGACCTTGAGCCCCAGCCTCTGCAGCTCGTCCTGCATCACCTGCAAAGGGCATTCACCAACATGTAGAGCAACAACCTCACAGCATTGCACGAAAACCACAACTGAACTGGGGAAAGTGGAGCCCGAAGGGCACACCTTGGTGTCGAACTCAATCATCTGCATCGTCAGCTGGGGAGTCTCCATGCCGGTGCTGCGTTCTGCAGGTTGAGCCGCCACGCCACACTAATAAGCGACTAAGCTGCAGGGGAATAGAGAACAAACGGGACTCAGAAACCCCAAATACGGCCAGAATCTGTGCATATGAGCACCGCCGAAAGAAAGATTGAGGAGGAATAGGGTTCTCGCAAGTTGAGAATGGAGATGGCAAATAGCAGAATAAAGCGGATGTGGAGACCGCGTCCCGGCCCCTGGGCGGAGCCCGCGGGAGTCTCTTCGGAGGAAGAAAACCCGCGGCATTCCTGGGCGGAGCGTGCGGAAGGTAGAAAAACGCACCTCGCCACCATCGTCGCTGGAAGCTGACGCCGCCGGCGATGCAGCGGGCAGGGAGGGAGGGGGCGCTCGTGGAGGGTGAGATCAGCGTGCGAGGGAGAGATTCGGAGGGAGGGAGGCAAATGGATGAAGCTTGAGGGAGATTTTGGCCGATCAGATCTGCTCCCTCCGTTCCCAAATAGTAGTGCTAGGGTTGACAAGACGGCTTTCTCTTATCTTCATCGTGCGTTGTAGGTATAAAAAAAATACTCGCTCTGATCCATATTAATTGTTGTTAAATTGAATGTATCTACCAGTATAATAGCATCTCTACCTGCGCTCTCAATAGAGCGTCCAAAATTGTGCCGCACAAGTGCTATTGCTATTGTAAGCGCCAGCACACATAGTCGGGCTATTGGGAGCGGCTAACCCTACTTGTGCCTCCCAATAGACACTTCAATAAAATTTGATCAAAATGCGCAAAAAGTGAGGATCAAGTTCAAATACCCATCAAAAAAGCATCACCATGTCGCGCGATCACATATTACAAACGTCAAATATGCATGGAAATCAAATGGTCGGTGTGTTCTCCTTTGTCTCCATCTCAGCCTTGCTCGTTGTCTCCGGCATTGGCTCCCCTGTCGCGCCCATTGTCGGCTCTAGCGTTGGCTCCGGCGGTAGAGGACCCATCTCACGCAAGATGCACCATTGAGAAATCAAAATCGAGCCCTCGTCGACGGCTGGTAGGCCGAGAAGTCGTCGGTCAAGATCTTGGAATCTTCTTTCATCCTTTTTACCACGAATTGCGACGCCTCTAAATAACCTTAATTCTTGCAGTGTCAGCAAGGATAAGAGCTGCTTGGGCCTTCTCCTTCTCAACGCCGAGCTTCTCTTTCTCAACGGCGAGCTTCTCATCATGCTTGCTCATCAAGTATGACCATTTTTTTTGAAAGTGTTTGCATTTTGCTTTGAGATAGATGTGACCTCGGTGAGGCACTTGTCGATGGTTGCTTGCACGGACAATGACGAGGACGCCCCATTCTTGTCAGCCTTTGCCTTCTTGTTCCTAACTGGGCGGCCCTCGGAAGTGGCGGCGTAGTGATCCGGCCCATGTCGACCCTTGCGGCCGCCGTTGAGATTGTGACGGGTACTTTCCCACTTCTTGTTATTTTGAATCCATGTGAAGCAATGTATAAACTTGAAGTCCTTGTCCTTGTTGTTGCCATGATAGAACCCGTAGCTCATCATTCAACTCGTCTGCCATCGTCTTGCCACCCACTTTTCTTCCACAGGTTTGCTCAAGGTCGTCGTGGAATTTGTTGCAATCCGCTTGTATGTTCTTCAATCTATGTGACATAGCATTGTCATTGCGGTCCATATACACCTTGGAGAAGTCACCATACTTTTTAGTCTCGTTGAATTGTTCCTCGACCCTCTTCCAATACCGACTGTAGGTTTGGTTGGCCCCGATAATGGAGTCGTTGGTCACTAGCTTCCTACTCGTCCTCGGCAGCCTTCCACCTCTTGCTTTTAGTGAATTTCTTCCTCGTCTTGAATACCTTCCCGGTCTCGAGATTTTGCACCTCGACTTCTTCCCCCTCACTGTCCTCCTCCTCTTCATCGTATTCTTCTTCTTCCGTAGCGCCGACTATCCCGGTTGGAACACTAGAACGGCTACCATCCCGGATCATTCCGGCCAAGATGGTTGAATCTTCAATCTATTCGCAAACACAAACGCACACGTCGGTTTCATGCACTCACAAACACAAACGCACACTATGATAGGATATCATGACGTCGGTTTCACACCATGTCGGCATTGTTGTCGTGGGGCATTCCATCGAACACAAAGCCGGCATCATCACCCGACCAACCAAAAAGGCATTGGCGGCCACTCACATCGCCGTTTGAACTTGCCCTCTCCCTTGCAGGGCCGGCGAGTCGGTGAACGCGTGGTTGAGGTCGACGCCGAGTCCACTTTGACCCCGACATTCGGCGAGTCAGAGGCATGGTCGCTCTCACCATACCCGGGGAATATCCGCGTTCCTCAACGCTGATTAGCCCACCGCCCTCAGGGTAGTAGGTTGGGTTCGACAGCGACGCACTAACCGGTGCGTTCATACTACCCTTGCTTGCACCAGCGCCGCCACTGAGCGCAAGCGAAGCGGACACGATGTCGACGTTCACATTCCTGGCGTTCAAGATCGATCGCGCACGCTGCTTCCGATATCTCAGCGGACACGATGTCGACGTTCACATTCCTGGCGTTCAAGATCGATCACGCACGCTGCTTCCGATATGCCGGCCAGCCGCACACAGGGACTTGCGAGGAGCACTGCTGCCACAAGTAGCACCACGACCATGCTTGTTGGAAGACATCGGCGATGGTGGCGGCGGGCGAACGTGGCTCGAGCGAACGCCAAAGGTGGTCAGGGAGGGAACGAGGTGGACGAGGGAGGCAGCAGGCGGGAGATTGAAAAATGGGTGGGGGAGGGAAAAGTGAAATAGACTTCCCTTGAGTCGCTGGCACGGCGAGACCGTCCGTTAGGATCCAACGTGGCTCGTGTTGTCGTGGTTGATAGCACTCACACTTCCCTATGGACTGGCGTGAAGCGGGCTTGCCAAAGGCGCTATTGGGTCTGTCAAGCAACTTTGCCGCTATTTGGGGCCGCCGGTGGAGGGCTTTTCTAAGCCAACACTCCCATTAACCCTATTGGGAGGGTTAGTGGGAGCGCCGGTGGAGATGCTCTAACATGTCTGGATACACACGGTACAACGACAATTAATATGGATTCGAGGGAGTATTAGTTTTCCTGCTAGTTGTATATGGACTGCAACGGTGCAACCGATATTTTTAAGAAATATGAGTTATATCTGAGAAAAATGTACACAATACAAACTAATTATCCACGAGGTTAAAAAATATCCTTATAAGGGTGAAGTTTCGGTGGATGAGCACTAGTTGCGCCATAAACCTGTAAGATCTATACATTTACTTTCTAACTATGATCGAGCTTATAGAAAATAAGAACATCCAGAATGGCAAAATCGATCCACCATACGAAAATATTTTGATGACTTATTTAATGCTTTCTCCATTTCTGAATGCAGGGTCTATAATTTTTTTGTATGACGTTATAATTTTGCATATGGTGGACTCATTTTCCCCTAGAAAAAAATGGGGAGAGACCGAGAGAGGAGTCCCTAATAGTCACAAATTGAAAAAAAAAACTTTTAAATCTCTCCGTTATAGATTGGAACTCATTTGTGGATGTGAAAATTTGTCCATACATCGCAATACACCCTATATTTGGATTTTTTTCTCAAAAACTATACACCTTGCATTATGGAACGAAAAGAGTAATACTGTATATGTTGATATTTTACTATATGGTTGACCAAACTTAGTAAGGTTTGACATTTAATAAAATTTATGTGCTTTCTATTTTAGAATGCAGGAATTTTAATATTGTGCAGTGTGTTGTTGACATCAACACGGAGAGCTAATCATCGTCCCTCTCCCAACCCCATATCGGCTGCCGCTGCAGCATCGTGAGACGAGGGGGTTAAATTTTTTGTCTCCCATCCAACATCTAGTTAGAATTTTTTATAGGTTAGAAATTTTCACTTTGATTTGGTGTCATGACAACGTCGTTTGAATGGTGATGGTTGTATTGTTCAGAAAAAAAGTTCGCAATCTCTAATTTCACCTTGATGGCGTGTAGTGTTGTCGAGGAGCTTGTGAGTCTTTGTCCCTGTTAGTCTTTATGACAACATGTGTGTTTTTTTGTTATAGTGCGTTGACTAGCTATGAGCGCGTCTTCGGCAACAAAATCTTCTTCTTAACAACATCTTCTTCCGAGTTCTATGAGCAAGGTTATTGACATGGTTTCGCGATGATGGCGATGTTTTCAGCTTATACCAGGATGGTTTCTCGCCAATATCCTTGGTGCGGTTGCCAATATCCGTTGAACGCGTTCTCTACGGGTCTTTGTGGGTGTTTAGTTGCTTAATTTTCTTGATGTTGTCCATCACCAGCGGGAGCAATGATGTCTCAACAACAACAAGTTCGGATGCACCTTTGGTGGGATTTTTTAGGCATATCGTTGTTGCGGTCGAACGAGAAAGTAGGTATATCTCAAGCGACATGGTTACCTAGCAATTAGTAATTAGCAGGGAATGTGTATGATGACTCTATAACAAATGTCATCGTACACTATGCGAGAGTTAAAACAATCTCATTGTACACTATGATGGATTTTACAACAGATGATGGCATATTTCACCGGACGAGTCATTAGTAATGTATCGATGAAATGGGATCCATGATCTTTGTAAAAATATACTAGCAATCGTCATATAAACAACAACCTCGTGGGCACTGCAGTTCACCGGCGAGACAGAGCCAACAACGGGCGAATTTCAGTTGTCCTGGCTAGATTCGAGAGGGAAGCTATAAAACTTGACCTCCTCCAGCGTTGGCGTGGACTGGCAACATGGAAGAAGATGCGAGACGAAGGTGGGTATGGCAGCAGGGCCCGAGCTCCTCCGTCGGGGCCATACATGTCCAAGCAATGTCGGCAATATGCGGGATACAAGCTGGGAGGCTACCAATGACCGTCATGAGTCATAAGTGGACGTCGGCGAGGAAAGGCGCAGGCGGTAGCACCGCGGCGGAGATGGAGGGGTGGACTAGGGTTTGGATTTGGGCATGTGCCGCTGACGGGAGGGCCCGAGGAGGACAAGGGCGAACGCTGACGTTGTTCGCTCGACACCAAAGACAACCCAAATTCGGGCTTGAAATGGGGCAAAACGGACATCTCGCCCCTCCTATCCGTATGGGGTGCGTCGTTCGGCCGTGTCCTCTATCCGCTCGGACAGAGACAGACAGAACCCGCTCTTTGTGGTAGGTCCGTACAAGATGCCCTAAATGACGGGCTTTTGCGCCTGCCTAGACTGCAATACAATAGAGCACATGCAACAAGAAGCTAAAACTATCTCGCCTTCTAAATGACCCATTAACATTTTCTGCAATACAATACTAGTACACATGAAAAAGAAGCCAAAACTAAAGTGAGTGTCTTCTAACATGAAAATGACCCATTAACATTTTCTGCAATACAATACTAGTACACATGAAAAAGAAGCCAAAACTAAAGTGAGTGTCTTCTAACATGAAAATGACCCATTAACATTTTTTATTGGACCGGACAGTCGTGGGGATGAAAAGGGTTTTGTTGTTCCATGTCTACTTTCTAGACAAAAAAACTAATTGTTGCCCAAATGAAAAAAAAACTGCTAATTAGACATTCCCTAAAATTTTAAATATAAATAAAAAAATTGAAGGCATATCGTATAGTTGTAGAATGTTTTTAAAAATTATAAATAACAGTTGAGTTCTCCCAACTTGTAATTGGCTGAATGTAAAAAAGTGCCCACTTGAAAAAACAAGTTTAGCTTGAAAGGAGTGAAAGGGCTGTCCCGATGGGAGAAGGGAACTAATTAGATATTCCCTATTTTTAAAATAAATATATGTACACGAATTTTAATCATACAGTCGGAGAAAATAAAAAATATATGACAGTTGACCTCTCTCCACTTGTAATTGGGTGAAGGGCCGACACGACCGGGCCCAGAAGCCAGTACTCTTACTGCTCCCCACTTGTAAGGTAGTACACGGTCATAGCCCCCTCAACATCTGGGTTACAAGCACGCGCCACCGTGCTCGGCGCTGAGACTGCCCAAGCCTTGCTATATAAACTGGTTGCGCTGGGACTAATTTTCCGAGGTGGGACTATCCCGCTACGATTTTCGTTATGGCTTTATGGGCTTTCGAGAGAGAAGTACCGGGCCGGCCTTAGATAAGCAGTAAAAGCGTATTTTGGAGAGCACAACACGCGTTCTCCTTCTAACCACACTCCCCACGGCCAGTGCCAGACGACGCCGTCGGCGGCGAAGAGCATGGGGAGGCAACGTCCGGCGATGTCCTCGCCCCTCTTCTTGCTCATCCTCGCGCTGCTCTCGCGGGCTGCCCGGGGCTCGGAGTCGCCGCAGTACACGACGGTGCACACGGAGCCGGACTTCGAGGTGCGGCTCTACAACGACACCGTCTGGATGTCCGCCCCCTCCGATCACAAATCCTTCCACGTCGCCACCAAGCTCGGCTTCCATAGGTAATACCTGATTGATCGATTGATCCGAGACTCTAAGCACGCGGAACTTGGGTCTGCAGGGCATGCCATGGAGACGAAATCTTACCGAATTTTCGATTTGTTCCTTGGGCGTGTCGATTCTTGTGTAGGGATGGCGAATTGACCAAGAAATGTATGAATTTTAGAAGAAAGATTGATGCTGGTGACCAATTGCAAAATGATAGAAGACCCGCAAAAGTGAACAAACATAGTTCATTTCTGACTCTGCCACTTTGATGTACGAAACTGGACAAACTCCAAAATAACTAGGTTATCCAATTTATGATGATAGGAATGTTTTTCCTCTTCTTTTTGCTTTCTTTTCTTTAGGTTGTTTTCCGTTGTGGACCTTGCACCATTTCGGTGCCTTCTTCTACTACAAATGACACACTTTGGTGTGTGTTCGAGAAAAAAGATGATGATAGGACTACCATGTCGGCGGACATCATGGCTAATAGAATAGTTTTTATTTACTGCATGCTGTGAGGAATTATCTAGGTGTACTCTGCACCAATACTAACAATAGGTCTACAACGTTGGCGGACATGGTGCCTATAAAATTGCTTATAATTAGAGAGCGGCGATATGTAGCTCGGGCTACATGTAGTCCTTTATTTTGCAAAATTTGAAAATGAGATTTTTGGAGTTTCAAAAAAATCTGAAAAACATTCTGGATGTAGATTATGTTGTCTTATACCAACATGTAAAATCTTAAATAGAAATATGTTGTATTTTGGGCTGTGTAAAAATGATAAAATCTGAACCTGAAAGTAGTGAATAGTGCAAATTTGAACTCTCCAAAATATGTCATATTTTGTTATTTTTGTGTAGCCCAGAATATGAATTATTTTGAGTTAAGATTTTGCACATTGGTAGAATGTACTACTGCCTACGTCCGAGATTTTTTTTCAGAATTTTTTGGAACTTCGAAATATGATTTTTGAATTTTGAAAAATAAAGGACTACATGTAGCTCGGCCTCCGTTTTGACTTTCCTCTATAATTACTGCTATAAGGAAATATTCATGGCGTAATATGCATCGATACTAACAATTCAGCGATTCCGCCCTCTTTTGTTTCGCCATACAAGGCCTTCTCTTCATTTCAGGAACTGATATTAAGGTCTCTGCCATGTCTTCTTTGCCTCCATGGTGAAGTATTCTTGATGTATGACAGTGACAAAATGCATGGTCTTTTGATTTGTAAAATTGGAATATAATGACACCAACAATTGGCTCGATCCCAAGTGCTGTTTCTGTGTAGGCCTTGCAAAAGTTTTTCTGATACATCAACTTTGCTAATTCCTGAAATCTAAAATGCTCACCAGCAACATGCCAACCTATTATTTTGCCTTTTTTTTCTGGGAGTACTATTTTGACTTCCAGACCTCCTGGTAGGTTACATGAATCAACTGGAATGATTCAATTGATGTTTGCCCATAATTTGATCTCCATTGCCCTGCTATGAATCTCGATTTCCTTTATGCTGAATTTGCTGTGGTTGGTCATAACCCTACAAACTCTTTTTTTTTTTTTGATTTTAAAAGGTAGAGGATTTCTCTACCTTATTATTAAAGATTGGTTTCTGTACAAGAAATGGGCCTTAGCCCCAAAAACAAAAGAGAAAGAAAGAAAGAAAAAAAAGAAAAAAGGAAAAAGAAAGAAGTTCACGGGCTGATCATGTTAACCCAAGCAGCTATTTGTTGTCTTAGTTTTGTGGATCTGTGGGACCATAACGTGAGCTCCTGTGCAATTGTAGTTAAGATCAGATGACGTGAGCCACTTTGTTGGTCAAACACCCTTCTGTTCCTTGATCGCCACAGAGTCACTGCGCATGCAGCAAAGCAAATTGGCCAAGCTTCTGAAGATAACATGTCCTGCATTTTTTGTACAAATTGGTAGATGTCATTTGATGTAGCTGCTGCCTGTGACATACCCAGCCGTTCCCAGACCCACTGAGCAGGGCGGCAGTGCAAGACAATATGATCGATGCTTTCAAGCGCCGGGCAGAGATCGCAGCCCGCATCATCAGTCCAAGTCTTAGCAGTGGTATTATCCTTTGTATTAAGCCTTCCGCGAAAGGCTAACCATAAGAAGAAGCGGTGTTTGTTGGGTATGTGAGTGAGCCAAATCCACTTCGCTGGCCCCCAACGCAGTCCATGTTCAGACAGTAGCCTGTAGTAGGATTTGGTGCTTGGCTGAATGCCACCATAGATCATTGTTCTCTTTGTTGGTCCTACATTGGTTGTACTTATCTGATTGATGATGTCCACGAGTTCCAAAAGTTGTATCTCAGCCGTAGCGGACAGCGGAAGGTGCAGCTGAATATCCCAGGTCTGATGAGAGACTTGTGACTGAACTGAACATAGTTGATCAATGGCAAAGGAGTATAAAATCGGGAATCGCTCGACAAGACGACCCGCTTTGCACCAGTGGTCGTGCCAGAAGGAGGTCGTTTTATTGATGTGCATGGTGCATTTTGTGGATTGCTGAACAAGGGGGATCAGCGGTAGGATAGATTTCCAGAATGGTGTGTCTCGGGGGGTTGGATGCAGTGGTATTTGATCTTGCATGTACCAGTTTATTAGCCAGTCAGAACACGTACCAGTTTGCCCTGAGAGTAGTTTAGTCACCAGATTGCACATCAAAGATTTGTTGTGTGTGTGTAGATTTCGTATGCCCAGGCCCCCTTGCTCTCTCGGTAATGTCACAGTCTCCCATGCAACTAAGCAGTGTCCACCGTTTGCCTCCCCTTTATCACTCCAAAGGAAACCTCGACGCCGTTTATCGGCAGCTTCAATACTGGATTTGGGCCAAACAATGCATGCCATAAAGAAGTTTGGAATTGCAGATAGCACCGCGTTGATCATTGTTATTCTGGAGCCCGAGTTCATTAGGCGTGGAACCCAACCTGGCAATCTTCGATCAATCTTCTGAATAACCGGTTGGAGCAGCTGTTGATTGATCTTATTCATGGATAGCGGCATGCCCAAATACGTGCTCGGCAGGGAGGTAACAGAGCATCCTAGGATTGCAGCAATTTGTGCAGTGGTCTCCTCATTTAGATGTATTGGTACTATGGTGCTCTTGGAATAGTTAATTTTGAGACCACTGAATTTAGCAAACGCATCAAGAATTGTCTTGACATAAGTCATTTGCTGAACTGAGCCGTGCAGAAGCAACAGTGTATCATCCGCGTACTGCAGAATCGGTAGTGGAGCGCCCTGCTGTATCGGATGGCACAAGAGGTCAGCTTGATATGCTTGTTTAAACATCTGTTGCAGTATGTCAGCCATAATGTCAAACAAATATGGGGAGAGCGGATCACCCTGACGGACTCCCCTGGAGATGGAGAACACCTCGCCCAAACAGCCATTGATTAAAACTTGCATTTTGGAAGAATTTAGAAGCAGTGAGATCCAGCGCACCCAATCTTCTGGGAATCCTCGTTTTCGCAATGTGTGTAAGAGTGCGTTCCAATTAACCGTATCGAAAGCTTTTTGAAAATCCAGCTTGAGAACAATGAGTGGTTTCCTGTTCTTGTTGGCGCATTGGACCATTTCTGCAGCAGTCGCAAAGTTTTCAATGATTGATCTCCCCTTTATAAATCCTGATTGCATTTGATCCACTAAGCTGCCAATGAGAGGCTGTAGCCTGTTTGCCAGAACCTTTGCGATGAGTTTGGGTATGCTGTGCTGTAGTGCGATTGGTCTGAAGTCCTTAATAGCATGAGGGGAATCCACTTTCGGCAAGAGAGTCAGGAAAGCTGTGTTTAACCCTGCTAGGTTCAGTGAGTTTTGATGCAGAGCCTGGAAGAGAAGCATGAGCTCTGGTTTCATGATCTCTGCATACTTTTTGTAGAATTCATTGGTAAATCCATCAGGTCCAGGGCTCCTGTTGTTGGGGGCATTTGTGATAGCTTTCTTGATTTCCTCCCAAGTGAAAAGGCCAGCTAGAGGTAACAATTGGTCAGTCTGCGGCTGGTATAAGACATTTAGATCAATATTGGGTGCCCACTCAAATTCTTCCGTGAGAAGATTTTTATAAAAATCCGTAGCGATTGTAAGCTTATCTCTGTCAGAGAAGAACTCCTGGCCTTCATGTCTGAGAAACTGGATTTTGTTTTTTCTGAACCTGTATGTGCTCATAGCGTGGAAATAGCGCGTATTTTCATCGCCTAGCTGACACCATTTGATTTTTGCTCGACGTCTCCATTTTTGCGCGTTGCATATGTTGATTTGGTTGATCATAGCTACACACCTCTTCCGTAAGCAAAATTCAAGATTAGTTAAAACCCTCCACTCCTCAATCGCGTCCAGGTATTGAGAGGTAATGGTGTTGTTGGACAGTATGGTTGCTTGACAGTGTTGCCGTCTGCACCATTCCCTTGTTGCTGCTCGAACAGATCGTAGTCTATGGTTCAGTTTAGTGGCAATTGTCATCGGTCGTGTGCCTCTTGTTAGCTTCTGAGTTGTTATCTCCAAAAGGCTCGGATTGAGGCACCAATGATTTTCGTATCTGAATATTGCAGATCTGGGATGGTTTTGATCAGACGTTACCTGCAGTGGTGTATGATCAGAAGTAGGCATCGATAGGGCCTTACATTGGGTGTTGATAAACTTGTTGCTCCAGTGAATGTTAACCATAACCCGATCCAAACGTATAAGTGTAGGGTGGCGTCTTTTGTTGGACCAAGTATATTTCCGGTTGCATATATCAATGTCCATTAGTTCCAACTCATTTATCCAGTCGTTGAATTCTGACATGGCTGTCCAGTTGATGTTCCCATTGTTCTTTTCAGATGCGTATCTGTACATGTTGAAATCCCCAACTAATATCCAAGGTGCGGTTATTGAGTTTTTGATTTGCCTTATATCATCATAGAATTCTGGCCTGTCAGCTGTCTCAGTTGGGGCATAGATATTGGTGAGCAAGAATTGCTGATCATTTGCTAGAGCTTTGACCTCAACGTGAAGGAAATGTTTTTTCTGAGTTATGACCGAGACACTGAACTTCTGTTGGTTCCAAGCAATCAGAGTTCCAGCTGAAGCGCCCTCCGAAGGTTGGTACACATAGGATGCAAGTTTAGTTGGCAGGAAAGTTTTTGCTTTGAATATTGTGATTTCCTGCAGTTTAGTCTCTTGCAAGCATAGTATATCAGGATTTGCATCAGTAATATTCTTGTAAATGACACAGTTTTTTGAATCATCCCCTAAGCCCCTCACGTTCCAGGATTCAAGATTCATCGGATAGTGAACAGCCCCGCCAGGAACATAAACAAGAAGAATGCAGTAGGGAATGCAGAGTAGTTGATGCAGAACGGAAAGCAAACTAGTTCTTCAGTATTACAGGGGGCAGGTACATGGCGTGGATAAAACAAAGTGCAATGTCGATCTGTGGATGCACGGACAGTGTGCTCCATCGACTTTGAAGGAAATGAAAACAGGTGGATGAAAGCAAAACCCCCTAATCTACATGTAAACTGAAGAACGCCTAAAACAAATGAGCTAGCCATCGACGGAGATGGTCCTCTCAGAGCTGCCGTCAGACTCGGCGCGCAGCGCATCGTTTATGACGTCATCTGGGTTGATCCCGCAGCAGGAAGCAAGGTGCTTGAGCTTGTCCATGGTGGTCACCTCCGGGCAGGCAGAGAGAGGTAGCTTGATGGTGTCGTTGAGGTCCGGGAGGCGCTTCATCTTGCGGCGGAGTGGCTTGGCAGAGCTTGCCGAAGCGCTGGAACTGGGTGTGGCGGAGCCAGAGGACACCGCCTTGCGGTTCGCAGCCCGATCGGTCGCATCAACGCGGACGCCGTCGTGGAGGTTGCGGAGACGCTCGCTCCGCCTAGGCCCTTCGCCCCTCCTGGCGTAGGTGAGCAGTGCCTTCTTTGCTGGAGGCTCAGGCGGGAATAGCATGTTTGAATCTTGATCGTTGTCGGAGAGCTCGATAGGCTGGGTGGCGTCTGTGCCAGGCAGCAGCCCGTTCTGTTTCTCCACTGCAGCTTCATCATTGCCGGCCATGGCGTTGGAGGGAACGATGGCCTGGCCTTCCAGCACCACAGGTGGCGGCTTCGAGGGGCCGGCTTCTCCAGTGGCCCAGCCTCCTGCTGGACCGGTGGCCCGAGGCATGGCCCAAGTGCGCAGCGGCTGCCCAGTAAGTTCGCCGCTCGGACCACGGCAAGGCGCAACCTGGCGCACGTCGTGGGCGCGCTGCAGTTCTCCTTTTGGGCCCAGCATCGGAGTGAAGGACCCGGCTGCCAAGCTGCTGACCACAGGCGAGGGCGCGAAGGTGCAAGAGGTGAAAGGAAGCGGTGTAGTGGCGATCGGCGAAAAGGGGACATTATAGAGCGGGATGATCTCAAGCTTCTTGCTGTGGGTGACAAACGGTGGCATGGTACAGGTTGGGATTGTGGGAAGGTGGAAGGCGGTGCGTGGCAGCGTGATGCAGTGTGGCGTATCATCGTCCTCATCAGCCGGGGATCCTAGGCTGCAGGGGCTGACAAAGGGGCCCATAGCATAGAGCGGCTGCAGTGCCTTGGGCGGGTGTGTGCAGTCAACAGCAGGCAGAAGAGGCAGAGGAATCTGCCCGTGCACTGGTTCAGGAAACATGCTGTAGAGCAACGACCGCACGCTCTCACGAGTCAGACCAGCAGGCCTGTGAACAGTAGTAGCGGGGTTGGTGGAGTTTATGTTGTACACCATGAAAGTGTCATCGCCGTCGAGGCCGGGTGAGCCCGCGACTATCCGCACCTTGAATACGCGCGAGTTGCTTAGGGTGATGGTGAGGTTGTATGTGGCAGTGGAGTCAAAGATGGCCTCGGAGTGCGGGACACGACAAACTCTGAACCTTAATGTTGTGCCTGTGGTACCTGCTAGGTTGTTCCAGTACCTGATGGGCGCAAACCTCAATTCCTCGAGGATCAGAATGACGACCCCTATCCTAACAAGCATCGTCCCAGGCGCTTCAGCATATTTTGTCCGTCTGTACCTACCAACACAGTTCCAAGCTTCCCCTCCCGTCCCCCTCCCAGAACTGAACCTCCATCCAGATAAGTGGCCAGGCCACTGCATCGCTGTCAGGAGCTTCTCAGGTTACGCCAGGGACAAAAATGTAGTGGATGAAGCTGAGAAACTCGCCATGAGCTTGAGCCAGTCCCCATGGGGAAACTCGACAAACTACCCTAGCAAGAACGCCTACTCGATTGCACAGTACAACAGCCCCTTCCGCATCATCGGCCGTGTCAATGAGGTGTGGTTCGACGTCGACTGCAAATCTACTGGTGTCGAGTCATACTGAAGTGCTCTAATGCAGTATGCCGTTATCTGTGTATCTTGTTGTATATATGTGTCCTTAGTTATGGTATGCTTGTAATGGTTCTGTCGTATCGTCTCCATCCAGCACAGCAGTGATGAGGTGACGCAATGGATGCCATCGCAAATTCAACTCGCAGTACTCAGAATAATGTTGCATGGCAAATTTGTGACTGCTATGATGTTTCCACTATGACCATTCCAGTCAATATGTAGCAGTTGTTTTGCCCATCTTATAGCCATAGTTGCAGATCGAATTCGAAAATGCTGTGCAGGTAAATTCCAAACATGCAAAGCCTTCTCGTTGAGCTGAGCCTAAATCCTATTTATTTACTGGAAGGGATCAACGTGCTGGTATATTAACTAACACTACTCGTATATATGAATCAAACGCAGATGGTATATTGCTAACATTGTAAGTCGGGTATCATAAATCGAATGCAAACCAAATAAACATGAGAAGTTATGAAATGCTAATGCACACTGTTCATGAAATATAATGCGGAAATGCTAATGCACATTGCCACATTGGCCAGTCCTCTCTTTCCAAACATTCATGCTTGATCAACTCGTAGTCAGAGAAATTCAGAATCAGGACACCATGCAGGAAAAATGGACCATTTCAGGTCTATAAGAGCATCTCCAACCGGAGTTACCAAATTTGACCCCCAAAGTGTCCGCGGACAGCGACCGGACAAACCCCAAAAAAGGTGTCCTACAACCATGCCCCCCATATCCTCATCCTCAAAACCATACTAGCCATGCAACGTAAATAAAGAACATAGATCGGAGCTCAAATATAATATGGATTACATAAGCTTAGTTCGATCGGAGCTTATAGTTCGAATTACATACATAGTTGGGCTAAACTATATAGACAAATTGTAGCAAAAGTAGGCAAACCGGCGGCGCCGCCATCCTCTCTGTCCGCCGGTCCCTTCGCCTCCACCGGCGCAAGCTCGGACCAGCGACTGCATTGGCCTCCGCTTGGCGACACCGCCGCGCTGGATCTACCGCCGACCTCCTTCAAAGATTGCTCGACGGCGATGCGGATGGCCTCCTCCTCCTCCGCGCCCACGGATTCCGGTGGCGCCGCCGCATCGGAAACCTCGTCCTCCGGCTCCGAGCCCCAGTCGATGGATGAGGAAGACATTGCGCCAGCCGCTCGAGCGGAGAAGGCGAGGTGGCGGGGTGGGGAGTGGAGTGAGGTAGGGTTACGGCCGGTGGGGTATTTGTGGGGACGGAGCTGCCACGCGGCGGAAGTCAGCGGCGACGGCCAGCCTCCCGTAGTGGGTCCGCTTTGTCAGCGAGTAAGAGGCGGACGCGTCCGGGCCGCCCCAAACCCGCCCCAGATATGAGCTGGGTTTGGGGTGTGCCGGACCGTCCGGTCGTTTCGGGTGGCTATGGGGGCTCCGTTGGGTGACAGTTTTCGGCCCAAAACGCCCGGACGTTTGGGCTGATTTTCGGCGCTCCGCTTGGAGATGCTCTAACACCTTCCACTCCATATAAAGATCAGAAAGCTTAAAGAGAACCACTGATACATAGTTCGTGCATATGCTAGGACGACACATGACTGGGGCTACTTACAAAATTGGCTATTCGTATGACAGTGTCAGGAAATAAATTTGATAAGCATTTCTCCGTCATGACAAGACATAACCTATTTAAAACCTGGTACTACAGATTGTGTTAGTAGGTGCACAAGAGCTGCAGCCAACAAGAAAATGAATGCCGCGAAAATGTACTTCCAGCTTAGCAGTGTTGGCTCGATAGACCGCACGGTCTCAAGAGTGCCAGATTCGTTCTCCAGTGGAGCAGCAATCCCAGCTTCATTCTCTCCAAGAGTGTCAGCAGTTGTCTTCACCTTTGAGGACATACACACATGTCAGATTTTGCTTCTTTTTTTGCATGGGCATAAACGATACAGTTAGGCTACAGGATGTATTAAACAACATTTCAAAGAGGAAAAAGGTTTACTAAATAATTGCATATGATAACACAAGTTGCATAGTGCACATTAGCCCTAGCCGAAATCTGTGTGTGTGGATCAAATCACAAGTATTCTAGCAGTACGTGCTATTCGTTCGAGTTATGTTAGTGACAACTTGCATTATGAGTTAGCAGTTAGCATTATCGATAAATAGCATGGTACAAGGATGAGAAGTTTAGGGTTGAGTCATTTCCTACAACAAATGCCTTCTCATGATGCAAACAATTGTTTATGTCAACAGTAGTGGGAATGCCAAGAAATTTGCGCCTTTTTTGTTTTCCACAAGAAAGCAGGACATCTGAAGAACTGACCTTTGTCTGCATAGGTGAAGAAGCAAGAAGTACTTCCTCTGTTATGTCAGTGAGTCCACCTTTATTATCAGTAATCCTTTTGCTCAACAAGATACCCTCGTTGACATTTTCTTTGCATTTTTTAGCCAACATCCTATTCTTCTTTGTTAGCGCAACAATCTATAAAGAACATACATCAAATAGATTGTTAAAAAATATCCAATATATTTACACTGATAACATAGTACATAGTACATATACAAAGATGTTGATTAGGTCTATCGCAATATATGATGCCACAGTAGGCCACACAAATGGGTGGCAAAGCCACATGAGAACCTTGAAGAGTTAAAAAAAGTAAAACAAAAATAATATACATGCTGTGGACATGCTTGCATAAATAGATGCAACCAAAATTCGAAGCTGGTTAACTGGATATTAGAGGAAAAACAGTCAATTCCCTTAAGGCATGAGCCTCATCGGTTACGGTCATTTTAAAGAACATGCAAGACATGTTATATCAAGTAAACGATGTCAACAAAGATCCAGGACAAGGCCACGTAAGGCACGATCTTGTATAAACCCACTTTGGACTCTATTTAATCATTTTTTTACCCTTCAAGAAGTTCTCATCATATGACCCGGTAATGGTGGGGAGACAATGATGATCAGAGACATATGCATTGGTTCACATGGTGTAAAATGTGTATTCACAAGAAAAAAGGGGTATGGGCTTTAGAGATCTTCAAAGTTTTAACCTGGCAATGCTAGCAACAGAGGTTATGGAGGCACTTGTGTGAACCAGACTCACTTTGTGCAGAAGTTCTAAGAGAAAAATATTATCCATCAGGGGATTTGCTAAATGCCAAGCTGAGAAAAGGGTCCTCTTACACTTTGCAAGTAGGGAATGGATAAGATATTAGCATGATCCCTGGATCACTGCTGGTCCCTCGAGAAGGTTTGTGACACGTCAGGGAATATGGTGTACACCAAAGTTGCTGAATTAATTAATCCTGATTTGAGGTCACGGGATGAAGACCATCTGAGAACTCTCTTTCTCCCTATGTAAACCGAATTCTGAAAGATCCCTCTGGCTATAGGGACGATGGAGGATTTCGTCTCTTGGAATAATACTAATACAAAGAATGGGGACCATCAGAATGGTAGGAAACAAGGTACTGCAGATGTTAAATTATCCTACCTTTTCCTAGAACATCTATATTTCAGGACCAAGTGCTTCTGTATGATGCCATTCAGACACAAACTTCATGTACGCCAAAGCACATAAAAAAAAATGCAGGCACGTATAATAATCCATAACATTCAAACTGCATATATGCACATGAAGAATAGTAAAGTGGTAAATTGTCCATAATAACAACACACATACCTGTAGATGAAGGCGTTCTCTTTCCGACGCAAGTTTGGCGACCAACTCAGTAATAGTCTTAGTTTTAATACCAATCTCTTTTGCAGTGGACAGCTTTAGTTGGTTGGCATGACTCAACGAGTTCTCTAGACTTTCTACTCGACCTCTCATAAATGATAGCTCTTCATTAAGCTCTAAGTTAGTATCTGTCAACAATGTACATTTTGATTCAGCACTCTCGGCCCTTGTTTCAGCTTTCAAACACCTCTCCTTCTGATCTTCAATCACGTGTACCATATCAGACATTGAAGACTTCAACATACCCTGTTGTTCACCAAGAGCCTCAATTGATGCTCTTGCATGCTCTAACTGAGCTTCTGACTCCATAAGTCTCTGCTCCAGTAAGCCTGCTCTATCTGAACCCTGAGACTTCAGAGAGTTTAGCTCCCCATTGAGTTGTACGTTAGTGTGAGTGAGCTCTGCACACCTTGCTTCAGTATTTTGTGTTCGGCTTTCTGCTTTGGAAATGGCATCCTTAATATCATTGATGATATTCTCAAATCTGCTTATCTCAGACACTGGCATATTCTGCTCTTTTTCATTTGCTTCTGTTGATAGCCATTCCTCCAGTTTCTGAACCTTATGATGTAAAGTGAAGAACTCAGAGGTTGACAGTCTTTGACTCTGCATAGCTTCCTTGCTAGCATTCTTTTCACTGTCGTCTTGCATCATCTCTGATGAGCATTCCAAAGCATTTAATTGCACTAAGCTTTGCTCTAGCTTCGATTTAAGATCACCTTCCCTACGACCTGATGCACTTAGCTTTGACTGCATGATATTAATTCTATCAACAAGTTCCTTTGAAGTTTCAAGAAACAACTCGGAAGCATTTTCTGCTGCAAACATTCTTTCAGAAATCACTTCAACCGATTCCTCCAAGAAATATGATTCATGTTCTACATGATGCAGCTTCATTCTGAGTTCTTCCACGATATCCCCTGAATCACATAGCTTCTTTTCAAAATCTAGTTCCCTTGCTATTGACTGTTCTAGCATATGCAGAACATTTCTTTGATCCTCAGCCTGCATGGTTGTGTGAGGTGAAACATGTCCATTTTCATATGCTACGCATTCACTAGTTCCTGTTAAAGTGCAATAATTAGGAAATTGATGCATTCAACAACTTACACAGGGACTAAAATACTATGAGATCATACCAGCTTTACGGTGGGAAGGGTCTATGGCTTTATCAAAGTTTGCAGACTCGCTTCTAACTGCAGTGATCACCTCCTGGATCTGCTTCAAGGTCTCCGTGGCAGCATGCAGCCTACCCTTCAACCTGCCATCTGATTCTTCTTGTTCACCTTCTCTTCGACATTTCCAATATCGATTTCAATAGAACTGACTAACTTCTCCAACTCGCTAACTTCCGAATCTAGAATTCCATACAGGGCGTCGAACTCGAAAGCCTTCTCGAGCGACTCGGTCGAGAGCGAGTCAGGATCCAGCATGAGGGTCTCAATATCGAAAGCTCGATGAGCTACCTCCATCAACAGCATCTGTAGATTCATTAACTTCTCGGAGCAGAAGCAAACTTCGAGCTCCATCCTAGATACGATATCCACGGTTGTTCCCGCTCCATTCGATCCATCTCCTTGAGGCATAGCATTTTCTTGGAAACTGCCATCGTCCTGAGTGATCTGAGTAAAGTCCATGGTGCTCTTTATTTATTCCTCCTGCATAGATCATGTAAATAAGCAAATTATGAACACGGTGCATGAGAAATTAGCAAGATATTCGTTTAAATTTATAAACAAATGAGGGAACTAGTAGAAAAACAGGAAAAGCAGAGCCGCTCCGGAAGAGCTCGATTAACTATGCTAAATTTTGGCTGGAGCCTAAAACACGTTTTGATTCTAATGGGAGATGGCTAAGCTTCGGGTCGGCCGGTTCGGAAGTGCTCGATTATGCTCAAATTTGGCCACAAATCGGTTAGACGAAATTTGTTCTATATTAGGTTCATTCGGATTTTGTTTCTATTTGGAGTAGGGAAGAAGGTTCTGACTGGCAGTAAGATGGTATCACCTAAATCTTCCTTAATTAAGTGCTCGACCCCTCGTCCCGACACGAGACGATACACCACACAGTATGAATCGTGGGCATGCGTGCATAGCCCTAGCTAGTTTAATTAATTCCTGGTCCTGAACGTGATTGGTTTTTAGTCAAAAACCGTTTTTCCTACCCAAATCATCATAATCAAAAAGCAACGAAAGCTCGCGCACCGAACCATCCGGCGAGGGCATACACACATGGCGCGGCGGCGATCGAGCGCGAGGGGTAAGGGGACGGGGAGTAGAGGACCAGGTACCTTCTACTGCGCGCGGGGGGAGCGAGCGGATTGGTGCCAGTCGCCGTTGCCGCCGTCGAGGTCGCGGGGTGGTGGCCGTTGGTGTCGCGTCGCGATCCCGGAGGAGGAAGAGGAATGGAGGATTTGTTGTGAATGGGGTTTTGGCTTCGGTTACCGTTTCCGCTGATTCGTCGGGTGCGGGCGCGCCATGTGGCGGAGCGCCGGGGAGGATCGTCGGGCGGCGTGGCACGACGGGGTGACGTGGCGCGACGTGGCGCGCGTGGGTTGGACGGAGACGGGAGAGGTTGCCTGCGGCCTCCTGGTGCGACCATCCGTGCGCCCGTGCCGTTAAGTAATCATCGAACGGTCTATGCAATTTTGCTCCCCCGCGTCTCTTTTCTAGCTTAAAGAAAACACAAACAAATATCATATTTCCTTCTCCTTAATACTCGCATCACAGAGAAACTGTAGTAGTCGCACCTGGAAAGAAAATGTCTGCTAATGTCACGGCTTCGGGCGCCAAACCTTCAAGTCTTCATCCTCCTCTCCTCGGTCATGGCCGTGTCGACGGCATCGGCCATTCTTCCGGCTAACTCCACGCCACAACGGTCCGCCATGGATTCACGCCCGCCATCGCGGCGCCGCGGTGCCGCCGCCTTCGAACACGAGCAGCGGCGCATGCGCCGGCACGCCGACCACCACAGCCGCGGTCGCCGGCTCGCGCCTATGTCTCGAGCGAGCGGCTTCCCTGTGTCACGCCGCCTCGGCGGCCCCGCCGTTCGCCGATGCGTGCAGCACACCGCCCGCAGGTGTCGAGCGCGAGATACCTCCCTTCGCTCCGGATTGCAGAAATGCAGAGCACCACCCGCCGCCGTGACACGCGATCTGGACGGAGGACTCAGGACGGAGCAGCTTCGCGTCCGAGCAACGATGCCATGCCCAGCCGCCATAGTCACTACCCTTCCGGTTCCTTCCGCTTCCGAGCAACGATGCCATGCGCACTGCCGCTATTGCTCCACCAGAGGTCCGGTGTCTGAAAGCGAACGAGGAAGAAGGCAGGAGATACTTCGAGATACTGGTATATCGGCGTACAGGTACGCGAAGGAAAAATAAATACCAAGTTATTTGATTTATTCGTTGCCCGAAAAAATAAATAGAACACGAGGAGAGCAAATATGCAGCAGCCGTTCGATGGTTTATTTACGGCACGGGCGCACGGATGGTCGCACCAGGAGGCCGCAGGCAAGCCCCGTCCCCTGGGGTACTATTGTTCGGTGGTGCCAAAAGCTGTCTCCGCGTCGCAAAGTTAAATTTGATTCTCGAGTGTATATTTTAGTGAGATTTGATCCTCTAGTGGAATGTGGGGGACTCATGTCCATTCCAAATCTTGTTTATTCATCCATCCATTTTGATTATGCACGCGAACAAGAACAATGGCCTGTTTTTTCTGACTTTTTAATTTTAGCTTTTAAGTCACAAAAGCACCTCGCTTTTGAATGGACGTTGTTACGTTGATAGTATAAGCCAAAAGCCAAAATCAAAAATACTATGGATGGGCTCCTAGCCCAGTGGTGAGAGCGCAGTGGCGCCTCCCGCGCAGCGCGGGTTCGACCCCTATCACACCCTTCTAATAAAATGCCGCAGGGTTTCTTCCCCTGTTGGTTTCGGAAAAAAAAATCAAAAGTACTTGTGCTTCGTGCCTTATAAATCAAAAACCAAAAGCCAAAATTAAGTCTAACCAAAAAGCTAATCCAACTACAGTAAAGGTTACTTATACACTGACATGGGCAGCGCTAAGCAGCCAAAGGTATTATAACTTATAAGCCACCACTAAGAGCATCTCTAGTGCTAGATCCCGGAAAACTTGCCCCGCAAACCCAATTTCGGGTGACCCCGAGAACTAGTCTGCGGTATAGGGAGTGCTCTGACAGAATAGATCCTAAAAGTTTTTACTGGGAATTTGAATAAAATAGTTTGCATGAGATTTCAATCATTTCAAGTTCATCGAGCTATTTTATATAGATAGAACTATATAGACCAAACAAAAGCGAGATAGAACTAATAACCTAGATTTCATCGGCCTACTCACTCGAAATCGAGGTACTATCGGGTAGCCGACCTGCGCAGTGCCCACGCGAGATCGTGCTCCGCCTGGGTGGTGATACGGCTACACCTGCTAGTACTGCTGTTATTTCTGAACCTGTGAAAACTGAACCAATTTATTTGCAATCGACGCCTGAGCATGATCACAGCTTCAGCACTTTTGGCGGCATGGCAACACAGCGGGATTATTTGTTTGGTCATATTAGCACACTACAATCTGTTACGTTGCATGCAGCAGGAGAAAGACAAGGAAAATACCATACTAATTGTTTTGGTAAGCCACGTTCAGTTCAAGATAGATGCAAGCATACTTGTTTTGAAAAGGAAAATATTAAACATGAGAGATGTGATCTGTTTCTATTCCTGCCGGTAAAGGAACATGTACAGGATGGAAGAGGTGTACGTGACCAGCTCTCCTTGAAGTCAATCGGGTGGGGTCCACCAGAGAATAGGATCTACGTTAATTAAAATAGGTTACCTTTTATTTCTCTAGTCGGTTTGTGCACCAGATTTATTTTCCTACGCAAGTTTAGATCGGCTAGTACTATAAAGCCATCCCATATCTATTGTAATACGGAGGTTGAATTTTATATGAGTTAAAAACACGTGTGTGTTTCGGCCGCCGTGTCGTGGGGTGGAAATCCCTGTGTATCCGTCGAGACCGATCAAGGTTGTTTCATTGCGTTGGATTGGAGGTGTTGTGCTTCTAATTGCGGCGTGGTTCGTCTAGAATCGTTCAAGTAATTCCTCTCGCCGAGAAGGGTTTGCTTGTTGTTCGCGTGAGTTTGCATCGCTCAGATTGTAAGCCGCGTTACCTATCGTTGTTGCTACTGATCGCCGTGAAAGATTGGGCCTAAAACCCTTTGGATCACGATGATCCTTATCAGGTGGTTTCGAGGCGGGCCGGAGCAATGGAATCGCCGTTCGCAACCGCTTTCGTAAAGGCAGCAAGTTCGTCGTCGGCGTGGTCGGTCCGCTGGAAGCACGCCAAAATGTGCTCGAAGAGCACATCGAAGGTGCATGACCCAGTTCGCCCGCCTCCCAAGGAGCTCACCACCTCCTCCTCTGACGCCTCGTCCGGCACCTCAATCGGCACCACGCGGGAGCTACCCGCATCCGCGTTGTGCGAGGGGGCGCTGTGACACGTCTGTTCCTCCTCCTTGAGGCGGCTCCGTCGCACCCGCAACTGCCGCGCATGGACGAGCCCACATCGATCTATCAAAGAAGTGAGTGAAGTTGGCTAAGAGTCGCAAGTAATTACTCATCGGAGTGGTGTATCCCTAGCGGTGGCTAACCCTAAATGCGCCTAGTACCGCCAATACGCCTAGGACCGCCAATACCATTGATAGTCGATGCTTATCCGAAATGCCTGATAAAATTTTCCAAGCCAGGCCCATAAGCGGTGCTTATTCAGGGCCGTAAAAATGGCCCAAACCGCATATCATACAGAATTTTCCGAGCGGCTTATCCAGGATTTGCTAGAATAATCTTACTTCAACGGTTCAACCACACGTTCGCCAAAATAAAAAGGAACGATTTTGCAGCTAATCAACCATACGAACCAACCATAATGACATGGACGTGTACCGCCTGTACGTGCACACTTGCACAGTTTAAGCAGTAAAAGAGTTCGCGTGTCACAACTCGCAATGCGTAAAACCCAAGAACACTTGACTACGAAGAAGGTAGACACTTGTTTGTAACCAGAAGCATACCCACCCAACCCGGGCAAATTGCAATGCTACAAACAATTCTTTAGGTCAGAGCATACGATAGACAGCTATTGCAACAGAGCAAAGCAGGATTGCAAGTGGCAACCTTCAAAAATTCAAGAGGATTGCAAGTGGCAACCTTCAAAAATTCAAGACTCGTGAAAGGGTTTGACCTGACAGACAGTGGATGGTCCAATAACATCCACAGATATACCACTTCCCAGTGCCGGAATTACAGCAGATTCTGCCATGAATGACACAGACAGACCAATATTCTCCACGAGTATCAGTACTCTCTCCGGGTAAAAAAAAAACAGACCTCTTCCAGACACACACACACACAAAATACAACCAAACATAGTAGACGCATTCTCCACAGAGTTCAGTTTTCTCCTCCTAGGCTCCTACTATATGATTTGGCATCCTTCCCATCTCCAGCCTTCTACACATTCCACCGGAGCAAAGGAGGAGACCGAAGCCAGAACCAGCTTCATGGACACATGACACCCGGAGACTCATCCTCTGACAAAAACACCCTTGTAAACCAAGAAAATGCCACGCCGTTGGCTCCTGAAATATTCCAAGAACAGAGTTTAGAGAACCAGAAACAAAGTTTGCGTCTAAACCAGACAAATCAAATTACATGTTCACAATTAAAGTATAATTAAACAATTCAAAGGGCAATAGGTCTGGAACAAATGGTGAATACACTGAGGACAACAGCTTTCTGTTTTTAAGGCAAAACCTATCTCCCCCACCACACTTATGTGTAGCAAATACCACATCATATTTTCTGCTATCAAAGGATTAGGAATACTCCCTCGGATCCATAACAAGTGTCGCAGTTTTGAACTAAACCCAGTTCAAAACTGCGACACTTATTTTGGATCTGAAAGAGTATTATTTAGTCTTAACTTCTGTAAGATCGGAAAAAATAGATGCATTACAACCTTTTAAAATTTCGAGGTTGCTTCTGACTAACGGACAGCTTTCTGTTTGTTACAGTGTAACACCCCACTCCGCCACACATCCCAAAAACTTATGTAGCCAAAATGACACCATGTTCCTGCTTTCAACTTACTAGGGCATTCAAAGTTTTAGTGAAAAAATTGGAATTGCTTCTCAAACTTTATTACGACATGAGTTTTTTTCTATTTTGAGTTACTCCCCCACCACGAGCAAAGGGAATGGATAAGAGGCTTGTGGGATTGACCATGACAGCAAGTGTACTTCAGCTAGGGCAAAATTCCTTTAAATTGAAATACCTTCTCAATGGCACCAAAGTAACAAAAGACACCCCAAGAACCAAATTCTCACTGAAATTCAGTTCCAGGGACATGGTGTCATTTTGGCTACATATTAAGTCTGATCGGCCTGTGCTACAAGCTTACGCTGGCTTAACAATATGGAGGTCAAGTTATAAAGGAATATTAAACCACAGTAAATTATTTTACTTCCATACATACTAAACCATAGGAAATGATACGGGATAAACGTACGTCATTGTTGATAGTTATCAGACTGAAAAAACTGTACAGATAACATCTAATTGATGACTCGGTAGCTGTTAATGGCCATTCTATCCAGTGTGCACTTCTATACAGAACAAGGCATTTCAATTATATACTTGAAGCAACAAAGAATGAAATACTGCAAAGAAGCACACTGCAGTTTAAGGTTTTTTGTGTAGCTAGTGACCATTATGCATAAAAAATAACCCTATATAACATTCAACAGCTTCTATTGTATATCTGTATTAGGTCACAGGTATGAACAACATTTTCAATAAGCCATGGCATGTTCCAAATGACAGGGTGGGAAGGACAACAGCAAATACACTTGAAAGTATCAATGAATGACTTCCATCTTACAGATTTTGAGGCCACATATGAAAATGCACTAGATTGACTAAAAGCAAAAAAGAATGAGAAGGAACAGGAAGTTTACCTAGACAATGTTGGCATTGTAGGTGGAACAAAGCTGAAGAAGAGCACCTTTGTTTGCTGGGTCCACATACTGCTCGATGGTAGGACCAAACCTTCCAGGAGACTGAGCAGAAAGTGAGGCCAAGGATGTGACCAGAAACTGCTTTGGATCATTTACTTCTTTCAACAGATCATCTTCACTCTTCCCCGCATACTGAAGGCGCACAAATGAGACAGAGTAACCTGAAGTCCTCTGACTATCCGCTGCATCAGCTCCGTCATTTTGCTCTTGTACTCCATCTTGGTCTGTTCTGGACAACAGTGTGACTATGCTATCGAGTAATTTGCCCCACGTTTGGGCTGCAGCAGCATCCAACAACACCGTAGACTCACAAAGCAACTTTGTTGTGGCAACTGTTGTAAGCTTGATTTCAAGAGTACCTCTGATCAACTTGAGATTGGGAATCCAGAAACGCTGAAGAATTGTGGTGAAAAGATTCGGCTGAATTGTATCCACAGAACTGACAAGAACAGCTGGCCCATACCTGACCGACACTAACGACATGACCACCACAAGAGAATTCACAAATTTCACTGCTTGCCTAGTCTGTAGTCGAGTAAAGAGAGCACTCCATATCTCACTAATGTGTGGCTTCATGATGTCAAAACCAACATTTTCCACTAGCGTGTTAAGCATGTAGAATGCAGAATCTTCAGTGCTGATACGGGAAACAAGACTACGGAATATCACCAAGATATTTGGCAGCCTACCTTCCTGGTTAAGCTCATTTGGAATTTTCCGAAGGAATGCTCTCAGCAAGCGAACCAAGGCAGGAACACATGGTGGTCGGTCCCAAGTAGCATTGCTGAGCAGGACACCAAACAGCTGCATGTAATTCTGCGAGAGGGGTGGTTGGCTCAAATTGACAAGCTGCGCGAATATCTGAAAAGCATATGGCCAGAACTCTGAGATGTCCTCAACTAATATCCTCTGGAGTACTGGGAAGAGGCTTGCCTCAAACAATGGGACTAATGCTGGGTCCTGCTCACCAGTCTTGCCAATCACTGCTGCCAGAGACTCAAACAAGTAATGGTTAAAGTCAGGGTTCTTGGGGTTATTGCAAACTTCCATGAGAATGCCCACAAGACGGGCAGTTATCTCATGAACAATTTGGCCAGCGATAGTAGCAATCCCAAGCACTCTCATTAGGCACTTCATCAGATAGGGGTTCTCATAAGAATCAGGATAACTTAGCGCCGTGGACAGGCTCTGAATAATCTGCTGGGCAAATGAATTGATATCAGCAGCAACATACCGTGGAGTCCTTGTCACCACATTAACCCCTGGTACCTGGACAACGTCCTTGGTGAGCAGCAGGTTCTCAATAAAGATCGCAGCATAGGAATGGACAACATTGGACTCGTGTGTCAGGAACCTTGTCACACTTGGAAGCAGCGCTATTGCAGTAGCTTTGGGTATCTGATCCTTGAACTCCTTCAAGAACCTGAGGACAGTTGCCTTGAGCATTGGCTCGGATTGCCAATCAGGGGCCTGCAGCTCGGGCACAATCACAGATGCAAAGAAGCTCTCCATGTCAACCACAGGTGTGCCACCACCAGTGGCACCAGGTTTCTGCATAAGAGCGATAACAAGATATATTGCAGCATCCTTCTCCTTCCAGTTGTTCGCCCGATCAGCCACATATGCAGCCAACATCTGTTGGACCTGCGCTGATACAAGTACAGCCACCTGTTCCCGGTAGTTTGCAGCAAGTCCCCTTAGTAGCCGGCATGCAGCACGCCTCAGCGTATCCGTATCACTTCCCTCTGCATCACGCCTGACATATTCCACCCAATTCATCTCAAACAACTCCTCATCATCATCCCGCAACCGCAGGTTTGGCACAACAACACTGTCACATATCTGCTTCATTGCATCGGGAGTCCCAAACAAGGCATGGTGAACACTCTCGGCGACTGTTGTCAAGAACCTTATGGCAGTCACAGCGAGCTGACCGCGTGATGGTGAGACTGTGGGTGCCATGAGGAGCCCCCAAACAGCCTCAACAAACTCCTTCAAATATCCCCTGAACTCTTCCTCGTACTTCTCCATGTAGAGCTGCAGATTATCACACACAGCAGCACGGAGCGCATCAGGGGCACCGTCTGCCTCAACAGGCGGTGGGTAGGAGGTGGTGAGGAACGCACGGAATTCTGTCATCCACTCACGCATGTGGTCCTCGAAAAACTCGGGCAGGTCGATGGAGTTGAGCGAGTAGAAGATCTCACAGCAGAGACGAAGGCACTCAAAAATCGGGCGGAGCTCAAGCGGGTTCGCGGAGGTTGCAGAAGCCTGAAGGCGGCGAGAGGTGGAGAGGAAGACCTCGAGCAGAGGCGCGGCGAAGCCTTCCAGGCAGTACTTGAGATCGATACGGAGCGTGTTGGTGTCGAAGGCGTTGCGGAAGCGGGAGAAGAGGGAGACCGCGGCGGCGAGGAGGGAGTTGGCCGCGGGGACGTCCCCCGCCGAGAGGGCGGTTCCGAGCGAGGAGACGATGGAAGGGAGGAGCGACTCCCATTTGGCAGGGAAGTCGGAGGCCGCGGCGGTGGCGAGGGCCGCGGAGAGCTGCGCCTGGATGAGGGGCGGGGCGGTGAGCAGGAGCTGGAGGATGTGCGTCTTGACGATGGCGCAGTCGTTGGGAGGGAGTTGGTCGGCGTCGTCGGCGTCGGGGGAGGGCTTGGGCCAGCGGCGGCCGAGCTCGTTCTTGAAGTAGACGGAGGCGGCGAGGCGGGCCTGGAGGTCGTGGCGCGGGGAGGAGGCGAGGCCGAGGAGCGCGAGCGCGAATCCCGGCGAGGAGGCGGCGGAGGAGAGGCTCTGCTCGGCGGTGCGGCGGGCGGCGGCGTCGGGGAGAGCGTCTGCGCGAACCAGCCCGCCAGGGTGTCGAGCATCTCCGGCGGCACCTCCATTTCCGCCGCGATCTGGGGCGGCTAGGGTTTTGGGTGGGGAAGATCGGGAGGAAGGGGGTGGATGGCGAGGTAGGGTTTTTGAAAATCTCCTCGTGGGGAATAGAATAGGGGCGGAGAGAGGAATAGGGTGGGGGCGATTTAAGGTCAAGGAAGGAAATCCTCGCTCGATCAACTCAGGGAAGAAATGGAAAGTAGGGCGAGGAAAGAGGAAACTCTAATTTGCAACTAGTTGCATTCGCAACTCATTCTCGGATACCTCATTTCGAAGTTTTCAAATGGTTGCACCCGCAACTAGTTGCAAATATTTCGCGTCCGAGGAAAGAGGAGCTGTTGGATTTGGGCCGCTTCGAGAAGAAATATATACTGGGCTGAGACAAACTAGCATGGTACCGGCTTCTGATACTCCTTGTGGAGAAAAATAAAAGACTTTTAGTATTTCAAACCCCTTGTAGCTTGCTATTTTGAACCACCATTTAGACCTTAACCCGGATATCTTATGGTGATTTTACAACTTCGAAGTTGGAGTATGAAAAAGGTTGAAAATACTCATTAACACGGGGAATCAGAGGCTAGTAATCTCCAAAAGTTCAGCCAATATTATGACAAATAAGAGTGAAGTGGTAAAGAGGAATGGAGCAAAGAGAAACTACCAAGCTTGGTTTTGCTCTCTCTTCCTATCTCTCATGCTTATACCTCTTGCTACATATGTCCATCTTATATGGCCAACCTATAGAAACCAACTTCTTGAAAAGTCTTAAGAGAGAGTAGAACTTGTCACACAAGATTGATTAGCAACCAAGCCATTGACTAGTCATACTAGTCAATATTCGTTTTTGATAAAGTACTAGTCAATATATTGCCACGCAAGCTAACTTACCTGCCAATTCATCGACAGTAGTCAACGTCTTGTCACACAAGATGACTTAAGGTCATTGACTACAAGTCAACGTTTTGTCATACAAGTCTAAATGTACAGCTAAAAATCAAATGTTTCTCCGGCCTCCTCCTTAATGGTCGCGTTCTCCACCAATACCAACGCCAAGTGCGGCCTTAGCAATGGAAGCTCGATGGAGACTAGTAATCGCCTCTCTTGGCAATGTCAATTCAGCAAAAGTGATGGAGCTATATCAACGTCGATCTTAACAAGGACCTGGATCTTGCAGACATACGTACCTCATCCAAAAACAACTTTAACAAGCCCATGAAGTTTTTGCCGCCGTCGACTGACTATCTCGAACACTAGAAATATATTTTGTACAATGTAATCCCTTGTGGGAATTCTTGATCCACCATCTTTAGGCCCTCTTTGATTCAAAAGAATTGTGAAGGAAAAGCATAGGATGGTAATTTTCCTATGGTGACACTATTCATTCATTTTTTTCAATTGAATGGAGCATAGGAAAAACGGAGGAAATTTTCCTTTCAGTGCAGTTTCAAAGAGAAACAAAGAAATTCTATAATCCATTCAAACATCCTTTTTACATTTCTATGCACAGAGAACAAGGCACAAACTATAAGTTACATAATAATAATGACCCTGACTTACATTTGCATTTGTTTTAACCTTGATTTGATTATGCATTCTAGGTTTTCGGTATTTTCCTATTCCCGTGAATCAAACACCCGCTTCTATAGAAGTCCGGTGTTTTCTCCTATGTTCTACACGTTCAAATCTATCTTTTTCCTGTATTTTTTCGATTTATACGTTCGTGAGATCATGCGAACCAAATAGTGTGTCGAGCAGAGTTTGGGTCACGACTCGGGTTTCAGTCGTCAGTTTTACGGCTTCATTGTGTCGTTGTGGAGTCGGAGCTACGGTGGAGTGTGTCCAAGTGACGACGATGACGGACAACCCGTGATATTTTACAGGGTACTCGATAGGCGCAAGACCAACATATTTCTCTTGCGAAGCTCGTTGTCAAAATCGAAGTTGTTTATTGGCTTGAGCCAACATGGTTTATGGCGTCGTTTGCGGTGAGGGCTCCGTTGGTGGTCGTCAAAAGTGCAATGAGTCGCTAGATCAAGGAGGATTGATGACGATGATGCTCGACGACAACCTCAACAGTGGTATATCTTCTCGACATTGCACGTGTGCTTCGTGTGGGTGGTCGGGTCGGCCAGTGGTGCCCAATGTGATCATGCTCCATGACAACATTGACGCATCTGTAGCAGGTTATAGGCCGGTTCCCCTTTACAGAACCGGTCAATTTTCTGCTACCATTCTAACAGAAATGAGGTAAATTGCCCGCTTTGTTATTAAAAAAAAACTTAGCAGGAATAGAGTCTAGCTATGAAACGAGCATTCCCTTATTGCACGGTTTGTCTGTGTTACTGAGGTGGAAGAAAATATGCTGACTCGTTGACAGAAACAAGTTTCCATAGCTTGTTTCTAAGACCCAAAGTATCTTCATGTCATTGTGCTAGGAAGCAGACAACGAAAATGGTTCCTTGGTTAGCCGTTTTATTTAGGTAAGAATATATAAAGAACTCAAATTACTATTTTAAAATCATGCAGATTTTGCCCTGGAAAAATTCAGGTGGACAGATTGGTTACCCAGCTTTTTTGTCAAATTTGGAATCAAACCAATAGGTAACTAAATCTGACAAAAAGAGCCAAAAGCTTTAGTGAAGTAAAATTTGGCACGCAGGGCACCAAAACCGAACAGCCGAACGGCCCAAGGTATGTGCTCCCTCTATTTCAAAATACTTGACATATACATTTATCTAAACACGGATGTATTTACATATGTTTTAATGTGTAGATACATCCATATTTAGACAAAGCTATGGTCAAGTATTTTGGAACAGAGGGAGCACATAAACAAAGAGCAAACCACTGACTCACTCAATGAGCGAACGAATACACAAAGGCTATAAGAAAATAAATTTCTAACTCATCCATGCGACATGTGCTTTTTATGGTTCCGCATTAATTAAGGAATAACTAAGAGAACGGTATCTTCCCAATAAAACATCAAAACTACAAGGGCCCCAAGAACCTACCGTTACAACAATGGCAGTTTTACTTGTGCTTTTCTTGCATTGCTAAGTCAGAAATCTCATCTTGCTGTCTCGACCTACAACTTCTATCAACAGAACGGAAGGTGTCAAAGGGCTGCCGCTTCCATCCGACCAGCAGAGTACCCACCTCTACCGCGCAGACTCTCCCCTCAACTGATTCCTACGCTTACCTCATAGCACGAGACATAGCCGCAATCACTTTCTCTCTTGTTTGTTGTTCGGAACCAGGGCACTTGATGATAAAAGAATGCACTACCGTTCCGTTGTTGCCTGTGAGTTTCGACTCGCCTACACGGACTTCTGCCTCTTCAAACGCTTCAAACACCTTCTTTACAGGATGGTTCTCCAATGGAGACATTACTCGAACAAGAACTTCATCTTGCACCACCTGGATGTCTACATCCGGTCTAGGGGGCACAATACCGGACTCGACAAATTGTTCTCTCTCTGTCTCCATATCTTTGACCTTCTTCTGAAGGTCAGTGATGTATGCTATTGCATCACCCAGCAGGGAGGCCTTGTCCATTTTTGAGATGTTGGGCACAACAGCTCTCAACGCGTAGAACCGCTGGTTGAGCTTCTCCCTCCTTTGGCGCTCAGCCTCGACATGATTCAGCGGCTCCTCCCTCCCGTTTGCAGGCTTTCTTCCCCTCTTCCTTGGTCGTCGGTCCTCGATCAAAGGTGTCGTTCCTTCCTCTTTACACAAGCCATTCAACTCTGCGCTATCACCATCAAGAAGAGTTGTTCTTGTAACCACGACACTGGACTTGGAACTAGTCCCTGCACTAAAATCTATTTGTCTAGGCGCTTGTGGCTGCAGCTGATGTTGGCTGATCATCTGCAGAGGTTTCACCAGTTGTGGTGGTTTTTGAAGCAGTGGCAGTTTCTGGAGCTGAGGTGCTTTCTGAAGCTGAAATTGTGCTGTAGTCGAGCCGTCCGCAGCTCCATTGTTGCAGTGTGTAGCTTCATTGCTCACTACAAGTATACCATTGCCAATCTTCTGCTGATGAGAATTCAGACCCCGGACTTGACTCCATGTGAAACTCTGCAATCCTTTTTGAACATTGGGAAGCACTGAGCTCCCTCCACCAGCGGTCCTCTGTTGTTCCCATGACCTTTCATCTACCTTTTGTACCCCAACCACTGGCCCTGCTGAAGACCGTCCAAGGTTCAAATCCTTGCCAAAAATCTTCGCCAAACCTGGTGACCTCTCAACATGACAATTTCCTTCACGTCTCAGTGTATCCTTATTGACCCTTGTCCCCGCAAGCACGGACTTTATGGTCTGAAGTGTGTCAGGACTCTCAGCCACCTGCTGCATTGAACCCAGCTCGAGCACTCCAGACTCACATGGCAGTAACAAGATAGTTTAAATCCTGCCATGCTTGCAAGGTACCCCCGGTAACAGTAATTCGCTGGGAATACATTGCGCTCAGAATTTGGAATCCAGAGAGGGACGCCTGCTGCGTATACTTGACCAGGGCCACCGGCACGGCGTGGAAATGCAAAGTACATAGATGCAAGGAAGAACATTCTGTATCTGTCACCTGATCGATGCCTGGGGCATAATCTTCCTCATCCGCTCCACCAAATGCTGTGTGCAACCGCTGGAGCACACGCTTCCGCATCCTCTGTTTGTCATCATCACTGCCCACAGAAGCAGCAGCTCCCACCTCACCATCATGGGGTTCACGGCACGATCCATCCCCCATCCAAGGACGAGGTCACCAGACTTTGTGCGTGAAAGCTGCCAGAAGATAGCATAGTTCCAGCTAGGACCAGAATGCTCTGATTCGATGAGCTCCTGCAGTTTATTTTGCAAATCTACAGGCAAAGATGCAGCAACAAGACCCTCGGATATGGCACCGCCTCCTTTTGTCAAGTATGCAAACGCGTCTCTGCCAAGCACCTTGGTGCTGAGGGCTTTGTCCTCCTCAGTCCATGCCCCACCAGTTACTCCATTGGCACCATCGTCCTCAACCTCCATCTTTACTACCATAGGACCTGCTCAGAACAGTACAGATCAGGTCAAAAAGCACTAGATGCATCAATGTGTTGTTGCAACAATTGGCTACCAAACTATTCAGAATAACAGTTTAGACGTACATGAGCAATAAATTTTAACTGCACTTATGAATACAGGAATGAACTTATACCACAAAACATAACTAAACTCTCAACCACCATTCCATAAAACACATACTGGTCAGGTCTGCATCCAAAACAGTAAGTAAAAATGCCTAGACGCCTAGTAGTTGGTACTACGTAGTAGCAGTATCCTTGTAATTCACCAGTATAGAGAATTAACCAGTCATGTACAGATATACTGTCTACTAACTTGTCAGGGATGGAGTGACCGAGTGAGGGATACAAAATATATCAGTAATGATAGGAAACTACTAATACAGTGTGAAAATGCCAGAGTATACACATGTACTAAATGAGGAAAAGCATTGAATCATGTGATGATCCATTCAGAGCACACAAAACATTTGCCATTACAATCAGAGCCCACGAAATAGATATGTGTATCCCATTATTTTAGCTGACCGAGGACACATACATGACTCCTACACCGTGGTTAACGGCAGACTCTGGACATTGTATCCACAGGTTAAACACACAACGGACAGAGTCGTATGCTCGTACCCGATCGCAGTCACTAGAATCCAGCCTAAACAACAGAACAACAAATCACGTCATCATTCTGCCTAACTCAGCGCATCAATGTTTTGTTGCAACAATTGGCTACCAAAGTATTCAGAATAACAGTTTAGAGTTTGGATGTACATGAGCAATAAAATTTAACTGCACTTATGAATACAGGAATGAACTTATACAACAAAACATAACTAAACTCTCAACCACCATTCCACCTAAACACACACTGGTCAGGTCTGCATCCAAAAGATTAAGTAAAAATGCCTAGACGCCTAGTAGTTGGTACTAGGGAGTACGGAGTAGCAGCATCCTTGTGATTCACCAGTATACAGAATTAACCAGCCATATACAGATATGCTGTGTACTAACTTGTGAGGGAGTGAGGGATACACACTATATCAGTAATGATAGGAAACTACTAATACAGTGTGAAAATGCAGAGTGCATACGTCTAAATGAGGAAAAGCATCGAATCATGTGATGATCCATTCAGAGCACACAAAACGTTTTGCCATTACAATCAGAGCCCAAGAAATAGATATGTATATCCCATTATTTTAGTTGCCCGAGGAATCCTAAACCGTGGTTAGATCATCTCTAGCAGAACCCGCAAAAGACTCAAACCCGCAAAACTCCGGCGAGTTTACGGGTTTGGTGCTGTTTTTGGGCCAGAACAGAGCCTGCAAAATTAGCCCAGCCCACAAACGTTTTGCGGGGGCCCGTGAAACGAAGCGGCGAGCCTCTATTTTGCCGGATTGCGACCGCGGATGCAGGTCGAAACCCCCACTTCTCCTCGCACGCTCCGCCGCTCCGGTGAGCAATCCACCCCCACTCCGCCGTCTCCGACGAGCAATCTCGCCACCCCTACCGCAGATCCGGCGACTCCGAGCCGCCATGGCGCCGAAGAGGGAAGCGGAGCCGCTCCCCGGCGACGACAAATTCGGCGGAGACTACTCCGACGAAAAGCGGCGCCAGGTCTCCCGCAGCGACACCCGCAGCGACAGCGCACGGAAGCGCGGCGTCCTCAAGTACAAGCACGGGGAGCCGGTGCCTCCCGCGTGGCACCGCCGCGATTTGCCGGAGTTCAACCGGCTCCGGCGCGAGCGCGAGATCCGCCGCCGCCAGCAGCTGTGCCTCCACGGCGAGGGCAGCTCCTCCGCGGGCGCCATCAGCTCCTCCGCCGCTCCAGGTGCTCCGCCGCCGGAGGGCTACAACCCCGAGCATTTCAGGGTCACGCTCGGGCCGGAGGACCTCGTCTCCGACAAGCAGATGGAGCACATGATGGCCGCGGCGTTGCTGCGGTCCCAATACGAAGCGGAGGAGAAGGCCGCCACCGCCAAGCTCAACGCGGTGGTCAACGAGGGGCTCCTGCAGCAGGCGCTGGTCATCAGCACGCTCCTGCCACCATCGACCTCGTCACAACTCCGACGAGGAATGAAGCTCCTCCGCCGCTGCGTCGCCGCGCCCATGGCTCCGGTAAGGAGCCGCATTTTGCCCACTAGGGTTTGATCGGCGGCGACCTAGGCTAGTGTAGTGATATAGGGTTAGATCGCCTATATTATTTTGTATAGAAATCATCTGCTGGTACTGTCGAAATATGAACTCTTTGTTCCCGCGAAATCTGAAATGTCTAAATCGCGGAATTGCAGTTTGCGTTTGCGGGTTCTGTTCTTCGCTGCACGAAAACTAGAGCAAAAACACAAAAAACGTGACCTGCAAAATGCTTTTGCGGTTTCGCCTTTTGCGGGTTCTGCTGGACCAGGTCACAAGGAACGTTCTGTTTAGAGGACCCTGCCGTGATGACCTGCAAAATGCTTTTGCGGTTTCGCCTTTTGCGGGTTCTGCTAGAGATGCTCTTAACGACAGGCTCTGGACATTGTATCTACAGGCAGGCTAACCGCATAACGGCACAGTCCTATGCTGGTATGGTACCCGATCGCAGCCACTAGAATCCAGCCTAAACAACCGCCCGACAAATCACGTCACCATTCCGCCTAACTCCGCTCAACGGCCAGACGCGACAGCCACGGCGGATTGCAATCACTCCATTCCACGACAGCTACTGTGCTGCGACAATTCAGAAACAGGGGAGGACGGAGGGATGGCAGGAATCTCACCGGACGGGGGCTCCCGAGCCCGAATCGGCAGCGGGGACGCGAAATCCAGCGTGGTCAGGCCGGCACCCCGAGCCCGGCCGCGACGGCGAAGCCGGATCTTCCCGAGCGCGGACCCGAGCTACGAGGGGGTGGAGGGCTCCTCTCTCTCCTTCCTGGCGGAGGGGATGGGGCCCGAGCGGGTCTCGGGGCGCGGCGTGCGCGTAGGGGCAGGACTCAGGAGGGAGGGATTCTCTGGTGCGCGAGGGGATTTCGGGGGGAGGTGACCTGCTAGCTGTGGCTGTGGGATTCTGGGGGTGAGAACTGAGAAGGGAAAACGAGGCCTGCTCCCTTTTCTACTTGGATCCCGAGCTGAGCTGAGCCGAGCCGAGCGCCACGGCATGGACCGGGCTCGCTTTTGCGTGTGTGCTCTCGTCGACTTCATGTCTCTATCCGAGGTTTATGCGCTTTCTGTTTGAACGGAGGGAACGAGAAAATAGCCAAGGTTCGCCAATCCACGATCTTTGCTAGGGAGTATGTGCATATGCACCCACTATTTGAAATCGCATTTTAAAATGTAAAAGAAAATCGAACAAAAAATTCGAAGATATATCTAGATATTCTATATTCGCTCACAAAGTTTCGAGAAAACAACATTTTTTTGGCATGTGTAAAAAGGACAAATTTCGGTGTATCAAAATGACTTTTCACGAGGCAACCTTTTGTCTTTTTAAATAGGTCACAAAAAATGTCATTTTTCCGCGAAACTTTATGTGCGAACATAGGATGTCCATATGTACCGTCGAAATTTTGTTAACTTTTTTTTTAGATTTTAAAATGCATATAAAATACTTTTCCAAAATTTAGTGTATCTACACATTTGAGCCAAAATATCATGTCCGCTTTGCTACCGATATATTGATATCGAATTTAATTATCACCGCTGGATCAAAAATTTCTAGAGAAACGAAAATCAAAGCTGAGTATTTTACTTGCCTAATCAGTTTTTGGCTATCTTCTCTCACCAAATTACAAAGTGAATTCAACACAATTCAGCAATTGCACATGGATCCTACATCAAAGTAAAAGCCAGAGAGCATTAACACAAACGAGGGCGACGTGACATTTTTAGGGTGTAAGTAATATTTCCATGTTAAGACACATATGTGTTATGCTATGGATATATAGAGGACAAATCGTACTCCTTCGTGCGCCGTCATACTTCTCTTTGGATCCGACAATAGTGACAATGTTAGAATTCTTCCTAGTTTGCCACCGGTGGCCGGCGTTGTGTGGACAAATGTTTTCAGACATACGTTAGGTGGATTGTGATAGGCATGGCAGAAAAATTCACAACAAGGATACCAAAAGAAGTTGTGATGGTGGTGGCTGCCTGTATCGTGGCATATGCCATGGAAGGCGATGATAGACAATGGAGAGGGGGTGACAGAAGGTGTCAATGGCAATGGAGAGTGTCTTAAGCCACGGAGGTTGGTGCCGATCGGACGAGAGGAGTCAGAATTCTTGTAGCACTATTGAGGTTGCAACCGAGATATAAAGACTTAAGAGTAACAAAATAATAGGAACGTGTCAGTTTTACGTTACATCATTGTGGTCATTCTTGTTTCTAAACAATTTTCTATCCTTTTATCAGTGAGAATGGCCTGCGTTTTGGTAGGCCGGGGATGGTAAAAAAATCTTAAGATGTTATCTTTTTCTTAGAAACAATTTTACAAAACAAAATTCTGCCATTCAGACTGTGTAAGTGAAATGGGAAGTGCAGGCGTTTGAACTGCATTGTGTGCAGTAAAGGAGTGGAAGTTGCAGTAGTGCTAAGCATCGTGAATTGCACTACAAGTCTACAATATAGGTAGAAGAAGATATTTCGTTCAATTCTAATCCATGAACGCGAGAGTGAAATGTCTTCCATTTGTAGACAAGGTCATTTCTATGATGTTCTTTTACGGCGTAAAATGCAATGTATATTTTGATAAGAGCATCTCCACTATGCACACCCCATAGAGTGTTCTGGACATGTTTTGGGGCTTTTCGGACAAAAACCGCCCCACTCGCGTCTCTGATAGCCTTGTTTCATTCGGCGGGTGCCAGTAATTCGCCCGCCATCGCAAAATGACGCCCTGTGCATACCGGACGTAACTTTTCGTCCTGCCGCTCCACTCAGCAGGCTCCACGTATTCCCTCCTTTTTTTCTCATCTCTTTGTCCCTCTCTCTCTCCTTTATCCACGGTGCCGCAGCCGCGATTTCTCTCCCCAAATCTCCTACTCCACCACCACCTCCGGCTCTAGCTCCTCTCGACGGGCCTCGGCAACCTGACCGTGTATCCCGACGTCCTCTTCCCAGCGCGCTCCCTCGAGCTTGGCGAAGAGCACAAGGGAAGCTCAAGGTCGAGCGCCGCCCAACGGCCGCTCCTGGTTGCGTTTACGTTTGTGCCTCCTTTCCTGAAACAAATACCTTCTTAGAAGTCAGGGGAAAGAGGAGCCACCCCCCCCCCCCCATACCATGAACATTTAGCCTATAAGCCCTTTCAAAATGGCATATTTGACTCCGCCACGTCCAAAATTGACAAAACAAAGTTCGCGTATCGGTTGGGACAAATTTATTTAGTACAGGTAGACTCCCTGGACAACTATTTGTGGCCTTCATCGCCTGGCTGCACCGGGACGTCTGGCCAGGTGTCACACACATGCATATAAGCTAGGACATTTGACAGGTGTCTTGTGCAGTCCGCTGGCGTTGCGTGGGTCCGCCCTGGGATAAATTCATGTGGATTGAAATGCTACATAAAAATTATCATTTGAACTAAATGGACTCTTAGATTCTACTTGATTTTCTTATTTGTTTGTAGGCCAATGTATATATATATATGGTCATATCTTAGCACAAATATATGCAGTGTACATTTGAGAGCATTGTAACCTCCGGTTCATCCTTAATCTTTATATTTTCGACTAAGGGCATTTTATTACTCGTAGCGTTGCGAAAATTCATAGTAGTACACACTTGGACTCTGCATACTAGTATACCCATGTGGGGTAAAAATAACCCTCCACGCGTCATTCAACCATGCAGACACCTTAATGAATAGGTCTCGAAACTTATTCTAGAGACTGCCATAAACGAAACATATGTGTACACCGGTAAGTGACAGCATAAGAGAAAAATTCGTACCATTGAAATTTTTGTCATTTCTGTAATCCAAAGGGACCATGTTAAGCTTTTATAATGGAAAGGAAATAGAAAATGACGGAGAAGAAGGAAGTACAATCTCAAAAGAAAAAAAGGAGATCTAAATAGAAGGAGGGAATTTAATACACCCTCTAGAACCTCTTGACTTTACAGGACACGCACATTTGTGCATCATATTTACGCACCACTATTGTTACATACACTAGACATACGGATGTTTTCGTGGAATGTCATTTTGAAATCGTGTGCACCCGTCCATCCATCCATTGCAACAAGAGAATCCACGCTCAGGAGAGTACTAATTTTCCCTGGAATCTCGGATAAATATTTCCTAAGTTTTACCCGTCGTTGGCTAGGTGAGCGACGTTGGTGGTAAAAGTCCTATCCAGCCGCTGTATACAGCAGATCCGCTCCACTACAAGCCCGGCGGACCCCACGTTCCTTCCAAAACTACCAGTACCTGTTCAAAAAAAAAACTACCAGTACGGCTGTCCACGAACTCTTCACGTGACATCACAGACTGGCTCGCGTCGGCTCGGCTCCAGCCCGAGCCGAGAGCCGCAGCCGCGCCGCGTGAGCACGTGCGCGACACGTGCCTGTGTGGTAATTTGGATGGGACGTAGGGAGGGAGGCGATTCAGGGGGAGCTCGTGACGCCACGTGACCCGGGCGCCCACCCGAGGCACCAACGAAGGCAAGCGTTCACGCACCTCTCCTCCATCCCCCGCACGACACCGACGTGTGGGTCCCACGCGCCGGGCGGGCCCCGCGTCTTGAGGAACCGTTTGCCGCGCGGGTAAAGGCTGGCTGGAGGCGAGGACGTGATGGCCTGATGGGGTGGTGGGAAACGTGAACTCTATTTAAGGAAAACGTGAGCGCGTGTTTAGCTAAACGGTAAGCGGGAAAAGACGTGCCGGGCGGGGGAGATGGATGGGTCCACCGTCCACGTGATCCGCGTGCGTGCTCGTGAACACTGACGGCAACGCCGTGGTCCGTGGAGGCGTGGGCGACGGCCGGCGTGCGCGTGGTTAATCCCGGTCCCCGGCCGGCCATCGAAAGCTTTGTGACGCCGGCGAGTTGCGTCGGGGCAATCGTGCTTGCTTGTTTTATTTTAGGGACCGTTTCTTGTTGTCAATGTACGCGAGCTTGAAAAGACTCTTTTCCATCATCAAATCACTCTGCTTGCTTCTCCTACTCCAAAGGATCACGTGGTTGGGCACTTGCTTTTACGTGAGTTGCTTGCGTGGGAGAAATTAAAGAAAAGAGGGTCTTTGTCTCTTCCGTATGCATCGTTGATTCGTGGACGGCGGCTCACTGGATAGATGATGACCTCGTTGCTTGGTGTTCGGAGTCCTTGTTCTTAATTCTTACTCCTCCATTTTTAAATATAAGATGTTTTAACATTTGTCCACATTCACATATATCTAGATGTATGTAGACATATTTTAGTGTGTATGTGCACTCATATTAGTATACATGTAGACAACATGTTGGATAGCTAAAATGTCTTATACTTCCTCCGTCCAAAAATAAGTGTCTCAAGTTTGCTCAAAAGTGGAGTATCTAGACATGTTTCATGTATAGAAACGGAGTATATTGAAACGGAGGTAGTATTTGAGTTGAAAGAAAGTGGACAGCATCGATGAAACACCTTTCGATATACGGAGTATACATCATGTTAACCTGTTTTCTGGGAACTGCTAGCTTGTTGTTACTGCTGACACGGACTGGATTCAATTGTTGTTTCCGATAAACATCTTCGATGTGTCACTACATGGTAACCGAATTGCTGCGATTAAAGTTGCATGCCTAGAGCAGATATATGGTTCTCGGTGTGTATCATATGTCACTCGCTACATGATGAGGGCGGGGTTCCGACTGTTCGTTCGTTCTGCACACATCGTGGCGGCTCACTGGCTAGATGATAACCTCCAGTTCCGACTCCTTGTTCTTATGTGAACTGAAAGAAGTGGGCGGATGAAAGAGCTTTCGATGTACATTATCACCTTATCGGTGTGACTCTTTATGTTAACCTGTTTTGTGTGGGAGCATGCTTGCTGTTACGCGAGTTGACGTGGACTGGTTTCAAGTGTCGTTTTCGATACACATTCCATTGCGTTCACCCGGTTGTTGGGATTAAAGTTGCTTATGTGCTGAAGTTTGGTCCTTTTTTGTGTTGATGTTCCTCATCTTGAACGCAAGAAGGATGACGTGAAACTCAATTTCAGAACACCCCAAAGAGATAGCACTTTCGGTCACCCCGGCCATTGCCCTGGTCCTTGGACATAGCCCCTGACTATCTAGGCCACATTGTGTCGCTCCTCGAGTACCCCGAATATAGTCACTACATAGCTCGGACTTTGCGTAGTTTTTTCGTTTTTAAGTCGAATTAGGATTTGTTTTATGTTTGGTTCGACCAGAAGTTGGTCTTAGATCGGTTTGGGGTCTGTCCCAACCGATTAGGTTTGAGATTTACCCATATAAAGGTAAAGGGTTCGGTTGCTGGACATGTATCTTAGATTTGATTTTGAGGTTGAATAGAGTTGTTCAAAAAAGGTTCCCAATAGGGACGCCATATCCTATGATAATCTACTTGATCCTTATAAATACATGATCGATAAACCTTGTTGATGTGTCGGGACCGTTTGTTGTTATGTGATATAGGGAAGTAGATTCCACACCATTGGAGGTTTTCTCGATACACAACACATCACACCATGGGCATGAAGAACTACATGCATGATATCATACATGACTCGCTACATGGTGACTGACCTTAGCGTTTGTGTTGGAGCAGAGTGTTGTTATATGACATATTTTTCCAGTACACATCAGCTACTGATTAGACGATAATTAAATATTAAAAACGTGTGTTCTGAGTGTTTGTTATGACGTAAGTGTTGTAGGTCAATGTTTTCATCATACATCCTCTCGGTTAGTTGCCGAGCCTTTGATCTCTACCTCTGGTTATTTCAAAATTGTCATGAGTTTGAGTATTCCAAATGTTGTCAACAAGTTTAATATCAGTTGTTGTATGAGATTACTCAGATGACAACCATATATGTGTTGAGAAAGCTGTGTGGTTAATGGAGGTGGTCGCACCCTCCTAGATTTGATGTGTCGTGTGTCTCACCGAGACATTGTTCTCTTAATCGTGGACAACATATCCGTTAGTGCCTTAGTGGTGACTTGGTGACTTCCTCCATCCTGATACTCTGCAATTCAAGTATTTGGTAAGCAATCGTGTGAGGCAGTGAGTGCAAGCAAATGAGGTGAGTGCATGCAAATGGTGTGCGCGTGTTACCTACATGTTACCATGTTCAGACCGAGAGTTTCTCACTATTTGTAAAAACACTTTTCCGTGTTTAGTTCACGCTAACTCATACAATGCTTGGATTACAATAGAGCACCATGCAAGATTCCCGCATTATATGAATAGAAACAAAAACTAGAACTTCATAGTAAAAACAGTCTCAATAACACAAGCTGAGTGTGACTCCACAAACCAACCATAGATCTCCCAGTTTGTTGGAAGAGCCAACATCCGAGCTACATTGTTAGCGGGGGAAGAGGTCTTCTTCGATATTTTCGTAAGGAGCTCTTCGCAGGGTTAGAAAAACGTGGAATGCACTGTATCGATTTTTTTGCACACAAACATAACTAATCCACTCGATTTGCTTAATTACAGAGCAATTAGATCATTATACATCCATTGTGTCCAGACACGAAGTCCATCGGCATACCAAGTCCACGATACAAAGCAAATAAGACCACCCTAATGATCACGTTCTGTCGAAGTGGTGGCCTTTACTAGATGCATATTAAGTTTAGCAACTATTTCGTAAACGCTAAGTAGTTACAACTATTGTTGGATCTCTCCATTTTCTTCTTTTACAGTGGCAGAGGTGTGTGTACGCCAGGGGGGCCGACGCCCCCCCCCCCCCCCCCCCAAACATGAGTTTTTTGTGTGTAAAACCCCGCATTATTTGGCAAATTCCAGAGGAGAGCCGGCTGGCCCTCGGGCACCCGGAAGATCCAAGCAGGGTCAACAGGCATCCTCCCTGATCGGCAGCCGACAGGACAACCGGTCCGGAAGGTATCGTGAAGGAAGTGTCAGCTCTGGCAACCCCAATAGACGTCAACGCGAGCCGGCTGCCGGGAGCAGCCGAACCAACCGTACCGACCCGCGAGCCGGCGGCGAGGCGGACAACGAGACGGCTCGTACCGGAGCCAAAGTCCCCTCAGCAGGCGGCTAGGGCCACTGGGACCCGCAGCCGGCAACGACGCCCGCGACCGCATCAACATGTTGGCCGCGTCACATGCCATAGAGGAGGAAGGAACAACCGGTCCCAACTGTTTCGGATCGCGCATCCGGCGAGAGCCGTTCCCCAGGAGCTTCACGCTCCCCCGGGATATGCCCAAGTACGACGGCATGACCAAGCCGGAAGATTGGTTGATTGACTACACTACTGCTGTCACCATTGCCGGCGGCAACAGGCTCCAGGGTTCGACCAGGACATGGCTGAACAGCCTCCCAGCTGGCAGCATAATGCCTGGCTGGATTTCGAGGAGGTCTTCATCAGTAACTTCACCGGCACCTACCAGCGTCTGGGTCGCCCGCACCAGCTGTCCCTTTGCGTCCAGGGCAAAGCCGAGTTGGACCACGACTACCTACAAGCTGGTTTACTTAAAAAATGACCACTAAACAAAAGAATTTGCCCTTGGTTCATCAATCTAGAGTCGATCTATTTGTTTACGGTGTATTTAGTTATAACTACTTTTTTAGACCCAACCTACCACATAACCCACCGCTCGAGATAGTGTTATATTATTGTTATTCTTTATTTAGTTACTGTATTCACATTGCATATTATTTTCTCATGGATATTGCATAGTATAATAATCTCATATAATTTATTCTTGTATAGAATTTCAATGTAAAGTTGTGAAAATGATCTATTTCATATTAATTTTACGTATTACATTTTCTCGTTTGATGTGCTAGGATGTAATCATGATATGTTAATTGAATCCTCTCACAATATGTTAATAGAATCCTCTCACTCACAATGTCACATCATCTATCGTCTTAGATGGCACTGCATTACACCGCTGTAATAATATTTGTAATGTGTACCCACAAAAGAAAATAGTGACGTGAATAATAGAATCTCATTCACAATGTCACATCATATTTTTCCTAGATAGGCCTAATATAGGCACAAAGAGTAAAGTGTGGATCTAGACGACGATTTTAGCACAGGTTAACCAAGAGTCCAAGAGGGGTTTGAAACTGTAAAAAAAACGCTAGAGGGGCTCCGAAAAGAAATAAGCGATGGCAACATCGAGTCGAATGAACAATCGGAGAGCGCCGGTGTGAAGCGATCATTCGGGCCGCTAGGCATTCAAGTTAAGAAGGCCCAACAAAAGAGATCTGACAAAAGGGTCCAGCAACAAAGCTTCCTCTTCGTCCTCCCCTCCCGACGGCGTCGGCGAAGCCTCTCCGCCGAACACCCCTGCAGCTCCAGGCGTACCTCCTTCCGCCGCCGGAGCGCGTCATCTCGAAGGTATTTTTCTCTCGTAGTACCACTCTGCTCCTCCCTCCACTCTACTTCCGTGGAGTGGAGATCCACCAGCGCTTGATTTTGATTTCTTCTGTTGGCGACGAACCGCTCGGAGAGTTTGTTTCTGTATTGCTCTCTGTTTTCTACTCGGTGGAGCACTAGTATCAGTTCTATGTTTCCAACTGAATCCGCATGACCTCCATTAGGTCCGTCCCTGGATGTAGGTTTAGGAACTAGGGCTTGTTGTGGTAGCAGTCACTAGTGTGTTTTCCTTTTAACAATCCTGAAATTGGAAGTAGTGTATTCGATATTTCGCCGTTGATATGGCTGTGCCATGTACGTTTAGCAGTATATTTGACGTGATACTTTTTTTTTTGGTTACCTGAGTGTTAGTAATCTGTTTTGGTTTCTATTTCCATCAATCTATCATTTACTTGTGACAATTGGGCCGCTGATATTCTTGATGCTGTAATTATACTTGTATTTCTTTGTCGTTTATTAGCGCAGTACCTAAGTTTGTACTTCCCTTGCTGTTCTCCTCTTATCTGTCACGCAGGTAAGGCATGGCTTCACATGTCACCCCTTCGAAGAGACCATTTCAGAAGAATTCTTCAGAACACAATGGCCGGGCCAAGTGGCAAAAGACAAAACACGCTTCTTCACAGCAGCCTCAGCTGGTAATACAGCCTGGCGTTCCTCTTATCCGCATTCTCTGCCCTACTGAAAAATGTGGGAATGTCATCGGTAAAGGTGGCGGCATCATTGCAAAGATAAGGCAAGAAAACGGAGTAAAAATCAGAGTTGATGAAGCAGTCCCTGGCTGTGATGAGAGAGTTATCGTCATAACTGCCACTGAGAAGGAGAAAGAAGCTAGCCACGAGCAGGGTAAAGAGAATGATGGAGGTGCTTCTGTTTCTGCTGATGGCGAGCATGAGAAGGAGAAAGACCACAGTAAGGAAGAGGAAAAAAATGATGCAGATAATGTCATTGGCAAGGAAGAAAAGGATGACTCGGAGAGAAATGACAGCAAGGAAGAAAAAGATGATTCCTCTGTTACAAAAGATACAAAGTTGGAGTCAGAGAGGATAATACCATCACCAATGAATGCCATTTTGCAGGTGTTTGATAGGATTTTTATAACTGAAATCGAAAATGGGACTGGGGATGCATCAGGCCAGAGAACTCATGTTTCTTTCAGATTGCTGGTGCTAGATAGCCAAGTGGGTTGGCTTTTGGGGAATCGTGGTAGTGTCATTAAGCAGATGTCCACTGATAATGGCTGTGAAATCCGAGTTTCAAAGGAGAAACTTCCTTTATGTGCTTTGCTTAAAGATGAACTTTGCCAGGTAGATTTTTTCAGTATTTAATTTAACTTTCTTGTTCTCTGCCATTATCTCTTGCAATCTGTCCAAGATTATGCTTTTGGAAAATCATTTCTGTCATTCCTTGATATATCATTTCTGCAGATCACTGGGGATCTTGAATCAGTCAGGAAAGGTCTGAACGCGGTCACTCAAGTGCTCTTTACTCACCCCCCTAGGGAAAGTGATGTGGTTCCTGTTGCTCATCCTTCTGGTTCATCATCACATTCCTTCAATCGGCCAGATGGTCCTCCAGGAATGCAACCTAACTTCCATCTCCCTTTTCAAGGGCCATCCCATGCCAGGGGACCATTTGATATCATTGACCAAAGGCCAAATATTGCTCCTTTCCCCACTTTTCCTGACCAACGCTCAAACATTCCTCCTTTTCCTGCATTTCCTGATGCTCTAATGCATGGCCATTCTTCAGTTCCTCCAGAACCCCTCACCTTCAGGTTATTATGTTCAAGTGACAAGGTCGGAAGTATAATAGGAAAGGGTGGAAACAATATCAAGACTATTCAGAATGATACTGGTTGCGAGATAAAAATTGTTGAGACTGTTCCAAAAACAGAAGATCGCGTCATAGTTATTTCTGGACCTGCGGTAACCACCTTACTATTCTGTTGATAATGCAGTTTCATGAAATAAACCCAGTAACTGTTCAGTAAGGGTTTAGCTCAATTCATGACCTATTTCTTTGCAGTGTTGAAAGGCATTCAGAGTTTAAATGAATATATCATATTTTTATTTTCGCATCCTGCATTGTTTCTAGAGATATGGATTCTATGAATGTGATATTGGAGAAATAAAATATTTTTGCCCACGGGTGCCATTTGGTAGCACAGTATACTTGCACGCGATAACATTCCGTGGGAGTACAGTCAGCAACCTGAAATGTGGTTGCCAGGAAGCCTGTTATAAATGTTGGTGATATTCACAATAGTCTGGTAAAATTGTAGTTTTATAGACATGATAAATGCATTAGAAAGTTCTATGGCGCAAGTATTTTTGGTTACATTTCCTGGGTTTTATACTTCTTTCCTCATACTCCGGTATAAGTTTTTGTAAGTTGTAACTTTGTTTCTTTCTTTGACACGTGGCATCCATTTTCTTTGAGAAAGTTCAATAGAAAATCAATCTGTGATTTGCATTCAAGTTTGTTTCTATTTCAGTACTTGTTATTTGCATTCAATTCTGAATAGCTATTATCCTTGACTGGAACGTTGTCTTTCTAATGTGTTGATATGTCTTTCGGTTCTGTAGCATCCGGGTGATGGAATTTCCCCAGCACAGAATGCAATTCTGCATGTGCAGCGTAGAATTACGCCACCTACCTCAAACAACAAGGAGGGTCCTGCAATATCTAGGCTGATTGTTTCACCTAACCAAGTTGGCTGCCTCCTTGGAAAAGGTGGCAGTATCATAGCTGAAATGAGGAAGCTGTCAAAAGCTCATATAATAGTGTTGGGCAAAGACAAGATCCCAATGGGTGTCCAAGAAAGTGATGAAGTTGTTCAGGTCTGCTTTGTTGTATTGTATCCTATTTGCCAATGTTACGAACAATGCATTCCGATCTTCTTTGTATTGATGAATGTGTACTCCATCTGTTATTTTGCATCTGGTTTACCCAGGGTAGATTGTTTTGCACAATACTTCTATTCCTTTTTCGGGTTATTAACTAACTGCAGAATTTCCACCCTTTTAGATTACTGGGGATTCTGAAGCTATTCAGGAGGCTCTGATGCAGATAACTGCTAGGCTACGCAACAATCTTTTCCGTGACAGAATGGCTTCAGTGGGTCCTAATATGCAGCCACCTTTTGGTTTGCTGGATCCTCAGTTTGGTGCATTTGCGGGAATCCATGAATCTACATCGCCTAGGGTTTATCCTAATGCTCCTCAGTTTCATAAAGATTTCATGGGACGCCCATTGGATGAGAGATCTGCTCCTTGGACCATAAAGGTGTCAACCCGTTTTATTCTTTTCCTGCAATATGTTCTTGAGCATGCTAAGAGGAACTATAGATGTCTTGCATATTTTTTTTTCTGTTTCCCCTTCTTGTTAGATGCTTATGATGCCTTCACAAACCGATAATATGTTCTATGCACATTTGAACCAGCCAGAATGTTTTTGTTCTGATGGAAAGAACCTACAGCCTTCAGCGCCTTTTGTTTTCTCAGTTCCCAGAATTACATCCTAACCAAAATCCTCCTACTTTTATTAGGAAATGTTTAACTGTGCTTATAGTATTTGGTATGGCTGGGGACCAAACTTGCTCACCAGTTAGTGTGGCATTGCATAAGATGGCCTGCTTCAGTTTTGGTGCCAGAATCGTTGCCTACATTTTTTTTGAAATAATCTAAAAGTTGATTGTAGATTAATAATCAGGCAAACAGCTTGTACATCCTATAAGTTCATTATGCTTTTGGTTACAGCCTTTAACCATTGTGGTCCCACTCCTAACTTTGTAGTGCATGCAGGATGTTGGTGATCCGATGTCAATATCTGGTATGCCTGGAATGGCACATAGAGGAATGAGCGGATTTTCTGGGTTTGTTTCTTGTCTTGTGTTTACATATTCTTGTCTCTTTTGATCAACAGCATCCGAAAACATCGTGTATTTACTGATTAAATGTAATTGCAGTCCTGTTCATTCATCTAGGCCCAACGTAACTGGAAATATCATGGTTCCAAGATTAGTTATACCTGCTCTATGTGGTCATGATGGAGGTTGCTTGAATAAGATTCGTGAGGTTTGTATCCAAAAGTTGTGTTGTGCAGCATATCTGGTTAGCTATATGTGTATGGTTGACATAATTAATCCTATGTGCAGTTTTCAGGAGCTAAGATAACAATTGATGAACCTCTAGCTGATTCCATGGATACAACTGTTACAATATTTGGCACACCGGACCAGATGCATGCAGCCCGAAGTCTCATTCAAGCATTTGTTCTAAGTGAACCACCTGTCCCGTGATGTTTCAAATCTCTGAAGGTGATGCATCCCCTTTTAATATTTTGATCCTTCGGGGAGATCATATGCTCGGGTGATGCTGTTTGCGTGGACAATGAAGCTAGTAATCTCACCTGTGTTTGAATTTATAAATTTCCATGACTCTGTTTTCAGAGTTGCATATGCTTGAAATGTTAATTATGCTGAACAGAGACTAAAACAGTGGTGGAACTTTTCTAGGTTCTTTGAAAATGCTGCAAACTTTCCCTTATGAGATATTTGAGCATTATGGGTAGCTGCTGAAATCTATCACTTTGTGCAAGCTGTAGCTTGGACTTGGAAAGATTCTAACCTTTTTGTATGAGAACCCATCATTTGATGTAGGGAACTTCTATAAAGGGAAATAACCTGTCAGTGATCACATTTCTAAGAAGCAGTGACATGACCACAACTCGCTGGACCAGTACCCTAATATGTATCAAATACTGGCAGTACCTCTACGTATAAAATCATCCACTAGAGTGTAATTGCTTTTAGTTAGTTCAGGCAGAACAATGACCCCCAAGGCATTTGCAATGACGTTTTGGCAGTAGACTGTTATTGGCTATAGGGCACTAGCAGTTTAATGTATTGGCAATTTGGCACCGTTGGACCAAAGGGCCACCACAGCTGCTGGTAGCACCTTTTCTGCTACAACTCACTGCTTACTACATTGGTCTAACGATAATGATTTTTATTTGGATTCATTTAAGCAAGTCAAGCATTTAAGTCTTACATATGGCAGCCTTGTTGGTTGTTCTTTGTACTTTTTCTATATTATTCGAGGGTAGAATATTTATATATATCAGCAAACTCCATTGTGTATCAGCCTTGTTGGTTTGTTGTTCACACGCTAGCTGCATGCCAAACATCCTTGGTCTTGTTTACGCTAAATATTTATCTTTTTGAGTCAGCTTCCTTAATGCTATACATTTTTTCCTTTACCATTTGGAAGCTAATTTATAATCTGTATGGATGATTGTCTATTCTTGCTGAGTAGCTCATCCAATGGTTCAAACTTAGGTGAATTTCCTTATGTGAGCGTCTGCGTTGTCTGTGTTTCGAAAAAAAAGTGACAAAACCTCTCCCTCTATTTCCACAGCTTTAGCTGATAAAAAATAGAACATGCTATTTAGTTTACTAAACCTGAATTCCTTGACTGAAAAAGGCTCTTGGATAAGCATCTTAGGACTTGCAAGCAAAACAGTATAGGGACATAGAGGGTTGTTGGTTGGTTGGCTGGCTCATTCATTCACCTGCATAGCTCATGCAGCATGTTTGTAATCCCCTTGTGGTCATTTGGTTGGTTAGCTCTCGCACCTGGTAGGCTGACGGATGCAAAAAGCAAGAGTTGGGGCTGGCTCCCAGGAATGGAGAAAACGAGCTTCTCCCGTGCCCATACAAAGAGTCCAAGAGTCCACCCTCGTTAAGTGATTAGCATGTCAATTAACCTTTATTAGCATGGATCGATGTTTAATACAAAAAATTAATGCATAACTATTATTACGATGAAATAGCACATTTCAATGGCTATGATATCATCTAAGTTCTTGTTTCATTTCGTGATGCATCAGTCATGCACTAACCAAATAATCATCCACACTTGCACCCCGCATTCTGTTTTACTGAACCACCCTGTCGTAGCCCCCCGAGCCAGCCTCAGGTAACAAATTGCCTTTTTTCACGCTGCAGATTAGTCAAATCAACGAGGAAGGCCATTTTTATTAGGTTTTGTCTGTACTTTCTTCCATTCTTTTGCTTCTTCGCACCTACTTGTATTGCTTTCTGTAATTAGCTGAACTATTATGATACAAAAATGACATTTGGTTGCTTGATGAATCTTGTCTTTAAAGGTCAGCAATTTTGGTGAGTTGTCAACTGCTAGTTCCTTGTAGTCAGACAGTTGGTTGCCATCTCTGCTTGGTTATCCTTTGCTGCCGTGTCAGCATTGGAGGCTGCACAGAAGGTATGAACACTGTAGTTCTGTTTGATTGCTCGACTTGTTTGCAAGTGTACTTACTTTTTTGTTGGTTCTTGTGATATTTGCATATAACCATGCATTTGCATTGCCTTATGTATGTGGTTGTCATTTTTGGAAACTAAAGCTTAGAGAAAAAATTTCACTTCACAAAGCAAATTTTCCATAATATTTCTCCATTACCAGCTATAGATGTAGACCCATATTACATAGCAGTTCCTGTAGCTCTAGTTGTCAAACATACTTATTAACCACCCACGTTTTGCTGCTGGCTACTTTTCTTCGGAGGCATTTATAGCATGTACAACCAAGTTTTTATGTCTACAATGCTGTAAAATTTTGAGGCAAATTAGATAATTGTTTTTTTACTTTGCCTATATGTTTTTGATGTTACACCAACCTGCTTTAGTGGATACCATTGGCAAGCCTTAGTGAATAAGAATACCAGTAAAAGGCTGCTAGATGATACCAGACTGGCTTTAATGTATTATCGTTCTGAATGCCTTGGTTTACACGGATGGGTTGGCTAAAATTGTGACCTCTGGCTCTTAGTTTAGTTTGTTACAGGAAAAGGTGGACAGTTATGAGGATTTTAAGTTTTAAACACTGATTCACTAAGTGGCATATTGAGTTTCTGGTACGATGCGCCACCCCGATGTTCGTGTAGTACTTGCGGATCCTGCTTAGTTTTCACTAGTTGCTGCAACCCTGGTTTAGGAAACCAATTGGGGTCAAATCCAAATCATGCATAGTGTTTTCAGCCCCCCAAACCAGATGATGTATTGTTTGTGATCTTCGTTCTGAATTCTTCAATTTTGAAGGTTGGAATCTAGCTACTCCTATAATACGCTAATTTTGCTAGAAACATGATACTGCCCCGGGTTCTGAACCTGGGAATTTTCTTGCTGCTACAAATTTTAGTGATTATTTCCTGATATCTCTATGATGGAAGCGCCGACTAGCATTTTTTTTTATGTGTGTGGCTTTTCTAAATAAAAGAATATATAATGTGTATGGTATTGAGTTTTACTGGCTACTGCCAAACCATGTTTTGTGTGTTTCCTGCGGACGGCCCTAAAGATCGATCATAAAGCACCTCGGAATATCCATGCATGCAACTTTGTAACAAATGTAATGTATCGTAACAAAAACTGCAATACAATTATTTGACAATATTGTGTCGTGTTCTTGAAATGCCACTATACTGATGATGATCCAGTTTCCAGCTGTAGTGCGCATCTTGTGAAATGACAAAAGTGTTTCAACCAGGAAACAAGTGGCATGGACTCCATGAATGGAACAGACGAGATGGAGCCAAAGATGAAAGCAACTGTCCTGGAACCACTCCTATTTTTTCTTCCTAGTCTACGTGGACAGCTAACAACCAGGACATGATCGGCCATGTAATCCGTTTTGCAGCTGGAGTAACATTGCAGATCGTTCTATCCCGTTCTTTCATGTAGAGTTGTAGACATACGATTAAGTGAACAAACTAAAACAGAGGCATGAAGTAAAAACGGGTAGACCAACACTCAAAAGTATGTGGAAGTGCTTTTATGGAAACGAGATGGCTACACTTCACTTTAATACCACCCCTAAGAGCATCTCCAAGCATGTCCCTCAAATCTGCCCCAAACGCCCGGGCGGACAGCCCGGATGGCATTTGGGCTAAAATCCTTGACCCAACCAGCTCCCCTATAGTCAGCCCAAACGTCCGGGCTGTCCGGCACACCCCAAAGGCAGCCCATATGTAGGGCGGGTTTGGGGCCGCCCGGACGCGCCCGGACGCGTCCGCCACGTCGGATCTGTCAAGGCGGGCCTACCCAACTTTCCCCTCAAATCGGCCGGAATTCCCCTTCCACCACCGCTCCGTCCAGTTTTGCCCGCCCACTGTTCTCCGCCGCCGCCCCCGTCCGACCGCGCCGCCGCCCCCGAAGGCACAGACTCCGCGTCCAAGTCCGGGGCAACCGCCGGAGCCCTTTGGGAGCCGCCGGAGCCCGTTTTGACATAGTTTTCGGTACGTTTTGCATCGGCAGACATCCACCTCGCTCTCAAAGTGTTTGTTGAAACGCCGGAGCCGGATTTTTGAGAATTTTTTCATGCATGTAGGCATGAATTCTTCGTCCGATGAGGACCATGATTACTCGGCCGTCGATGACTTCATTTACAAGGAGTTCGTCGAAGGGTCGAGTGATGAAGACAAGCTTGACGACGGAGACGAAGAGAACGCCATGTCCATGATGAGCATGCAAGAGGAATTGGAGAAGGAGGAGCATGTTCTTAACTTCAAGGGATCAATTAAGGGGCGGATCACCGTGAAACGTGACAGGCTCAAAGGAGCTCGAGATCTCTATGACGATTACTTCAAGCGTCCGAATCCGGTGTTTCATGAGGGTTTTTTCCGACGCCGGTTCCGGATGAGCTCAGGGATGTTTGAGCGCATACAGGAGGAAGTCACAAAATATGATGATTATTTCAAGTTGAGGTATGATTGCTGCCGGAAGTTATCCTTCTCCCCTATGCAGAAATGCACCGCTGCTTTGAGGATGCTCGCCTATGGGAAAGCTGCTGATGCCGTAGATGAGTATGTCCGAATGGGAGAGAGTACATGCATTGAGGCTATGGAGCACTTTGCATACGCTGTCGTGAAGGTTTTTGGGCCAAGATATCTGCGAGAACCTAATGCTGAGGATACCGCAAGGCTACTTGCACTAGGAGAAGCAAGAGGATTTCCTGGAATGCTAGGTTCAGTGGATTGCATGCATTGGCAATGGAAAAACTGTCCAACGGGATTGCGTGGGCAGTACCAAGGGCACAGCAAGGAGGCTACAATTGTACTTGAAGCTGTGGCATCCCAAGACTTGTGGATTTGGCATGCTTTTTTTGGCATGCCCGGTTCTCACAATGATATCAATGTGCTTCAGCGCTCTCCCCTGTTCAAGAGGCTTTGTGATGGGGAAGCTCCACCATGCAACTACACCGTCAACGGACACGACTACACCATGGGTTACTATCTTGCAGATGGTATATATCCTCAGTGGGCGGCTTTTGTGAAAACTATAAGTAATCCCACTACTCCCAAAAGAAAAGCATTTGCAGCTGCGCAGGAATCAGTTAGGAAAGATGTGGAGAGGGCATTTGGTGTGTTGCAGGCTCGTTGGGGCATAGTTCGTGGAGCGGCTATGATGTGGGATCCGGAGGTTCTATGGCAGGTCATGACTTGTTGTGTAATTTTGCACAACATGATTGTGGAGGATGAGGGAGAAGGGGCTGCTCGCATTGACTTTGAGAAGCCCGGAGAACATGTCCACCTACCTGAACAAGAAGCAGAGTATGTCTTGCAATTCCTTGAGATGCATCGACAACTTCGTGATCAAGTTGTGCACACCCAACTACTCACAGATCTGGTGGAACACATGTATGTCTTCATGGGGAGGGACTGATTTGTCCGGCTACTTTTATTTGTTTAAGTACAATTATTAATTGTAATAACATGGTGTGAACTTTTTTAAAACATCAAAACTATCTCTATGATGGACGTTGTATGGATTTGGGCGTCAATTTTTGTGCATTGTGGTTGTAGGAGCCCAATTTTGGGGGTCGTCCGGTCGGTGTCCGCGGACGCGTCCGGGCGCGTCCGGGCGCAGTTTGGGGGGCGGATTTGAGGGCTCCGCTTGGAGATGCTCTAAGTCTCTCAGTAGTTGTTTTTTGGAGAATCCGAAAAAAATTGTTTGTTTTTGGACCAGATGTCTAGATTATCACATCAAATTACATCTTGCTCATGTGTATGGGAGCTGAATTCCGCCTTCAATTGCTAATCAACAGCTAGGTAAAAAATGCAGTAGAAATATGTCATGCGTAATCTTGTATTTTGTAGATTATCCAATTTTCAAAGAGTTATTCTGAAGAACAAATTTTCTAGAGGATTGAGAAATATAATTTCCTCTGTATACTGGTTTTAGCTCGGCCACTGGTTTTTCAAAGACAGAAGACGGTCAAGCAAACAGGGAATGCAATTGGATGGTGCAGAGCGGTAGGGGAAATTTGCAACCCGTTCTGACGTTAACCGGGCCGAGGGTCCATCTTATCGCCACGAGCGGAGCCCATTCCCTCCACAGCTTCCATCCCATATCCTCCAAACTCTCCTTCCCTCCCTCCACAGCCACAAAGGCAGAGAGAGTCCTCACTCCTCACCTCAGCTAGCTCCAAGGCACTAGGCGCACCATGGGTTGCGCGAGCTCCAAGGACGTTGCGGTGGTGGCCGATGTAGCCTACCGCCCTCCAGCCTCGAGCGTCTCCCTGTTCAACGTTAGCGCCGTCGAGGAGCCGTGGCTCATCGCCAAGAAGAACGCTGCTGCCAACGGCGATCTCGTCGAGGCCGACCACAGTGATGAAGAATCTGAAGAGGAAGAATCCGAAGAGGAGTCGGCGGATGAGGAAACGCAAGACGCCAAGAAGCCCACCACCGGCGTGGCGCTCCCTATCCTCGACAAGCTCGACGGCTATGAGCTCGCGCCGGCGTCGTGGTCGGAGGTGAGCAAGGCGCTTGAAGACATCAAGCCCACGCTCGACTCCAAGCAAACCACGGACCCCAAGCTTCCTCCCCCCAAGAAGAAGAAAAAGAAGAAGGCGAAGAAGCAGCCAGCTGCTCAACCACAGGCGCCGCCGCCGGAGAAGGAGCAGCCGTCGTCACAGACCTCGTCTGTTGCCGGGACGGGCGAGGCTGGCAAGAAGGCCCGGCCGCCAGCGACGCCGTACGTGCCTGGTTCTGACACGAAGAAGCCACTGCCAGAGCTCACGGGGCGGCGCGTCGTGAAAGAAAACCCCTTCCTGCTGCGAGATCGCGAGGCCAAGAACGCGGACGGCACCGCCGCGCCGCCCAAGTGGCGCCGCAGGGACCCGTTCGAGGGGTACCCCGAGCGACGCCCGCCTGGCGCGAGCGGCGGCGGGGTGGTGCTGTACACGACGACGCTCCGCGGAGTGCGGCGCACGTTCGAGGACTGCGAGCGCGCGCGCGCGGCGGTGGAGACGTGCGCAGAGGCGGCGGGCCTGCCCGTGTACGAGCGCGACGTGGCCTTGCACGGGGAGTACCTGCGCGAGCTCCGGGAGCTGCTGGCCGACGGCGAGGAGCAGGGCGCCGGCGTTTCACCGCCGCCGAGGCTGTTCGTGATGGGGCGGTACCTGGGCGGCGCGGAGGCGTGCACGGAGCTGGTGGAGAGCGGGAAGCTCGCGGAGATGCTTCGTTGGGCCAGGGCCCGCGGGGAGGCGTGCGCGGCCAAGGACGGGCGCGGCTGCGAGGGGTGCGGCGGCGCGCGGTTCGTGCCGTGCCTGGAGTGCAGCGGCAGCTGCAAGGTGGTGGTCGGCGGCGACGGCAGCGTCACCAGCGGCGTCGTCGAGAGGTGCGGCAAGTGCAATGAGAACGGCCTCATGATGTGCCCCATCTGCCATTGAATAAGCCTGAATCTTTTACCCATGCATCTGTTGATACGTACACGCTGGATTGCCGTTGCCGTGGTCGAGCTTAGATCAAAGCCTGTTCTCTGTAATAGTACAGTTTAAGAAGAACAGGTATTGCGTGCGTGTGGAACCGAAAGGAATACCTCTACGTGTGTTGTAAATCTTGGCAGTCTAGCGAATCGATGTAGTAATTTTGTAAATGTGGTTGTGAATCAACTTGAAGGAGGAAAATTGTTAGAGCATCTCCACCTACACTCCCAATAGCCAGTGTGGCAACTTTGCCGGATGGCCGCTATTGGAAGCGTGTGGACATATACCCGGCGTAATGGGACCATATGCCCTAGCGACTCCCCCAATAGATTTTATTTGAAAAAATTTAAAGTAATGAAGCAAATTGAAACCGGTCATATTTCATTCAAATTTATGTTATTTTACAAATTTTGAATGAAATTTAAACTAAACCTAACCCTAACGCCCATCAAAGACGGACCAATCGAGCTACTCGACCGCCTGGATGACGTAGTATGCCTCTAACCATCGGCACACCCAGTCGTTGGGAGCGGACTGCATCGTGTTCAACAAGTCGGCCTCGGCTCCTCCCGTTTCGGGGTGGCGCAGCCGCGATGGCACGCTGTAACCTGTGAGCCATGCCGGCTCTTTCTTCAGCATAGACGCATAGCCAACGGCGGATACTCCTCCTTCACCTTTTTGTGTGGCCGAGGAACATACGGGCCCACAACGACGAGGCCTGCTCCCGGATGACAATGTCACCCTGGCTCGGCAGCAAGGGCGAGGGCGAAGCCGTCCACGACTCTTGCTTGGTGACGTGAGAGCGCGCCAGTGCACACGAGGATGAAGCCATCCACGACTGCTCCTTCTTGGGAACGGGAGGGGCGCCGACGCTCGTGAGGACGAAGCTGATGCTACCCATGACACGTGGCGAGGATGTGGTGGATGGTAGCCATTGGCTATACGAAGCAGGTGCTTAAGCCAAGAGCAAGACCACATGAGCATGCCGTAGAACTTCAGGCGGGCCGATTGCATTAGTTGACCTCCAATTAGTTTTTTAAAACGAGTCAAAGATTTACCATTTTCATTAATTAAGCAAAAGAGAATTGACCAGTTCATTAACGGGAAACCTTCCCCGGCCGAAAACCGAACCTCCAATTCGTGACCAGACCTCCAATTTGTTGAATATTTGCTTATAACTGATTGTATATATATGCATATTGTTCCCACGAAAAAAATTCATGTATATGGATACCCAAAGAGAAATTGCTTCTTGTTTCTATGATTCCATCACAGGAATTTGGGAGTGTGCAGTACCTTAATCGGGATAGTATTTTCTAAGATGGGGACTATCTGTAATCCTGCTTGAGTATGTTATAATCTAATTTATATTTGATTGGATTTGATAACATTTAACCAAAGGGTTTTCTTATGAACCATCAGGTATCACTCACACCGTCACACGTCGTCGAGGAAGGTCACCACTCACCAGGATGCAGCTACAGCATTGAGGGAGACAAAGGAGGCAACCTCCTCCGCCGCCGCGCATGCGCCACCGCCGCCACCATCTCACCATCGCCGCCGCCAAATCCCACGCCACTCTACTCAAGTCCTGTGTCATCTCCCCCACGCCCTGGAACCAGCTCCTCACTGCGTACTCTCTCTCCCATCACGGCCTCACCGCCGCGCGCCGCGTGTTCGACGAAATCCCCCGCCCAGACACTGTCTCCTGGAACTCCTTTCTCACCGCGCACGTCTCCGCGAGAGCGCATCACGAGGCATGGTGCCTCCTTCGAGCCATGCACCAGCAGGGTGTCGCGGCCAACACCTTCGCCCTCGGCTCAGCTCTGCGCTCTGCTGCTGCCTCGCGCTGCCCTGCTCTCGGCACCCAGCTGCAGTCGTTCGCTTTCAAATGCGGCCTTGCAGATAACGTCTTCCCAGCAAGTGCAATGCTTGATATGTACGCTAAATGTGGCCACATTAGGGATGCTCGTCGTGTGTTTGATGGAATGCTGGAACGGAACACCGTCTCTTGGAATGCTCTCATTGCCGGTTATGTGGAATCTGGGAAGGTGGCGCAAGCACTGGAGCTATTTCTGTACATGGAGAGAGAGGGGTTTGTTCCAGATGAGGCTACATTTGCCGCATTACTCCCAGCAATCGATGGCTTGAATTATTTCTTGATGCCCCAGTTGCATGCGAAGATTATGAAATATGGATCCGCGTTGGGCTTGACAGTGTTCAATGCAGCAATCTCGGCGTACTCGCGATGTGGGGCCCTTGCAGAATGTAGAAGGATCTTTGATAGAATTGGTAATAGTAGGGATTTGATCTCATGGAATGCGATGCTTGGAGCTTACACTTACCATGGGATGGATTATGAGGCGATGGGATTCTTTGTTTGGATGATGCAACAGAGTGGAGTTCAGCTTGACATGTATAGTTTCACGAGTATCATAAGTGTGTGTTCGGAGCATGACGATCAGCGCGGGAGAGTGGTTCATGGCATGGTGATCAAGAACGGTTTGGAAGGAGTCACACCTGTTTGCAATGCTCTGATTTCTATGTACGCTAGGTTCAGTGAGAACTGCATGATGGAAGATGCGCACAGATGCTTTGACTCTTTGCTGCTCAAGGATACAGTATCCTGGAATTCTATGTTAACGGGGTACTCACAACACAGTATGAGTGCTGATGCCTTGAGATTCTTCACATGTATGCAGTCAGCAAATATTAGAGCCGATGAGTATGCATTCTCTGCTGCTCTCCGTTCCTGTGCGGACCTTGCTGTGCTTCTACTAGGTAGACAAATACATGGTTCAGTCATCCATTCTGGTTTTGCTTCCAATAGTCATGTTTCCAGCTCGCTGATCTTCATGTACTCTAAGAGTGGTATTCTTGATGATGCAAAGAAATCTTTTGAGGAGGCAGATAAGAGTAGCTCTGTGCCCTGGAACTCTATGATGTTTGGTTACGCGCAACATGGACAAGCACAAACTGTGCACAGCCTCTTCAATGAGATGGTGGAACTTAAGGTTCCTTTGGATCATGTTACCTTTGTTGGCCTAATTACTGCATGTAGTCATGCTGGTCTTGTAGACGAAGGTTCAGAAATTCTGAATGCAATGGGAACTAGGTATGGAGTTCCTCTTCGGATGGAGCATTATGCATGTGGCATTGATCTGTATGGGAGGGCTGGGCAGCTTGACAAAGCAAAAGAGCTCATTGACTCCATGCCCTTTGAACCAGATGCCATGGTGTGGATGACCCTATTGGGTGCTTGCAGAATCCATGGGAATATGGAACTAGCAAGTGAAGTGGCCAGCCATCTTTTAGTGGCAGAACCTAGACAGCACTCCACCTACATTCTCCTCTCCAGCATGTACTCTGGTCTTGAGATGTGGAGTGACAGAGCAATAGTACAGAGAGCAATGAAGAATAGAGGATTAAGCAAAGTCCCTGGTTGGAGCTGGATCGAGGTGAAGAATGAGGTGCACTCTTTCAATGCGGAGGATAGGTCGCACCCGAGGATGTACGAAATCTATGAGATGTTGGGCTTGCTCTTTCAAGTGGCAAAGATGTCCTCTTCTTGTGAACATGAAGAGACTATACCGGCAATTTCCAGTGACACATGACTTGTTCAATATATAGCGAGAGGATTTGGTTGATGTCCAGTTTTTTTCCTGAGGTTCCAAAAACATTCAAACACTGGACAGAGAGCAACTGAGTGATACGAATTCAATGAATAGTTTGTATTCCATCAATAGGAGCAAGATAAATTCCTGTATTACATGCGGTGGTAATGGATGGTGACATGTTTGTCTCATAACTGTTAAGTAAGTTATAACTCTAAACCAGAGTTATAACTCTTGTGTTTATTTGTGCTTAAAAAGTCTATAAATATTTTTGTTGGTGAATGAACTCTCTTTTACACAACAAGAGTAATAGTTGTAATCATGTCATGTTCTATAACCATGATTTAATTTTGGCTTAAGGTTGGCACTTTGCACTGTTTATGCCAACACTACCGCAGTAGTCATACTAGCTGAAACTGCATAATCATTATCTAGCGATGGTTTTTATGTGTGATGCGTCGCAGCTGGTGGTGAGCTGCTGCGGACCAGAACTGCCCAAGGTGCTCTGGCGGCTGGTGAGGACGCTCGCTGTGCAAACGGAGACCAAGGCCATGTGCGGGCAGAATGAGATCCTTATCTCTTTGTCAATTTGCGATTTATGGGACGAGTTTCGTACTTTTGCAACAAAATGCTGGTATATGACAGATTGCTGAGCTATTTGCAACAAAATGTTGGTATACGACAGATTGCTGACCTAAATGATCACATTTTTGTGAATAGTATAACTAGAAATTTATTGTTCAGTTGCTTTAGGATGAGCAGGCTATAGTGCAGGCCATGGGTGCAGGGAACCCGACAAATGTATAGGATGCATTCCATACTGAATATCTGTTTTTTTACATTCGATTTCAAGGTCTTTTAGGTTTTTTAGGTACACGATACTTGCTAAAGATGACAGATTATGGATGAAGTATTAAGATGTATTGTGTACCTTAGTTGTCCTATTTCCTTCTCCATAGATTGTAAAAGGAATCCTAGACTACTGATCCCTCTCAATGGTAGTTCTCTTCAAAGGTAGTTTCCTCATTGATGAGAGGGGCTTTATAAAAATACCCTTAACAAGTAGGAGTGAAATTACCACCTCCACCCCTCTTAACGAAATCAGACATGTATTTTGAAGCCATATATTTGTACTGCCTTTAAACCCGATAGCATAGTAGCTGCTCTGTATCACAAAATTAATTTTTGTCAGCCTGCAGTTTGAAGTATTGTTTGCTTGGTACTAAAGTCAAAGTCCATGTTCGAGTCATTTTACTGATATTATTCACTTCCAGGCCAGTCTAGACAAACTGTACATGGAAGGAGATTATTTACTACTTTCTTTAAAAAATGCATTTGATGGGCTCTTCTGTGCAGCTGAACGTATTTTTATGGATTAACTTGGTTCCTACCACCAGATTCTCCGGTGTCTTATGTAGAGGGAGATTTACTCTTACAACTTCACTATCCTCTTTTCATTTTTGGCAGCTACCATACGCTTTCCTCATCAACCTTACTTGGATTGTTGGACAAACTCCTGAGAGTGTAGTCAAATGAAAAGGTATATGATGTTACATGATATGTAAGTTTTTATAGTCCATCCATGATGTATTCTTTTACTCGTAGATTGTTTAGTTGTAGAGAATGAGTGACATAATCTGGAGTTTCCTTATAATATGCATTGAAATAGTTATTACTAGGTATGTGGATTTTTATTTTCCAGGACACTTAGTTTTCAATTCTTCTATTTCTGTTAGGCCCTAAAGAACTGACATTAATTTGTGACGTTTTACTGAAATACATGGTTAGCAAAGTTTTTTTTTCAATATTGACTTATTTTCTGAAGGTATGCTCATATATATGTCAATAAGACCATTGTATCTTCCAATGTTGGATATTGCTTCTCTTAAATCACATGACAAAGTGAGGAGCACTTCATTTTTTCTGGGAGCTTAGGGACTAATATCAGAAAAGTGGATAGATGAATTGGGAAAAGAAAGATCCATCTATAGACATAAAGCGTTGTTTCCAATTGTTTATTGCTACCTTTTGCGTCAGAGATGTATGGATTGAAAGAGCTGCTCCAAACAAGATAGGTCGGGGTCACCATATATAGTCTCTTCTCTGATGCTTTAATTCTCTTATCTGTTGCCATTTATCAGGGCCTGCTAGTTCGTTACGTGTTAATTAAAAGGTGCATAAGCCCATTCCATGGAAGATCTCCAAATTTGACACTCACTGGATCATGTGAAGACTCCAGAATGGTTACTAGAGCTTAATCTAAAGAAATGGCATAGTGTATGAATGAGTTTTTGACTGTAGATCACCTGCTAGCCTAGCAAGTGTACTCTGTAACTGCGCTCCTTTGGCTAAATGTGCAATTGTTATTAAAATACCTTTCATGCCTCACTTCTAGTTCTAGGTATACTGACAATACTTTGTACCTCTTACTAAGCTTACTATTATGTGTAAACAACCTATTTTCGGTACTCCTATTATGGATTTTAAGTACTTCTAAAATCGATGAAGATAATTACGAATATATTTGGTTTACAAACTTGGATATACTTGATATAAGCTGTACAGAGATGCAATTGCTACTTCGGCACAGTGAGACAGGAACATGGTTGTAACATCCCAAATTTTCAAACTCCAAAAGCATGCATGCATACTTCATCCCATCTTTGCATTTCATTTAAATTATAAAACTTTCAAACTTTATATTCTAAATTTTAAATATTCACAAAAGGGTATTTTTAAACCCCACACAATATTTTAAATCTATCAAATTATTATTTTGTGTCCTAAGGACTACAAATTGTTCTACTCTAATCAAGCTTTCCAAATCATATTTTAAAATATTTTTCTGAAAACATTTGAACAAAGTTTTAAAAACGGAAAAGGAAAAGAGAAGGAAACAGAACAAAAAAAAAGGACTAGCCGGGCCAGCCGAGCCGGCCCAGCACTTACCTACCACGCGCGCCGCACGTAACGGCCCAATCCACCAGTCCAGCCCTGCAGCCCTTCTCTCTCTGCCAAGCGGACCCCGCCCATCAGCGCCGTCGTCCTCAACCTCCACTCCGCTCTCCCCGCGCTGGAACCGCCCGCCCGCGTCGCCCACGTCGAGCATGCGCTCCACTCCCCCACGCCTCGCAACGGCCCTCCGAGACCTCCCCTTAAATCCCCGCACCCCGCTCCTCCATCTTCCCCAACCCACGCACACCACACCGCCCCCAGGCCGCCGGAATTCGATGCCGGAGACCGCCACGGCTGCCACCTTCCTCCACTGATTCCGGTGAGCACCACCTCCCTCGCGTACTCTCGTGTTTCCCCTCTGCTTCTCCGCTCTCCCGCGCACCTCCCTGACCTGTTTTCCGTCCATTTCCGTGCACTAAGGCGAGCGTAGCATCCTCGACACGACGCCACCGTCCGCCGCCGCAACTCCACCGAAGGATTGCCGACGCCCCGGAGCACCCCCACCGCTCTCGACCACGCGGTCGAACTCACCTCGACCTCCTCTAACCTCGGGTAAGAACGCCGCATCCCCTGCCCCCCTTTTTCCGTCGAGCCCGTGCACGCCGGTAATGGCGCCACCGCCACCGGAACCACTCCGGCACACCGGCGCCGCCCATTCTAGGTCAAACGGATCTGGACCGTTAGATCCCGATCGGACGGCCCTCGTCTGTTTAGATCGCGAACCGGTACGGGTGGATCTGGCGCATCCGTTTAAGTTAGATCGGACGGCCGAGATTAATCCGGTTTTCTGAAATTTGTTTAAATAGACAGAAATCAAACCAAACTTCAAAAATTCATAACTTTCAAACCATAAGTCCAAATTTAGCAAACTTTATACCGTTGGAAAGCTATGAACTTGTAGTTTAATTTAACATCATTAGTTTTCCATTTTGCATCTATTAAAATTGATCAATTACAGAGGATATTTCGGCCATTTAATTGAAAACTTGTGTTTTAAAAATTATTTTGAAATGAATCTTTTTATAAATGTCAAAATTAACTCCTCTGTCCAGAGAGCCTAACACGCTATTTTATCTATTAATAAAAGTTCAAAGGTATCAAATTTACTTGTAAACGCTCTAGTGTTTCAAAAATGTTTTCAAATAATAACATGCATTAAACTTTGCTCATTTCATCATGCATCATTTAGAAACCAGAGAACTAATAAAGTGTACTACTCTTTTAATAATGTTGTTTGCATCCATACATGCATAGCATTGTTTTTGTGATGTGCATGTGTATTGAATTGTTGTATGTTTTTATATTTTAGATTGTGCGGAGTGTCTCACGTGTTGTGAAGAGTGTAACTTCAACTCTTCAGTTGGCCAAGGCAAGTGACACCATAAAAGTCCTACTACTTTTACTACTATGCACTTAGTGTTTTCAGTAGTATGCATGATAGGCTTGTTGTTGAATATCTATATTATGCTATGCTCCTATTAGTGTGTAGCCATCCCCCACCCAGAACTTTGTAGTATGGAACTTGTATTAAGATCTTAGCTATGAAAAATGTTTTGATTAGTTGGATAGTGATGAAAACTAATAACTAATCAATGAACTACCTGGGTGCTGGTTGGAGAACCATGGTGGGTGACTACTCAGGGGGTCCATGTCTATGGTTCATGTCTATGGTAATTTGCCCTTGGTGGAAGTGCACAATTGTGGAAAGTCACCCAGGCTTAAAGAGATTGTAGACTCTCCTTGTTCAGTAGCTTCTAGTGCAGCCACATGTCATATGGGCTCTGTCTTGACGGAGTAGGTTGTGAGAACCCGAATTCCTCGTGACCAGCAGATGTAGTGGGTGTAGGTTGGAGTGGGTCCGAGGTAAGGGCAATTGCTTCTGAAAAGTCTCGTCCTGGTCTTCTCTTTTCCATTGCATAAATGGTTGCAATGGAGGATGGAATGATTGGGTCTTGTGGTGAAAGTGCACACCCTCTCGAGAGTTAAAAACTAAGTATACTTAGCCGTGTCCCCGGTTATGGACAATTTTGAGCAACTAGACCGGGAAGCTGTTGAAGATCTCCTCATCCCAATTTCTAAATTAAAACTTGAGGGTGAACAAGGGATGGGAGCTCACTGATGTCTATCGTGGTGCTTGTGAGTAGTTGTCAAAGGTGTTCACTGATGTCTATCAGTGGTACTCTTTGTCTAAGATGAAAATTGTTTTACAAATGATAGGATAAAACTGGCTTTATGCAAACAGCCTCAAACTCCACTTAGCCAAATATTCATGTAGAAATAGGTTGCCATTTATATCCACATAAGTGTCATCTTGCCATCACAATTCAATTGTGCTGACCCATATAGTTGGGCTGTAACTCACCGTTGCAGGTCCGTCAGACGATGAGTGAGGTTCGACAGGGTTTCGAGTCTACAACCAACATGCTTGCCTGTGGCACATGAAGATGATGGGCTCACTGTATCATTTGCTTTCCGCTGTGTGTTTACTTTGGTTTGAGCTAGCCTTCGGCTATGCACCTTGTATCGAATCTTTTAAATTCTGGATCATCGTGTAATATACTTTGATACAATGTTATGGTATTGCATCTCAAACTGTGTGTGCTAGCAAGTCGATCCAGGGACTAGCACGTTACACGGGGAATCCCAACCTTTGTTAAAAGGTGGGGGTTCTACAGATGGTATCAGAGCACTGTGTTGCCTGTAGGTTCGTGACCCTAGGTTGGTTTTAGAACATAGGAAAGACCATAGGACAAAAACTATATACTATTTTATCTTAAAAAAAATGCTTTATAAGAGAGTTTGACTTTGCATTTATTTGTTTCATATTTCATCTCATAACACTTGTCTAATCTTTTACCTCCTCTCTCAAAATTGTTTTGTAGATGTCTACCTTCACGCACCGTATTGTGGCTGGAAACGGAGAGACTGAGCACTTTGATCAGCAGCTGGCTGAACTGGCCCAGTTGGTGGGGATACCTCCGCCAATATTTCGGGGTCAGCTGTTGTACCAGGAGTACGGCATCGAGAGGTGGCTGATTGAGACGACGATTCCGGCTCGCATTGACGACCCCACGACTCGGGAGGAGATCTATGAGGAGAGGTACCCTGACTGGGATATGTCCGTGCAGGTGGCTATGCAAGGAGCCATGGCACGCATATGCGGACTGTACCGCTGCTACATACCTTCTGGATCCCCTTACCGTACCTTTGGGAGACGCCGCATGGATGGTACCCCGTACTTCTTCCCCAACAATGAGAACATGACGGTACATCGTCAACATCTGGTGGAGCGTGAGTGCAACGCGTAGACCTCGAGGAGTTGATGAGGGGCCAGATGACTTATCTGGATCAAGCTATCAACACACTTGAAGAAGCCAACACCAAGATTGAGCATTGTGAGCTAGCCAACGCGTACGTTCTCAACAAGAGAATGAGCTACTGGAAGCCAACAAAGTACTAGAGGAAAGCAACAAGAAGTTGTTGGAGAGGATTGAGAAGTTGGAAGAGCCACGAAGCTAGAGGAGGAACTTCTCGGGATCAAGGTGTTTGATGACGTTCTGGTCAAGACCATGAAGTTGATGATAGAGCGCAGGGAGTTGCTAGTACAGGAGAATGTCGAACTGAAGAAGAAGCTAGCAGAGGCGCAAGCTCCCAAGATAGATCAGGTGATGGCTGATGCAGAAGAGGAGGACCCAGAGGAGCGGGCCATAGAGACCTCGGATGGACAGACCATTTGGATTGTTCCTGAGGATGAGGACAAACCAGCGTTCAACACTCGGTCCCATGCACGCAAGGTCATCTGTCTCAAGGCCATCAGAGAGTTTCCCCAGTAGTAGTTCGACCACCATTTATCCTTCGAGTAGTCATTTCGATTTGAGTATTGATCTACCAACTTGTGGTATGGCAGTACATGTTAGCCTTTTGTTTTCCAAAACTCTTTCATTTATCACTTTGAGATTATCAAAGTACTACTTTTGAATTAAAATCCTTGTGTTGAGTGTTTGCTTGATGTGTTACCGGTATTGTTTGCATGGGTAGAATTTTCCTTTCCTTTCTATCTCGATTCTCATCTATGCTAAACCCACAGATGCCTCCTCGCCGTGACAACAACAACAACAACGATGGAACAACAACGATGGGATGCAGCAAGTGATGACCAACTCATGCAAGTGATGACTCAGATCTTAGCAAACAACAACAACAACAACAACAACAACCCACCACCACCACCTCAAGTGGACATGCTCACCCGATTCCTGAGGCTGAGACCAGCAACATTCACTAGTGCCTCAGAGCCCGTCGTAGCTGATGACTGGCTACGCTCAGTGAATAAGAATCTGGTGACCATCGGCTGTTCTGATGCTGAGAAAGTTCGGTTTGCGGCACACTTGTTAGAAGGACCCGCCGCTAGCTGGTGGGACAACTTTCAGATCACTCACCCAATTGAGGAGGTCACTTGGGAACTATTCCAAGAAGGTTTCCGCACTGCACACATATCAACTGGGGTGATGAGTCTGAAGAAGAGAGAGTTCCGCAACCTGCGACAGGGTAACCGCACAGTGGCTGCATACATAGAAGAGTTCAACAATCTGGCACGCTATGCGCCGGACGACGTCGACAGCGACACTAAAAGAAGGGAGAGATTCTTGGATGGACTGAATGATGAACTAGCTATTCAGCTGTCAGTTGTCTACACGCCCAACTATCAATCCCTACTCGACAAGGCCACTATCTTAGAGAGCAAACAGAAGCAGGCTGAGAACAGGAAGAGGAAGCACACCTTTGAAAAGCATTATGCTGGGCCACCCAGAAGATGCGTGGCTTCCAGGATGGCAGTGGAAGTTCTGGATTCCACAAGCACAACAATGGACACCAACATGGCGGAAACAACCACAACCAAGCCACAACCCCAATGGAGGCTATCGGGGCCACAACCACAATGGAAATGGAAACCACCATGGGCAGCATCGTCACAACCCTTCAGAGAAGAGGGACATCAGTCAGGTGCAATGCTACTCATGCAAGAAGATGGGACACTACTCCAATGAGTGCCCAGAGAAGAAGGATCAAATCAAGCCAAACGTTCCAGAAGGGCATGTGAACCACATGGATGTGAAGAAATCATAGATCAACCTGACATGGTGATAGGTAAGTTCTTGATCAATACATGTCCAGCACTTGTACTTTTTGATTCTGGAGCATCCCATTCATTCATTTCAAGAACCTTTGTGAAAAAGCATGGTTTACCTACCACCACTCTGGTTAGACCTATCAGGGTTAGTTCTCCCGGGGGGGAGATGTTAGCTAAATCAGGTAGTAGCCCACTGACTCTAGACATTGGAAATCACAAATTCCCCACTGAACTGATCATTTTGGAAAACCAAGGCCTCGATGTCATACTAGGGATGGATTGGTTATCACAGTATAAGGGTCAGATAGACTGTTCTAGCCGAGCAATCATTCTCACTACCCCAGAAAAGAGGAGAATCCGATACCAGTCCTTCTATGGATCCAAAGATGCCAAGATTAATTCTCTTAAGGGGGTTAGTATGGAAGAGATACCTATAGTGAAGGATTACCCGGATGTATTTCCGGAGGAACTACCAGGATGCCACCAAATAGAGATGTAGAGTTCCTCATAGAATTACTACCCGGCACAGGACCAATAGCCAAGAGACCTTACCCAATGTCAGTGGAGGAACTGAAGGAACTTAAGTCACAGCTTGAAGAACAGTTAGGAAAGGGGTTCATTCGCCCAAGTTCGTCCTCATGGGGAGCTCCTGTTCTGTTTGTGGAGAAGAAGGACAAGAGTATGAGGTTATGCATGGATTATCGTTCCCTGAATGAAGTGACCATTAAGAATAAATACCCACTACCGAGGATCAATGATTTATTTGACCAGTTAGAAGGAGCTACAGTATTCTCTAAGATCGATCTTCGGTCAGGATATTTTCAATTAAAGATCAGAGAACATGACATTCCAAAAACAGCCTTCGTCACGAGATATGGACTCTACGAGTATACCGTCATGCCATTCGGGTTGACCAATGCCCCAGCATACTTCATGAACATGATGAACAAGGTGTTCATGGAGTTCCTAGACAAGTTTGTTGTCGTTTTATCGATGACATACTGATCTACTCCAAGAACAAGGAAGACATGAAGAACACCTACGTCTAGTCATGGAGAAGCTCAGAGAGCATAAGTTATATGCCAAATTCAGCAAGTGTGAATTTTGGCTACAAGAGGTTGGATTCTTGGGACATATAGTATCAAGAGAAGGTATTGCAGTTGACCCTGCAAAGGTCGCAGCAGTAATGGAATGGTTGTCTCCCAAGACAGTAGCAGAGATACGCAGTTTCTTAGGTTTGGCAGGGTACTATCGGAGATTCATTGAGAACTTCTCCAAGATAGCTAAACCCATGACAGAATTGCTAAAGAAAGGGAAGAAGTTTGAATGGACAGAAGCTTGTGAAGCTAGCTTCCAAGAGTTGAAGAAACGATTAGTGTCAGCCCCAGTCTATGCCTACCTGATCTGGAGAAGATTTCCAGGTTTACTGTGATGCCTCTCGCCAAGGTTTAGGATGCGTCTTGATGCAGACAGGCAAGTAGTATCTTATGCCTCAGGCAACTCAAGAAGCATGAGGGCAATTATCCCACACATGATCTTGAGTTGGCAGCAGTGGTACATGCATTGAAGACTTGGAGGCATTACCTGATGGGAAAGCGTTGTGAAGTATTCACTGACCACAAGAGTTTGAAGTATATTTTCACTCAGAAGGAGCTGAACTTGAGACAGAGAAGGTGGTTAGAATTAATCAAGGATTATGACCTCTACAGTACCACCCTGGCAAGGCTAATGTAGTGGCCGACGCCTTAAGTCGTAAGGTTTATGTAAATGGCCTCACGGCGGGAGAATTACCCGAGGACTTGTGTGAACAGTTTAAGGAGCTAAGATTGGAAGTAGTGTCGAAGGATATGTGGCATCACTAGAAGTTCAGCCCACATTGATGGATAGGATCAGAGAAGCACAAAAGACCGACAAGGAGATGGAAGAAATCAGAGTTAACATGAGCAAAGATAAAGCAAAGGGTTCCGCAAGGATGAACAAGGAACCCTATGGTTCGAAAATCGTATTTGTGTACCCTGTGACGCAGAGCTTAGGGACCTAATTCTGCAAGAGGCTCATGATTCACCATACTCTATCCACCCTGGCAACACAAAGATGTACATGGATATAAAGGGTAGATTTTGGTGGAGTAATCTGAAGAAAGACATAGCTAAGCACATCGCATTATGCGACGTGTGTAATAAAGTTAAAGCAGAACATCAGAAACCAGCCGGACTACTACAACCCTTGCCTGTGCCTGAATGGAAGTGGGATAAGATAGGCATGGACTTCATCACGGTTTACCCAGAACCAAGTCCGGATATGATTCTATATGGGTAGTAGTGGATCGTTTGACCAAGGTGGCTCACTTTATTCCCGTAAAGACCACTTACACCAGTGCTAAGCTTGCAAAGTTGTACATCAATAGGATTGTGTGTCTGCACGGTGTGCCGAAGAGCATTGTTTCCGACAGAGGAACACAATTCACATCACATTTTTGGAAGCAACTACATGAGTCCCTAGGGACTAGGCTAGAGTTCAGCACTGCATTCCACCCACAAACTGATGGACAAACAGAAAGAGTGAACCAAATCCTGGAGGATATGCTGAGAGCATGTGCGTTAGATTATGGGTCTAGTTGGGATGATAATCTACCATATGCTGAGTTTTCATATAACAATAGTTACCAGCCAGCATTGAGATGGCACCATTTGAGGCCTTGTATGGAGGAAATGCACCACCCCATTGTTATGGAGCGGTGTTGGAGAGCGCAGTTTGTTTGGACCAGACATCATTCAAGAGGCCGAAGAGAAAGTCAGATTGATTAAGGATAGACTAAAGATAGCTCAGTCTAGGCAGAAGAGCTACGCAGATTCTAAGCGTAGGGAAGTTACGTATGAGATCGGAGATAGAGCTTATCTTAGAGTTTCCCCACTACGTGGCGTGAAGCGGTTCGGAATCAAAGGAAAGTTAGCACCGCGATTTATTGGACCATACAAAATTCTCTCTCGTAAGGGAGAAGTAGCATATGAACTAGAACTTCCAGAAGTACTTTCAGCAGTACACAAGGTGTTTCACGTGAGTCAGTTGAAGAAGTGCCACCCAGAAATGGCAGAGACTCCTTTGAAGGATACAATACCTTTAGAGGAAGTTCAACTCGAGAGTGATCTCACTTACGAAGAAAAACCTATCAAGATCTTAGAAACAACAGAAAGACTTACTCGTACCAAGACAATCCTGCTCTGCAAAGTTCAGTGGAATCACCACACCGAAGAAGAAGCCACTTGGGAAAGAGAAGAAGATCTTCGTGAAGACCACCCACACCTCTTTGCTATCCCATCCGAATCTCGAGGGCGAGATTCATCTTAAGGGGGTTAGATTTGTAACATCCCAAATTTTCAAATTCCAAAAGCATGCATGCATACTTCATCCCATCTTTGCATTTCATTTAAATTATAAAACTTTCAAACTTTATATTCTAAATTTTAAATATTCACAAAAGGGTATTTTTAAACCCCACACAATATTTTAAATCTATCAAATTATTATTTTGTGTCCTAAGGACTACAAATTGTTCTACTCTAATCAAGCTTTCCAAATCATATTTTAAAATATTTTTCTGAAAACATTTGAACAAAGTTTTAAAAACGGAAAAGGAAAAGAGAAGGAAACAGAACAAAAAAAAAGGACTAGCCGGGCCAGCCGAGCCGGCCCAGCACTTACCTACCACGCGCGCCGCACGTAACGGCCCAATCCACCAGTCCAGCCCCGCAGCCCTTCTCTCTCTGCCAAGCGGACCCCGCCCATCAGCGCCGTCGTCCTCAACCTCCACTCCGCTCTCCCCGCGCTGGAACCGCCCGCCCGCGTCGCCCACGTCGAGCACGCGCTCCACTCCCCCACGCCTCGCAACGGACCTCCGAGACCTCCCCTTAAATCCCCGCACCCCGCTCCTCCATCTTCCCCAACCCACGCACACCACACCGCCCCCAGGCCGCCGGAATTCGATGCCGGAGACCGCCACGGCTGCCACCTTCCTCCACTGATTCCGGTGAGCACCACCTCCCTCGCGTACTCTCGTGTTTCCCCTCTGCTTCTCCGCTCTCCCGCGCACCTCCCTGACCTGTTTTCCGTCCATTTCCGTGCACTAAGGCGAGCGTAGCATCCTCGACACGACGCCACCGTCCGCCGCCGCAACTCCACCGAAGGATTGCCGACGCCCCGGAGCACCCCCACCGCTCTCGACCACGCGGTCGAACTCACCTCGACCTCCTCTAACCTCGGGTAAGAACGCCGCATCCCCTGCCCCCTTTTTCCGTCGAGCCCGTGCACGCCGGTAATGGCGCCACCGCCACCGGAACCAATCCGGCACACCGGCGCCACCCATTCTAGGTCAAACGGACCTGGACCGTTAGATCCCGATCGGACGGCCCTCGTCTGTTTAGATCGCGAACCGGTACGGGTGGATCTGGCGCATCCGTTTAAGTTAGATCGGACGGCCGAGATTAATCCGGTTTTCTGAAATTTGTTTAAATAGACAGAAATCAAACCAAACTTCAAAAATTCATAACTTTCAAACCATAAGTCCAAATTTAGCAAACTTTATACCGTTGGAAAGCTATGAACTTGTAGTTTAATTTAACATCATTAGTTTTCCATTTTGAATCTATTAAAATTGATCAAATTACAGAGGGATATTTCGGCCATTTAATTGAAAACTTGTGTTTTAAAAATTATTTTGAAATGAATCCTTTTTATAAATGTCAAAGATTAACTCCTCTGTCCAGAGAGCCTAACACGCTATTTTATCTATTAATAAAAGCTCAAAGGTATCAAATTTACTTGTAAACGCTCTAGTGTTTCAAAAATGTTTTCAAATAATAACGATGCATTAAACTTTGCTCATTTCATCATGCATCATTTAGAAACCAGAGAACGAGTAAAGTGTACTACTCTTTTAATAATGTTGTTTGCATCCATACATGCATAGCATTGTTTTTGTGAGGTGCATGTGTATTGAATTGTTGTATGTTTATTATCTTTTAGATTGTGCGGAGTGTCTCACGTGTTGTGAAGAGTGTAACTTCAACTCTTCAGTTGGCCAAGGCAAGTGACACCATAAAAGTCCTACTACTTTTACTACTATGCACTTAGTGTTTTCAGTAGTATGCATGATAGGCTTGTTGTTGAAATCTTATATTATGCTATGCTCCTATTAGTGTGTAGCCATCCCCCACCCAGAGCTTTGTAGTATGGAACTTGGTAATTAAGATGCTTAGCTATGCTATAAAAAAATGTTTTGATTAGTTGGATAGTGATGAAAACTAATAACTAATCAATGAACTACCTGGGTGCTGGTTGGAGAACCATGGTGGGTGACTACTCAGGGGTCCATGTCTATGGTTCATGTCTATGGTAATTTGCCCTTGGTGGAAGTGCACAATTGTGGAAAGTTACCCAGGCTTAAAGAGATTGTAGACTCTCCTTGTTCAGTAGCTTCTAGTGCAGCCACATGTCATATGGGCTCTGTCTTGACGGAGTAGGTTGTGAGAACCCGAATTCCTCGTGACCAGCAGATGTAGTGGGTGTAGGTTGGAGTGGGTCCGAGGTAAGGGCAATTGCTTCTGAAAAGTCACGTCATGGTCTTCTCTTTTCCATTGCATAAATGGTTGCAATGGAGGATGGAATTATTGGGTCTTGTGGTGAAAGTGCACACCCTCTCGAGAGTTAAAAACTAAGTATACTTAGCCGTGTCCCCGGTTATGGACAATTTTGAGCAACTAGACCGGGAAGCTGTTGAAGATCTCCTCATCCCAATTTCTTAATTAAAACTTGATGGGTGAACAAGGGATGGGAGCTCACTGATGTCTATCAGTGGTGCTTGCCATGAGTAGTTGTCAAAGGTGTTCACTGATGTCTATCAGTGGTACTCTTTGTCTATGATGAAAAGTGTTTTACAAATGATAGGATAAAACTGGCTTTATGCAAAACAGCCTCAAAACTCCACTTAGCCAATTATTCATGTAGAACATAGGTTGCCAATATATCCACATAAGTGTCATCTTGCCATCACAATTCAATTGTGCTGACCCATATAGTTGGGCTGTAACTCACCGTTGCAGGTCCGTCAGACGATGAGTGAGGTTGCGACAGGGTTTCGAGTCTACAACCAACATGTTTGCCTGTGGCACATGAAGATGATGGGCTCACTGTATCATTTGCTTTCCGCTGTGTGTTTACTTTGGTTTGAGCTAGCTTTCGGCTATGCACCTTGTATCGAATCTTTTAAATTCTGGATCATCGTGTAATATACTTTGATACAATGTTATGGTATTGCATCTCAAACTGTGTGTGCTAGCAAGTCGATCTAGGGACTAGCACGTTACACGGGGAATCCCAACCTTTGTTAAAAGGTGGGGGTTCTACAGAGGTAATGGAACATCTTCTTAAAGGTACAAGCATATGGCATTTTTAACATGCATTTTGATATACAATAGTGATCAGTGGACTTGTGCAGCTTGGAGTTGAGATTGAAGCCATAAGGTGGAGTGGTGGACTAGTGCTTGCTGGAGCCGTGGATGGCTGGTCGCCTGGATGGTTGGACTTGGACATGTACCAGCTGATGGACAACTGCTTGTGTAGCTGCTGGTGCTGGACATTGCGTGATGCAGCAGGTGCGGGACATTGCATGGTGCAGCTGGTGCTTGACTGATTGTCCACCTGATGTGTGGCTGTTTGCGACTTTGTGATAAACTTCCTGGTGTGTTGGAGGAGATATCTAGTGCTCCCACCCCTTAGTGTGCTACCCGTCCTACTGCAAAAGAAATCAATTTTAAATGTTTCAAAAAATTCTACGAAAAATTGTGGATTCACGATGTATGTTTGTACAACCTCCAAAAATTTCAGCTCCAAATTCGAAATGAACATTGAGAAACAAAAAAGACAAATCAGACATGAATAGTGTCATGGGTGTCAAAAAAGACAAAAACCAAAAAAAATGACACTATTCATGCCAAATTTGTCTTTTTTGTTTCTCATTATTTCTTCGAATTTGGAGCTGAAATTTTGAGAGGTTGTACAAACATACCTTATGAATATCCAAAAAAATTCGTATAATTTTTTGAAACATTGAAAATTATTTTTTCTTGCGGCAGGACGGGTAGCAACCTTAAGGCTAGGAGCACTAGATACTTCCTCGTGTGTATGTGTGTGATGCACTGCTGCTACCTCTTGTCCCATTGTGTGACACTCTTGACTTGTGGTCTTGTGGTGTCTGTGTAAACTATGGCAGTTTGTTCACTTGATATTCTGTATGTCCTGTTTGCTGTCGGATGCTGTCAAAATTCTGTCGAAATGCTGTCGAATTGCTCTCGGAATACTGTTATGTTCTTATATTGCATTTGCTGTCAGATGATGTTCACCTGATAGTGCAGAAATCCTGCTGATAAAACCTGAATTTTTATGTCATTTTTTGTCACTGTTTTGTACTTCGCGCAATTCAGGATTACCCAATTTCACACTTGAAAACGTATGGTGCATATGAACACGATGGATCGATTAATTTCTCCAGTTAAACAGATCAATCCAAAATGTGAAAAGAAGGCAGTTGCTCTGCAATTCAATTCTGTATCAAACAGTTGTATCGCTTTCTTTACAATTCGATCCAGGATTTACATGGGTCGATCGTACATTTCGAAATAACGATCATACAAACCTAGTTACATATGGGACAGCTTTACACCCGCTGTGCTTTCCATACCGCGAGTGGAACCATGAAGCGCGGCGTCTTCTTTCTCGGCAACGGCAAAGATTCAACCTTTGCAGCGGCGGCGGAGGGACGAGGAGCAGCGAACCATGGGTGTTTGAGCGCCATGGCCGCCGTCAGTCTCTTGTCGGGATTGCAAGTGAGAAGTCCTTGCAGCACCTCGAACCCTTGCTCTGACAGCTTCTCTTGAGGGAAGATCTCCCGCAGCCTGTTGTGATTGTGCCTCTCCGGCAGCAGTTGCATGACCTTGGCGGTGAGCGGCAGAGACCTGAAGCCCGGCCACGTCTTTTCGTCCGGTGTGCCCAGCACTCTGAAGACACTCGATAGCTGGACTATCTCGTCAATGGTCTCGTCCTCATCTTCATCGTCAAGGAAGAGCGTCTCCCGGTGAGCATCTCTGCCATGACGCATCCAAGCGACCAGGTGTCGACGAGCGCGTCGTAGTCCGGCTTCTGCAGGAGCATCTCGGGCGCCATGTAGCCCGCGGTGCCGGCCTGGGTGTACGGCGGAGGCTCGGACATGGAGATCGCCAGCCCGAAGTCGCAGAGCTTGACGAGTGCACCCCCTTGGCCGATGAGAATGTTGGCCGGCTTGATGTCACGGTGCACGACGTGGCGGCCGTGCATCATCTTGGCCCCGTTGAGTAGCTTCCACATGAAAGCGCGCACCGTCGATTCTGAGAGTGGCGGTCCGTGGCGCCTGTCCCAGAAGATGGTGTGGAGGCTCGGCGCGGGGACGTACTCCATGACGAGGCAGAAGGCGCCGGTGCTGGGGTCGCGCACCAGGCCCTCGAGCCGTCCACGTAAGGGACCCCCCTGCAGGCAACTTGGAATCGGGCTTCACGCACGAGCTCGGCGACGTCGGGGGGCTCCTCGGTGCCGTCCGGCGAGGAGAGGCACTTGATTGCGACCGTCTTGCCGGTGACGCGGTGGCGCGCCTTAGGACGACCCCGAAGCCGCCCTCGCCGATGCATGTACGCTCCTCGTAATCCTCGATGCTCCCAATGCTGATGCGCCTACTCTTGCTGCAGCTCGCCGGTCCTTGGGTGGGCGTCGCGTGGGCGACGGCGGCAGGTCGCTTGCGGGAGGCCATGGCGCTCGATCTATCGACTGCTTGGTTGCTGGGATAGGGGTGGAGAGGAGGAGACGGCCGTGGAAAGCAGGAGCAGTTTGGTGTGGATCGGCGGCATGCATATATACACAGTCGAACGCGCAATAGCGATCGGCAGTTCGGCACAGACCTCGACTCGGATTCAAGTTGGAACGAATTGGCGGTAACGTTTTCGACAGGTTGCGTCACCTTCTTGCTATCGGATTCAGTAGAGCTGCGCTGTGCGCCGCTGCGGTGCCTGCAAGGTGAGCCCGAATGCCGGATGGCACGCGGCCGTTTCGTTTCCTTGCAGCCTGCGTTTGCGTTTGAACGCCACAGACGGTCCTCGATCGACTCCAGCTCCAAGGCGCCGCGCGTATGGCGCGTATGGAGGTGTTCGTGTCTTCCTTTTCTTGCACACAGACACGCCCGCGTGACATATGGGGCGTGTTTGGTTACTCGCATGCATTTTCGGCCTTTTGCATCCGTGGCCCTGGCTCTAGAAAAACGTGGTCTGAACTATGTTGTGCAGCCTGTCTGGTTGCTCACAATGTTCTGGTCAGTCCCGTTTGTCTCGGTGCAAAATTCTAAGTACACGCTGTTTGGTCGACTATATCTTGAACTGGCGATACAAAGCAAAACGTTTGGTTACGTGCGCCTAGGCTTGTACTGTCACCACTTTTTGGAGTGGTGACCTTACCAGCATAGGTGCACCCAAACTGAAATACTACCACAGCACAAGAATTTTAACAGTCATAGACATAAACGAGGTAAGTAGGCATGGTTCAACATAACAGACCGAGACAAAGTTCAGGACTTCTGGGTGGCAGGTACCAGATGCAGATTCAGGTGATGTTCATCACACTTTTTCACAATTTCGGCGCCGTCGGTGCTGAAGATGGTAACTCTGTACTTTGTTGGGTTGAGCATCTTGAAGGTGATGAAGTCCCCGATTTGAATGTTGTGGCACATGGCAAATGGTGCCCATCCGTTGTCAATCGCGGCAGCTCCGACGACAGTGACCATCCAGTTGCAACCAATGTTCGTCTTGAGGACGATCTCTTTAGGGATCTATAACACCCCGACCCACACTCGGACCTTCGTCTTGCGGACGATCTCTTTAGGGATCTATAACACCCCGACCCACCCTCGGACCGGGTCTGTCACCCCTGGCAGCTCTCTAGGATCTTTAGACTGACCTCACAGATCAACACTTGTCTTTTCTGCGCATTTTGTCCTGGCAGCTCTCTAGGATCTCTAGACTGGCCCCACAGATCAACACTTGTCTTTTCTGCGCATTTTGTCCTCACTCGTGCGCACCCGGGAATCACTTCCTGGTCGGTCACCCATCCTCAAATCGCTCCGGGCCAAGCACGCTTAACCTCGGACCTCTTTTCAGATGAGCTTCCGGAAAAGATGTTGCAACTTGTTGATATGAGTATTCTATCAATCCTATTAAGCCCTGAGCCAGGACCTCACATCCTTCCCCCTTAGAAGACCGACGCCCTCGTCGGTCAGCCCCCAGACCAGGAACTTCCCCTCTTGGCACCCGTCTATGCGTCCAATGCCGGCACATGTCCACATGTCCGCCCACTGACCCGCACATGCCCGAGTTACCGCGAGGGTCGGCTCTGATACCAAATGTAACACCCCGGCCCACCCTCGGACCAGGCCTGTCACCCCTGACAGCTCTCTAGAATCTCTAGACTGGCCCCACATATCAACACTGGTCTTTTCTGCGTAGTTTGTCCTCACTCGTGTGCACCCGGGAATCACTTCTGGGTCGGTCACCCATCCTCAAATCGCTCCGGGCCAAGCACGCTTAACCTCAGAGTTCTTTTCAGATGAGCTTCCGGAAAAGAAGCTGCAACTTGTTGATATGAGTATTCTATCAATTCTATTAAGCCCTGAGCTAGGATCTCACAGGATCTCTCCTAGATGATGACGGAACGCTGGAGGAATGGACAGCAAGTCCAACCCAGGTGCCCGGATCACCTTGCAGAAGTGGGTTGGAGACACCTCTTCGTGGAAGTGGCCGAGGGGGACCTTCCTCCTCTTGGAAGCACTGCCACCATTATCCTCAACAACATTCTTGACCTTGTCTGACTGCAAAACAAATCGACAACTTGTGTCAAAACATCATCATAGAAGACACAAAATTGTAGCCTCAGTTATGTTGACAAATGGCAAGGCCTACACAACTATTCACCACCAGACAAGCCAACAAAATCAAGTACAACACACTATTTGTTGTGCATCATTCTTAGTTTTGATGGCTGTCTAGTGGTGACAGTGTTTATATTCAGTGGCGGAGCTAGGGGGGGACCAGCATGGGCCCTGGCCCCCCCCCCCCCCCTATGGCGTTGTATAAGCTGAAGAAACATGTAATTAAATCTGGTTTGGACATGTAATTTGGATAAAATTAGGCATGTTGGCCCCCTAATTGAATTTTGTCATGTTTGGCCCCTTCATCCTTTCATCCTGGCTCCGCCCCTGTTTATATTGCCTCAGTCCAAAATGTGCCACGTTACAATCATCGGCCTACAAGTTAAATGCAGTGCATGAAAGCCTCAGGATTGTTGACAAGGCAGAAAAATATGCACCACATGACAACCAACAAAATGTAGAACAAGACACAATGAGTTGGGCCTGGTTCTTAATTTTGGTGGCTGCCTTGTGGTGAAAATGGTACAACAGCCTCACACTTTAAACACCCATCATCATTGGCAACACTCAAAAGATGATTTCTTAGTACCTACTAGCATACACAAACACACCTTTCGAATGCACACAAGTAAAATGCAAGCCTCATACATCAAAGCCATCAGTGGGCAAAAAGAGTGCCTACAAGAACGAAGTGGTAATTCATGCATTGTCCCTGCATTGACCACTTGGTTTTGTAGGCAATCTTCTTGCAACTACCGTCAGATAGTTTAATCATCGGCCCGCATCAAGAAAAGCAACGTCAAGCAGTTCATCTAGCAGATCTATTGATGGCCTCAGCTAGCAAAATCATGAACAGTTCGTAGGGGTCGGAGCACCATGCCAAATACAATGTAGACAACATAGTTTACCTTCTTTTCGGAATGGAGCCCTTAATCCCTAAGAGGCAACTGCTAGTGTTCATCATCAGCCCATATCAAGAATACGCACGCACAAGATTGCAGATCGAAACCTAAAACGACCTAGATCTACTGTGCATGTCAACCAACGGCGATAAATCTACCACGATCTACAGATCTACGGTACAAACAAGCTCAAAAGGGGTGGAGAACATCATTACCACCATGGATGAAGCCCTCGAAGAAGACGATGACCACCGCGGCCTTCGGTGGCGACGCAGATCTAGCCGGTCGAGGAAGAAGCAGGGATGGCCGGTCGACGCAGATCTTCCTCTACCACCGAAGATGCAGGCGACGGGGCTGTGGACGTGCCGGTGGCAGGGGAACCATCGAGAAAGAGAGGAGAAAGGGGACGAGTGAGTGGAGTGAGTGGGGAGATGGGCGGTGAGGGGATTTATGGCGCGTGTTCCCGAAGGGACGCAGCGTCTCCTGCCCCTTGCCAGTGCGTGCACGTCGTGCCGATTTTTTGCCTACGCGAGGGTGGCTCCACGGAAACGGCCGAATCGAGCGTTCCCCCTGGGCCTGGCCCAACATTGCTTTAAGGTTCGCGCTGTGCAAAAACGCGATGCAGCCCAGGCAACCAACCATGCTGAAAAGGGGCCTTGGAAGGCTGCACGGGCTTGCCGTGGGCAACCAAACACGCCCATGGTTGATTAGGAGCACACACTTCCACAAAACCGTGGTTGATTAGCCTGGGGCTGCTCCATCGAGATGAGCTTGGGTGCTCTATGTTTCAGCTTGCTGATCTTGTGCCATTCTTAAATAGCATGATGACCGTAAACTGAAACGACAATGCGGGTTGTTGTGACGTATTTTTCTCACTTGCATACTTTTTTTATATCGAAGGCACACAAGTGTCCAGCCTTAAATTACGAAAATTATAACGAGCGAACCGGACGGATGTAGTCTCGTGGAGCGAACGAATTGCCAATCATCGGATTTTTGAATCGACGGTGAGCGGCAACACTCACTAAATCACTTTGCCGCGTGGCAACTTTTGGTTAGGTCGCACGTGATCCCGCCAAGCATTAGTGGCATCCTTAATTAATTTAATCATGCCCCATATGACAAACGTCTAGATGTGATGTTGTTAAACAACTTACCAGCAACAAAGACAACAACAACAAAAAATGTACAACTTGGAGTCATTGATGCCATCTACCGCAAACGAAGCACCATGGAGCGAGAAGGGAGATCTTGAGGTGGGAGTATCGCGAGTGAAGTGAACCACGTCCATGTCTGCTGCAGGAACAATGAGCCGTCGCGAGACTGTTCTCTTCGACGAAAGGAGATGGACCTCTGCCCCCTCACCCTGACTCGAAGGGCGTTGTATCGGCGACATTGCAGAATCTTGATGACCCACAAGTATAGTATCTATTATGGAAAAATCGATTCCAAGTTTCTTTAACTGTAACTCCTGAATTTCATGGTTATGTTTGGAGTTTTTTCCTTCTATATCACGGTCGTCAAAACTGGACGTATTGACTTTTTCAAAATTACTTTTCGTGTCGCTGTTTTGCACAACTCTCATGTTGTAAACATTCCATTTCAAAACTTACGCTCCCTCCATTCACAATTATTTTGCGTTCTGGGTTTAATTAAAATCTAACTTTATTAAGTTTGACCAAATATTTAGAAAAATATTAGCATCTACAATGTAAAATCTATAGTATTATAATTATCATAACATATTTTCTCATATCATATGCACTTGGTATTATGGATGTTAATGTTTTTTCCTATATTCTTGGTCAAAATTGACAAAGTTTGACTTTGACTTAACCCAGATCGCGAAGTAAATAAAAACAGAGGGAGTAACCGAAATGGTTATAGTTTCTTTTATCTCCCTAGTGTTAGTTTATTATTTTACCTCTCTATCACACACATATATATCTTAATTATCTTCTTTTTCTGTAGCCAATTGAGCTGTATTGGTCGCCGGCAAGCCTGATCCAGAGAGGTCACTGCTCCATCACAAGGTTAGATTTTCGCGTTTTTTATATTGCACGGGTGCATTCAGATGTTGCAATCTCGTATGTGTTTTGCTGCAAATGCATGAGCGAGATAATGCGACATTCTTGGGCGTGTGCTGCAAATTTTATTTGTTGGGTGATGCAAAGGGTTTAGGGATTTGCGGCATACCCAGACTTTTAGTTGCATTGATGTTTTTTGAAATGTTGTGATGACTTTTGCACATTTTGACACCTCGCTGCAAAAAATGTTGCGACCATATGTGAATATTAAAATAAAATGTTATGCATGGTGAAGTATGTTGCGATAGACAACGGTCCAGATTATTTTAGTGAGGTATGACTGCTTTTAGAGGGCCAACCCCGAAGTCATTCTGGATGGCCTATGCCTAGCGACTACCAAATCTTTTGATGAGATTCGATCTACTCTCGGCCTTGAAGGCCCTGTTAATTAACTAGCTCGCAAGTTTATCGAAGGTGAACCGATCAACACGACCGAGTTTGTTTTTTTTTATATATATAAAGGGAATTTATTAAAACCGAGTAGATATCAATTACACCCAACCTCTGCAACAACATAACGTCAAGAGCTAGTCGAGACGGTAAGGATGCACACAGCTAAATAAAAAGAAAAAGAAAACCCGCCGAACTGATCAGCGAAGCAACAGTAACTACCACTAGAGGCCAAACTCGGACTGCAAAAAAGGATCTCAAAGAATGACGCCTCTAAGAAGGGAACCGCGCAGAAACACCGGAAGTCGAAATTTGTGCCCAAAGAGTACCACCAAGAAGAAGTCCCCCCCCCCCTGTGTTGCCGCCCCGGCTTCCGAGACTGCTCCAAAACACCGATCATCCGTTTCACAAGTTTTCACCACATCCAAACTCGACTCCGTCATCACTTGTAATCTCAAACTCGACATGAGCCATTTAGATCCACTGGTCATCCGGCACAACCATTTTGAAATTCCCATCATTGTAAAGTCTGATCAAGGATATAGATTTTTTTTTGCTTATACTCAATTTGATGAGGAGGTCGGGGATGGGTGGCCGGCGGCTAGGCGGTAGGTTCCCCTAAGTCGCCCGATGAGGACGACGCGATTGCTTTTCTGTTTTTCGGTCGACTTAATTTGCTTATACTCCGTCTATTTATAAGTACCCTGTGTTCTGGGTTTTAAAGCAAAATTTGTAAAGTCTAATCAAGAATATAGAAAAAAAATCAACATCTATGTTATCAAATGCATATATTATGAAAATTATATTGTTAGAATCATACTACTGCAGTTTAACGATACAAGGAAAACATAAACTAGTAATATAAAATTGGACCGTTGGTTTTTCTAAAAACAAGAAGAAAAACGAGAGAGGCTATAGAAGTATAGTGTATAGAGCCAGTAGGTGGGTTTGAAATTTTGAATCAGGAAACGTTGGTCCGTTGGCTAACCGAGCGAGCCAGTAATAGAGAGAGGTGACAAACGGGAGAGGCGTCTGTCAGATTTGTCACGTCAACAGGAGTAGGCTTGGATTGGCTTTGGCAGGGAGTGAAGCGTGTCCAGGTGATAAAAGCTCTTTCGTCCCCATGCATGTCCGTCGGATTAAACGTCGTACAAGGATTCGACTCAAAACCGTCGTACGTGAAGGTTTCCCTCGGCATGACCCCGAGTAAGAAGAGAGCCGCAAGCACGACCACCGTACACCTGCCACAATGTGTTGCTCGCCTGCCACTACGCCGCCTACACGACCATGGTCACCGGCCAACACCTTAGCCACTGGCTCGCTCGCCCACCAACATGGCTACCACTGTCCAGGGCCATCGCCCTGGCATAAACTCCGCGCGCTGCCGAAACTGATGGGACAACGATCACTCGCCGAGACCACCCGAACTCCGGCCAGAGGCACAACCAGACCTGCAACCACTCCACCGTTCAGATCCGTCGAGAGCTAACTTCAAACGCGAGATCCACGGCCGACGACCCCCTTGGTGGCCGGCATCACGCAGGATATGCAGCGAGGCGATGGGCTTGATGGCCCGAGACCCCTCTCCCGGCCCTTGCGCTGCCCAGCCCGCCCCGCCCGGAAGCCGTCACGCAGGAAGATGAAGGGGAGCCGCTGCCTGCCTACCGCGCCGGTCGAGCCACGCGCCAAATTGGACCGTCCACCCCTAGCCGCAAGAGCGCCAGGAGCGGCCCTCGCCACCGAAGACCACCGCGCCACCGGAGTCACCGACGAGTGACGCCAACGACTGCCCTGACCACACCGCTGCCAGCCGCGACCGCCCCGCGAGGACGCTTTGGCGCGCGGCGCCGCACGGGCAGGCTCGGCTCTAGCCCAGGGCGAGAGGTGCGACCGCCTGGGGCCCAACTGAAATAGGGGCCCATATATTGTACACATTTCCTATAGGGCAGAGGAAAAAATAAATAAAAAGGCCCATCTTTGGTCTATTGCACAGCCGGCCCGGTATTATTGGTCGAATGCGCCCTGGCCCTTGAAATTCTAGAGCCGGCCCTGCGCACGGGCTTTGCCCGGTGGCTCCCACCGGCGGCGGCGAAGGAGGAGACGAGGAGGTGGGACGGGGAGGCGGCGACTAGGGTTTTGCCCCTGTCGCCGCGGGGGCGAGCATGAGCGAGGAGGGGAGGAGTTCATTTCAAATCCTTCATGTTCTTCCTCACACAAGCTTTATCTAGCTAGCGCCAAACGATGTCGTCGCCGTCCCTACCTCGCCGCCCACCGCGGCCGCGGCCAAGGCGCCTGACCATGGCTCCCAGTCCCGGCACGCCGTTCTCCAAGCGCCGACTCGATTTTCTGCCGGCCATCACTCCCCTGCCATTGAGCAGGCGCCACCTCGACCGCGGCGTCGCCACGGAGCAGCTAGATGCGAAACTCATCCGCGGAGACCGGCTGGGACAACACGGCGGGCTCGTGCCTCCGCGGGATGCCCTGCAAGCCGCCTCAACTCCCCGAAAATCACCACGTCCAAAAGAAAGCGCGAAGCGCCAGGTGATTGGTCGCATCCGGAACGTCACACCTCCATGATGTCTCTTTGTTATCATTGTACCTCTCTCTCACACACACATATTCTTCTTCATTTTTGGAACCAATTAAGCCGTACTTTTTGCCGATTAGCCCGATCCAGCGAGGTCACTACTCAGCACAAGGTTAGATTTTCGCGTATTTTTAATTTTTTAGATAAAGGGAATTTATTGATATCAAGAAGTACCAAACACACCCAGCCTCTGCAACAACGTATTGCCCTAACGGCTTTACGGATGCACACAGCCAAAAAAAAAGAATTACAAAAAACCAAGTCCCGCTATAGCGATCTATTCCTTGAAGAAGCAGCACTACCACCACCGAGACAGCACCAGAAGTCCTGAAGTACTCGCTCACAAAACAATGCCTTCAACAAGGTCATTGCCAGGCACAACCAATTAAGGCCAGACCTTGGATTTTCACCCTGCAAGGCAAGACTTTGAACTTCTCCTGTGATGTCACCCCCACGTACGATGCCGCTGCTCCAAGTCACAAATCACCAAGCCAACTCCTCATCGCCTCCAAGACTCAAAACACCGATGCTAGATCTAAGATCTTGGCCTTCATGACATTCTCCGCCAGCACCACGGAACGAGAACATGCTCCATGATATTAACAGCCGGCAGAGCTTCGAAGCGCTCCCTCTGAACCCAAATGGCCAGCGAAAAACATGGGTGCGCACGACCGGTTCCACCCGGTCCAGCAATCTCCAGGCATCGCCCAGTGGAGCGCCGGCGGAGCATCCGGAACACATCTCTTCAGCCAGATCGAAGACGCCATACAGCCGATAGATTCTCCTCTTGACGCCGGCAAGGAGCCCTAGGACCACCGCCGCTAAAACAAGCCGAACTCGCGGAGGAGGACCTCCTCAAGCTCGCTCGGGGAGCAGCCAACGACGCCGCCCCGAGTCCGGTCGCGCCGCCACAAGAGCGGCGGATCTAGGCGGAACCCTAGATCCGCGGCCAGCCACCATCACCCGCCGCCCTGGAGCGCAGGCTACAGCCGCCGCCGCCTGGCCGAGGATCGCCGCCCCGACCACCGCCCGCAGCTCTCCCCAACGACCCAGCCCCAGCCACATCGAAGAGAAGGCTCCGCAACCGCCGCCCCCAGCACCCATGGCACCAGGGGGCGCCGCCACCGCGGCCGGCGCCGGCGGCAGCGGCGGAGAGGAGGAGAGAGACGGGGGAGGGGCGCTGGAGAGTCGCTTGGGGACCCCCGACGGTGCGCTGGGGAGCGCCGCGGGAGGGTTCGGTTCCTTTCGCGTATTTTTAATATTTAACAGGTGTATTCAGATGCTACAAAATCGTATGTGTTTTGCTGTAAATGCACGAGAGAGATAATGCGACGAAGTTAGGTGTCTGCTTCAAATGTAACGCTGGCCTCCCATCCCATGCCACATATGTGTCGTGACGTTTTTTCTCGGAATCTGCTGCGCAAATGGGGCATTGCTGCAAACAGTAGGGATTTGCCACATACCCACAATTTTAGTTGCATTGATGTTTTTGAAATGTTGCGGTTATTTTTGCACGGCTTTGACATCTCGCTGAAAAATGATGCGATGCACATAAGATAAAAGTATGTTGTCATAGACGAACGTTTTTATGACGTACTAGTTGAATTCGGCGCGGCGGCACGCCGCGACCTTCCTGATAATTTTAATGTATTGTATGTTTTTATGTTTTTATGGAAATTCAGTCGACATAAACACAGTAAGAGGTGAAAACCCAGAGTGCAGTTGCATCATCTGGTGACCTAATCGACAAAGTCATGTCTTAGTTGCTCGATATAGGTCAGAGTCTGAAGGAAATGGAAATTAAAACCAACATTGGATACTACATAGCATACCATGTGACTCTGGAATCTAGAAAAATAAACCAACATGGGAGACTACATAGCAAATAAACTTACATCGGATAAACAAAAGGTCTTCCTGTAAATCAGAGAAGGCTCCATATGCCAAACAATATATATTTGGTAACAATGCATCATAGTGATAAAACCTGCACTATATTGATGTCTAGATAGGCATTCACTGCACGTATTCCCTATGCATCTCAATAAGTTGCAGAAATATCGTAGAGTATTTACCTCTGGTTACTTATATGTGGACTGGAATCCTAGTGCTCCATCGTTCACAGATGCTTATAAATAATCTTATAATTTGTGATAGCATGATATCAAGCCATCCATGCCCTGGAAATCAAGGAACAATTAACTTTATTAGATTCATACAGGAAAAGAAGCCATCAAAATGGATGTAGATGTCGTAAAGGGCATGAAGCAAAATTGGAGAGGCCATGACATTGTTTAGGTACCAAAATCTTGATATTTACACTGACATATTGATAAGATGATTATGGCCTACCCTGAAGTTGTCAATAAAAGAGCACTGGTAAGACAAACCAATCATAGAAAAGCCTCTAAATTTGAACCGGTGAGAAGCAATGAAAATTAGTTGTAGCGGAAATGAACCTATCAACGTGAGAACCACAAAATTAAAGAATGCTCAATATATAGACGGTGTGCTCAGTGTAAGACCTCATGCAGCAACTCATTCAGAGAACTATCAACCTATCTACATTCCAAGCTGCAACTAAATACAAAAGAGATGTGTGCAGTGCTACCAAGAAAATGCATGTAGACGCTTCTATAAGAAATAACATAGATATATCCTTCCTGAAACAAAGAAACTTCAGAAGTGATGTCATGTAGGTGAGACCAGGTCACTCACCTCCTTCCGGTAATTTCTTCGAGGATTGCGGCATGAAGGAAAAGGCAACATTCCATTAGGAACTTGGAACTATTGAACATAAAGCTTCGCCACTGCCTTCCTAACAGAGTTGTCCCTGAAATAATAGATAGATCTCTTGAACACATTTACTCAATAGGTCCGATGTTCATAGTGTATAATCTAATTCAGGGAGTGTCAAAAATAGTAGGCCTGAAACACAACAATAGAGTATTCAGGTTTAAAGTTCCAGTATGCAGGAAACTGAAGCAATCTCGTCACTGAAGATCAGATATTGTACCTTCCAATTTGTCTGAGGACCGGACAATGGTTGCGCTGTTAGATGGCACCCTCCATTGGGAAGAAGAGGCGGAGGTGGGCAGGCAGCTGCGCTGGTAGTCATCGAGGACGTGAACTACACAGGCGCTCCTCGATGGAGCAGAAGACGCAGAGGAAAGCAGGCAGCTGCGCTGCTTGCCAGCGTGCTCCTTGACGAACTGGGCCGAGCAGGGCCGGCCGGTGGCCTCCGCACCCACCGCTGCACCTCCGTCTGCAGCGTACACTACTGCAGGGTGCTCCTCCTTCCTGGTCCAGATGCGGAGAAAGAGACGATGCCGGAGTGGAGCGGGAGCGCCGGCGTACGACGGCACGGCGAACCAGGGCGCGGGAGAGGAAAAGGAAGGGTCCACCCGACCAGAAGCTCACCAGGAGCGCGCGGAGACGGCCGGCAAGGGCGGGGAAGGCCGGACGTCGGCGAATCGGACGGCGGCGGCCGGTCTGGGTGAAGACGACCCCGGCGCAGGCGTCTCCGAGCTTCCTGACTCGCGATTCTCGGCGAGGATGGAGAGGAGGCCGAGGACGTCCCGCGGGTGCTCTTCGATTTGACCGGGAGGGCGTGCAGCGGCTGCACGACGCGTCGGCGCCGCCTGTCGCCGTCGCCTCGCGCGGAGAGAGAGACGGGAGGGGGGAGTTGTGTGCTTGTTTTGCAGGGAGGTCCCTGAGGTTTGCACTATTTGTAAATAGGTTTGTTTGCTCGTTAAGTTGTGGACTGCGGAGCAAGCGCAGGATTTGGGAGGGTTGTTTTTGCAAAAGCATCACGGAGATGCGCGCAGATCGTCCGATCAGGAAGCAACGGCGCGGATCGCTGCAATGTTCAACACTGTAGCAGACTGTAGCTGCTACAGTGCCAGGGCCTCCCACAAATCGCGAAATATTCCAACTTTTATATACTTACTTAGGATGAGGGCTCCTAGAGGCCTAGCCTGTCCTCTTTCTTTCCCCATGCATGGCTATAGCCTATATAGGCTACTACACCTACTCACGGTGAGTAACTCGGATTGAGATCCGGTGACATGCCATGGGCATGTCACCGATGAACAGTAACGGTGACATGCGCCTAGTTTTTCACCGTTGGATCAAAAACCGATGGATAGATGAACAGCTGCTACAGTGCATCTGCTACAGTGCGAGCGCTACAGAGTATCTGCTACAGTGAGTCTGCTACAGTACGCACGCTACGGTGTGTTAATCTGGTCTGCTCATTTTCGATCCAACGGCCCAGAGTGCAAGGCGCGGCACTGTTCATCGGTGACATGCCATGGGCATGTCACCGGATCCGTGTCCGAGTAACTCACCAGACCAGAGCTCGAGCTTGTCTGGAGTTCATTTCAAATCCTCCCCCTTCTTCCTCACACTGGCTTCAATCCAACCGATGTCGCCGCCGTCCCTACCTCGCCGCCCGCCGCGGCCGCGGCCGCGGCGCCTGACAATGGCTCCCAGTCCCGACAGGCCGTTCTCCAAGCGCCGGCTCGATTTTCTGCCGGCCACCACTTCCCCGCCATTGAGCGAGCACCACCCGGGCGTCGTCGCCGCCACGGAGCAGCTAGAGGCGAAACTCGTCTGCGGCGAGACCGGCGGGGACGACGCGGGGGGTTCGTGCCACCGCGGGACGCCCTCCAAGCGCCGCCTCGACTCCCCGCACATCACCACATCCAAGAGGAAGCGCCGCCGCGCCGGAGCGGGCGCCGAGGCGGAGCGCCCGGTCGAGGTGATCGGTCGCATCCGGAACCTCGCTGCGGACGGCGGCGCGTCTGCCCTCGAGGTCGGCCGCGGGGGGACGTCCGTGCGCGTGCGCCACGGCGCGGGGCGCGGCGGCTCGTGCCGCGACTTCACCCTGGACGGCGTGTCGGTGTCGGGGGAGGAGGGCCTGGAGGGGTTCTACCGCCGGTTCGTGCAGTCGAGGGTCCAGGGGGTGTGTTCGGGCGCGAAGTGCACGGTGATGGTCTACGGGCCGACGGGGTCCGGAAAGAGCCATACCATGTTCGGCTCCGCCGAGCAGCCCGGCGTCGTGTATCTGGCGCTCAGGGACATACTGGAGCGCGGACATGGTGGTGGCGGCGGCGGCGAGGATGATGCCGGCGAATCCGTGCAGGTGTCCGTGGTGGAGATTTTCAACGAGAAGGTATACGATCTGCTCGCGGGGAGCGAAGGAGCGAGTGCCACAGGAAACGCCCTCAAGCCCAAGGTGATACACTCACACTTCTACTTGGTTTATGCCATTCTAGCACCTGTTTGCAGCCTTGCAGTTGCGGATGTATGTTCTTGTGCTAGGAAGCCTCGGCGAGTTTGTCTATGTCATATGATGATATGATTCATTATGGTTTTGTTTGTAAGTTACTGTGATTATTTTAGATCAAATGAGTATAATGGGTTTTTTAGATAGTTGAACAGCAGTTCCTTCTTGTCTCTGCATCAAAATACAGTAAGGTGGATGCGAATTAGGATGCGTGGGTATTTTCCCCTTTCAGATCATCCAGTGTGACTATTTGGATCATTAACAACAGGGGAATTTAAGTGCGTGCTATTTTTTGGGGTACCTTTTTACGAATTCTCTGTGTAGTAGAACAATCAACATAGTTGAAACAAGTCGTATTCGGTACTACTTAAGTTATCAGGTTATCTAGGGAATAGGGATATACTGCTAATATCATTTCAGGCTGATAGCTGAAACGCCCCAAGGATTGACGTACATTTGGATTGGTCGTAAGTTATAACATGAGGTTTAAAACGCACAACTTAAGCTAAGAAAATATGTTGACACTTGTTTGCTATGTGTTAATATCTGAATTAATCGAGTCATGGAGTCTGAGATTATGTTGACGTTTGTTTACTATGTGGTACTGAATTGATCGAGTCATGGAGATTATAATGAAAAAATATGTTGACACTTGTTTGCTGCGTGGTAACAAAATATGTGGAATTTATAATGAGATGCAATGTGCCAGCAGACTTGTTGAAGTTTTTCAATACACTATGTACAGGTGAAGCTAGAAGTAGTGGGATCAAAAGCCAGAAATGCAACTTACATTTATGGAAATGAAGCTGGTAAGATATCAATGGAAGTTGCTAAAGTAGAGAAGCGGCGTACTGTCAAGAGCACACTTTGTAATGAGAGAAGTTCGAGAAGTCACTGCATGGTTGGTTGCAATAAGCAGTTAGCATCTGTAACCTTAATGTTCTTTGAAAGATCCAGCTGTTTTTTAACATTGTTTTGTGTCACTTCTCTAGATAATCTTGGATGTCCCGTCAGTGGGAGGAAGCCTGATGCTTGTGGATATGGCTGGTTCTGAGAACATAGAAGCTGCAGGCCAAACAGGATTTGAAGCCAAAATGCAGGTGTGTGATATTAACAATCCTTATAATTTCAGTAGCAACCAATGTATTTCAGTTGCCCGTTGGGAAATGATGCCTGTTTAATCACTTCACATGATACTTCTAACAGTCAGTGATCTGCAAATTGCAACGCAGCAACTATATTAGAATTTTCTTGTCATACTGTGATCTTTTCTATTCTGATATTGCTATATGAACTGCAGCATGATAATTAACAATGACTTGCACTTTCACCCCTATTTATTTTCTGGAACGCGATGTACAGAAGTGTATGTTAACTAGTCTCTTGGTTTTGCACATCTGGTCTATAACATTGGTTACTGTTTCATAGACGGCAAAGATCAACCAAGGAAACGCAGGTTTGAAACGAGTGGTTGAGTCTATAGCCAATGGTGATTCACATGTTCCATTTCGGGATAGCAAGCTCACGATGCTGTTACAGGTAGAAAACACTGCAGAGTCACGTTCCCTGATGTCACTTTTCTCTCTATTTCTTCTGGATATTTAAAACTTGGGTTTTTTTCGTGAATTTCAGGATTCATTTGAGGGCGACAAATCAAACATTCTGATGATTCTGTGCGCGAGTCCTGATCCAAAGGAATTGCACAAGACAGTTTCTGTTAGAATATATATTGTATATTTGTATTTTCCCCACCTGTTAGGGGGTTTCCTGCATATTGCACCTGTATGTACTATATATTGTGGCCTTTGGCCCTCAGGGAATACAACAAGTCTATTTCCCTAACATGGTATCAGAGCTAGGTTAGCTCCTCTTCCGCCGCCGCCGTCGCACGTCCCGGCAAAACTGCCGCCGCGTCCGGCCGCCGTCGCGTCGTCTCTCCGTCTCCCGAGCTGCCCGCAGGATCTCCGGCCGCCGCCCTGCCGTCCGTGTCCTGCGCCGCCGCCGTCCGTAGCCTGCGCCACCGCCGTCCCGAGCCCGGCCGGCCGCATCTCGCCTCGGGCGCCACTGCCCCGGGCCGCCCCCTGCCTTCGTCCGCCGCTGCTGTCCGGCCGGGAGCATCCTTCTGGTGCGTGAGCTTGGCTGGAGCTTCTGGATCGATCCCGTGCGTGAGCTTCTGCATCCTGTGCGTGCGTGGGATTGGGGATCGTTCCCGTGCGTTCGTGAGCTTCTGGATCGATCCAATCTGAGATTCAGATTCTCTCTCCTTTGACTTCAAAAAAAAAAAAAAAAAAAAAAAAAAAAAAATCTCTGGAGAGCCCGTGATGTCTTCCTCGTCGGGCTATGTTGCGATTCCTCGCTGCCCGGTGACTTTTGATGGCGCGAATTATCCTGATTTCGCTGCCTTCATGCGCGTCCACATGCGCGGTCTTCGTCTGTGGGGTGTGCTTTCTGGCGAGGTCCCCTGTCCGCCCCGCCCCGTTGCTCCTTCGGTGCCTGTTGCACCGACGCCTACTGCCCTTGCCTCTGATGCTTCTCAGGAGGACAAGGATGCAGCTACTCGTGCTGATGCTCTTGCTTTGACTGCTTATGACCGGCAGGTCCAGGACCATTCTGATGCTGTTGCGACATACCGGCAGGATCTGACTGACTACTCTCAGTGGATAGATGAGGATGCTCGTGCTGCTGCTGTTCTGACTTCCAGTGTTTTGCCTCAGTATGCTGCTGAGTTTATGGCTCTTCCCACTGCTGCTGCTCAGTGGACTTTTCTTCGTCAGCGCTATCAGCCGTCTGGTGATGCTCTTTATCTGTCTGTGGTTCGTCAGGAGCATGATCTTCAGCAGGGAGATTCCACTGTTGATGAGTTCTATACTCAGAGTGCTGCTATTTGGCGTCAGCTTGATTCTCTTCGTACAGCTGTGTGTGGCACCTGTCCCTGCTGTCTGACTGTGCGCGCGGATCTGGAGTTTCAGCGCGTCTTTGAGTTCTTGTCGCGGCTCCGTAAGGAGTTTGAGCCGCGTCGTGCACAGCTGCTTGCCCGTGGTCGTGTTCCGCTTTCTGAGGTACTAGCTGAGCTTCGTGCTGAGGAGACACGTCTTCGTGGTGCTGGTCTTCTTGCGGTTCCCTCTGTACTTGCTGCTCGTGGTCCTCCTATGCCGCCAGCTTCGCTGCGGTCTCCAGGACCGCCGATACTCTCTACTCCTCCGGTCCAGGGCCAGAGTCAGCCTCAGCAGTATCGTGCACCTCCACGTCCTCCCTGCACCTACTGTGGCAAGTCTGGCCATGATGTCTCTAGCTGCTGGAAGAGGGATCCCAGCCTACGTCAGCAGTACCATTCTCGTAGGCAGTCTGGTTCTTCAGGATCTTCTGCTGTTGCCCAGGCTGGTTCTTCAGGCTCTTCTGCTGCTGCACTGTCGGATCAGGACATTATCCGTGGTCTTCGTGGTCTGCTCGCTGCTACAGGCTCTTCCTCGACGGGTACTGCTGGTTCTGTGCCTACCTCTTCTGGCACCGCGCGACCACCATCTTCCACACAGTCAGGTATGTCATCCCCGTGGTATCTGGATTCTGGAGCTTCTTTTCATATGACTTCTGCGTCTTCTATTCTTTCTGCTCTTCGCTCTCTTATTTCTCCTGTCCGTGTTATCACGGCTGATGGTTCCTCTCTTCCTGTTTCCAGTCGCGGCACTCTTTCCACTTCCTCTTTTTCGGTTCCTGATGTTTCTCATGTTCCTAGTCTTAAGATGAACCTGTTTTCTGCTAGTCAGCTTACTGATTCTGGTTGTCGCGTCATTCTTGACGCTGATTCTTGTGCTGTTCAGGACCGCCGTACACAGGCCCTGGTTGGAGCTGGCCCTCGCAGCCTTGAGTCCCCGGGGCTATGGGAGTTAGACTGGCTTCGCGTTCCTTCTGCTGACACTTCATCTGCCAGTTCCACTGCGGTTGCTGCTTCTGTACTGGCTCTTTTCAGCAGTGGCATCATCGTCTGGGTCACCTTTGTGGCTCCCGTTTATCGTCATTAGTTCGTCGTGGTCTTCTGGGGTCTGTCTCAGGAGATGTGTCTTTACATTCATGTCAGGGTTGTCGTTTAGGCAAACAGATTCAGCTTCCCTATCCTACTAGTGTGTCTGTATCTCAGCGACCTTTTGATTTAGTTCATTCAGATGTTTGGGGTCCGGCTCCTTTTGCTTCCAAAGGGGGCCATAGATACTATATTTTGTTCATTGATGATTTTTCACGGTACACCTGGTTGTTTTTTATGCGCTCTCGCAGTGAGGTGCTTGCTATTTATCAGCGCTTTGCGGCCATGGTTCGTACTCAGTTTTCCACGCCTATTCGTGTGTTCGTGCTGATTCTGCTGGAGAGTTTATCTCCCAGCATCTGCGTGGTGTCCTTGCTGAGCAGGGCACCCTTGCGCAGTTCTCCTGTCCCGGCGCCCATGCTCAAAATGGTGTCGCCGAGCGTAAGCATCGTCATATTCTTGAGACTACCCGTGCTATGATGATTGCTTCCTCTCTCCCGCCGCATTTCTGGGCTGAGGCTGTTGCTACGTCGACTTATTAACATTCAGCCTTCTGCTGCCCTTCAAGGTGGCATTCCTCTCGAGCGTCTCTCTGGTAGCTCTCCAGACTACTCGACTCTTCGTTCATTTGGTTGTGTTTGCTATGTTCTTCTACCTCCTCGCGAACGCACCAAACTGACCGCTCAGTCTGTTGAGTGTGTTTTTCTAGGATACAGTGATGAGCATAAGGGCTATCGCTGTTGGGACCCTGTTGGTCGTCGGATGCGTATCTCTCGTGATGTCACGTTTGAAGAGACGCGACCCTTCTATCCCCGCCCCACCTCTGGTACTTACCCGGTGGATGATCTCTCTTTTCTTCTCCTTCCTGATGCACCACCCTCCGTCCCTCCTGTTTCTCCTCCTGATGTGCCCCCTCCGACTCCGGCGCCATCTTCGCCTCCTAGTTCTCCTTCCTCTTCTCTTCTGATTCAGCTGGTCCTCCTTCTCCCTTGTCTCCTTTTCCCTTCCACTATTCTCGGCGTTCTACAGTTCCGGACTCTCCGCCCGATGATCCTTCTCCCTCCTCCTCTGATGAGTTGTCTTCTGCCGATGAGTCTCCTAGTTCTCCACCTCTTCCGCCTGTTCGTCAGCGTCGTGCTCCAGACCGTTACTCTCCTAGTCAGTATGGTCTCTCTGTCGTCTCCGAGCCGACTTCTTATCGGGATGCTGAGCGTCATCCTGAATGGCAGCTTGCCATGGCTGAGGAGATCGCTGCGCTTGAGCGCACTGGCACCTGGGATCTTGTTTCTCCCCCTTCTGGTGTTCGTCCTATCACGTGTAAGTGGGTCTATAAAATTAAGACTCGCTCTGATGGATCTCTTGAGCGCTATAAAGCGCGTCTTGTGGCTCGTGGCTTTCAGCAGGAGCACGGCCGTGACTATGATGAGACTTTTGCTCCTGTGGCTCATATGACCACTGTGCGTACTCTTCTTGCTGTTGCTTCTGTTCGACGCTGGTCCGTCTCCCAGCTTGATGTTCAGAACGCTTTTCTTAATGGCGAGCTGAGTGAGGAGGTTTACATGCAGCCTCCTCCTGGGTATACTGTTCCTGATGGGATGGTTTGTCGTCTTCGACGTTCTCTCTATGGCCTGAAACAGGCACCTCGCGCCTGGTTTGAGCGCTTTGCCTCTGTGGTGACTGCTGCTGGTTTCTCTCCTAGTCTTCATGATCCAGCGCTATTTGTTCACACTTCTCCTCGTGGACGCACTCTTCTCCTTCTCTATGTTGATGACATGATCATCACTGGTGATGATCCTGAGTATATTGCCTTTGTCAAGGCTCGTCTTCGTGATCAGTTTCTTATGACTGATCTTGGTCCTCTTCGCTATTTTCTTGGCATTGAGGTTTCTTCTACTTCTGATGGCTTTTACATCTCTCAGGAGAAGTATATTCAGGATCTCCTTACTCGTGCTGCTCTTATGGATGAGCGCACTGTCGACACTCCTATGGAGCTTAATGTTAAGCTTCGTCCTACTGATGGTGATCCTCTTTCTGATCCCACACGTTATCGCCATCTTGTTGGGAGTCTTGTTTATCTTGCCGTCACTCGTCCTGATATCTCTTATCCTGTTCATATTCTGAGTCAGTTTGTCTCAGCTCCTACCACTGTTCACTATAGTCATCTTCTCCGTGTCCTTCGTTATCTTCGTGGCACGATTACTCGTCGCCTTTTCTTCCCTCGCTCCAGCTCTCTCCAGCTCCAGTGCTACTCGGATGCTACGTGGGCGAGTGATCCTTCGGATCGTCGTTCACTTTCTGCTTACTGTGTGTTTCTTGGTGGTTCGCTTGTTGCTTGGAAGACGAAGAAACAGGTAGCGGTTTCTCGTTCGAGTACTGAGGCTGAGTTGCGGGCTATGGCTTCGTTGATTGCTGAGGTGACTTGGTTACGGTGGTTGCTTGCAGATTTTGGGGTCTCTGTTACGACACCCACTCCACTTTTGTGTGACAGTACATGTGTTATCAGTATTGCACGTGATCCGGTCAAGCATGAGCTGACCAAGCATATTGGTGTTGATGCTTTTTATACACGTGCTCAGGTGCAGGATCAGGTTGTTGCGCTCCATTATGTGCCTTCAGATTTGCAGTTGGCGGATTTCTTCACAAAGGCACAAACCCGAGCGCAGCATGACTTTTTGCTCTCCAAACTCAGTGTTGTGGATCCACCATGAGTTTGAGGGGGGGTGTTAGAATATATATTGTATATTTGTATTTTCCCCACCTGTTAGGGGGTTTCCTGCATATTGCACCTGTATGTACTATATATTGTGGCCTTTGGCCCTCAGGGAATACAACAAGTCTATTTCCCTAACAGTTTCTACCTTGGAATACGGTGCTAAAGCAAAATGCATTATCCGTGCTGCTCATGCATCAACACCAAGGTACAAAATGAACCATGAAGAGTCATCTTCAATGCTCAATTCAAGGATTGCTGCCATGAACCAGTTCATATGCAAGCTCAAAAAGGAGAATGAGCAAAGAGAGAAAGAGCGCGATGAGACCCAGACTGTTCTCCGGCTAAAGGAGGAGGAGCTAGCAAAAGTAAGGGCAAAGCTCAGGCTGATAGAAGGGCAGGGTGCAGCTGCAAAGGAGGAACAGATAAACTTGAAGATCATTGAGAAAACCAAGATTCTGAAGAGTGAGCTACAGATGATGGAAGAGAAAATGCTTCGGCAGCAGCAAGAGGTCCTTGCTTTGAAGCAAAGGCTACAAGAGGTTGAGAGTGAAAAGGTGGACTCTCGTCAGCCTGTACAGCAGGATGTCATCGGGGTATATTGTTGGCACGATTATCAGAGATGTCTGCAGGAGGAGATCAGCCGACAGTGTTAGATGTGAAGGTGATAAAGGAGGATACTCGCCAGCAGGGCAAGATAAGTGAAGGTACTGAAGAGGAAGTGTGCAGAAGAAGTCAGCCTAAACCCTAAACCCTAAGTAGCCTACAACGTATTCCGTGGTCTACCTAAAATTACTAGCCAGTCTGGTTTTGCAATTCGTGATGTAACCATGCTGCATTAAGCGAGTAGCTGGACTGCAATGATGGTTATGATACATCAACTAATGGAAGGGAATGAGCGCTTCGCTATTTCTTGTTTGTCCGTGAATGTGTCAGCTACATAACAGCCTGCAAGTCGAAAACCTAAAATGGAGCCCGGGCACCATGTGCCCTTTTTTCAAAAAATCGAAGTCGACATTCTTAAGTTTCCGAAAATCAAGAAAAAATTACCGGATATAGATATTGTAGAGATCTACAACCGTGAAAATTTTCAACTCCAAATTCATTGTGTTTTGGGCTACACAAAAAAGACAAATGGATGGATCTGGGTGGTGAACAATACACACTTTCGAAAATTTGAAAATTTCTCGATTTGTCTTTCTGTAAAGCCCAAACTACGACGAAGTTTAAGGTAAAATTTTGCACGCTTGTAGGTCTCGACACTATCTACATCTGTGATTTGTTTCGTGATTTTTAGAAACTCAAAATATCATTTTCGATTTTTTTCAATTAAACAGGCTCCATGTAGTCCGAGTTCCAAAAATCCACTCTCCTTTTGTAGATGGAGCAGAGCTTCCATTAACCAGAGAGCACATCATGTTCATACTCCACTCCAGAGCACACCTGCTTGTTATAATCACGACCTACCTGGTTAACATTGAGGATTCCTTTACTCACATTTACCTTGTTGGTTTGCTTCGCTGCTTCCACCACGCCTACAGCAGGCCAACACGCGATAATTTCCCTTCGTTCCCCTTTGTAGATGGAGCAGAACTTCCATTTACCAGAGACCACATCATGTTCATATTCCACTCTAGAGCACACATGCTTGTTATAATCACGACGTACCTGGTTAACATTGAGGATTCCTTTACCCACATTTACCTTGTTTCTTTGCTTTACCGCTTCCACCACGTCTACAGCAGGGCAACACACGATAATTTCCCTTCGTTTCAGCTCAAGAATTGTGTGTCGCAGACCATGATAGTGTAGCAACACTGCATGGTCGTATTTGTGCCCCCCCCCCCCCCCCCCCCCCCCCCTTCGTTTTCGTTAGTAGAGATTCAAGTGGTTCAATATTAAGGGCTCTAACCTTTTTAGTTAAAAAATGAACTAACCCTTTCAATGACATCATTATGTTGACAAAATTAGTTCACCTTTTTAGTTTTTAACTAAAGAGGGTATAATATACCCTAATGATGACCCACTTACATCTCTACTCGTAGGATGAAATAGAAGTTAGAGTGAGAGAATATATGTGCCTTTTTTCTATGGAAAACGATTCTGTCGGCTGGTTCTAACGTCGCGATTGCTGCGTGCCAAGCAGTATGGTAGATTTGTGATTTCCGATGTGTGTCGCCCGTTATTGCCGTGAACAAGCACACGCACCACGGTACTGCTAGTAGTATCATTTCACGTGTATGGTTATTTTATGAAAAAGAGAATAGATCCAGCCTCTGCGTCGAGCTATGCACACGGCCATTTTTTCTGGAGTTTAAAATATCAAAGGGTACAGTTCATGTATCACTCAAGATGGCCACAAAAATGAGCCACGAAAAAAAACACCAGACACTTGCGTAATCTATTAAAATGCCGCAAACCAGTCTGGTTGAAGATAGCTTGTGCGACTGCCCCAGACGGCTGCATCCATATCCAAAAGCTCCCGCTGCCCCACTGGAAGAAGCATGAACCACATATGGATCCAATTACAAGACCCTATGGATAACCTACAAAGATGTAACATTTCCATTCATGTTAAAAACCAGACCATTCCGAGAATTTCAAATAGGCCATAACAACGCGAAACGAATCTGCGTTTTTTCTTTTGATCAACTCGGTTAACCAATTTTTAAACATATTCGTGATATTGGTCGGTGGTGCAAGACTGAAAGTAAACTCTACTATCCTTCAAATAAGACGAGTATAAGGGACAAGTAATAAATAGATGGTGAATAGATTCTTCAGAATCTATTAGCAAGGTTATCCTTAATCAATAACACCCTTCTATATTGAAACCAAATAAAGATTTTTCTCTTTAGTGGCACCTTTATTATCCATAAGTACTTACAGAAATACATAATATGACCATTCAGCAAGTCCGCATACATTAGTTCACCGTGAAAGAACCTGAAGTTGTGAGGTTCCACACAAATGAGTTGTTCTTGTGATAGATGAACATTCATCAACCGTTAAACTAAGTTTACAAACTATTCTACTTGTTTCCGGTTAAAGAACGTATAAATCCAATATTTAAAGAAACCTGAGCTTACACTATGGCAACCAAAACACTTTTCTGGTGCACAGTGTTATAAAGAGAGAAATATTGTTGAGCTAGAGACGTACTCCCTAACCAAGTATCCTCGCAAAATTAGTTCTTCGTACCATCACCTAGTATAAAATACATTCACCTACAAAACTCATCCCTCACACCCATGAGTCACGTCCGAAAGGGAGAGCTAGTGACTTGAGATAGAGTTTCATTGTGAAGATATTTATTCTGGAGTAACTTTTCACACATACCTTTCTGATTCAAAAGTTTATAAAGTCATTTGCTTGGTAAACATATTTTTTAACTCAATTACCTTGACTCCAAACCCTCTGGTCTTTGGGACGGTAAATCATATTACAATTAGTCAATCGATATTTCTTGTTAAGAGAAGCTAAACACGGTTTGAATGATTTCATGCAAGACGACTAACCCCTCTAGAATATGCCTCCCAGGTCTAAACATAGTTTGGGTAGGCTTAATTACCTTTGAGGCAACCCCGGTAAACCTAACCTTCATAAGATTTTCAAACTCACATTCCAAAGAGAATTTGGTCTGTATTGCTGTATTTGGACGGTGTTTTTTGGGTAACAATGTGATCACACCAAAGTTAAGCTTATAGAGAGGTAGCTCTCCGGCTTGCAATTATACAAACATGGCCATTAAATCATTTTTCATATTTTTCTAAAATTCTTGATAAAAGTCCACATGAAACCCGTCCAGTCCCACAAATTTTATTATGTTCCATATGAGATACGGCTTCATGTACTTCCTTCTCTCTTAAGTCAGCAGATAAAATACTATTCTCCCATGACAATATTACGGATTGTCATTGATATGACCATCGTCCAAAGAGAAATTGTTTAGAGAAGGTTCCCCAGACAACTCCTTATAATAAACTTTTAGATTTTTCTTCTCCTGCACTTGTCTCGTCATCTAGTTCAATTTGAAAAAAAAATTCTTTTCTTGCTTACCATTCGCTATAAGGTGGAAATATTCCGTATTATTTCCGCCTTCCTGCAGAACCTTGACTTTGGCGCATTGAGCCCATTAGCCTCTTCATCATGTCCAATTTACGTTGTTTTTCATTCGCATTCCTCAGCGCCTCCCTTTCAGATGCAGTTAAAGGGACGAGTTCAGCCTTAATATCGAGCTCATCAATAGTTCGGCTCAAATGTTCTTTCTATTTCTTCTTTTTTTGACCATGCTACCGTAGGGGTGTACTTTTCATATAATAAGAGGAAAAAGAGTGTTCAAAGTCACATGACAAAAAAAATAAGAAAAGAAAATGGTCAAAACAGGATCACCCAGTAAAGAGAAAATCTAGAAAGGTAGACTAGAGATCGAGTCTATAAGGGGCTGAACCAAAGAGGTTTGAACTCTAAACCAATGAAACTGCAACTACTGTTTGAAACATGCCTTCAAGCGATCCAGAGAAGGGTATTAAAGATGAACTCTTGAGCTCCTAAGAATGCATCTAAGGTGTCTAGTCTTATTCGGCCATCTATCAATTGGAGTCGCACCTTTAGATACAGAATACCATTTGGCGTCTCAATTAAATCATAAAACCCCTCTTGTCGTAACCAAGATAGTTCGAATGAAAACTGGGCCTTGTTACCCAAGTGAGCATGTTCACCTGAGTCGATCAACCATGGTGTATGGTCCGACCCCAACCTCGTTAGAGCATGAACCGTTTGTAGTGATTTTTTTGCTCTCATTCGACACTATCTAGGACTCTATTTAGCTTTCAGGATAGTTATGTGATTGGCCCATGTGAATTGCCTGGCTGAGAGAACAATTTCTTTTAAGCCAAGACTTCTAATATCACTAACACAAAGGACCATCTTGCATTAAAGTTGTTATTATCCTTTTGTAGTCGTCGTATAATATTAAAGTTTGCCCCTAGCATCATAGGAAGAGATTGAGTTTCACACATACGAACCAGTTCAGCGAGGAACCTAGGTTTCTTACTATCTTGGGCAGCACGATACCGCCACAAATACCCACTCGAAACCATCCCTTTTAGTTCGAGACATAAGCAAAATCTTATTTCAACTTTTTTTGACAACAAGAGACATCAAACTTATGCCAATTAGAACGCCTCCCCACATCCCATCAGGTGGTACACAGAATCACAAATAATCAATTTCCGTCTGAAGAATGTTTTAAGAAATGAATGGCAAAATTAGACCTTCATGTCTCTAGTAAAACAATAAATTCCAATTTATGTCCACGAATAGTTTCTTGAATAAACAGATCTTACGGGGATGGTCCTGCAACCACTCACTCTTCCAAACCACAATTCATCTACGTGTATGTTTTTCAATTTTAAATCTAGAACTCATTCTAACCTTAGAGTAATAATAATCTTTATTTTTGGGGGAATGTGTGACTTTCTCACTTGGAAGAGGATGATCTGTATGATCTCCCAAGCCCTTATTTTCTTTCTCAGTTAAGTCCTCACAAGTCACAAAGAATTGAAATCTTGATGACAAACAAGCTCTGTGGGTCATCTTTCACATTGTTTCTTATTATTCTGCAACATACACATAGATGAATTAGGCAGTGGCTTAGTGGCAAGGGTTGCAGTGGCATACCCTGCGCCCAGGGTTCGACTCCCATCGGGAGCGAATTTTTGGTGCCTCACACGGGTGGGATTCTACTATAAAAATCCTTGGTGCTAGTGCTCATGGATCTCATTTTTTTAAAAATTCTGCAACATAGTAAGAGTTGTAGTTCCACATCCTTAATATTTTTAATAGAAAAAATCGGCTAGGCCAGTCCACATCCTTAATTATAGAGGACGAAACAGAGGACGAAACACCTATCCTATTAGCTCTATGCACTATTTCATCCTCTGTAATTAGATTGAAGTTTAGTACTTGAAGTTGATGGAGAATCACAAAATTGCACAACTCGTATCGCCCTATCCATTTCAGTATCATCCGCATGTGGTTGCACTCGAATATGGTCACTTGAGCGCAGCCCCATCCGAGCCACATCAAGAATACCGCATTTGGTTGCATTATACACAATAACCCTCTGTGGTTGTCCCACTTAAATTGTTAATCCAGGACCACCCAACGAAGCACACCCACAGTATCATCACCTGAGAGTGTTCCTCCAGACACCGTAATCCTGCCTATCTGGCTTAGGACATCGAGTGAGGTACCTCGATAAACACCAACTCCTCATGAGCATACACAAAAACCGACATGACAGGTTTTGGGGCCAAATGAATAGGACAATCGACACTAACCTGATCAGCAGATTCACAAAAGTCACATAAGACCGTTGTGCAATCAATCAAATAATGTCCAAGAACCCGTAATGAAAACACTTAACTTTATCTATACTAGCCCGGGAGCGACTCTTGGATCGAAAAGAGGCTGCTGGACTGGACCACGGCTGAAACTGCCAGGCACGAACTAAAAGCTGGGCTCAGGGATTCCCGAGTCAAACGACTACCATACATAGCATAGAGCTGGAAGCTGCACTGCACGGATTCTCTGACTTTATCCCTCTAACTTTTCTGTGACTTTGAGTCACTGGTGAGTGGGGCCCACCAGATGTGGAGCCCACCTGTCAATGCCCCAAAGTCAGGCTGGGCTAAGTCAGAGAATCCCCACCGACCCGGGAGCTTCGAGACTACAGCAAAAAAAAAAAAAAAACTGTTTAAGATGCGTGTAGCGAGCCTTGATGCTTGCCACTGAATAATCACAACGAAAGATGAATGTAACTAACTATATGAACGTAGGGCGCACATAGAGGGGAAATGAAAACAAAAAGGAAATATGTTCGTGATGAATAACCATGGCCCCGCGCCCTCTCCAGAGTCCAATGCGAGCGTGCATTGCTGTGATGGCGGAAACAAATACAGATGTTAAGTCAATCTAATCTCGGACAAGCTCAGCTAAAAATAATTCTTGGACAAGCTGGCAAGTGGTGGTGAGCGTTGAGATCCAAAAGCTCCAACGGCTCCCACATGCCCAGATGAAATTTAAAACGAACCCAAATTTTATTGGATTTATTGCAGCCGACATGCCGCATCTAGTGTCAAAGTCCAACCTAACCCACATCTGGTGTAAACTGATGGCACGACTGAGCTTCAAATTTCACCATCTCAACAGTTCGCACAAAGCCACAAACTCAAATACGATTAAGGGAAAAATTTCAGAAGAACAATAAATATCCACGGGTAGATCATCTCGACAACAAATTAATCCAAGCACACATAAAGGCAATTTTTTATTGTTGTAAAAGCCAGTATTTTGAAACAACCATAAATAATTCAAAATAAAAATAACTAAAATTTACAAATAATCTCAAAAATATCAGAAAATGACTAATTACCAAAAAAATCTTCAGGAAAATCCCAAGTAATTCGAAAAATATGGAAAAATAGAAAAATGTATTCCCTCTGATCCACAATAACTGTCGGGACCTGTATATGTATTTTATACTATGGTAGTACAATCCCCACGACACTTTTACTGGATCGGAGGTAGTAACTGATTGGTCACTGTTTTTTTTTTTGCTTTATCGGGCCAAGAGGTCAATCTGAAAATTTAACACAATTAAATGTTTACCACATTGTATCCCACTTACTAAATATAACAAAGGTAACTATATCGTTGTATTAGGTGAATTATTAATGAAAAAATATGGCTAGTTGCATGTACTAAGGGAGGTATGTGGAATGCATTTTATGATTTCCCTTCCTTTTGTTTCTAGAAACTCAACACTCAATTACCATACTATTTGGATTATTGGTATGTATTGCTCTATCATCCATATAGCTTTTATTACTGTCAGCAAACTCAACACTTAGTCACAATGCTATTGGATCATTACTATATAAAATGGCAGTAGAGGCGGCTCGAGGAGAAAGGTAGCGATTGTTGGTTAAGCAACTCTTTTATAATTCGTGACAAGTTGAATGACCCTAGAGATAAAGAGCTTGTGTGCCATGTGAAGAGGAGAGTTGTTGACCATGAATAGCGGACAAGGAAGCGGTCGGGCAATGGAGGAGGAATCCAGTCATCTAGGGCTCGTCGAAGGAGATGGAGCAAGAAAGGGAGAAGAGACATATCTCTTAGTTTATTTTAAGAAGATTATAAAAGAGAGGGGAGAAAGACGAAAGGGTGGTAAGGTTAGAAGTTTAGAGTACGATCGACTACATCCGACAATGGGGGTGCAACCGGTTACAAAATATACTCACTGCTCCTCACATCTAATGGCACACACAGATAAATCAGGTGCACGTCAGATGAACGTTCCCTTTTTAATACGACATATGACAAAATTGCACATAACACCAAGGGTTGGTGCAAAAGTTGCACAAAACACAAAACAAAACACTTGTTGCAGCAAACCCCAAGTTTTCTGTATAAAACTTTGCAGCCAGCCACGAGACACTTTGATTGGAATTTGTGAAGTGCCGTGAGGCTTAACCGAACTTGTAAACTCTTATGATATACATGCTGTTATATTGGAACTAGTTGATGCTCTCTATAATTTTTGTACAGCTATGCTGCCAATTTTGACGTGTATAATCTACATATTTTGTACAGTTATGCTGCCCATTTTTAAATTTTTAATTCTCAAAAGATTGTCCTATTTTTTTGGTATACGGTATAATTTTTTGGTATATGGTAAAAAATTCAGCCTCACATGTCAGATACGTATTAGAGTCTCTAAATCAGTTATTTGGGCTGGTTGCAACTGATTAGATAAGAACCTGGGATTTGCTGCAACAAGTGGTTTGATTCTGTGTTTTGTGCAACAAACGCACCAAACAGTGCAATTCTCTCACGACAGATACAAAACCATCACTTCGATGATAAACATCCAGAAAGAAGAAGATTCAAAAGAAAGGCATACTTTATTTCAAAAGAAACCCACTTTATATCATTTCCCAGAAAACTCAGATCAAACAAGTCCAGTCTGTCTTCCTCCTCCATCTCCATTCTGCTCTACCACCACCATCTCCCAACCTCCCTGCGAATCCAAACCCTTGAGCTATCTCTCGCGCCGCCGAGCTGCCTCGAATGCTCCCGGCCTGGCATCCGCTGCTGTACGCGTGCACCTTCCGCGACAGCACCGTCGTCGCCGAGCTCACTCACGACCCGGACGCCGGGGGGCCCGGCACCCACGACCTGCCGGCGCTCGCCGCCGCGCTCGCTGCCTCGGCGCCTCCGCACCACCAGTACGTCACCCACTCCGCGGCGGGGCGCGCGCACGCGCTCCTCCTCGCCCCGCCGCTCGCGCTCGCCGCGGTCTCGCTCGCGCCGCAGCTCCCGGCGTCTCACCTCCTGCTCTTCCTCCGCCGCCTGCGATGCCTCCCCGAGTTCAGGATGCGGGACGAGATGGCGCGCCTCGCGCTCCGCCTGCCCTTCCCCGACGAGGGGGCGCTCGCGCGCGAGGCCGCCGATGTCGCCGCCGCTGAGGCCGAGGCGGAGGAGGCCACGCGGAGGGAGGCTGAGCTCGCGCGGGGCACGCCCAAGAGGGACCGTGGAGCTCGCGGCGGCGCCGGGCGGGCGTGGAGGCGCCAGCTCTGGCTGATCATCCTCGCGGATCTCGTGATCCTCGGTATACTCTTGGCGGCATGGCTCGTTGTGTGCAGGGGTTTCAGCTGCATTGGCCGCTAAATAGGCAAAAAAGGTACAGACTGACATCCCTAGTGCACGCCATCTGTATCTAGCTTTATTGGTTCCAATGTGGAGAGTATAGACTGTAGAGCAAGAACCATGGTTTGGATGGGAGGGTGGAGACTAACAGAGCACAGTGAGTTAGTATGAATAAACAGTAATTGTGAATTTGAATTAGTAAAGGCTGAACAAAACCGTGGCCTGAATCTGTTCTACGAGAGGGAGAGTCAAGAGTGTGTGTTGAGCCGTTGAGGGTGTGAGAATCAGGGCGCAGTTGTGGGATGGCTGCAACCTGCAAGGATGGTCATGAAATGCTAAGATGGCAAACAATGTGTGCAAATCGCGGATCCTTCTTTTATCTCTTGTTGCACGTAGATATACAAATTCGTTGCATCTCTTGCTTGGCTGTTTGTATTTCCCGAGAACATCATGCTGTTTTCTTTTTACATCAAGTAGCTGAGGAGGCATACCCCGCAAAAAAAAGTAGCTGAGGAGGCATTGCTCAAAGTTGCCAGGGTTGGGCTTCTAGATTTAAGTCAAGTATATAGTGAGGCCTTTTTTTTTACTTTTCTAAATTAATTTCGTTGAAACTTTTTATACAATCTTTGCTTAGTTCAGCATGGTATCAAATTTAGTTAGTTTATGTTACCCATTTTATGCAGCTAATATAACATCGATAATATTTGCTTATAACATGTGATGAGAACAGAAGAAGAAGGTATAGAGATAACAAAGTACCAGTTTGGATTATTATTAGTAGTAATTTTACTATTCAATCCTTATATGGTACACTGGAGCTGAGGAGGATCATGATCCTGAAGGATCCTATGATAATTGTATAAAGATTCTATAAAATCCTGATCCAGATTGTGTAGCCTATTTGGACTGTCACCCTATACTCAGTATAGTGATCCTGGTGAATGTGTCTGCTACATGTCTTGCCAAGAGCTTTAGGTGGACTAGAACACGGAAGGTTAAGTGCGTATGTCTTGCAGCTATTCTGTCGCGATCAGCAGCAAAACTGATGCTGGCTTGTGTAGATATAGGCTCCTTTCTCAAGTCTGAACATCCACCGTCAGTTATCTGGGTATTGTGATGGAGAAGTTGTCCATTCACAAGCTTTTTACACCTGCCTAGATCCCAGCTTCTGATAGCATCTTCCTAGTTTCTGGACATGATGAAACTGATGCCAACTGAATAGGGGAACAGCACACATGAGTGCAAGGTGGGTCTCCTTCCCTGTTCTGTTTTGCAGGCTTACCTCTTGCAACGTGGCAAGCCAAACTTTAAACGTTAGTGCAGGGTAGGATGGCCTGGTAATGTTTGCAGCTTCTAGACCGCTTCCAAACTGGAGCAAAAGGAACGTTGGTGAGGTGGCACTGGTTGATTTTAGTGCTAAGGTGAACCTGGCAAAGGAGTTGTGTGATGGGGTGAGAGCTAGCAGAGCACATGAAATGTGATTGCTACACTGAATCTGCTGTAAGAGCTACTATTAAGATGCACGTTAAAATCATCCTCTTATTATCAGTTTTTTTTTCTGAAAAGGAGGTTATAACCCATAGCCTCTGCATCAAAATGATGCGCACAGCCTTTTTTTATTAATATTATAAGTAGTCCTCAGTACGAATTTTTGGTAATGCCATGATATGGTGTTTCAGTTATTTTAATATGTTGATATTTGTCCAGTTGACTTTATTCTGTTGAGTGGATGATTCAGTCGGTTGCATTTTGGGCATGTTCGGTTGTTAGCCACACTTCCAAAAGATGTGACCACTTTTCATGGCTGCACAGTTTAGAGAAAAGGTGTGTTAAACATTGGCTATCAACTAAACACACCCTTGCACCGCTGGTATATCTAGTAATCTGGTAATACGTGTGTACATGTAGGTTATAATTTGCTTCTTTGCGACTAAAGGGTCAACTCTTCTGGTGATACAGTATAACTTCTTTTGCGGAGAAATGAAAGAAAATGTAAGCCAACAAATGCAATCAACAGAGATACAAAGCAGTCCATCCTGACTTCAACTGAATCAGTGATAATTCCCAAGATCGAAAGTCTCCCAAAGAGAGCATAAGATGCTTAATCTAAAGTTTTTTTTAAAAGATGCTTAATCAGTCCTAATGTTTTAGAATCAGGTTGGTACTCCTTTGTAGTCCATTTAGCTGCAGGGTATATTTGTTTTCATGACCTCACTTTTTCTTTGAGAGTTTTCTTAATTAGAATCACATGGAATCTTCTGGTTCCTATTTATTCTAATCTCAACTTTATTTTAATCTAGTTTGTGTATAAAATATGCAGATATATCATTTCTTGACGGAGGTTTCTAGGTGTCCAGTTAGGAGGAACATAATGAAGGAGTGATTTGTGCAAACTTAGCTATTCATGATTTAGTATTAGCACTTCAAATCAGAAAGCCCGGAAATAAAAAACTATAATGTCTGTACTATTACCTAATAATTTTATTGAATACACTATGCAAGTAAACTTTATTTGCACCATAATAAATCATGGCTTGCCGTGGTTTGTGCTGTACTACATATATCTAGCTAACAATGTGACACAAACTAGTACTCTCTCTGTTTATTTTTATAAGACGTTTTGACAAGCTAGTTCAGCTTGCCAAAACGTCTTATAAAAATGAAAAGAGGGAGTAGATTTGTTCTAGCATATGCTGCACTCGTCGTAGCGTGTCTATAATGCTCATTTGACTGCTGCCTACTATACTAACGGACAAGCATAGCCACTCAACAGACCCCCACAGCCTCAGTTGTCGCCGAAACAATTGTAACTGACACACTTATACCTTGTGTTATGCACATGTTTGAGAAAGATAAACCTAGTTCCTACAACCACTTAGGTTCACCAATTCCTGGGCCAGCACTTCAGAGGATTAGGGGCGTGCACCCTTGAAGACATCTTTGTGTATCTGCGTCCACTTGTCATATTACTCATGCTGCCTTTTCTACTTATTTAAATCCTGCGTAACATATGATGCTTTTAGACCTGGTCCATGTGTTGCATATAGGATATATGATCAAGTCCAGAGGCGGAAACATCTTCCCTCTAACAAACATTTCATAATTATTGGTTTGCGGCTTCTAAAAGTAAGCAAGCCATAGCTCATCTTGTGGCATGACAGGGTTCAGTACTCTCCTTGGAATTCATGTTTTGTGATTCGTCAACTAATGTTAATACCACATATATATGGTGTATGGTACTTGAACACATCTAAACTAGACATGGCTGTTAATTATGCATATCATATCTTTACAACTATACCTATGCACAATAGGAAATAAGCAAAGCAGCAAACAGTTAGCTGTTTATGTCAAATATTATAGCAGTATATTATTGGCTGTTCGATGCTTCCCTTATTGGGTTGAGGTTAGGTGTTGCTTTTAGTTTGATAGTTTGCATCACCGTGCATCGGAAATTTGATACATAGAGACATGTATCAGCCGTATGTCAGAGCCATGTCCAATATCGGGAACAGAGATTTTGTGCAGTGTCGGTGCAACTGAAGATTGGATTAGCTAGCTAATTTAAAAGAATCGTCTCATTGTGTAAAACTGTTGACCATCTTTATGCACGAACCGATCAACAGTTCTTATTGGGTTGCATTAATTTAATTAAGACTAGATTTGATATGTGCTGTAGATAAGGAGTCTGTATTCTTACATAGCAGTTTGCATGTACATGCAGGTATTTGGAACTAATAGCAACAGTTTGTGCTTGATTGATTCTTTCAATTTTGTCCTTATTTGTATTTGTGTACACATCTCCCTTAACAATGCTCGCGATCGTGAGTATGCAAAATTTATGAAGTATTTATTGCATATTGTTCTTGTTTGTTATTTCTCCTGATGCTTCATTAATTATAATTTTTTTACTGCCAAAACCGAACGCATCCAGGGTTCCACCACACATTTAATCTGTTTTGTACCATACGCCAGCGCTGCCAGAATTTTGACTGAGGAGATGACACGAAGTTGTCATGATTAATTTGGTTCTTTAAGGAAGTGAGAATATAATGCAATACTTTTGGATTAAAAAAATATTTGAATGAAAGATGTTAAGAGTTCAGAAAGGAACCTTGTTTGAATTGAATTTTCTTACCATTGTACCTTATTTCTTATCTTCTTTTTTTCCTCTGTAGGCTGCCCAAATTTCAAGTGAAAATATGGAGGTTATTTACAGAGCTGTTTGTCCTGGTGCATGATTAATCGAAACTGATGGTGATCTCATCATAGCGTAGACAAAATCCAGCAAGATTTCCAAAGCAAAGGGAAGGCACTCAACACCCACAGTTACACCTCCCTGGTTGTATGGAACATCTTTGAAAAACGAAGCCGAATGATCTTGATAGACTTCTTAAGTTTGAATTTGTTGGTTTGGTTGTTGAGGACATCTGTACACCTAGCGTAATTTGTTTGTTCATTTTTCTATACAAAGCAAATGGTTTTTTTCTTTTGCCACTGTGGTCTTGTTTTCGCCGGTCTGGCAAGGACAGACTGATACATCTGAATCTACAGTCATTACCTCTCACAGTGCCCATGTTTTCTTTGTTTATCTCTGCTTTGTTGCAAGTGCTCTGGTCATGTAGTTGCTCCTTGATTTAAGAACAGTGTATTGCATTGAACATTGATGGGAACTGTACGCAATTGTTGAAGGCCAATTCCCTTCACCAGTACCAGTACCAGTACTGATAGTAAACGAGAATGCAATACTCTGCAACCATCATATTAGTATATGGGCTTTGTGCATTGGCTTGTACTGTTGGTGATCCGGAGAGCTAAATACCCTCTTTCTTTCTTGCACCTGGTTATTTGAGATGGACTACACTTGTATCACAAAAATACCGTTCTTTCGACTTCCAGAGTTCAACATTATGTTTTAACAACTTGGTGTGGTGTGGATAACTGTCATCGATCATTTGCTCCTGTGTGCAAGACTTTGTCCATGGAGAACAATCATGTTCTCAATCTGCCTGTATCATCGTTGAGCCGTGGTCGTGCTAGTATTCTTTGTATCTGCATCGTCCCAATTTTATCGGATCTCTGACGAGATCAACTCTGTCGGCATCCACCGTGATATTCAGCTGAACCACTTCACATCTCTTTGCAGACCAATCTATTGCAGTGATGGCACGAGTGCCAGTGACGAGTCCACGGCATGGCACCCTGCTGGTAAGGCCAAGAATGAATGCATGCTTGGTCCTTCCAAGGCCAGGAAGATAGAAACGGCAACGCCGGGTGCCCGCTTTACACCGGTCAGTTGGCACTGTCATTTCAGATGTCCAGAACGAGCTCGGCAAGCGCACATTGCCAATGTCTCCAACAGGTAACCGGATCCTTCAAATCAGAATCCAGGGAGGGAAAATCGGCGTCGTTTCTCTGCCTGGTTTCCCATCAGGTCAGCTCTCACACCTAACGCTGGGGGTGCTGCACATGCTGCAGGCACATTTCCATCCCAGGCTTGAATTCAGTTCTAGATCCTACATGGAGCAGGCTTTTCACTCCCTTATCTGCTGCACCTGTGTGTACTCATGCTCAATTGCTCGTGCACATGCAGCAACAGTGGTCTCTTCGTCGGTCAGTCGGTCGATAAGATCGGCTGCGTAGGGACTGGATTCAGCAAGGTAGCCCGCCTCATGTACCGTCGCCGTCGATCTCCGGTGCAGTGGCAGGGGCAGAAGCTGGTTGCCAAGAAAGATCTCCTCACGGTTAACTATTTCCGTTTGTTTGTTTGTTTGCATGTCCCTAGCAAGCATAGGTTAGGACTTGAGAACTGGGCCCAAGTGCAATGTGTGAGTGTGCAGACAGTGTTGGATCCAACATTCAGAATCCTGGCAATTAACAAGATGGTAGGGCTTCAATTTGGCGTCGCAGCGTCCAATGGGTTCCTCTATGCTTATCAGCATCCACTGCAGGGGGTCTACTGATGATAAACTTGAGCTCAAAACATACCCATTAGGAACCAAAACATAAAATATAGGTTGGAAGAAACAGCTGTGGAAGGCGCGAACAAAAGCATAACCCGCTTTATTCGGGCGCGCAAAAAAAAAACTGCAGTTCTAGAATGAAAATATGTAGGAAAGGAGGAACCCACTGTGTGCCGACAAGTGGAACGATGTCAAAAGCCTTAAGCCATCCTTTAGTGGTCATAGATGCAAATGCCCTGTATTACATAGAGCCTAACCAAAGCTTATTTCATGCTTCTTTCTCCTCCTTAGTTTATATTTTTCAAGCCCTCTCCACTAGCCAGCCCTTTTGGCCATATAATTATCTTGTACCACGCCAAACACTTTGCCTAATGCTCGCATGTAGTATGCATCACTGATGAAGAAGCATCCCCAAATCAGAGCTCACTGGATTGGAGAATCGATCGACAGTATGAACGCTTGGCATTTTATTCTGTCGGAATTGCGAGAAGAGATTAGTTTAGTGGCAGTTGAGAGTAAGTGCTTGCTGCTTTGAATCAAGAATGTGATCTCTGTTATGATAGCCGTATGAAATATACAGTCTAAGATGTAGGGAGGGAACAGATTAGGAGGAACTAGGAGGCAGCATGGAAAATTCACGGTGGATTGGAGCGAGGTGCAAACTATTTTCTGTTTTGCCAAGTGGAGCTTGATTGGCACAGGAAATACGGTCAAGATTGGTAGAACAAGTTGCAGGGCATATTCTTTTGCCAATCCTATAGGAGGTCCCTTCACCCTTAGGCTCATTTATTAATTTTATTGCCTGTCAATTCATGGCTTAGGAGAAGCCATTAGGCTGTCTAAAGAATGCATGCTTTACCTCAAAGCTTAAAAAAGTAGATAACACTGACATCCTTTCTTCCAAGACTTGAAGTCAATCTAAATCATAGATGCCAAAATAGTCACTAAACTAGTAATTTAGCTGTACAAGCTTTCCTGTACATAGTAGTCTTGTCTGAATGATACTTGGACAGTTGGTGAGAAATTACATCAGAATTGCACAACTCTACTGAATATATTGTGTTGCTTCTCTGAAATGTCCATTTCACCCTATATTCAGATACGAAGGGACCCACAGTGAAGTTCTTTATATTCTACTATAATATTGTTCTACTTCGGAAAGACCAATGCCATTGCGGGGTACAACTTTGAACCACTCCTAAGCAATGACTGCTATCCTTGTTTCTGACATTTTTGTGTGTTTTTGTTAGTCAATCTCGACACATTTTCGTTATCATAAGAACACATTAAATAGAAGCCAATATTGTTCCCCATATGCCAATGCATTGATGTGCACAAATGCCTATATAGGTGGCAACTGAACTGTTCCATTTAGTTCAGCTAAGGTCTGTGTCATGCGTCAGTGAGCATAGTACACAGCACTTTAATTAAACAACCATTATGGTGGTTACAAACTACCATCATCCAGATTAGATTTAAGATGGGGGACCAAGACATTGCCGGATACAGGGCAGGAAAATTCCCGTACAAACCCATGGCAAACGACAATCCGAGCAGCATAACAGCATTTGTTACTATTTGTTAATCACCAAGTGGGAGTGTTTATTTCTTGGGATTGTTGTGATGCAATTGCTGCTTGTGTAGACCTTGAATTGGCTCTCTACAGTCTCGTGGTTTGCCTACCACATGGATGATTTGGCTTTGGCAACAGCTAATCATGATGGAATTGCAGATAAACTTCTTCAGTTGATTACTTAGTCCCTCTGGTCCGCTACATGTGAGCGACAAAGATCCCTAGGGCATCTCGGACCAATTTTTGTTTAATTTTAGCGAATTGTCATGTGTCTATTCAATATGTATGCATGAGGTGTATTTATATAGCTCTTATGTAGTATTTTCTTGTGACGGCGATGCTTCCGCGACACGGGGGAGTTGCTATGTGCTAATGTTTGTTTCCTAGTGAAGTGTTGTTCCCTTCATCCGGTTTTACAAGCATATTGATATACAGATTACTTGTTACAATTTTTTCACAAGCAGGTCAAACCCTCGAACTTTTTTGTCCTCTCATATCTTGCTTATGGCACCCATGAGCCAATTCGTCCTATCATAACGTACTAAAGCGATACCGAAAACGAGAAGGGCCTCTACAATTCACATGATTTTGAATCATAAATACTAGAAAACCAAAACTATGATCATCTGGTGGTAATTATAAATGTTCTACGTATAGCCTGGCAGGTGAATTGCACTATATGTCATGTCAACATTATCTCATCATTAGTAGTGTTGAGGGCATATGACTAGGAAAATATAAAGGTGAAATGGCCGTTCCTCCTACAGACTCTGAGAATGAAAGGCTTCTCAGATGAGTGGTGTACTTTGATTCATAATTTTGTTTCTGGGGTAGCTAAAAGTCAATGATGACGTCGGCCGCTACTTCCAAACAAAAAAGAGATTAAGACAAGGTGATCCTCTATCGCCTATACTATTTAATATAGTGGCGAATATGTTGACGATCATGATTGAACGAGAAAAGATAGATGGCCAAATTGAAGGAGTAATCCCTCACCTAGTTGATGGGGGATTATCTATACTTCAATATGCAGACGATACAATCCTCTTCATGAAACATGATCTAGATAAAGCTGCGAATCTGAAATTGATATTATCAGCATTCGAGCAATTATCGGGATTGAAAATAAATTTCCACAAGTGAATTGTTTTGCTTCGGTGACGCTCAAGAAGCAGCTGCTCAATATGCCGATATATTTGGCTGTGGGCAAGGTCAATTTTCCAATAACGTATCTTGGAATACCAATACACTATCGGAAATTGACTAATGCGAAATGGAGACACGTCGAGGAACGTCTTCAAGTAAGGCTATCTAGTTGGAGAGGAAAATTGCTGTCTCTTGGTGGGAGGTTGGTTCTCATTAATTCGGTACTGACAAACATGGTACTGTATATGATATCCTTCTTCCAAATACCAAAAGGGGTCTTGCATAAATTGGATTACTTCCGATCAAGATTCTTTTGGCAAGGAGATGGTGAGAAAAAGAAGTATCGACTGGCTAAATGGAATGTTGTTTGTCGGCCTAAAGATGAGGGAGGGCTGGGTATTCATGACTTAAATGTCAAGAATTCAGCCCTTCTAGGTAAGTGGCTTTTCAAGTTGCTTACCGACGATGGGATATGGCAAACGCTCCTTAAGAGAAAATTCATTGTTACAAAAGCGGTCTCACAGGTGTACTGGAAACCTGGTGATTCCCACTTTTGGGCCGGACTGATGGCGAGAAAGAAACATTTCTTTCGCTTCGGGGTATTTAATATTAAGAATGGTTCGGAGATTAGATTCTGGGAGGATAAATGGCTAGGTAATACTACCCTCCGGGATCAATATCCAGCCCTATACAATATTGTGCGTCATAAGGGAGATACCATTGCCACTGTCATGCAGTGCTGTCCCCCGAATGTGACGTTCATGCGAGATCTGATTGGGCCGAGACTAACGTCTTGGAACTCCTTGTTGGCACGGTTGACTTCGGTTCAACTCACACAAGGCCCCGATGAGTTTCGTTGGAATTTATGTGCGAATGGAAAATTCTCCGTGATTCGATGTATAGGCCATTAGTACATTCCGATGTACCAGTCGATGACAATAAAAAATAAAGCAAATGAAGATTCCACGTAAAATAAAAGTATTTACGTGGTATCTTCGTAGGGGTGTCATTCTAACAAAGGATAACCTTGTTAAACGGAATTGGCATGGAAGTATGAAGTGTATGTTTTATCCACAACAAGAGACAATAAAACACTTATTCTTCGAGTGTAGTTTCGCACGTTCTATATGGTCAGCCATCCTGATAGCGTCTAATTTATATCAACCAAAGTCCGTTGCTAATGTTTTTGGCAACTGGCTACATGGGATTGATAAAAAGTATAAAACCGTTATTAGGGTGGGAGCGATAGCCGTTATATGGTCGCTTTGGCTAAGTAGAAATGACAAGGTTTTCAATGATAAGGATGTTTCTCGTCTGCAGGTACTCTACAGGTGCACAAGTATTCTCCGTTCGTGGTCCACCTTACAACGGGAGAGACATCGAGGCTTCTTTACGGAGGCATGTGCACGTTTGGAAGAGGTGGCGAGGGATATTTTTACCTGACATGGATGGTCGCTTGATCGCCGGATTGGTCTCCCATAGACGTTCGCGTTCATTTTCAGGCCTGGCGATCTACTTTATTCATTTCATGATTGTAATTTGTCTAGCGCTTTACTCTTATTTTAATTTTGTACTTGGATTGCGGCTGTGTGCATTGATATGCAGAGGCCAGGTGTAATGCTTAAACTTTAAGTAATAAAGCCCTTTATCTAATTTTTTTATTAATTTGTAAGCTCACTTGAGGCAAAAGCAAGCACGGTTGTTTGATACCGTTAGTTGGTCCGACACTGCCGTTAAGGTTTTTTCAACTGTACTTTCTGAAATGGAAGTGCGCTCCATGAGCTGCTTTGCTAATCAGACTAAATAATAAACCTCCCTCGATTTACTGTAGACCTAGCCAAGCTACACTTTTGTGTGTGGTCTCATAAGTCACTTTTGGTTTGGACGTCGAATATTCTAATCAAGATGAAACATACCAAATGTAAATGGATAAATAAGAATGGACCGTTTAATTTTCGGTATAGTTGCCAATATTTGGGGTCAAATTCATTGTTATTGACCCGCAAAAATAAATCCATTGTTATTGTATAGTAGCACAGAGTCCCGGACACTTGGGTTGGCAATATCTTAATCATTTTTATTTTTATCTTTAATTTTTTTAAAGGTATACGTACATTTTAGAAGCCATCAAGTTTTCTTCCGTTAGTAAATAAGAATAATATGAATATAGTGATAATTATTATTTTCAATAGTGTATGTTCTCTCAATATAAACTTGAGGACACCTGCCAAGCCAAAATGGGTATTGTCTACAAAAACTCTAAAAATTCTGAAGCCTAGTTTGGCATTACAATATTTTAAAAACCGCGGTAACGTAAAACCTCAGCATTCCAATGCCTAGAAAATGAATACTCTAGTTATTAAAAACAAAAGTTTTCTAAGTTCGAAAAAAAGGCCAAGCCCTTTTTCTAATAGACTGCAAAAAAAAAAAAGTACTACAGGTACCACGGTTTATAAAACGGTGGTATTCCTCGACACCAAACACAACAAATTAAATTATTGAGACTATTTGTTTTCTAGAAAAAACACGGTATTCCACAAAAACTCTAAAAAAAATACTTAGCTGACAAATGCAGCCTTAGTGTTTACATTAATCATATTATATCCTTTGATTGAGTAAATTACTAATTAAATATAAAAGATCTATCTTAGAGTGCTAATTCGGGTTTTCCTTAAATTTTTGTTATATACCTTTTTTAGTTTTCGTGGATAACCAGCCAATACACATTTTTAATTGCTCGTATTCTATTTAATTCCTATATGTTGACCAAGTTATCAATATCCGCACAAGTGGCTTACATTGACAAAATAAGTTTAATATTCAAGATGAGCGATATCTATTTGCATGGTCTATGATTCTTTAGAGTGCACGCACGGTTAAATTTGTCACTCACTATTATTGTACATTACTAACTACTCGATGCACACGAGAGAGAGCTCGATTTTGTTTTTTTAAACCATACGGGTCTAAAAAAATCTTATAATTTGGCATACAACTACATATACACATTACGTACCTATGCTAGAAGTTTGGTAAAAAGAAACTTTGTACTTTGGGCCACACAAAAAAAGAAAAAGTTTGGGGGTGGGGGGACTACTATTTTCCCTTTATTGTGTCCACAATTTTGATATTATTTCATATCTTCGAATACAATTTATTTAGATAGAATCTCAGACTGGAAGCACTTACAGAAAAAGATTGTCATTGTTAGCGTCACTTACGTGCAAAATAAATTGTATTAAAAATCCACGGTAAAACCAAAAAGTCCACATTTATAAGTTTTCAAAAATCATGCAAAATACGAGTTAGGTTCTATAAACATGTGAAAATTCAAGCTCAAATTCATATTTATCTGGGAGGTATGCAAAATCAAGTTTCGTAAATACTAATGCATGTTGTTCGTCACTATTCATTGTTTTTTATATGAGCCACATGAATCTGATTTTAAACTTAAAATTTTACATGTCTATATAAATAGTACCTTTAGAACATACTCAAAAATATGCTTGTCTGATGTTTTCATTGGTTTCCACCCTAATATGGTTTGTACTCAGTGCAAAAGAGAAGGTATATGATGCAAACCAAATTCTAACTAAAACATGAGGTCCAACCTCAAAGAAAATTGCTCTTTCCATAGGATTCAATTAGACATGCCACCCCAATTTTATAGATTTCCTATTCCTATACTTTTTTATCCTATGAATCAAATGAGCCCATATTGTTGTTAATGAGACTAGAGTTTTTCATTCATTATCAACAAGCCTTTCCATTGTATCCATATGTGGTCCTATATTTGCCCTGCGGAGTGTGGATTCTTGGTGGAATCGTATGAAGACGGTCGCACGAGATATGTTCAACCGGTGTGGATGGCGATACAATTTATGATGCATAGGAGCTACGTGTTCTATTTCGTTGGTTATTCTTTGTATCCACTCTCTGTGTTATGTGATTTGTAATACCATAGGAGCTACGTGTTCTATTTCATTGGTTTCCACCCTAATATGGTTTGTACTAAGGATATTCTTCAGTGCAAAAGAGAAGGTATATGATGCAAACCAAATTCTAACTAAACTTAGATGGAAACCAAGTTGAAAAGTTTCTAAATAAGATTTTAACAAGAATATCACAATGATAGGGCTCCTTTGATTAAAAGGAATTTCATAAGATTTTTTGTAGAATATGAATCCTTAGGATTTTTTCCTACGTTGGTCGTTTGATTTGTTGGATTGAATCCTATAGGAAATAATCCCATAAGAATCTTAGTGTAAACTTCATATGAAAATAACATGAGGTCCAACCTCAAAGAAAATTGCTTTTTCCATAGGATTGAATTAGACATGTCATCCCAATTTTATATATTTCCTATTCCTATACTTTTTATCCTATGAATCAAATGAGCCCATATTGTTGTTAATGAGACTAGAGTTTTTCATTTCGTTATCAACAAGGCTTTCCATTGTATCCATATGTGGTCCTACATTTTACCCTGCGGAGTATGAATTCTTGGTGTAATCGTATGAAGACGGTCGCACGAGATATATTCAACCGGTGTGGATGGCAATACAATTTATGATGCATAGGAGCTACGTGTTTTCTCTATTTCCTTGATTATTCTTTGTATCCACTCTCTGCGTTATGTGATTTGTAATACCTGGATCATATAACTTAAAAAAAATAACCCCGTGCCTCGATTCATACATAGGCCAGAGTATTCGACCATAGATTTTTTTAAAGCATGTTTAAAAGGACGAGGGCCGGGGCAGATTAGAAAATCACTCCTCCCGTTACGTGTGCCATGCTATCGTCACTGCTCACTGTTCACACATAAAAAAAAATCAAACCGCGATTTAAATCCGTGTCCTGAGCGACGGAGACATGGGTTGCCCTGGAAAGGCCTCGGGGCCCCATGCTGCCGTGCATCCATCATCTGCTCGTCATCTTTGTTTCCTGCTTCAGTTCATTGGGAGTGGGATTTTCTACACCCAGACTCTTGCTAGCCTCTGTTATCATCCTATGGAGATTTGGGATCATGAATGTAGCAAGGGCTGGCACCTGTTCAAAAGTTAAAGAAAGGACTGCCCCTTACAAAATCTTACAGTGTCAGACAGCCGCCCCCAACTGATCCTGTGATGTACAGGTCCTTGTTGCAGCAGATAGCCTGCACGTATCTGGAGCGAGATTAAAAAAAGATTATACAGAAAGTTGCCATGAGGTATGTACTAAAAAAAATACTAGAAAATAAGGTTGCGAGGGAGTCTTTCAGCGCCTTGGTTAATGGCGTTGAGGTTGCATATCCAGATGAGATATAGGCGCCCAAAAAAGATCTAAAAAGTAGTTTTTAGGGCACCGATTTTTCCTACCATAGCAGATGATGCAAAATAGGGCATCATAAAAATTTCTGCAGATGGTAAAATAGGACACCGACCAATGTGCATATGCTACTGTTATGTTTTTATAAATTAAAAAATATGAAAACATTTCAAAAAATCTGAAAAAATTGGGAACAAACATATACAAGTTTTAAACATTGAGGAAAATTTCGGAAAGAAATAACACTTTCTGTGGTCTACGCAAAAAGACAAAATCTGGGTTTTGAAAAATGTATTTTTAAATCTCATTTCAAACACAGTTTTTTTTTCACAGACCACAAAAAGTGTCATTTTCTTCCGAAATTTTGCCAGAATGTTAAAATATTGTGTATATTTGTGTCCAATTTTTTTCAGATTTTTTTGAAGTATTTTCGTACTGTTTAGTTTTGAAAAATATAACAGGAGCATGTGCACCTGGGAGGCAAAGTGGATTTCCGACCAACTATATATGTTTTTATCTCCCCAATTGCATACATATTAAAGTAAAACATGAGCTATCGATACAATTTAAACTTTGCAAGATCAACACACATATCAACAACATATCCAATTGTACTATAACGCCAATTCAACACATTTTGAGGCCCCGTGGAGCTTGATGGCGTCCTAGCGGGGGATTGGCAGGCGTCGGCGGCACGCTGAGGCTCACCATTCCGGACGGAGTCTGACCCGCTCTTCTGCTCCCGACGATTCCTTTGGATGGTGTTCGATTTGCTCGTTACAGTGGATCAGTGAAAGGGACGAGGAGCGCCTAATCCGGCAGGGCGTTGGGGTGAGCGCACGGAGCTGACAGGATTGTGCCACAAATGCTCCTGCGCCGCATGCAAGAAGTGTGCAAGAGCTCGCTAGGCGACGGGGATGACCGGCGAACGACAACGCGGGGAGGCGCTAAGGCTGGACGGATTTGGTCGGCAACGTCAACGGCAGAGAGGCGATCAAGAGGAGCATGCGGTGGTGAAACTTCAGCTCGACAATCGGGCTTCACGAGCTGCGATTTTTGTTTTGCGGCAGTCACACGACTGCCCAAATTTGCAGCACGAGAGGTCAAATCATGCGGCTGCCCCAAAAAATTTACAGCACGATTAAGACATCCGTTAGGGCACCGTTTTTTTGTCCAAACCTTAAAAGGTTTTTTTAGCATCTACCCTATTTTGCATCATTTGTTGGAGATGCTCTTAGGGCACCTCCAACGGCCCTCCACGAACGGACGGGCCGTGTTCGTTTTTGTCCGAGTGGACACGATGCAGGATCCAAAGGCCCACCGCAAACGAACATTTGTTCGCGCGGACACTTGGCTCGCCCCAAATGTGGCCCAAATTTTGGCCACGGTTTGGGGTGGCCGTGGACAAGCCGTGTGTCTGTTCGTGTCCGCCCTGGGTCCACGCGACAGCGAGCAAGGGCCGCTTCGGCTACATCGTCGCGTCTTTTTAATGGGACCGGTGGCCAGCCCCCACTCCCACTCCCACTCCAGTCCCCACTCACGTGACACCAAACCCTAGCCCCACCCCCGTCGCCAGCCATGAAGAAGCCATCGTGGTGGAAGCCCGGTTGCCACGACAAGGAGGCCAAGAACTCCAACGCCGCCGCTCGCGCCGCGCCGCGACCGCGCACGTGTCTCCACCGAGGTGGCCCATCTCTACTGGGAGATCGCCGAGCCTCTCCCGTGGGGCGAAGTGCATCTGCCGAGGGCTGGCACCTCAACCGCCGGCGCATACTGGTGCTAGCCATTCCCCGCTCCGGGCGGGCGCGAGAGCACGAGATCCGGCGGTGTTGCTCCTTCCTGTCGCCCCACCACCTCCATGATCCGGCGTACACGGTCAACTCAGACCTTTGGGACAGGTGGTTCGAGGTGGAGCACGACCAACAGAGGGGGTCGTTCTTCGTGACTCATTGAGAGGGAGGAGGACTAGCTCCTTGACATGGAGGAGGAGGAGAACGGCCTGCACGCTAATGCCGCCATGAAGGAGGAGGCCGAGGACGTGCCCAACTGGGGCGCGTACTACGGCACCCAAGCCGCACCCGTCGCTTAGGAGCCTGAGGCCGAGGACACCGACCTCCAGGCCGCCATCGACGCCTCCAACCTAAAGAGCTGGCCATGTGGTGGGAGTTGGCCACGACACTCCACGCGTCCGCGGAGTAGGATGCGCACTGAGCCCATGGAGGACCTCCGTGGTTGTCGTGGCAGGACCACGAGCTAGGCCCTGCAGGCCTGGGCTTCGGCGTGGCCACAGGCGCCAGAGGCGCCACAGATGCCTCCTCCGGCCGCTCCACCGGCGCATCTCTACGCGCCTCCGCCCTACATCATCATCTACAATGACGACGAGGAGTAGGCCACAGCGGCGGCAACAGCAAATCCCCTCCCCCCCCCCCCCCCCCCCCTCGAACCCTGTAGGATAGGGTTCTATGTTTTTCTTTTTCTTTTAGTTATTTTGGTGGAGTTTGGCCCGTGGGGCCCTAAAAATCTATGTATATGTAGTTTGTTTGCATTTTTTTTTCAGTTTTGCGCTACCCGTTTGGTTCACCCCCCCCCCCCCCCCCCCCCCACCCCAAACGGATACGCGGTCTGCGAACCGCCCCAAAAAGACAGAAACGGACACATTTCGTGTCCGTTTTGCGGTGGGCCGTTGGAGATGCCCTTGGGCACCTTTCTCAACGGCCTTGTTCAGGGCCCTGTCTATATTCGATCCGATTGTCAAGTCATCTCTGAACCTCTACGCCTTGACCTGTGGCATTGAGCAGTGAAACCTCGATGACCTAGTGTAGGAGATTGAGCAAAATGGTAAGATCCGAAATTATTTTCCAAAGCTGTTTATTTTCGGCCAAAAAATCTATAAGGGTCAAATTTATCAATTTCACATCAAATGACGTCTAGTGTGCCCTATTAATGCAGGTTACGTTTGAGGGATTCGGCCTCATCAACCGGAGAAAAAAATTATCTCTAGATTCACGCTCTCAAAAGTGTGTATTGCTTTTTTTGTGGGAGGCGAATTCCCGTCAATAGCGATGTGTCTATGTTAATTTCGTCAACATGAAGCTCACGAGTCTTGTATGAGCGCGCTACTGATGTCGTGTGCTTATATGTACATCTAGATTTTGTTTAAAATAAAATAGTAAGGCAAAACACAAACAACCGACCCACGTGTATGCGTCCTGTTGATGGGACAACTTTGAAAGGATACCAAACTTTGTTAATGGAGTTACACTTTGACAGTGATTTGTGAAACACCAATCACAAAACCTGGGTTACATAGGTCAAAGCAAAGAAACTTATGGGCCAAAAAACAATATTGTGACATATTTACTACTCCCTTTGTTCTGAATATCGGCATCCAGATAAATCTGCGTCAACTAGTACTAAACTATATTGCTAATTTGTCTTTCTTTTTGCGAGGTGCTAATATGCTATTTCACACTGCTAGCTAGCTGAGTTTTTTTTTTTTTTTTGACAAGGAGCTCGTGTACAAGATCAACAAGTGAAAGAACACACACGCACGAACAGAGGCAAGATCGAACTCACACACAGCGAACGCAGATCCGCCGAACAGCACACCGTCTTCAAACGCCAGCAGCCGCCGGAGTCGAAGAAGGCAGCCTCACCACGCACCGGAGAAGCCAGCTGGAGCAACCTTGTTGAGCAGCCGCATGAGCCAGCTGACGCAAGCACCAGCATCTGCACGTTGAACGAGCATCGGCCTCGAGCTGCCCCTCCACCGCCATCGCCGCCTCGCGCCGGAGACGACCACGACAGCTCCGCCCATCCTCCACCGCACCCTCCGCGACCAACGACGAGGAAGAAGATCCGCCTGCAAACTCCCAGATGGATTAAGCAGAAGCACCAACTCCGCCGGAGCGGAGACTGCCGAACCCCAAAAGCACGAGCAAGCGCCGCCACCACGGCCGCCAGCTCGGGAAGAGCACGCCGCGGCTCCGGAGAGCAGCAGCCGCGCCCGCGACGGCAGATCTGCCCTGGGCCCCCGCCGGAGCGCCAGGAACAGAGGAGGGAGCTGCCGCCGCCAGAAGCCTCTCCGGCCGCGCCGCCCTCACCACAGCGCCGCCGGCAGGCCACCCACGCACACCTAGGCTATATACACGGCGGGATCCGTCGATTCCCCGTCCTCCCGCCGCCGAGCGGCCGCGGAGGGCGAGAAATCGGCCGGATCGCCGCCGGCGAGCTGGAGCGCACGGGTTCGCCCAAAAATCGCCTTCGTACACTGTCGGTGGGGAACGAAAGGGTTGGGTCGGGGTGACTGCTTTAGTTTTGCTAGCTAGCTGAGTTAACAACACGCTGAGCACAATTTGCGCCCGCCAAACAGAGGGACAGCCTATGATTGCCTCTATCCATGTGCACCATCTCATTTTATATAGCCCAACTGCACGTACGTAGCTAGCGTATCCTTTTCTACAAGAAATCGATATGGTGACCCCAGCGTGTGGGAGTCATCGATCTATTTCCAAACATTCGACGGTGAGACTGACTCACGGAGCACAAATCAATAAAATTTATTAAGTTTGGTTACTAGAGGTGTATAACCGGTCGCGAGTTCTAAAAATTAGTGATGTGTATGACACACACAAATCAGCAAAAAAATGGATACTAAGATAGTATATATTTAGCAATCTAGATGAAGAGGAGAGGTTTCCAGTTTTCGTTATAAGAATTGTATCACCTTTTTCTCCGTGGTCGATATATAAGACAATATTTTCTTATTTATTCCACGTTATCTAGACATGGCGGAAAAACATAGCATACAATAGATAATCTCTTAAGCTATGTATATTAATTATTGTTTGCATGCTTCTAAAGTTATGGGATGTTAAAATTAAGCAATAAAACATGTGAATAACATAAATCGTCTTGTACAATGATGAAAATGTCTTGTCTTGTATTTCTAAAAGATTATCTCATAGTTGAGAGAAGACAAACATCCCTTTTCAATTTCTCTCTCTTCCAAGTCAAGAATTATCTTACTTGGCATCCTTAAGATAAAACTGTTGTATATTCACAAATTAAATAAAGATAAAACTATTGTACATGACCTTGATTTTTCTTCCATGTCAAAATTTTGTCTCGTTATATTTTAGATACAAGTATGGCATGCATACATATCAACATCCATTGGGTGTGGATTTTGCATCAAATAGTGTTGCATATATAATTTCACAATGGCTATAGGTAATGAATCGTACGTGTTTGCTTGAAGCTAGCCCGACATAGCTTTTGGCTCCCACATGGAGGCGTGCGCCCTGGTAACATTTATCGACTCGAAAATGCTAAACTATCGATGCACCTTTTACAGCCTTGCAAAGCATGGATGGATGCATACATATATAATGCATGGATGGATGAAGCCTCTCACTAGAGTCACCACACGAATATTCCCCATCCAACATGTGATTGCAGGATAAGAAAAGCAAGATATGTTAGCAATAATACATGCATGGAAGATTTGGTTAGTTAGTTAATTAATTAAGTAAAGTACGAGGAGGCCACGAATGATTGAATTCCTGTTGTACATGGTAGAGGGCAGCGCTGGCAGTGATTTTCTTATTTTTGCGTTTAATTTGTCGCTCAATCAGGATTCCGTACGTGTGTAAACAGAAGGATTTTCTTGTTCTGATATGATGGTGGTGTAATGGTGTAACCTTTTGAGCACTTCAATTCCGTGTGGCTGGTGCTAAGTTGCTAACCCATTCTTATTTCTGACAATATCTGTACTCCAAAATTGAGTGTACACTTGTACCAATGCATAATCCTACCTAAGCCACGTGACCATTAAACTTATAATCACCAGATGAAAGTGATTTTGACATTGATATTTAAACCTTAAATTAATACTTTAGAAATGCTCTAATCAGACACTTTTTTGTGGGAAGATGTGATTTTATAAAACTGTACACTATGTGCATAACACATGATAATCATTGAAAAAATAAAAATAAAACACTAGTGAACCTAACAGAGTGGCTGCGGAGACAACTATCAGCCGGTATCACGACCACCACATTGCTCTTGGGTGACACAGGAACCCTAGCCGCCATGTTTCTTCGCCCCCTCCACCCCTCTCTTCTAGCCGTCACTGGCTTATAGCGCTAGGAAAAGCTGCTAGCGGCGGTGGAATGTACTCGTGTTGCGCTCTCTCGATGGGCATGGCAGGGCGCTGCAGCGGCTCGACGCCGCGGTGGTGCTTTAGCGTGTCCGGCGACAATGGAGGCGCGTTACTAGCGGCTAGGCGACGGGGTCATTCTGCGTGTGACTGGCCTGGTCTACCGCATCAATCGTGGGCATCGACTAGCTCGATGTGGTGTCTCAGAGAAGGCGGATGCGTGTCAGTCATGTTGTATAAGCGGCGTGTCGTGGCAGCAGGTGCCCTAATTTGGTGGTGGTGCATGAGAATTGGAATATGGGTAGCGGGCCTAATTCTTCAGCAGCGACAACCGCGGTCGAGTGGACGACGCAGCACGTGGAGCTTGAGATGGTGATGGCTTTCAGCTCTGTGTTGCTTTCAAGGTTGATGGCGGTATGGGATGTGCTATCTTGGATCATGGAGATTCCGAGGCCGGTGGGAGTATGGGACGCTCTTGAACCTCGAGATCAAATTCGATTTGTATTGGTAGGTACTACATAGAGTCTCTTACAGAGGTGACAAATCATGCATGTTGCTGGTGTCCCTTTGTCGCCACACGAAGTGTTTGAAAGGTGGTGTGACTGTGACTCGGAGCGAGGCAGTATGGGACGTCTCATATCTCCAATATCTCCTCCAACGGTATCCGGCTAGCAAGATGTCGTAAGCGAGTATCAGGGTGATGGAAGTGGTGGCTTCAAGTGGAAGCGCAAGATCCATGACACGAATCTGCGTCCTACCCTTGTTGAAGATGGTGGGTTGAAGCTCGAATTTTTGGATGAAATCCTAAGATCATATCGACGTAGTGCGATGACTCCTTCTTGAAGACTTATGTGGGGACCCCGGACTAGCTGTCCGAAATACCCGATTATGCTTATCACAACGATCCCGTGATCAGTCTGTCGTTGCACATAATCCGAACTGAATACCAAAGTTTACATCCATTACAATACCGAATTAAAGTCTTACACATACGGTCATTTAGACCAAGTCTTACATAGGTGCCTTCATGGGCCAAACCAGATTATTCAGCGGAAGCTACGGCGTAGTAGACATCACGTCCTAACAACAACCCGACAGGCAGCTGACTTATGAAGATCCCTAGTTCGCATAGTCAGCGCCATACTCCTCTTCGGCATAGTGCTCCTCGAAATCTGGCTAAGACAATAGCCAGAGACGAAACCAATATGAGTACAATTGGAATTGTACTCACAAACTACCCCAACTTGAACATGCACTAGTTTTATTTTTATTTCATAAGTCTTTTATTTATTGGAAACATCTCTATATCTTTGTTGAAAAAGGTAAGAAGACTTTTATAACTTTCCCCTCAGCAAAACCTCATTTTATTTACTTCTCCAAAACTCCTCCTTTTTCTGACCATAGCCCTTCATGGTCAATATTCCCCCCAACAACCTCATACCGATCCTTTGGTATAGTCGCATAAAACATTCTCCACTTCATTTTCTTTTTAAAACTCAAAACTTTGCGAAAACTTGCACATAGGTCGAAGTAGGGCCTTTCAACTGTCCATGACCGAGGACTCGGCTATTCGAATAGTTTTACACTCCGCAGAGGTAGCACGCTTTTCCCACATCCATCCGGCAACTCGTCGTGTCAGCCACGTCCCGCCATACAAGGTGTATGCGAAGTTGAGTCACCGACCATAGCCTCTCATTTGGTCATGCTAGTACATGACCCTGCCCATATGACACTTTCCATCGACACTCAGTCCAGCCTTTCGGAACCTAAGTGTGAGGACTCATAGTTTTGCCCGGCGACACAAAGGTGGCGTCTTCTATCCTCTTTCTCATTTTAGAGGACCCAGGTCAGGGGTAGGTCACCGAACCATCCCCTCATGAAACGGAGTCATCTCCGTTGTTGAGGTATCCCATACTAAAATGAGCAAACTACATGACTACACCCTTGCCCATATGTGGGTAAATGTGGTCGCACAGGGTATGGTTGATCGACGTAAGTACTAAGACACAATGTGCTTTTTATCAAAACCATCATTCTCCATTTCTCCACTTCAACACCGATATCTCGGCATAACATGATCCACCCGAGGATTTTCAAAGGAGTTTTGAATAAACAATATTTTTCTCATCCTATAGTTTTATATATACTATCTTATACTTCTACATAGGGTGGCAAAATAGTTGCTCTTATACTTTTGAAAAGGTTTTCTAAACCATTGCTACTTATGAACAAAACATGTTGACCAAGTAGATGTATATATTTAGGTGCATGATCAGAGAGTAGCTTGCCTTGCTCAGCAAAGTTCCTGGGGTCTTGCTCCTGTTGTTCAAAGTATTCCCCCTCCTCGCAAGTCCCGGCAACGATCTCGTCTAAACGTCAAACAAGTAATACAAACAATCACTATACTACTCAATCAAACATCACAACATTACAAATCTTAAACTCTACAAATAGCTACTGCAACACACAAGGCAAACAATTTGGGTTCAATTTAATTGAATTAACCATTATTTAAACATGACTTGAATATGGCAGAAACTAGTTATACACGTTTAAATGTATAACTCAAGTTCTGTAGATCTCAAAAATACAAACTAAAATTCTACAGATAGCTACTAATATCTAGAAGACAAGACAATTGGATTGGATTCAATTTGAGTTACCAGATTTTCTACACAATTGTTTTATTCCAGAAGCTTGTTAATCAAGTTTTACCTACTGCCTAAGTTCTGCTGATCATAAAATTAAATCCTTTAAGGGGTAACTAGTACTGATTAAATGTGATCTAACAAAATTGGTCCTAACTCATTTGGGTTAAGCATTAATAATCTATAATTGTTACAGTGCAGAAGGGTTTGCTAACTTTAATCTAATGCTAAACATTAACAGTTGCTTAATTAATTCTACCAAAATTAGGAAAGCTAAGTGATCACAGTACTAAGCTAACAAATTTGGATCTACCTCATTTGGATTAATAGAGTATCAGAAACAAACAAGTTTGTGTTTTAAACCTTCTGTGTCACTTTAATTACTACACATTTGTTATTAATCTAAACAAGATGAAACCAATTTGGTTGGATAAACAATTTCATAATATAACCAGAGAATTTTGATTCGATTTATTTGGACTTATAAATCTCGAGATATTGATTTTTGAAGTTGGGTCCAGTACTGATTTTTCCGGAGATTTAAATAGGAAAAACTCTCTGTTCTGGATAATGTTGGAATCCCTGACGGGTGGGGTCCACTCGTCAGTGACTCAAACAGAAACGTCTCCCGCGCTGGATAAGTTTAAAACGCTGACAGTGGGGTCCGCATGTCAGTGTTTCACCTAAACGAAACGGTACGACACCGTGGATCTAAGATCCAACGGCTCACGATGGCCGCGAACGGCGACGAAGAAAAACGGGCGGCGCCGCCGTGCCAGCGACAGCGAGGTGGTTGATTCGCTCACCTAGGGGCTCGGGAGAAGGTATGGATGATGCAGATCGATCGCGGCGGCCTGGGGAAGCTTGTTGGAGGAGTTGCACTAGCTGGGACGGCCCGAATCGTCGACGGCGAGCAGCTCCACTTCCACGGCCACGACACGTCGACGGTGAAGCGTTCCTAGGTGTTCTTGGGCACGATAGAGACAGGCGTGTGAGTGCGGTGAGTGAGAGAAGCAAGACAGAGGGTCCAGAGGGAGAGAAAAGGAAGCAGCAGCACAGCTGCGAGGTCGTCTTCAACCTCGGGACGGCCGAGCTTGGCAACACGGCCAAGGGTGGCAGCAACCCAGGCTGCAGTGGCTCCGCCCTCCTGGCGGTGTACGAGAGAGTGGAGAGTGAGGGAGGGACAGTGGTGTGGTGTGGGGAGAATGCGAGGGCTCGGGTGAGCTTATAAGGGCGAAGGTCGGTCCATGGTGGTCGCGGTGTAGGAGGGGTGCAGAAGGGGGGAGAGCTCGCCATTGGCGGGCTGTACTACGCGGACACGTCGACGGACGGCGTTAGAGGTCAGTGGAGAAAGAATGGTCGCGTGGAAACGATCACAGCGAGCTCGGGGTGGTGACGGCCGTGGATGCGCGAACGGCGTTCGACGGAATGCGATCGTCACTGCGGGCCAGTGGGGGTGACGACATGATGTCCTTGAGGCCGCGGGGAGGCTGGGGAGTGGCTGGGCGGCGATGCGCTGGCGAGAGGTGCAGTGGAGGTTCGGGTTCGTCGTCGACGACCACGCACGGCCATGCGCACGGCGTGCTCTGGTTCGTCGGCTAATGCGCACGTGCAGGAGCTCCTAAGGCGGTCTTATCGCGTCCTACTGGAGCGGATGGGCGAGGAGAGAAGGAAGGGGCGAAGCGGGGCCATCACGGCGTCCTCCATCGTGATCTTCCAGAGGTGGGGGCACGGCACAGTGCGCACCCATGGCGGCGGGTGAAGACGACCAAAATGCATGTTTTCTTCGTGTCCCTGCGAGTGAGGGAGGTGAGTGAGGTGAGTGGGAGCAGGTGGGGTGAGGGATTTGCTGAAATTCGCTTGAATTCGATTGAATTGGATTCGGATTTGGGAAGAACATAGTCCTGTCCACCAGGTGTTCGACAGAATCCCTGAACCAAATCCAAATTCAAATTTCTGTGAATTATTTTCATAATTTGCTTCACATAGTTTTATCAAGATTTGTGGTTCTGTTTTGGTATTTAATTTGTAAGTGTAACATGGTTCATTTGATGGTCTAAAGAAGATAAACAAAGAAATAGAATTTTAAATTTAGGTTTTTGAAAATATTTATTTGAGAGGGAAAATTGGTAGGAATAAAATGAGAGTGATTATATTATCACCTCTCTGAATTTTGTATGAAAGAAATATTGATTTCTAACCGTGGGATATTTTTATGTCACATGACAATTTGTGGGATTGTTTCCAATTTTATTTTTGGAGTTCTAGATTTTTGATTTAATCAAACAAGACACACAATCAACAAGGAACAATCAACACCCATTAAGCAACAAATTTTTTTGTTGGTCCCAAATTTTTGACTTAAATATCTTGTTACAAATTTGGGATGTGACAACTTACCCTAGGAGTCGTCGACTTTTTCTTCATATCGCTTATGTGTTATAAGGTTTTTGATAGGTTGGTCGAGTTACCACCACATGCATTCGTCCTTAGCTTTTTTTGTTGATTTGTTCAACATCGATGCCTAGCTTTTTGAACAATGAATAATATATTATTGTATGCACCGTCATTGTCATCACACCTTGCATCACCGGTATCATCATCACCATCAACACCTTCATCAACACCATCCCACAACCATATCTATTATGTTTGATTGTTCAGTCTATGTCATTGGGGTCACCTTTTGATGTTGATTACCTCTTGTAGTTGATGCTTAGAAGTTTTTTTTTGGTGAAAGATTGTTATGTTTAGATAGTTAATCATATACTCATACCCACCGATTATAATCCATATGATGTCTTCTGGGTAGTCCATTTAGTTCTCTTATATGGGAGAAGCCTTGTTACTAGTAATCATGAGAAGTTGAGAGAAGTTCAAGTTTTTATATTATTTTGTCTTGTAGTATTTACAGTGAAATCTTGTTGAAATCTATTGACCAATTCCTTCTGCTCCTCATTGGGTTCGACACTCTTATTTATCAAAAGGTTTACGATAGATCCCCTATACTTGTGGGTCATCAATCAGAAGGGAGGGCATGCATTCGTCTCCGCCATAGTTGTGATCTTGAAGGTAACGCCATCGATCTCCATCATCACCACTATCGTCTACCCCTTCATCAACGATTCCACCATTAATCTCATTTTAAATCCAAACCCTAGTGTTTGTACGTGTAATTTTTTAATCATGCATCCACCATTCATATAATTATTATGATAATGTCATGTGCCCTCATGTCTCATAGTCTAAGTAGTTCCCTTAGTTCTTGGGGAGATGGTGAAATCCTATCACTACCTTGAATTTAATGAAAGGATGTATTGCACTACTAAATATCCGACGATCAGGGACGTTTCAATAGCGTCGAGCGTTGGCCCCAAAACGTTTTTGGCAGCCATCCGCGACGCTTTACGCGACGTAAAAAAAGGGTCAGGGATCGAGTGTCATAGACGATTCTGCGACGGTTTCTGTGAAACTAGAAACGTCAAGGCAACCGCGATGTTCAGTTCAGCTAAACGTGATTGAATTTAAATAGTTCATAAAAAATGGTTGTTATTCATAGAGTTTTCAATAATTTAGAAGTTTGACAACAATTTTCATGAGGAATAAATTAATTCAAAGTGATTGAATTCAAATAGTTCATACTATTATTTGAACTTTTAGGACTTTATTTTCCCATCTTATTTTCTAGTTTACGAAAAAGAATTTCAAGTCATTTCCACTTAAGGATCCTTGAATTTTTCATCCAAGAAATATTTTTCAAAAATTCAAATAAAACTTACCAAAAAATTCCTCATATTTTGTAGAGTTTGTTGCATATTTTAGTTGATTTTGCGACCTTTGATTTGGTGTGAAAATTCTGCCCCTGAGTCTAATGGGTTGAACCCAACCCATTAACCTTAGGTCTAAGAACTGGCTTGGTCGGTCAAACCGACCAGCCCACTCACTCTCTCACCTCTCTGCCTCATCCCCGACCAAAATCGCCGCTGCCATCGCCTTGCTCCTCCGGTCGGCTCTGGCCACCTCGGACGCTGCCTTTGGACGCAATCGACGCCCCGCGGTCTGCTCCACCTTCCTATCCAGTTCGATCTTGGTTTCCTTCCCCAGCTTGGCCGCACGCAACCCCCTTCTCCACCTAGGGTTTCTGGAATGGCGTCGGCGCTGGCTCCGCCGTGCTCTGCTGCTCAACTCCAAGCTCCTCGCCTCCTGGAGGCTGCTAGTGACCTCCACTATGCCCACCGTGTAGAGTTTGTTGCATATTTTTAGTTGATTTTTGTGACCTTTGATTTGGTTGAAAATTCATTTAAGTTTGAGAATTTTTTATTTGGTAAATTACCAAATTTCCCCGACTCTAATGGGTTGAACCCAACCCATTAACCTTAGGTCTAAGACCTGGCTCGGTCGGTCAAACCGACCAGCCCACTCACTCTCTCACCTCTCTGCCTCATCCCCGCGACCAAAATCGCCACCGCCATCGCCTTGCTCCTCCGGCTCTCCGGCCACCTCGGACGCTGCCTTTGGACGCAATCGACGCGCCGCGGTCTGCTCCACCTTCCTATCCAGTTTGATCTTGGTTTCCTTCCCAGCTTGTCCGCACGCAACCCCCTTCTCCATCTAGGGTTTCTGGAATGGCGCCGGCGCTGGCTCCGCCGTGCTCTGCTGCTCAACTCCAAGCTCCTCGCCTCCTGGAGGCTGCTAGTGACCTCCGCTACGCCCTCCGTGTAGAGTTTGTTGCATATTTTTAGTTGATTTTTGTGACCTTTGATTTGGTGTGAAAATTCATTTAAGTTTGAGAATTTTTTATTTGGTAAATTACCAAATTTCCCCCGAGTCTAATGGGTTGAACCCAACCCATTAACCTTAGGTCTAAGACCTGGCTCGGTCGGTCAAACCGACCATCCCGCTCACTCTCTCACCTCTCTGCCTCGCCCCCACGACCAAAATCGCCGCCGCCGTTGCCTTGCTCCTCCGGCCGGCTCCGGCCACCTCGGACGCTGCGTTGGACGCAATCGATGCGCCGCGGTCCGCTCCACCTCCTTATCCAGTTCGATCTTGGTTTCCGTCCCTAGCTTCGCCGCACACAACCCCTTTCCCCACCTATGGTTTCTGGAATGGCGCCGGCGCTGGCTCCGCCGTGCTCTGCTGCTGAACTCTGAGCTCCTCGCCTCTTGGAAGTTGTTGGTGACCTCCTTTATGCCCTCCGTGGCCGGCATGGGTCTGAGCTCCCTCTGCTCATGCCGCCATGGTCTCGGGGGTGTTGTGCTCGTCTTCTTCCCCGATCCCCTCCAGAGGTAGCGCAGACACTGCCCCCGCCTTGGAGCTACGATCAGGGATGTGAGCTATTTTCACTCCTCGCCCTTTCTCTGCCTTACTCGAAATCGAGCTCAACTAAGTAGCTAGGGTTTGATTTAGATGAATTAATTCTAGAATTCTCTCTGTTAGGCTTACTTCACTGAGCTAATTAAATGGATTGGAGTTACTGCTTTAGTGCCAATAAAATACCTAGATGACCTTTTCCTTTATCTGCACTGTCTACTGAAGCTTAGCTTCAGTTTAACAATTGTGTCGTCTAGTGAATGGTGTAGATCTACTCATTCATGACCTTCACAGTCGTATAGACTGATCCATGGGTTCAATCCCTCACCTACTGTGAAAAATTTCCCACTGTAGCTTCTTTGAAGCTGTGTAAGAGCATGACTTTGCTGAAATCCTTGTAATCAGCTTGTGATGAGTTTAGCTCTGAAGCTATTTCAGTAAAAAAAAATTTGCTGGCTTGCTGTAGCTTTATTAATTTAACTCTGTGGTGCATTTAGTGTGGAAAAGGGTGTACAGAACATGTGAAACCTCCTAGGAGTGTACAGATGAGTTGTAGTATCCTGTTTTATGCTTTCCTGTGCTCAGTGCAAAAAATACATCAAACTCTAGCTGTGGCAAGTATTTCTGGTAGCTTTTGCTTGATAAAACCTGATAAGAACAATTACAAGTGTCCATGTCCCTTGTGCAAATGATGATCCACAACCGTGCTATGCATTGTCAGGAACTGATGCCAATTCTCTCGGCCTCTCCCCTCCTTGATTGCAAGATTACATGATCGTTTGGATGCTAACCAAGTATAGCAACCTCCAGAACAGTGATACATGCTCTCATGATCTAGCTATAACCTATGTAGTGTAGCTTGTTCTTCTAGATTATGATAAACCTGCTTCTTGTGGCTAGCCTGCTCCTCCTCGCAGCTCGACCTAGTTCCTAGTGGTTCTAAGAAATAGAAGTGCTATGGTGTGTGCGGGTGTCGTGCAATGTGCAGTGAAGAACAAGTGTGTGTGTGTGTGTGTAAATTTATGGTGCAAGGCTTTGATCATGTATTTATAAGGTTTTGTGGCAGTTTGCTTGTGATCTGAGGCTTTGGCACCTCGATAATTGCATGTGGTGAGTATGCTACTTGCAATTGGGCCATGTGGTTCAAGTTCCACTAATTTGGACTCGGTTTGGTTCAAGTTTCACCTTATGTCGGTTTCATCTCTGTCCTTAGCTACTTTTGGTGGGTTTGGTTTGTATCAGGCAATCCTGTCCATGTGTTCTCCACATGGGATCCATGTGTGCCACGTGAGCATGGAAATATCTTGTCCTACTGTCATTTGCTTGCTGATGAGGTTTCCTTGATGGATTTGGGTTGGCTTGTTCGAATTCAAATGAATTCCTAGTGGGCTTCATGTTATTTGGGTCCATTTGACTATAAGTGTCAAATGTGATACAAGTGGGCTTTTAGGATTTAAATCTGTGGGATTTTGGTTTGAATTTGGCAGGCTAGAGGGCTGCTGCTAGCTTTGTTGCCTTCTTGAATTATTTGGTCATGATGGATGCTCATGTTGCCTTGGCTCAAATGCCAAATTGGCTCTGTTTGATCTTGTTCCTGATGCCTTTGTTGCCTTAGTCCCTGACTGCTCCATGTTGAGCATGAGCTGGACCCCAAATGGTCAGACCCTTGTTCCATTTGGATTTCTTGCTGGTTTCTGCCCTCTACCACAAGTGCTTGATCAACTCCAAATGTTGATCAGGCCATTGCCAACTTCTAAATTAACCGCCATCACCAAATGGTGATGGCAACATTTTTATCCTGACCTAAAATCTCGTTTGGTCTTTGTTTGTGTGCAGGTACATAAGATTAGATGATAAGAAGATCAAGATTTAGATAGGTTTTAGACTTAGGGTATTTTCCTTGTATTATGTTTTTCAGAACTTCTTATAATAGGTTCCTGGAATTATTGTTTGTAAAGTTCCTTTGTAATAATCTTTTGTACAGAATGTTGAGATAAGGAATAAAGATTTGTATTTGTCTTATACTTGTGAATTATTATTTGAGTTTCAAATAATTGCAAATGTATGACACTTGCCAAGAATTTGAATTCAAATGTTTAAATTTGAATTATGAGTTTACACTTTGAGTCATTTGTTGAGAAATGAGGTGAGTATAGAATATAATGTATCTTAGTTGAATTCATTAGAGAATTCCTGTTTAAAAAGAGTTTGAACCCAAAATATGATGTCTAAGTTGGTTGCAACCCCTCTCGACTAACCCTAGTCGAGTGTTGACCTCTTCGACACCACTTTTTTACAAAAGCGCAAACTTTATCCCAAAATCCCAATGCATGAATGCAAAGATGCAGATATCTAATTTTTACCCCTCGGAAGTCCTAGAACAACGGGTCCTTACAGTAAACCACACACATGAACTAACATGTTCACTCGAATACATTCATATAACAGTGGGAATCAATATGGGTGTCCACGGCTCCGCTATTGATTATTGACCTGAAGGAGTTCCGAGTCATGTCCACTCTTATTGAACCTTAAGGTCACGCACTTAAGTCTTCTTCAGTTAGTTAAGTACGTTGATGGTTGGAAATATGCGAGAGAGAGTCACCGAAGTGTTCCAGAGTAATCGAAAGAGTTTGGAGAGAAAGCCTGAAGAGTTCCTGAGTCCCAGGAAGGTTCTGGTGAACCCTAATGTGCACTGGAAGGTCCAGGAATGATCTGGAAGGTTCTTCCGGGGGACGCCATGGGGCTTCCCACTTGGCTAGGCCACGTTTGGACAGCTACATGGGCCTCCGGAGCTCATTCGTGGGGAGCCCCTGCTTGCCTTGAGGGGCAAGTAAGCGGAAGCCGGTTGGGGCCCAAAGGCCCATTAGGGGTGCGCCTCCTCCTTTCTTGGGGGGCAAGGCATGGGGGCGGCCGCCCTAGCCTCCCCCTCCTCCTATATAAAGGAGAGGAGGGGTAGCCCCTCTCCCCATATATTGAGTTGTGGAGGCTGCCCCTTCCTCTCGGTTAGATCGTTTGGTTTTTACGTGTCCTATCCAAAAAAATCTATATCACTATCTCTCCCATGTGTTGGAATCTCCACCATACGTCTACGGCTCCTCACACACTCTGGACGGTGGAGTGCTGCTTGACTGGAGGAGACGTACGTGTGTGAATCCGCGGAGGGGTCATACGTTTGATCCTACCAGGGAGTCAACATCCACGTTGTTGTTCTGTCATCGGCCACCCGACGATCTGGACGGCGGGACGCTGACTTCTTGTAGCGGGGATACGGCAACATCCTCATAGCTAGGCTTAGTTGTGAGGATCTACCACAGACTTCATCAATATCTACTTCCTCTACACGGTGTTAGTAACAATATAATCTAACCGTTTGTACCTTCATTAGGCTTAGTTGGAGGATCTACCACAAACTTCATCAATATCTACTTTCTCTACACGGTGTTAGTAACAATATAATCTAACCTCTCGTTTATACCTTCATAGCTAATTCTTGGTGGTTTGTGTAGGGATTTTTTTTGTTTTTATACACGCAACCCTACATAAACTGCCCCTTTCTTTGTCGATCATCAATGAGGGATATTGGGGATCCAATTCTTACTCCACATCCACGGGGAGATCCTTAATTAGTAGCGTACTCCGGCGGTTGCCATAGGAGTGCTGGTGGAGGTTGTGCGGGGTGTGTGACCAAGATTTTGGCACATCTTTATGTTGGACTCCGCGTGCACGCAACATACTTATAATACAATTCTACTAAATGCTAGTTGGTGAATCCAATACTCGCTGAGAACCTCTTTAACCCTATTGTATTTCCTTCATTTACATCGCTTACTCTCTATTCATCTCTCTACCGCTTTCTTTCAATATTGTTTTGCTCTCAAACGCAATCATTACAAACACTTTTGACACTCTCTTGTTTGGGATCAACTTGCAGGTATGATGTGATAAACTCACAACATGAAGAAAGAGATCATTTTCTCAGCTCCGTGTGGTCGATACTGTTCAAACAGTTACAACAACCATGTGCACTTGTTGTCATCAGGAGGGAGCCCCACCGCTGTCCACAACGAGACCAAACCGAAGAAACGACACATGAACAACGACGAACCATACTAAACAAACTGGAGAGGAATACAACACCACAACACCAATGAAGACTGCTTGAACCGAGGACCAACACCACCACCGGAAGATGGATGTGCACCGCTGCCACATGGCACACCCCTACTGCAGCCCACACGGCCCAGATCGGGCCGCAGACACACCTCCTCTCTGTTACCACCACTTAGTGACCAGGCCGCCAAAACGAACCGGTGCATGCGCGGGCCACCAACGCTGCTGGGGCGAGCGGGGGAGTTCTGGTGGTCATGGCGAGGGAATCACCTCCCGTGTCGCCCCGGCGAGGAGTGTCGCGGGGCCTTGGTTTGTGTCTCTTGTTCAAAACTCCAAACTTTGGTGAATTGACCGGATCAGTTCACATTCCGAATTCAGTAGTCCAGCCTTTCAGGCAGGTATTTCTCGCACATTTGCACGATCCGGCTAGCCTTTGGTAGAAATGACTTTCTCGAGGTTAACCATAATTCATTGTTCCTTTCATACTGTAAGTGTAGAAAAGGTGCCAAGGCTTGAGGATTCCAGATTCCGACCATTTTGTTTGTTTGGAATCTTGCCTAAATATTAAACAATTTTCGTTGATGATCAGAAGTTCGGCTTGTTTACTAGTAGTACTTTGCCTTGTTCGATGTGCTTTTATGCTGTTCAAAAGCTAAATTCGACATACTTTTTCATCGATATCTTAAGTTACAAAACAACACTCGTGTGGTCTTATCACCTATATGCATGCATGGATCCCTTCACTATATATATCAAGTGTATTATTTAATCCTAATCGAGGTCACGAGCATCAGATTTTCAAGATGAGATCGGATTTTTACAATTGTGTTCGCCATGAAATGGCTAAATAGTAACTTAGGCATTTGAAATGGAGCTGGACTGGCCGATTTGGAGAGTAAAAAAACACACGACGCTTCCTAGTAATGAATGCTTACACGACATGTACAGGAGTATTTGAACTTGGCTCTTTAGAACAAGTACAATAAGATCCAGTCAGCAGGCTGTAATGATTTAAATATTATATTTATGCTTACATGGAGGAAAGAGAGTAGGAGAGAGAGTGGAAGCGGGCTCTCATGCAAGAGCCAGCTGCAGCACGTGCTCCTAGGCACTTTGTGAGAGTAGAATGTGGGCCAACTATAAATAAATTAGTCCATATTTATAGCCAACTATTGTACTTGTTGGCTATTAGGTTGGCTATACATGACATGGCACCATTTTATAGCCAACAACCGGCTATACTATTGTACTTGCTCTTACGTCGATTCAATACTCCCTGCGTATGAGATGAGTCCCCTTGAATTTGCTAATAATGGCCGGACAACCTGTCGATCATTACTTCATTAGCGGGTCGTCGCTGAGAACCAGTGATATATGGCTCAGAATTCGCCGACTTTGAAACCCCCGACTTGGAGTTCAATTGACACGTGGGTCCCACCTACAACGACCCCACATGTCGGTGACCCGAAGTCACCTGACTTTGAGCCTTCTAAAGTCAGCCAATCTGCGCCCGTGATATATGGCGACATCGCTTGACTATACAAGCATACACCTGCATGGACTCGCCGAGCCAGGATCGATCGACATGCATGTTTCGACTAGAAGAACCTTAATTACGACCTATATAAAACCGAATTTAATATAACACATGCTAAATTTTAATTTGCATCATGCGAGCCAACAATTTTTAGAGATGTACTCCGTATTAGTGAGCGGAAGAGCGTTTTAGCGGATACCAGTGTGTACAATAAGGAAACAGGTCATAATAATAGTTTGTAAAATGTGGCGTGTCATAGTTATGGACTTTAGGGCCTCTTTGGATCGCAGGATTGAAAAACACAGGAATAGACAAAACATAGGAATCTCACAGGTTTACCTGTGCAAAACAGAGGATTGTAAAACGCAGGAAAATTGCAGGAATAGTCGTTTGGGTGAAACACAGGAATAACACAGGAAAAGTGCCTCGGTCCTACGCGCTTGAGTCTTAAAAAGAGGTTGGAGTGGATGTTCAAATTCCTATGGAATTGAGGCATAGGAATCCAATCCATAGGAATTTGGGTAGTACCATTCCTTTCATCCAAAGACAATCCATAGGAAAAAATCCTAAGGATTGGAATCCTACAAAAATCCTATGAAATTCCTACAATCCAAAGAGGCCCTAGGCTTCTTTGGATCACAGGATTAGAAAACACAGGAATTGGGAAAACACAGGAATTTGATAGGATTGTAGGTGCAAAACAGAGGATTACAAAACAGAGAAAAACCACAGGAACAGTCGTTTGGATGAAACACAGGAAAAACCCAGGAAACCTGCCTCGATCCTACGCGAATGAGTGTAAAAAAGAGGTTAGAGTGGATGTTGAAATTCCTATAGGATTGGGGTGTAGGAATGCAATCCATAGGAATTTTGGAGGTGTCATTCCTTTGATCCAAAGGGATTCCTTAGGAAAAAATCCTATGGATTGGAATCCTCCAATATTTCTATGAAAATCCTTCAATCCAAAGAGGCACTTAACTTATGGTAGTCCACATCTGTATTTGATAAAGGGTGGTTGCAAAGCAAAAATATTTATCTTTTTTCAAGAATCAAAAAATATTTATCTTGTGATACAATGTGTCCGCATTAGCAAAAAGAAAAGTGATTACCTGATCAGTAAATCCAAGAGCGCGCTTGTTTATTGTTTGGTTGTACAAGTATCCAACCCCAGTTTCTGCGATAAAGCGCCCGGCGTTATAGCTAGACGAGACATACGGCACAGCCACGTATTGTTTGCAAGCGCATGCACAAGACTCTCATGGTGTATTGGCGTGGAGCGCGTGATCACAGGTTAGACCAACCAAATGAAAATGGCGTGAGCGCAATAGCCCCTTTCCTCCAAAAATACAAGAACCGGACCCCGAGAACAAGGGAAACTGATCCAAACTTTTACCGTCATGGTACTTATCTCTATGAATGGAAGCAAATAACTGAAATAACTTTCTTCCATGTTTTCGCTCTAACACATTAATTAGTGCGTTTCTATCCCAAAAAGCAGGGCATTTTACAAATCCATCCACGCTTTTTACTCTAATAAGGTGTAGTAGGCTGGTTTGGCGAATTTCTAGAATCCCCCCTATACTTTGGCATAATTCATTGCATAGAGCATTTATTTATTTTACACTAGGGCTATCCTCCCATTTATTAAAAAAAAACCCCTACAATATTGTTAAATTTACCATGAGAAATTTAGGACAGATCAACGCAGCTTAGCCCGTACTTTTAAACCTAGATCTTGAGTGACCAATGACTACAATCGCGTCTAATTTCTATAGAAATCTAGTGTAAAACTATTTGATTATAGCGAAATCAAAATAAAATGGTATAAGTAAGGGATGGTACCAGGGAAGAGGAAGATACAGATGATGGCAAATCATTTGTGACAGGGACGCTTTCTCTCTCTCCCCCCCCCCCCCCCCCCCCCCCCCCAATCTCGAAAAAATATCACTTCATACCTGGTGAGAAGGAAGAGGAAGCAGAGTATTGGTTGTCATCGGTCGCACCTATAGTCGAGTGGAACATAATGAGCGCTTGATCATGAGTGTACTGGGATTCAGAGACCGCAATGGTTCTACGGAGTTGTGCATGGTGACCGCGGATGTTTGGACTGCCAGCGACTGAAAGGGGATAAACGTCGGATGGTGGGACTTGGGAGAAGAGAGGGGAAGAGGGACCTGGTGTTGTTGCGATATACTCTCTTCATCTGTATTTATAGAGTGTGATCGATCTAGAATTCAATCACGTGACTATCTATTTTAGCCTATCGTTTTGTGTCTACAATTTTTGTGGTTGCATGTAATAGTAACGACATATTTTTTTTTCCTCGAAATGATATTTTTTTTCTTAACCCTTGGATCTAATAACCGAAAATCCACACTCTCTGATCAATCTTACTATAATGAATGCCCAACCTGGATTACCCCTAAACAAAACCCCACACACCTGCCTTCTATTTGTTGTCCCATCCCTTCCCACGAATCGATAAGCCAAATTGCCGCAATTCCATCTCAGTGTGGTAATCCATGATGTCGAGGGAGCCACATGCCTCATCATCTACCGCCCCTTTGTGAATTATACCGAAGGGTTGGTACGATGGAGGAGGAGGAGTAAAATACAGCTAATTTTTTTTAAATAATACACGAAAATTAATTAATTCTGGAAATATTACGCAAAATTTATTTTTTTCAAAAATAGAATCCAGTCGGCATAGCCGAAGCCGACAGGAGCTAATCGGTTTCGGCGAAGCCGAGTACGCGCTGATCGTCTTTAGCAAAGACGAGTACGGGTGGTTGTCGTTTTCGGCGAAGCCGACAAGCTGAGTCGTGCATGGGCCATGCACGCGTCACGTCGCCACCGACGGAGCGGCCAGTCGTCGTCGCCCACGCCGATAAGGCGGGCCCTGTCGGCTTCGGCGATGCCGACAAGGAGCGGCAGAGCATCTCGCAGCATGCGTCCACGTATGTCACCACAGCCCAGGCCACCTCCTCCTGACCAGGCAGGAGGTTCGGCATGGCAAGGTTACGGTCCCACTTCCAGTTACGAGTATCGGCCACAGTCTCCTCCTGAGTACCGAGGTCCCGCCCCGGATTACGGTACGTATATTGTTTTCATATTTCAATTGGGAGTGCGTATTTCTTATGTACTAATGATTCCATCTGTAGGAGCCTATGGCTATCACACGGCTACGTCCGGACACCAGGCGTCAGGATCTGGATCAGGGTGGGGGAGTGACCAGGAGGCTCGGGCTCACGCGGGGGAGGAAATCTCCAACTGGATGAACATTTTCAACACTCCAGAATTCCCCACGCAGCCGCACATTCAGCAGACTCCTCCACCATACCCCACACAGGGTACACAGGATGACGACGACTTGACAGTGCCTCGTCAAACCCGGGCACCAAACAGGTACGGGAGGACGCCGCCCGTCCAGCCCCCTCCTCGTGATCCTCGGCCACGCAGGCGTCAGTGATATCTTCGGGACATGTTCATATTTATATGTGAGACATATTCATATTTATGTTTGTATGAGACATATTATCTATGTACGAGACATATTCATATTTATGTTTGTATGAGACATATTATCTATGTATGAGACATATTATTATCTATGTACGAGACATATCAGAGGAAAATAAGTTGTACGAGACATATTATTAAACAAACATTGCAACTTACACAGACAGCAAGAAAAGTGGTAGTACCGACAACACAACATAAATTGAAAAAGAAAAGTCATCTACCATCGACACAGCCTCCCGCGTCACTCTTCCCCTTCGATGATGCTGCACCCTTGCCCTTCGACGACGCCGCACCCTTGCCCTTCGACGATGCTTCAGCCTTGCGTTTCGACGACGCTGCACCCTTGCCCTTCGACGCCGCCGCCGCTGCTGCAGCTCTCTTGCTCGCTTCAGTGGGCATGAAGATATCATCTTCGTCCTCGCTCTCCTCGACCCATAACATCGGATGATGAAAAGCATCCAACATATATGCTTCAGTGGGATATGTTAGCTTCTTCTTCTGCCACCTAGCATGCAGCCTCACGAGTTCCTTTTCTATTTCCTTGTAATTCCTCCATGGCCACCCATGCCTAGCTAGCTTCGCTGATAGCTCACGGAGATGAGGTGGATGACTAACAATATCTTCGAATGGGATCTCCTTATTGTCTACCTTGAACTCGGCCGTAAACTTCAAAAGGAGTGCCGACATTCCTGCCGGGAAACTACCATCTGAATTGTATCTCGACATGTTCGAGTGAGTGGACTATGCTTACCAACTCGACATCTCCTCCCGGGGTTTTTATAGGACGAGCACATACCAATTGGCGGGAGAAATAGGCGGGAGCAAGGCTGGCGGGAAAATACAAGGCGGGAGCAAGTTTGGCGGGAAAATACAAGGCGGGAGCAAGTTTGGCGGGAAAATTAGGCACGGCAGAAAAATGGCGGGAACAAAATGGCGCGAGAACTATGGCGGGAGAAATATGACGGCAGAGGAAGGGCGGAATAAAAGCCGGGAGCGCGAAACAAATTCGGATCAGCCAGGAGTTGCATGCACGGCGGAATAAAAGCCGGCAGCGTCGGCGAGGAATAATAGCTAATCGTCGTCGGCAAAGACGACTACGAGCTTATCGGCGTCGCCAACACCGAGTACGACCTTGCTCGTACTGCATACAGCTGCATGCATGCATGGAGGGCCTTGTCGGTGTCGCCAACGACGACAAGGGCTACTCGGCTTCGCCGAAACCGATTAGCACCTGTCGGCTTCGGCAACGCCGACTGGATTCTATTTTTGAAAAAAATAAATTTTGCGTAATATTTTCAGAATTAATTAATTTTCGTGTATTATTTAAAAAAAATTAGCTAAAAAACATACCCGGCGAGAAGGGAAAAGCAAAGAATTCGTTGTCATCGATGGCACCCACAATAGAGTGGGAGATAACGAGCACATGATTATGAGTATAGTGCGATTATGGATATTGCGGCGATTGTTCTGAGTTGCATATGAATACCACTGATGTTTGGACTAACATCAACTGAAAGGGGACAAAAGTCAGAATGCGGCGTTCGGGAGAAGAGGAAGATGGTGTTCTTGGTATACTCCCTTCATATTTATTTATCGAGTGCAAACGGTCTTGACTTTAGCATCAGGTGTCTTTCTATTTTAACCTATATATATATATATAGAGAGAGAGAGAGAGGACAGGACTATTCTAGACAACCCCTATAGTGTTTGTAGAATAACTATTCTAGACAACTTTCCTAACAGAAAGACCTTCTAAACCAGAACCGACCCAATCCTAAAGAGCTTCTTATCCCCTATCGCACGTCACCCACCACCGCAGTCTACCACCACACCAACGACCGGACCACTCGCCCTCGTCACCGCCAGTGCGCCGCCCCCATTGCCGACGGCGAGCCGCGTCCGTCGCCGCCGGCGAGCCGCCCCCGCCCCACGCCGGCGAGCTGCCCCCGAATCCTCCGGCCCGCCCCATCCTCTCCACCGGCGGCGGCCCATCCCACCCGCGCCGCGTCCTACCCACCAGCGTCCACGGCCGCCGGGACCTTCTTCTCCAGCGCGCCGCCGTCGGGCACTTCCTCTCCTGCGCGGCACCTCCGGCCCCAGCCCCGACGCGGCGCCCCGACGCCGCCCATCATATCACCGATGCGCTGCCCTGGGAGGCCGAGGGCGGCCCACCACCTCCCTCCGGCGAGCTGGGCATGGCCCTCCACCTCGCGCCATCGTGTGGTCCTGCAGTTCCATATATGGATTACTGAATCGCGTGGGCCAATGGTGATGGAGACGAGCTGGGGCGACGGATGCAAGCACCTGCGCCGCCGTGGCTTCCCCTGCGCACCACGCTGCTACCAGGCCGTGGACGCCGCCAATCCCGCATGCTGTGCGACTCCATCTTCTCTTTCACTGATGCGTAAAAGTTCAGTTCAGTCTAATTGTGTCATCTCCGCTTCAGTTTAGACGATCCCGTAATCGTTTCTTTTTTTTTCCTCAACGCACTGGGTTATTAACGTACTAGTCGATGCAGTACTAGTGACTTATATTTAATTGAGATCGAGATAAGCTGGATAAATTAGTAGTTCTTTGTGTACTCACAAATGGTGAGAGAGGTTCACTGTATAAATCATAGAATTGTTCGGTGCTGTGAAGTTCATAACGAGAGAGCTGGGAAGTTTAAATAGGTAGAGGCTGTGAAGTAGAAGTCCTCTCATCCGTGCCCCGCGGTTTTATTTGAAAGCACTACTTTTTCTTTTGAAAAATTTCATTCAACGCATGAAGTAGAGTTCAATTCTTCTATATCCGAGGTTCACTTTTTTCCTAACAATAAAAATAAAATTTATTCTTGAGTAAAAAAAAGGATCATGTTTTTCTAAAAAGAGGTTCACTGTCTCAATTACGAAAGTTCACCTCATATTAAAACGGAAGTTAACACTGCAAAAGTTTATTTCATATATATGCGATGATACGTGAAGTTCATCGTATTTAACGGGAGTTCACATTGCGGAGTTCGCTTTAAAAAAAAAAACAAAAAACAGAGGTTCATAGTACCAAATCGCGGAAGTTCAACTCATATTAAAACGGAAGTTAGCACTGCAAAAAATTCATTTCATATTATACGACGATATGTGAAGTTCACATCGTATTAAACGGGAGTTCACCACGCGAACGTCACCTCGTATTAAATAGAAGTCCAGTCGCGAAGTTCGTCTCGTATTAAAACGGAAGTTCAGCCACGAAGTTCACCGGATGACGTTCGCTTCGTATTAAACGGAAGTTTATCCCGTGAAGTTCACTTAGAATTAAAACGGAAGTTTAGAAAGCTAGTGAGTTCATTAACCCAGAAGTTAATTAACCCGAATTAGCGATCGGAAGTTCAGTAACAGATTAAAAGGAAGTTTAGTAACAGACTAAACGGAAGTTAATGGTCGTATAAAAAGGAAGTTCATATACTCTGTTTTTTGAAGACGGGATTCTTACGCGTTAAAATTATCATTATGATTTCCGTTTGTCCAAATCAACCGCCGCCGCATTCAATTGTTGAGTATATGAGTGTAATTTCACTCTCCCATGCTGACTCGCCCAGTCCGAGCACCACAAATCGAGTCAATTTTGAATCGTTCCCACGTTATCTCGTTTCACTGTTTTTCGTATTTTCAAAATTAATCAAAAACCATAAAGAATTTGGAAACAATTTCTATACGAAAAAGTTGCGTATAGTCAATATCTTTCCAACGCAATATCATTTGTTACGTTTCGATAAGCGGTTTGAAAGTAATTTTAAAAATACTGTCCGCTGGACATAAACATTCATAAACAGAATTGTTAATTTTTCAAACTGCTCTTATTCCGTGATGAATTACGAAAATTGACATGAGATAGTCAAGATGCGGTTTTTCCATATCTTTCCAACGGCGTATCATTTGCTTCAATCCGACAAACGGTTTGAAAATGGCGTCCAAAACAGTACGAAAACGAAGAAAATACGCGAAAATAAGTGTTTCGTATATTTAAAATTACTTTACAACCGTAACTAATTTCAAAATCTTGTAGAAGTGAAAAAGGTGCGAATTTTTCATATCTTTCCAACGGCGTATCATTTGCTTCAATCCGACAAACGGTTTGAAAATGGCGTCCAAAACAGTACGAAAACGACGAAAGTACGTGAAAAACAGTGTTTCGTATATTTAAAATTATTTTAAAACCGTAACTAATTTCAAAATCTTGTAGAAGTGAAAAAGGTGCGCATTTTCCATACCTTTCCAACGCCGTATCATTTGCTTCAATCCGACAAACGGTTTGAAAATCACGATGGAAAAACTCACCGAATCTAAGTGTTCCATCCAGAAGTTCACCTATTATTAACTCGAAAGTTCATAAAGTTGTGCAGAATAGTTATTCTAGAAGGGAGTCTAGAATAGCAGGGGTGTATATATATATATATATATATATATATGCAAAATAGTGGGCTAACATGGGGTATAGCTACGCACCCCAATCCGACCATTCATTAGTCCTATAGGGCATTTCAGGCCGTAGATGAAATTAACACCGTTAGCCTCTCCGTTTTGTCTCCCCTTGCCCCTTCGTTTTCTTCTCCCATCCGATCCCCACACATATGCGCGTGCGAGCGGCGGACGGAATCATCGGCGCCCTTCCAGCATGCGGCACCACCCACCCCAGATGCGCGACGCCCTCCCCGTCCATGGTTGACTCCGTCAAACAGCAGCCCTTGATTTCTTCCAATCCGGCCTCCTTCCGCCCTCGATTCGGACCAGCGCGGCCTTCCGCATCAGCTTGCGGGCGGCTGCAGGGACGGGGCGACGCGCCCCCACCTTCGTCCTCTCCCGCAGCCCCCACCTTCGTCCTCTCCCGCAGCCATCCCAAGCAACTCCATGTCCGGTGCATTCCCGAGCCGGAGGCGGCCTCGCCTCCACCTGCATCGCGCGGATACGGTGGCGCCGCTCCATGGCTCAAAGAGCCGGCGCCGGCGCCTTGCTACCTTCCACGGTGTCCCCTACGCACGTTGCTCCCGGCCGGCCACATCCCTGAGAGGAGCTCGAGATCGTCCAGTTCGGAGCCCTACCGCCACACAGATCTTTTGTCGTGCTCCTTTGAATCTTTGGTCTTCGACGATTTGGTTTTCTTTCCTCTCTCTAGGTATCGGTGTAGAGCTTCCGCGTGTTTTTTTTCGATTTCATGGTCCTTCTGTTCCTGGCTCGGCAGGGGCGATTGAGATTTGTTCGTTCTTTTCTTATGATTTTATTCTTGTGCTGAGCTGAATAGCAGTCTGTGTTGGCCGGCCGGCCGGCACGGACCTGGCGCGTGTGGGGGCAGCCATGCTCACCTGGCAGGTCAGCACGTTGATGGATTTGTGATTGGAAAGAAAATCTTTTGTTCCGTATGGATTAGTTGATATTTTTTGATGTTTCTGAAATTTTTGGAGCTAGCTTGATGGATTAGTGTCAACTACAAGAAACGACAGTTTTTTTCTAGAGGCAGATTAGTAGATTACTAGTGTATCTGTGTGTGTTAGATCTGTAATCGATTAATTTTACATCTGCAATTGACTTTTCCATCTGTAATCGCCGGGGAGTCGGGTCCTCACGCCGCAGCAGTGGCCTCCTCGGCCGGTAGCAACCAGCTCAACCACGGCAATTATTCTTCTATTTGAAACGATTTCAGACGGTCCTCGATGCTCAAGATTCAGAGGCTACATCAATTTTTGTTCTTCTTCATTTAGTCTCAAGAAATTTGGTTGCATTGCTCGAGTGAACTGGTCGGAAAAACTTCGTTTGCTCCGCCGTCGAATTGGTCACCGGCGAGGGAGGTGATGGGCACTGTACCTTTTTTCTGACACGAATGGGCTCCACGGCTCTTAACTACCGCACACGGTTAACGCCACACCGCACACGGCCCGTGTTTTCTTTGAAAATCCTACGGGCACAGTACAAAAAGGACACTGCGCACGGCTCACGGCCCGTGGTTTCTTTGCAATTCCTACGGGCACAGTAAAGAAAACAAACTGGACACGGCTCGTACGACTTGACGACGTTAACGGCAGCACGCATCACGAATCTACATCAAACGGCTCTAAGTGCATGCACAGCTATCACCCTTGTTAGGAAATCCGCGTCGATATATATATATATATATATATATATATATAATGCATGTCTACCAACATTTTGTAATGGTAGTGTGTCACGGTATTGACATATTTTCCTCGAAATCTATCGTTTCCCTTAATCCTTAGATCTAGATACAAAAAATCATTGTTTTCTAATCATATTTACTATAAATGTTTGCCCAATCTGGCCTACCCCTACACATAACACACACATCCAGCACCTCTTTCCACCGCTCCATTCCTCCCCACAACCTGACTAGATCGACTTGTTGTCATTCCCTCTCAATGTGGTCATCCATGATGTCGAGGGCACTACATGCCTCCTCCACTTGCGACCCTTTGCAACTTCGACCTTGAAGAATTCATCATCTTGATTTCACATCTCAAGCGTCTCACGTGTATTATCAATCCCTTATGGTCTATTGATGCACCTCGGTTACTAACTCGCCACCAATGTCGTCTTCATTAATTGTGAGAAAGTCCCTCCTCCGCTCGAATCAGCTCTCAAACATATCTCGGCATAATCGAGATCTTCCAAACCATAATTATCTTTATGCGAAACATGAAAATATCATTCAAACATTTTCACATGAAACTATTCACGTCTTGTATCCGACTAGTACAAATGTGGCATCACCATCTTTTGACTTACTATTTAAATCATAACTAGTCGTCCAAACCCTAGCCCATGCCTTCCTCCCTCTAGCCCCTACACTACCACTTGCATGGACCTTCCCTGGCAGGGATTCCCTGCAGCCTCCCCATGTATGTGTGGTCATCGAGGGATTGCCCCTTCCTCTTATCCCCATCACTTCATTGGCCTTCATGTAACCGTTGTCTGAATATTGTTTCCCTTATACCTCAACATATTTGTATCACCACTTATGGCATTTGTCAATTCGTACTTGACATCGTATGTTTCTCCATTCAAACTTCTCAAACACCACCGTCTACTGTCTTCCTTGGTTATGTCAATGGCATTGCCACTGCCACCTACAACTAGGCCACTACCTCCCAAAAGCACCCCTCCACAGACGACGTCTGGTGAACCCCAACCGGATCACAATAACTATGTTGACCAGGAAGCTCACCTGATTCAAACATCAACCGCTATACAAATCGAATGACAAAAATTAGGAGGGCTCTAGTCCCGGTCTGGTAAAAAATGCCCAATAGGACAACTTAACGAAATACGGAACCAATCACCCTTAGGCCCATGTCCGCCTCTAGGCCCCCTAGGCTTAGCGCAACCCCCTTTTGTGCATTAATGGGCTGGCCCCTATATATCTGGAAATTTGAATAATTATATATATAGAAATAAATCACACATTTGATAGTTTCTTTCTCATTCCACCATCGTGATGTAACACTCCAATAATATGAACCATATACATATATCGCCTCAAACTATAATGAACACATACTATTTGGGTACACATTTGATCACATATGGTGCATTTAGTTTTCAATAGTAGTTGATCAGCCCAAGCCCAGTTCAACCTGGCCAGCTAGGGACACGCCCGGGTGCGATTTAGCCATTTATGGCCCACATTGCACGAAGCGGGGGAGGGGGGTAGACCATGTTGTTTGTTTGTCGGCATGATAGTTCTATTGGGCTGGGCTGATGTAATTACGCCATGTTGTCTTCATCCAAGTTTTCATATTGGGCACTTGACTAGACCATGACTAGAGCCCTACTAGCCATGCATGATTCTAGGCCTACCATGCAAACATGTGTACTTACTCTTAGAAACCACTCCAATTTGTTACCGTACAATTCTCACATTGGTATGAGGATGGCTTAACTTATCTTATATTCATAATGTGATAGTCCATAATAAAAATATGAAGAATGGAAAGAAATGCATTAGTGTGTTGACATCCCCCACTCTCTACCTGAAAAGTTGTATAATTAGTATCATATAGATTCATGTTATACTTTCTTCGAGTAGCTTAATTTTTACATGATGCTATCTGAATACCCGTGCTTAGCTAAGAATCATCAGTTAGACAATCTCATTATGTCAAAGAATTGTTGTTGTGCTCCATGGTTCACGAGCATCATCGTCCAATCCCTCATCCGAGCTTGTCCTAGGTGAAATCAATCGCTTTCTGCAGAAACTACTAACTTGAACATATTTGGTTTTGGTCATTTTTTGAACCAATAATAGGGAGTGTTCGTTATGATAAAAAAGATGAAGATGATTAGGAAACCGAGCTAGTTAGGTGCATACGAAATTACCCATTTTCTACTATCTAAAATTGTGTGCGTGCGAGGTATGTGTCCCTAAACGACACGGACCTTGCTCTAGCATCCGTAAGGTGTGAGAAAGTGAACAGAATGCCACCAACACAAAAATTACAATAGGAAAGAATAGTAGATAAATGTAGCATCCACTACCACATGGATCTAGAAGTTTTTGTTGGAACAAACAATAATAAAAACATAAAGTATGAGATCATGTGGAAGATGCCTTTAGTCAAGCAAGGTATTTCGATGAAAATCCCACAGTCAGGTTCATAATATTTATTGATGCTTCAAATATCGCCCCTCTCTCTAGTCGTTAATTGTTCCTTTTCTATTAATGACATTCTGTTGTATGTCATCACATTCTAAATTTCTGATTGGTGCCTCGATTTTGATAGTGAAACATCATTATCATAACCGAATCATGTGAATCAGAGGTCCAAGACATGGGATTCTTTTTAAGCCATCTTATTCACGAGACCACACAAACATATTACACAATTAAATCATGTGTTGGAGCACCAGAATTAATTTCACCCTTAATCATTGTGGTCCACCAATATAATTTCTTACGATTTTTTAAAATAATGAAAATCATGTGATTGTTCTTCAAGTTTACGAGTTCTTCTGTATGTGTACGCTCGATCAAGACATTTTCAAAAGGTTTATGAGGCAACGTGAATGACTCAGCTTCGTGCAAGCTATCAACATCGACCTTTAAATTGTCAAATGCACAACTTTTCACGTCGATTAAATCGACTAATGTTGACAATTTTATTCATGTGGACAACTTCATGTTTCATGCACACAACAAAGTTCTTATAGAGATTGTCAGTGCAACACACGAGCTATCCTTCTAGTTTATATATGCGAGACTGTGTTGTAGAAACTAGATTTTTGATCATTAGAATCTCTGACTCAAAAACGAGTAATTCATTATTGTAATAAAAAACCACACTCCATCTATCTCATGTAACATACATTACATTTCCCATGGGAATGCCATTTATCTATGAATGTTGATATTGAACGGATGAGCTGGTTCCAAGGATAATAGTAATTTGACTCAACAATGTAACTATTAATAAGTGATGTTAGAAAAATAGAAGAGAGGATGGCATACAATTGCAGGTACATAGAGGCGGAAAGAAGGATATATCATTTGGAAAATAGTAAAGGCCTCGATTTATCATACGAAAATAATTTGATACCCATGGTGGTAGATGCGCATGACATGGTCACCCGACACGTATCCACCTAAGCTTTGGCATCGTTGGTAGACATGTAGGCAAAAGATTCTATTTTGAGAGCAGTCCAGCCCACGACGATCAGATGTACTCGTACGAGGCAGTACACAAGTACAGTCCACCATTTTTACCACTTTAGTGTGTAGATACATATAAATCTAGAAAAGATTGAGGTGAACGGAGGGAGTATTTGCAGGGGAGGACGACCCGCATGGTGGACCAAGACTCAGTAGCCATAGCAGACACAGCCACTGACAGGCTGGACCAAGACAGAGTAGCCATAGCAACCTGCCCAGCCTCGGCCCCACGAAGTAGAAAAAAACATCGACCGGGAAAAGAAGGAAGCATGCCCAGGTCTTTTCCTCCTCTTGGTTGCCAGGGGGATGCCAACGAACCTGCCGTGCGAGTACAACGCAGGGAATCTTTTCAGGCCTACGACCATGGATGCGACGTTAAGTAGACAAACAGGGAATCTAACGCACGCACGGACAACCGTCGATGGCCATGGATCGAACGGCGGCAACCTAGTGCGCAACTGCCACCATGCATGCACAGCTACCACCATAAACACATATTCGCCTCTCATTTATCATAAGACGTATTTTGTCACACAAAGTTGTCGATCAAATTCCAGCATACATCAACACAAAAATAGTAATGCATTGAAATCCTTACACTTATCCCATATGTTCGATTTTGTCCAGAGGGTTGGTTTTGTTTGAAGATTCTCACAGTCATAATATAAGTGATTAGTTACAAAAAAACAAATTCAGGATCACATGAACTAACACATATGATGAAAGAGCATCTCAGTCATGTCTCAAAGAACTAATGGTTGTTTTCATGGCAACATGATTCAAGTATGTGTATGTGTTGGGTTTGAATGTATGTTTTAACTTATATATGTCATACACGTTAACTAAGCCATCAATAAAAAATTCATTTCATGGGAAATGAAGTCGTTAAGCTATTGATATGTAGCCATCTTTATACCAACAAGCGTATAATTTTTAAATTCTATATATATATATCCACGTCGGTGTTTCATCGATAGCTCGATTGCTATATCATAATCTTGAATAAATGTAATTCAACTATTACATGCATATGGAACTATCATTGCCCAAGATCCACAAATAGTACAAAAGTTGTTAATTTGCTTCTAGAGATAAATATATTAGATAGGGTGTCGTCAAAATAAGCCCATCAATCTTTGACATAGGTGATAAAAATCCATCAACGTGTCAAAATCTCCTATTTGTCATATGTAGTGGCTCTTGTCATACTAATGAAATACATAGAGTTATGTCCTGATGGGCTGGATTTAGTATAGAAGAATTCTACCTTCACATGTAAGTCAATGTCTAACTCATGGGACCAAATATGACGTATATGTGTTGATATCCCTTTAGTCGGATATCTTTTCAATTCTTAGATGATCCAAATATGCCATTTTTAACTTACTTTTAGAGAATGATTAGTTTTTATGATCAACGAACAAATAGTAAAGCGATTAATTATTCTTTACATAAAAAGTGTTGGAAGTGTCAATGATCACCCTTAAAAGACCGAAAAAAGATCACTTGAACTCTAGGACATTAAGGATGTTTTCTTAGCTCTTTTGGTGATATTGGATCGTATTGAGTGATAGGTATGCCATAATATGACGGGGAAGCTCGATGAAAGCAAGAAACGTGTCATTTATCCTATGTCCTGAAAGAAAATCCCATCAACACATTTATAAAATTCTCTCGGTTATTCGGTTCATATGTGATGGTAGGTTGTCATATGCTAAAAGCCTAACACGCTCTTATTATTTGGTACCAGTGTGATGACTCTGGTTGGTACCACATGAGTGGTCGAGGAAACGTCATGCATGATGTTAGTGTCTTGTACCACCAAGTGGTGTGGTACCTCAGAGCCAATGCCACCAGGTGGACGAGGATTTGTTGATGACCACTAAAAAGCCGACTACATTCCTCTAGGCACCTTTAACATTATGATCAAGAAATTCACTAATGCATCAAAATCTTGCTCGTGTATATGATATTTAGTTGCTCTTGATGTGTTAATAAACTTGCACGATACGTCGAAATTTGTCCGGTTACTCTCATTGTTGTGTTTGAGCCATCCGTTAGAGTCCAAAGCACGTGTTCGATCATACCCCCTATTTTTATTGATCAATGCTAATGTCGATCACAAATGAAATACATCATTTTATAAAAACAATGTATGATTTTGCAATCTCCAAGTTGAATTGTGATTCTCTTGTGTGACCCTAACCACTTTGCGATCTAAATATTTTACAATTGTAGTCAGTAGAATCTGTGATTCGATTTTGATAGTTATAATTCTACGATTTACAATCTTACTATAAGGTTTGGATCTTATTCAAGATCCATGATTAGGATAACCTAGGAGGTGTCATTGTCGATCATTAGGCTGATGCATACTATGAATAAATTGTTAATTAAGGACATAAAACATACTCTCCTTCACTTGTAACAACAAATTATCATTGTGACAAACTGCATTTCTAGGGGCTTGTGTGCAAAACGTGTTCGTCCCAAAATGCTACTCCCTCCGTTTTTTAATATAAGATGTTTTAGGTGTTACACATGTTGTCTATATACATACTAAAATGAGTGAACATTAGACTAAAATGTGTCTACATACATTTGTGTGCATGTGAATGTAGACAAAAGCTAAAACATCTTATATTAAAAAACGGAGGGAGTATTTGGCAAAGTGCATGCATGCAGAGACGGGAGGAAGGAAGTTCTAATTTTAGAAATAGGTAGGGTCTTGATGTGCAAAAGGTCGTCTGAGAGGGTGGGGGCCGGGTGCAGGAGTGTTAAAGCCATAAAGGCACAAGCTCTGTAACGCCGCCGTTGTGTGCTTCGCTCTCGATCGGCTGCCGCTTCGCCTCTCTCCACTCCCTCCCCACCGCGGCGTTCTTTAATGGGGGCAGCCCAACAACAAACACTCTGACACAAGGAGAACACCACCCGGTCACCAGACCAACTCCCTTCTCCTTCTCTCCCCTACCACTTCTTCCCTCCCGAGGAGGCCAAGAACCCGGCCACCACCAAACCCACCGCCACCCGTGTCGCCATGGCGCAACCCGGTGAGTCCATCTTGTTTTCTGGAGGTCACGGCCGGCCGGGTTCACTCGCTCATGGTCTGTTGTTGCTGTTTGCAGGACGAGGACGGGACCCGGAGCTGTTCGCGGAGCTGTGGCGCGCCTGCGCGGGGCCGCTCGTGGAGGTGCCGCAGCGGGACGAGAGGGTCTTCTACTTCCTCCAGGGACACCTGGAGCAGGTGCGTGTTGAATTCTCCTTGGTTTCTTCTCTGCGTGTTTCTCTCTTCTGTTCCATTCATCCATTTTCCACCGGGCTGATGGTGGGTTTGCGCGTGCAGCTGCAAGAGCCGACGGACCCGGCGCTGCTGGCGGAGCAAATCAAGATGTTCCAGGTGCCCTACAAGATCCTCTGCAAGGTCGTCAACGTCGAGCTCAAGGTATGTAACCGCAGCCGCGCCGGCGCCGGCGTGTTTTCTCCTCCCACCCGAGTCCCTCCCTTGCGGTTTTGGCGCGAGCTCGTCGTCGTCGTAACTCTTTACTCTTGTTTTATTCACGGCGGCGCAGGCTGAGACGGAGACGGATGAGGTGTTCGCGCAGATCACCCTGCAGCCGGACCCTGACGTGAGTGTTTCCTCGCCACCACCCCACGGTTTTGTTCTCTATATATCTTTCTTTTCTGTTCTTCCGTGGTTTTGAAATGACCTGAGCGCGGCCGCAATTGTTGGTAATTTCCTGGGCTCCTGAATTTCGGTTTCTGAATTCAAGTGTCGCAAAATTCGATTTTTTTCGATCATCTGTTCTTTTTACAGACAGAAGTAATTCAGTGAGCATTACTCAAATTCAGGTAGTGTCCCCCATGTGGATTCGTGTTTAAACCTTTCTGTTGTTTGCAGCAAGAGAATCTGCCCACATTACCCGACCCACCTCTGCCGGAGACGCCGAGGCCAGTCGTGCACTCCTTCTGCAAGATCCTGACGCCGTCCGACACCAGCACCCATGGCGGCTTCTCCGTGCTCCGCCGCCATGCCAACGAGTGTCTCCCGCCTCTGGTGCGTCCAATTCTCATGTCCTTGGTAATCAATAATTGCATACGGATATGGTACTGGAAAGTTAAATTCCTCTCTGTTTTGCTGTCGATCAGGACATGTCGATGCCGACACCGACTCAAGAGCTTATCTCAAAGGACCTTCATGGATTTGAGTGGAGGTTTAAGCACATCTACAGAGGTATGAAAATCAGTGTTTTCCTTTCGAGTTATTCCCTACGTGAATTCTTCTGTGGTCATCTGACAACAGATCAGGACCATAATTGCACTTGCTCTGTGTGCCTTCTGCTTCTGAATTCATGCAATTTCTTGTTGTCTAGGCCAACCCCGTAGGCACCTTCTGACGACTGGATGGAGCACATTTGTCACATCAAAGAAGCTGATCGCCGGCGATGCTTTTGTCTACCTAAGGTTGGTTGGATATCAACTGAACTTATAATTCTGTAAAACCAGTCATGCGTAATTGACAGGTTTGCACAGATGTTTCATAGGAAGTATGGATCACAACAAAGACGCCGTGTTTTTTTTCGCAGGAGTGAGACAGGAGAGCAGCGTGTCGGAGTGAGGCGCCTCGTGCAGAAGCAGAGCACGATGCCGGCATCCGTTATATCAAGCCAAAGCATGCATCTGGGGTGCTTGCAAGCGCGTCACATGCTATCAAGACCAATTCCATCTTCTTGGTGTACTATAGGCCAAGGTTGGACCTTTTCTACTGCCAACTGTTTGGTAAAACTGTGATTATTCTCTGCTAATGCAAGTTATTTCTTATTTATTTATCTAGGTTAAGCCAAAGCCAGTACATTGTCAGTGTGAACAAGTACCTTGAAGCTACTAAGGTTGGATTTACTGTGGGGAAGAGGTTTAGGATGAACTTCGAAGGTGAAGATGTCCCTGTGAAGAAGTAAGGATTCAACATGGTCTCTCATATACTGTATTCCTCTTTCAGTCTGTTGATCATCTTCTGCCATCATCTCATTGGTTCCATGTATGTAAACCTGCAGGTTTTCTGGAACTATAGTTGGTGATGGGGATCTTTCTCCACAATGGTCAGGTTCTGAATGGAAGTCACTGAAGGTATGATCCAGTTCATTCTATTTTCTCTTGTTTGCCTTATATTTTCCATTTTATAAACTCAGATTTTATTCGTGGTTTAGGTCCAATGGGATGAAACCACAAACTGCAATGGCCCTGAGAGGGTTTCTCCTTGGGAAATTGAACCATCTGATGGCTCTGCACCTACCATCAATGTACCCCTGCAATCATCAGCCAAAAACAAGAGGCCTAGGGAGACAACTGAAAACTTGGATCTTCCATCACAGGTATATATGAAGTCGCAATCTTGTCACTGCTTGCGTTATCGACAAATAGTGGAATCATTTTTTCATTACATTCTTAATCTTTTGTTTGGCTTAATTTGCAGAACCGGCTCGAGAGTTTTGGCTGTCTGGAATGCCACAGCAGCATGAGAGAACATTTGTTGGTTCCAGTGATCCCAGCTGTATCTCTGGGCATCAGGTTGTTTGGCCAGGCGAACGCGTAGGTTATGGTGCCATGAGCAGCAGTTCTGTTTGCCAGAATCCATTGGTCTTTGACAATTGGCTGAAGGAATTCAACCCATCAAGCAAGGGGCTCCCCTACCTTGTCAGAGATTTCTCAGAAGCTGTTCCAGGTTACCAGCAATGAACCAGAGCTGCTCCTTGGCCAGCACTTTCTGCTTACCAGGCTGAGGAACCCACTCTTAAGCTGCCCTGCAACACTTCTCTGTGTGGTTACCTACTGAAGAGGCTGCACCAAATGTGTCCAAAGTTACTGAAAAGAGCAAGGAACCTGGCGTGGTTCGTCTGTTTGGTGTGAATCTGATGAAACATACCAACATCGCTGCTACTCCTGACATCGCAAGTGCCGGAGCAGGGGAAACTTCAGCCAGAGTTGCTGGTTCTTATGAAGAGTCTGGTCAGCTGTCAGCATTCTCAAAAGTAACAAAGTTGTGAACGAGAGCCCCCGAGAAATCCAAAGCAATCAAGTTACATTGCAAGAAACCGTGTGAAGGTACAGTTTGTCTTTATCTCTTTCCAAGTTCGGCCCTGCTTGTTAACTGTAGTCTAACCTTATGTCGATATTTATCTGGTTTGCACTAGGTTCAAATGCATGGAAATGCTGTGGGTAGAGCTGTGGATCTGGCAAATCTGGATGGGTATGAGCAACTGACTCGTGAGCTGGAACAGATGTTCGATATAAAGGGCCTCAAACAGAACTTCAAAGTGGCTTTCACCGACGACGAAGGCGACACTATGGAAGTTGGAGATGATCCCTGGATGTAAGCTTGCATATTTTTTTAAGACCAAAGTAGATGTTGACTGTTCATCTGACAATGAGTTATGGGCTTATGGCTGACATACATTCTTTTGACACCTGCAGCGAGTTCTGCCAGATGGTCAGAAAGATAGTGATCTATCCCATTGGAGAGGAGCCTCGTCAGGTGCCGATCTCTGCTGCTGCTGCTCCAGAACAGGATCCCAAGACTGAACTTTAGAAGGCGGGGGAGTAGGACTGAAGGTGGATTTTTGGAGCCTTTCACTGATGAAGACAGATGGTGGTATATTGCAGCAGCAAATTTGTTGCTGGCCTCGGTCACTTTCTTCACAAGCACTCCGAAGAAAGATTGACTGATGTAACATAGGTGTCCAGAAAGAAAGAAGAAAAGTGTTATAGTGTCTCTTTAATTAGTTGGCTGTCAAGAAACAAAGATTGGCAGGGTCTATTTAGTTTCCTTAATTTAGTCGAAAAAACTTGAATAATCGGGTGGTATACCATGACTGTTGTTGGTGTAAGTCGTGTACATATTATATGGGAGATGATAATATCATATGACATTAGCTTCTATCCTGTTTTAGCTTGCTGTTATATTCGTCTGAATTTGGAGTTTTCTGTGTGGATTGGGTTTTCTTTTCTGCGGGGATTAGAACTTAGACATTTTCAAGTTTTTTTTTTGAAACAGATCAAAAGATTTTAAGAAAAAAATTCAAGTTCAATTCCCAGAATAGTTACTGCGGACTTGGGTGAAATACAGTGAGACATGGACTACTCTTAAGAAGAAGAATAGCTTGACAGAGTTTAGCCATTGACCTTGTTGCAGTGGGTGGGTGGAGGCTAGAACTAGAGTACTTGAGAATTGGAGCATTACATGTCTGGTCCCCGGCCTCTGGATCTCAGCGGCAGATCCAAAAACAACAGAGTAAATGATCATAAGGATGATTTCCTCCGGTTGGCGTAGGCGTAGCAGTGGTACGTCAGGGTTGGACACTTAGGGAGATTGCGAAGCTTCTTGGGGCAGGGCGTGATCAGGAACTCGACAAGGTGCAGAGGTCACGCGAGAGTAGTCCGCGGTCGGCGCAGCCGTGGTGACCTGGCCTGTCTTGTCGGATGGAAACCAGCCGACTTCTGCCGCCGTGCATGCTGCCGGTTTTGCCGACCTTCAACTTCCCCTGGGCCGTCTTGCCCGTGCCGCCACAGCCTCGCCGGAGTGGGGACGCCGGCGCGGAGAAGTTCGTGTGGGGAGGAGGGGACGATCGATCAGTTGAGCCCATGCGACGTGGGAATGGAGGGGCCTCTGTCATGATTTGTGGAAATGGACGCGCATGCGAACCCAACGGGTGGCCTAATTCTCATGGAAAACGTTCAGAGGTCAAAAACCAGTGCCAAGTTCAGAGGTCCGCATGGTATTTAGCGCTGTTCCGTGTCAACAGGAAGAACACTGATAAAGCATAAGTTGCTTCCATCAGAGAAAATATAGCAGAGATGTATGGAATGTAGCAGAATTCCAAAGCCATTTCAAACGAGTTAATTGCATCGGCGGTCACACAACTCGTCGTCCATGTGCACTTAAGTCACACAACTGGAGAACTGAATTTTTTGGTCACACAACTGAAAAGTGGGTGCACTTTGGTCACAAACAGGCCACGTCATCCCGTTTTAGACTGTCATTTTTCAGAAAACCCCGTGGAGTAATATTAGGAGTGCCAAATTGCAAAAATATACACCTGACCGGTGGGGCCCACCCGTCAGGTCTTTCTTCTACCTCCCGCAACGGCCCCAGTACAGTATAATCAGAGATTGATGTCTACCTTGGGCGTACAATTGATGGTAGCCTCTTCCTCCTTTGTTTAGACACGGACAGTTAGAATCTAACCAGAATCGACAAGTCTGGGGCTTAAGCTTGCAGTACACAGAATCAATGGAAATCCAATTTAATCCAGGGGAGGCAAAATCTGGAGCAGCTTTGGGGGCGTACCGCAACCTAGCAAATTGACAGAAATTAGCGATGGGATAGAAATCCGGCGGACGGGAGGCGCCCCTATCCGTCCAATTTAATCCAGAGGGAACCTTTTTAACATGGCCGTGGCGTTGTGGCGCCGGCGGACGGGAGCAGCTCCTCGTCCATGGCGACAAGAGGAGGCCGTGTTGGGCGTCGTCCTGGACATGGAGGACCAGACGCGGGCGGAGGGAGCCTCGCCGTAGGTGGGGATCCGGAGCCGGCGGAGGTAGCAGTGCCGGCGGATGGGAGCCCGTGCTGGCGGCCGGGTGCCGCGCCGGCGGACGGGAGGCGCGATGGCGGCCGGGAGTCGCGCCGGCGGACGGGAGGCGCGATGGAGGCCGGGAGCTGCACCGGCCGGCGGCCGGCAGTCACGTCGGCGTGCAAGTAGTGGGGATGAGGTCGTGCTTGAGGTAGAGGAAAGACCTAACGGTTGGGCCCCACCGGTCAGGTGTATTTTTTTGCAATTTGGCACTCCTAATATTACTGCAGGGGGTTTTCTGAAAAATGACAGTCCAAAACGGGATGACGTGGCCCGTTTGTGACCAAAGTGCACCCACTTTTCAGTTGTATGACCAAAAAATTCAGTTCTCCAGTTGTGTGACTTAAGTGCACATAGGCGACGAGTTGTGTGACCGCCGGTGCAATTAACTCATTTCAAACATAGATATCAGGTCCCTTTAACTTAGGAGGCCCTTGCGCAGCTTGCACCACTGACTGACTACATCTCAAAACCCGGTGCCAAGTTCAGATATATCCCCATAATGACCCACAAGTACATTTGATTTTCTGGCCATGGGAGCCGAGGAAGACAACCTTGGCTTGCCGCTACGTATATCTTTACTTGAACATGGAGATGTCAAAGGCGCGAGCAGACTTATCCGAGGAGACCGAGACGATGGAGTTGCCGTCGGCGGAGACGGCCAGTGACTGCACCGCGTCCCTGTGCCCGCTGAACGTGCGAGCCAACTCCCCGGAGAGACTGTCCCAGATGCGCACCATGCCATCGATGCATCCTGACGCTACATATCTCGATGAACCCAGCCACGCCAGGCATGTCACGCCCTCCTGCATATCAAACACCACCAATAACAGTTAGTTTAAAGCGACATGAAAAGACAAGAGGGCCAAAAAGGTCGATTGGTTGTACACCCACATCATGCTCGCAAGTGGATCGAATTGCTTGATGCGCGAGGTCCCAGATAATGAGAGTCTGGTCAATGCTCCCAGTAGCCACCCAGTTGTACCTGCAGAAAACAGCTAGGTCAATAGGAGCAATGTGCATGGTGCAGCCGATTTACCATACAGACTCCAAGGATCAAAGAACGTATAACCAAAAAGTACCTTGGTGAGATGCCAATGCACTCGACGGAATTAGTGTGGCCAACTAATGAACCGACAACCTGCAAAAACAACCAACACGTGTTACACACAAATCATATCTTATACATGTGACTTTGCTAAGAAAACAAAATCCTGTAGTATATCTGAGGAACACAACTGCAGAAATCACTACAAGCCAAAAAACGTAATCAATAATTAATTTTTTACATGATCTACCATGCAAACAATAGTTAGAACCACAAACTGCATCAAAAAAATTCATTGCAAGCCATCTTGGATGAGAATATTCAAAGCTCATTCAGCATGATGGGAGTGATTCGTCAACCTTTTGTTAAGAAAAAAAATTCAAATACACCCACCTGGCCTGAGTTTATATTCACGATGTGCACGGAACTATCCTGAGAGCCACTAACAATGGATTGTGAGTCCCAAGTAATAGCTAAACATGTCAATCCTTCAGTATGATAGCCATGACCTAGATTGAGGTAAAAAGATCGGACATTAAAGTTCAGGGTTGACAGAGAACACACAAAAACAACCATATGAATGTATGGTAATTACAGCTAGAAAATAGTTTTTATTTACCCCGAAAAACATGTCTGCATTGTGCACTTTTATGGTCCCATATCCTCAATGTTGCATCATCTGATCCGCTACAAATAAGCTTACCTTCATAAGGAAACATGAGAATTAGCTAAAATGGGTATCCAACATCAGGGATCTAAACTTCTAAAGTAAGAAGGTGAAAAAGGATCTAAGATGTTAAAGCATCATAGAAGGATTAACTTAGAACACAAGTTAGTAGCAGAAATATTAAATACACCATGATCCATAAGTTTCTCTGAAATCTGAACTGATACGAAGAAGCTCTGTGTTGATAACTAAAGACAGATTGTCGCATAAAGATGAAAAATTTCATGCGAGGTATTCCAAAAAAAAAAACAGGACTCAATAAAATAGACTGGGCTGATATATTTTATACCATATTAGAAGGCAGCTTAATGACGTTAACATATATAAAATTAAATAACACTAGAAAAAATTGCTCAGTACCATCAGGGGTAAAGTCACCACATGTCACTGTGCTACTGTGGCCAGCAAATATATTCGGAAAGGCATTGTGGTCGGCATTCCACATCCATACATTACAGTCTTCTGATCCTGCAATTATCAAGTGATCTCTTGGATGCCATTTAATCCACTACAAAACCAAAAACATATAATTAATCATCGAGTACATATATACAGTTAGAGAGCAGGAAAGATTTAGCAATGGAAACAGTTACGAGTATGTTCAGCTAAATGAATGAAAGCGACCAGCATCGTATCACCTCAAAGCCTGATTCAGAGCCCTCAAGGGTTCCCTGAAGTGTTCTTGTAGCTGTATTCCACACATTTATCTGTCCATCCATACTGCCACAAGCCACCAATTTTCCATCTGAACTGAAAGCCACAGTGCAAACAGTATCTTTATGTCCTGTATCGGCAACAGATACTATGTAAGCCTGATAGACAATTCTAGGGATGTATCAACAAAATATGGTACATCAATCGATACAACAGGAACAGAAATATACAGATTTGCCAAAAAGAAAAACCAATGAAAAAGACTTGCTGCAATATATCAATAATACTTTTATTAGTTATAGATAGAAGAAACAGAAACAGCACATTTAATAAGTAATCTTGTAAAGGTGATAGAATAGAGAAAGTCTCAAGAAACATTTATATACAAGAATCAAGTACGGTAATCCTAGTTAGACTACAGAAGATGAGTCAACCATACCAGGCAGCTCCTGAACATCCTCTGCTGATCCAATCCTCCAAAGAAACCATCTGTCATCTTTACCTCCAGAAACAACAAGCGATGCGTCTACAGGACTGCACGCAGCAGCAAAGACCCCATCTGTACCCAAGATATCAAGACCAGATATTACAATAATTGTTTTTTCAATGCAAAGATACTCTGAGACTATAGTAACTGACAACTGGCGCAATCGATCATAGTCACGAGACGTAGCAAGTTAATTTGTTCAACAAGATCTTGCCTGTATGCCCATAGAATGCATATGATGAATCATCAACCTCATCTGAAACAACAGAAATAAAAGCAAACTTTAATTACTAGCACATTATAGTCTGATGAAGCGAAGAACTTCAGGTTGTCTGGACTGTACTGCATGTAATATAAACAACCAAATAACTGGTAGCATGGTCCCAAGGTTTATCAGAAATAAAATTAAAAGGTACCCCTAGAAGAAGAGCCATGCCTGAGCTCATTTATAAGAAGATTCAGTGTAAGAGGCAATATTCAGTCATCACTACTAAAAGACGGTATCTTATTCGGGTAAGATCATCGCTCTCAAATAAGAACAGACGCAAATGTAATATGTTAACCTTCTAAACAGTATTACTATACTAAAACAGATGAACCCTGAAGAACATCCTATGGCGAAAGAAAAGTAGCATGTAACTATTTAGCATCATTTTTTATGGAGCATCAGCGTGTAACGATATCGCTAGGCTAGCCAGGGAAGTTGATTAGTAACAAAAAATCCACATACCCATCATGTCTTCTTCCTGCTCGTCATCATCGTCTTGGTCAGGGAGATCTGAGCAAGGCCAGCAGTAAGCATGGACAAAGAAAAATTAAAAAGGATGGGGGCACTTGTATAGGTAGTACTGACCTTCGTCGTCGAGGGGTATCTCATTGATGATGTCCTCGTCATCGATGAAGACCTCCTCGCCGTCGGAGCCTTCGCCGTGGACCTCGCCGTCGATACTCATCACCGCAGCCGCTGGGATCTCCGGGGTCTTGGTTGCTGCCGCGAGAAACGGAACACGTCACTGAACAAATTCATTATCATTGCGGCGTTGATTATTCACAGCTGAGGGGAAAGCTAGCGGAGAAGCGCCTCCCATGGAACACAGGTTAATTAGACGGGGAAGAAATGCCCACCGGTGGCTGCCTGCCATGCTCGGACACATCTATTAAAATTGGTGTCGCTTCTACAGCATAATTCCGCACAGAGCAATTTTGCATGCAGATTCTACTACTCGCGTACCAAAATTTTGTACATGGCAATTTGGATGGACCAATCGCGTACATAGTAATTTTAGATGCGGATAGACACATCAATTTTACATAGCAATACAAATACTTCCTCCGATCCGGAATATGATTCGTAACTTGTATACACGTTTTGTACTACCACAGTGCAATCTGTACGACCGTTTTATTGGACCGGAGGGAGTAGCAATTTGCCATGGCAGTTTAACAGCGGCAGCAGCAGCACATGCCATGTTCGGTTTCTGCCCAGGCTCACCTTGAGCCGGCGATGCGGGTCGACCAGCGGGAAGTCAAGGTCGGGGCAGAGGCGGCCGGGGTTGGTGCTGGAGGGGGAGGTCGGGGACTCGTAGGCCGGAGCAGATTGTGGAGTAGGAGGACGGGGGACGCGGCGGCCGGAGCAGGTGCTGAAGGACGCGAGCTCGGGGGCGGCGCGACGTGGGGTTTGGCAAAGAGAATTCACGGAACCGAAAAACGCTAATTTTACGGCCAAAATGCCACCGCCAAACCAAAGCGAGACACACCGTTTCGTTTTCCTCCTCCTCCTCTGCCCACGCCACAACGCATACGGCCCCTTTTGTTCCTCACCCGACGAACCCTATCGCCGCCGGGCCACGATCTCCATCCATACCCGCCGCCGCCGACGCCACCCCGCCGTCATTCTGCTCCTCCTAGCGGCGCCCCCTGAGGCCGCCTCCTTCGTCGCGCGTCTCCACCCGAGATCGCCCCGCCGCGTCCCCACCCGAGATCGTCCCGCCGCGTCCCCGACCTCCTCCGTCCCCGTCCTCCTCCTCTAGAAGGTGCTCCGGCCTCCGCGTCCCCGACCTCCTCCTCGAGCACCAGCTCCGGACGCCTCTGCCCCGACCTTGACCTCCCGCTGGTCGACCCGCATCGCTGGCTCAAGGTGAGCCTGGGCAGAAACTGAACGGGGCATGTGCTGCTGCTGCCACTCTTAAACTGCCATAGCAAATTGCTACGTATTTGTGTTGCTGTGTAAAATTTCTGTGTCTAGTTGCACCTAAAATTGCGATGCACACGATTGGTTAGTCGAGATTGCTATGTACGAAATTTTGGTATGAGAGTAGTAGAATTTGCATGTAGAATTACTCTGCAAAAATATGCGATGGAAGTGACACCAATTTATATAGACAGGTGTCAATCATGGAATGAGAAACTTATTTCACAGTTATCTAGGACAGCTCGTTTGATATTTAAGGAAGATATCATGAGCCACCTCCCCTTTCTCCCAAATTCACCTCACCCTAGGTGAATCACATCTCTGTTTGTCCACCCAAAGCCGTCATCCCTTACCGGGCATACCAGAGCCGCTCTCTTGCCGAAGCAGGCCCGCTACCTCCAAGCGAAGGGGCTCAGGCTTCGTTCCCCCGCCTCTACCAGGCTGGTGGACGTGATTTGTTTCCTTGGTAAGGAAACCCTAGCTTGCTTCGATCCACTTCGTTTTGCTCTTTATTTTGCCGTGAGAGATCGAATCAAATCATGTCTGCATCTACAACATCAGTAACTTGGAAACAGAAACTTGGAAAGTGAACATGAAATAGTTAGGCAAGAATAGTATATTTTAAACTTCATTAATTGTTCATTTTGAACTTACAATTAATGTAAACATTAATGCATGCAATGAACTCCTTTCAAGAAAACTTGTCTGAGGATAAAATGTCATTTGTGTTTGGCGAGTTGCTTTCTATGAATGAAAAAAAATGCTTTGCATACTTATTTCATGTCATTTACGTTTACCTCGCGGCTCATGATATCTTCATTAAATATCAAAAAAAATGTTGTAGATGACTGAAATAAGTTTTTGCAAACGTCATAATGAATAGGCTTCGCTTCCAAATCTGTATGTTTTTGACTAAGCATGAGGTTATTTGACTATAGTGTACAGAGTTAATCTCATTATGTGTATGATTGTCATATTTTTTTTATTATTGTGTGCAAATGTTCTGACTTTGTAGATCATCAGAATCTCATCTGACTACAACTCCAGTTTTTCTTGGATAGGGATTTATCATTATTATTTTGATTTTTATCTAGTAAAGTGCCACAAAATCATCGAATTTGAACTCATTTGTGTGTTCCTATTTGAATGCCCAGCATCAATATCCATGGTATGCTTGGGATGTCAACATGGTACTTATATTGAATGATTTGAAGCTCATTCCAGTCATATAGAACAGTAGAACTAGTGGATCAACATTTTGTGTACTATTTTATGCCCCAAGTGAGCTTTGTTCAACCATACCAGATCAGGGGCATCCCTCTTCTGTATCAGAACTGTTGATATTTTTTTGAATAGATCTCATATATCCTGCAAAAAAAAAAGGATCTCATATCTATCACCATAGGTGTATGGTTACAGTTGCAGAAAGTCCCATGCTTCTATGCCGGTGGCAATTAGATCCCGGTTGTGTGGTCCTATGTTTGGACAACTCTCTGCCGTAACCAAATCGTCCCAGGGGCAGAGCAAATTCACAGCAGAGGGGATCTCTATTGGAAACACGTTGTCAGAGATCACCGGAGGCTTTAAATATGATTAGAGGGAAGTAATTGTTAGGGTGCGTTGAACTGTATTACCATAAAACCTGGGATTAAGTGCTGCTAGCCAAGAAACTTGTGGCTTAATCCACTTTTATCAAGGCATAAAAAGGGAAATACATTGTATCTGGTGATGACATCACCTGGTGCATGTGGTGGGATTACAACAACTGGGTGCTTGGGAATTTGCTAGAAATACAAATGCTGCTAAGTCAGGTGGCCTCCATTCGGGTGCACTCACCAAATCAGTCTCTTCCTATTATTATATCATAGCTTATCATCACTTATACATATCTAAATTTGCTAGCTGGGGTCTTGCAAAGAAAAGAAAAACTAACTTCAGCTGACATGGTTGGTGGTATTTTGTTTAATGGATGTGTCAACCTGTTGCTTTGGTTGTATTACAGAAACTGTAGGATGATCACCATGATAACTGCTCAGATCACCATGATATGTCATTGGTTACATATTTGTGATACCACGATACTTAATTATTATGTGGAAATTGCGATTACTTCCGTGTTCCTTAGTATTGTGAGTTGATGGCGCTACAAACTTGCACAATTGGTGTTGCTCACTTAAATGCTATTATTATTGTTGAACATATCAATGTGGATTTTTTGTTTAAACTTTTCATTCGTTTGCAATTTTATTATGCAGGAATCATAATGTCTTTTGAAGATAAAGCAATGGCTAGCCGTCTCACCTCACCCTCACCGAAAGCTGCGGTATCAGAATCAGATCTTCAGGCAATAAATGCTGCATCAAATTTGGATTATTCTCAAGCAAACAGCCAGGCAAATGCAGTCCTTGGTCCAGTGGCTATATTTTGGGACATCGAGAACTGCCCTGTTCCAAGTGATGTACGGCCAGATGATGTCGCTGGGTATATACGGACGGCAGTACGGCTGCATCCTGTTGTTAAGGGCGCAGTTACAATGCTCTCTGCTTATGGAGATTTCAATGCTTTCCCTAGAAGACTCAGGGAGGGTTGTCAGAGAACCGGAGTTAAACTTGTTGATGTTCCAAATGGACGGAAAGACGCAGCTGATAAGGCCATACTGGTAGATATGTTTCTCTTTGCTCTGGACAATCGGCCACCGTCATCCATTATGCTTATATCTGGTGACGTAGATTTCGCTCCTGCACTCCATATACTTGGTCAGCGTGGATACACTATTGTCCTTGCCATTCCATCTTCAGTTAATGTCTCATCAGCTTTGAGCAGTGCTGGGAGTTTTGTGTGGGACTGGCCTAGTCTTGCCCGTGGTGCAGGCAGTGTGCCCCCAGGTCCTTAGGACATCGTGCTCCTGATCCTTCATTCTGTCCCAACAGTGTAACGATGGGGAAATTTCCTGAAATACAGACTGAAGAGGAGGCCATTGTTTATATGGGAACTTCGAGCAACGAGTATGGTGGCAGAACAAGCAACCAGACATATTGCTATAACTCTTCGCAGATGACTGGGGAATCATGCAAAGCTTTCTATACTGTGGCAGATGAGAACTGTGGCACCAGCACGTCATTGAGGTCACATAATGTATCATGTGGTTTGAATGAAGTCCCAGCGGTAGACCAAGGTTTTACACGTGATGAGTCATGGTGGGTTCGTCCTGGTGATCTTCAAGGCTTGAAGGGTCAACTTATAAGGTTATTGGAGCTGTCTGGTGGATCTGTTCCACTTGTCCGTGTTCCTTCTGAGTACTTAAAGCTCTTCGGAAGGCACCTGTATGTAGCAGAATATGGAGTTGTTAAACTTGTTCATCTTTTCGAAAAGCTAGCCGAGTCTTTTGTTGTCATAGGGAAGGCTCAGAGAAAGATGATTTGCCTCCGCAATGCTGGTGATAGGAACCTGAAGAAATATTCGAGTACACCAATAATTTTGAAAAATGAAAAGAGAGGGATTGCTACTCTCGAGGAAGGTACTACCAGAACATGTCAGCAGGTGAGCAGCTCATCAGATGATTTCTCAGAGGATGAACAGAACATTAACCCTGATGTCGTTGGAGCATATGTGTTTGATAGCCATCTAGACAATTGCAGCAAGGAAATTCAGGCTCTTCTTGTTTGTTACTTGCACTACCCTCTTCCACTCTGTGATTTCGAGTCCATGTACGAGCAACGGTACAAGAAGACTCTTGACTACCAGAGCTTTGGAGTCCATGGCCTGGAAGAACTACTGGGCAAGTTAGAAGATGTTGTCGAACTGAGTGTGGATGAGGTCAGCAACACGAAGTTTATCCAAGCCAAGTCAGGAAAAATGTAGTCTCTCAGAGCCAAGTTAATCAGCGATATGGCCTACTATTGTTTTAATCTCAGTAGTACAGTTACTTCAGTACTTCAGATTTGGTTTCCTCACTGAGCGGGTTTGTCAAGCACTTGACCGACGTCTATTTTTATCATGTCGGTTGCGATAAGTGCAGGTGCACAGCAAATGCTTGTAATAGTATATGTAATAGTATATTGTTTCCTAATCTAATCAAATAGATGGTTGCTTCATCTATTAAAACGACACCATCTTTTAGTTGTTCGCTGTTTGCATGTTAGATACTTAAATAACTTTTTTGTTCAGGTTAATCACATGAAAGGAGCAACGTTTCTCTTTTGTGCGTTCCTTTTGTCCGTCGTTCCCTTTGTTCGTTCCTTTCGTCCGACGTACGGATAGGTTTGTTAATTCATTGGCAGACACGTATGCTGTTATGATAGCTGTGTTTCATCTTTGCGTACTTCCGATTTTATGAAAACTCAACACGACCTGTTATCTTTATAATATGATTTCTAAATCACCTGACAGGAGATAATCCATCAAAGTATCATTGCTCAGTTTCTTCTTTCTTCATTTTCTGCCTATCTAGGCAGATACTATATGCAATCTTGCACAAGATTCAAGATCACATATGGCACATTCACCTACTTAGAAAATATTAGCAGGTGGTGGACAGCGTGTAGAAGCTTGACGAGATGAACGGCGGTGAGAAGGCAGGCGTGGTGATGGGCGTGTTTTAAGAAGCGGATATGGTGGGGCTTTGCTGTTGTACCAGAAGCGTCAAGCAAACATCAATGGTTAAGGTAGGATGACTACGTGCCTCGAGCTTGTTCTGATACTCGCTCCGTCCTTCTGTCAATCAGCGGTTTATGTGACAGTATTTAACATTTGTTGCTCAAGTTGCGGCCATGTAAATTATGTGAGGTTCGTGGGATGCGCCTAGTCTTTGTACCCATGAAACTGATTTTGAGCAATGACCACCATCGACAGCAAGTCCCATGCTTGTTTTGAACCCTCTCAATGTACATATATGTCAGATAGGGTAGCACAACTTTTATTATTTGTCACTTATAAATCCTAAAAGACAGTTCCACCTGGTCATTCTGCCCAAATACCGTATGGTGTGTTTGATCATTGTTTTCTGCTATTATTGGTCAAATAATTAAAAAATTCAGTACAAAATTCGCAAACAACAATCTAGGCATTACTCCCTCCATTTCTGAATATAAGTTGTATAATTTTCTTGCACGAATATTAATACGTACATTGGACTCATTTCCCCCTGAAAAAAATTGGGAGAGAGAAGAGCCCTCATAGTCACAAATTAAAAACAATTCTTTAAATCCCTCCTTTATAGATTGGAACTCATATGTGGATGGGTAAAATTGTCCATAAACTGCAATACATCCTATATTTTAAAATATTTCTCAAAAAACTCTTACATTAAGGAACGGTGGGACTATCTTTTTGTCATCTTGGTGGAGTAACTATGAACTTGAACATTCTTTGTTTGGTTTTGGAGGACTCGGCATTTTACCAACTTTATTTTGATTGCCACCTCTGCATCCAGTGTACTGAAAATCCCATATGTTTCATTTGATCTACTATTGCAGGAGAAATGATTTTTAGTCAGCATAGCATATGCTTGGGCTGTAAGCTCGCTTCTGTATTTGATCTTGGTACTTGTGTTTCTGTCGGACAAAAACGATGATCGCGACGTTGTGGTGTTCTGCTATTGATTCTCTTTGCAGTTTGCACATATCACATGCTCTACTCTGCTCCTTTTGGCAGAGTATTTTCTAAAGCATATTGAGTTCACTTGATTAGCATCCATATTTTGGATTAGTAGTTATGGAGGGTGGCATCTTACTTATCAACAACTGATACCTCAAGATGATATTAGTCATTAGACATACTTTGAGGTTTGGTGCATTGTTGGTGGATAGAATCTCTCTCTCATGCTTCGAGCGCTAACCAGTAACACACCCTAATAAAATGATCTTTTATGCTTGTTATTGTCAATGCATAAACAAGTGCATAATTGTATTATATCATTGAGGAGGTAATTGTTTCGATCCATTCCGATATGCCACTTCATTTCCATGTCTTCAATCCCTTATCTAAAGTCCACTTTGTTTCCACGTCCAAGGATTTTGATTTTCAATAATATAATTTAGCTAATATCATTGTTTTGCTTTCCACTCAATCCGTTCCTAAATATAAGATGTTTTTTCTGAAAGGACACGGATGTCGCCTAGAGGGGGGGGGGGGGGTGAATAGGCGATTAAAATTCTTTACGGTTTAGGCTTGAATAAATGCGGAATAAAACTAGCGGTTAATTTATCAAGCACAAAACCTAAACAAAGCTACGTTTACCTATGTGCACCAACAACTTATGCTAATCAAGATAAGCAACTATGTGATAGCAAGATATATTACTTCAAGCTCGATGGCTATCACAAAGTAAATTGCATAAGTAAGAAGCTCGGGTATAGAAATACCGAGGCACTTGGAGACGATGATTTATGCCGAAGTTCACTTTCCAATGGAAGCTACGTCTCCGTTGGAGCGGTGCGGAGTCACAAAGTGATCCCCGAATAGCCGTCAAATGGCACACCGTAATCTCCTTCGTGACTCTACCAATGTAGAGTACCACGAACCACTATGGGACACTCAAGGGTGGTCACCGAACCCGTACAAGGATGAGGCACACTCCACAACTTAATTGGAGGCTCCCACCGAATTCCCGCGGCTCCCAAAGCCACAAGAATCACAAGGTTGAGGCACACTCCACATTCAATTGGAGGCTCTCAACTATCCCGCGAGCCACCAAAACTCCGAGATCAACAAGGACCGTCTAGGGCACTCCAAGTACCTAAGAGGACAAGCTCTAGGTCACCCCAAGTACCCAAGAGTAACAAACTACTCAACTTCAATTACAACGTATCACCGTGGAGAACTCAAACCGATGCAACCGATGCAATGGGCAAGAACACAAGAAGTGCTCAAGTCCTTCTCTCTCAAATCCCACCAAAGCAACTAATGCTTATGGGGGGAGAAGAGAGGAAGAACAAGGAAGAATACAAAATCCCTCCAAGATCTAGATCAAAAAACTTCCCCTCACTTAGAGCAGAGATTGATTGGTGGAATGGTAGATCTAGATCTCCTCTCTCTTCTCCCTCTAATTGGAGGCAAGAATCATGGAGGAATAGAGAGATAGCAAAGCTCAAGAAGGTTCAACAATGGGGGCAAAAACGAGCTCAAGAGTTGGGGTCTCTTTGGAGAAGAAGACCCCTTAAATATGTGGGTGAAAATCTGCCCGTTGGCCAGAAAATCACGCACGGCCGGTAGTACCGGACCAAATGGTCCAGTACTACCGAGCGGCAGCACGCGAGGTCAACAAGAACTTTGACCTGGTGACGCGAGCACCCGGTACTACCGGAGCGCGCTGTCCGGTACTACCGGGAAGCGCAGGCCCGGTACTACCGGAATTATGTCCGGTACTACCGCTTAGGAACACTCAAAAACAGTACCGAAATGAGTTCACCGGTAGTTAGGTCGGTAGTTGGGTCGGTACTACCGACCCTGTAAAACTGCAGAAAACACCTACACTAAAACGAGCATAAGTTGAGTATCCGAACTCCGTTTTCGATGTTCTTGGGCTCATTGGAATCACCACAACGAGCACGATAAGATGATGCAGGAAAACATCATAGTCCAACATGGGAGGATAAAACCAAATATAGAAAGGAAAACCTCTCTATAAAATAACAACCGGTAAAATCTCCAACATCAAAAACTCAACAAGTTTTTCATACGAAATCCGTTTTTGATAAACTTGAGCTTGTTATGAAGATCACAACAAGCTCCAAAACCCCACACAGAGAAAATCCAAATAAGAACCAAGAAAGATGATGAAGACAAGTATGCAAAGGTTTGAGCTCTCTTCAACTGATACGCTAAAGCTCAATGAGAGCCCCTCTTGATAGTACGGTATCTATCCTATAACCCGGTCTCCCAACTAGCACCATGAGACCGGTAAAATAGAAAACCTATCAAAATCATACCTTTGCCTTGCGCATTCCACTTGAGCTAGATGATATCGATCTTGATCTTTTCAAGTGGACCACCTTTCTTGACTGCGCTTTGCTTGGTGAAGTCTCATAAGCTCGTCTTCACTTGACCATTATCTCCAATAGGGTGGCAAGCATCATGCATATGATATCTTCGAGATACTTATCTTGAACTTGCACTTCTCAAGCTTGATGACAATCACCATTTGATGTCATTCTCCATGGGCTATATGAAATCTTTTTTTGATGCAAGCCCATGGAAAGATACCTAACCACACATGGCACACACATTTCATGGGTTAGTTCACAAAGCTATATGGACAATTGCTTACCGTACCAAGAGATACATGATCCCACTTGGTACATCTTGTAGCTTTGTGTGTTGATCAATATCTTGATCAAACTTGTATCTTTACTTCTATCTTTAATAGATGATGATGTCTTGAAGATAACCATGCGTGATCACATAATCCTTTTCTTCAAGACATACTTGCAATATGCTCAACTCTCTCATGACCAATCTTCGGATGACTCCTTGAATAACCACTTGGTCATCACATACTCTTCTTCTTGATCATATCAAATATATCCATACAACTCGATGATCTTGATGCCAAATACTCCATTATATCAATATCTTTATGGCATCAACCTTGAATCCAACATATGGAGTTCAAGCATTTGCCAATGGACAAACACTACAAGAATAACTCAATGCAACCATTAGTCCATAGGGATTGTCATTAATTACCAAAACCACACATGGGGGCGCCATGCCCTTTCAATCTCCCCCATTTTGATAATTGATGACAATCTCTTTTACGAGGGTTTATATAGTGAATTTAAGCAACCATGCATGCAAAGAAACAAGCAAGGATGCATGAGCATGAAAGGCAATATGCTTATGAACAAAACAAAAAGCATAAAACCAAATTCCCTAAAAACCCTCTAAAACTTCTCCCCCATTGGCATCCATTTCCAAAATGGGTGAAAAAGCTTAGAAGGTCAATATAGTAAGAGCTCCCCCATAATGTGTGCATTTCTCAAAATGTGAGTGAAATCAAATGCACATATCCAATGACGAATAGATGGAGGGAGATCACATTACATTGAGGATCTAAAGATTGCAAAAGAATGATATGTAGAACCTTTTACAATTTTCCAAGTAAAAAGAAAGCAACCAAAAGATCCAACAAACCAAGTGAGCAAATGATATTATGCTTTAAAGAAAATAGAGGAGCTCCCCAATATTTGGACACAATTTATAATTCTTGTATGTGAATGCAAGGTGTACAAAAATGGAATCCTCACTCCCCAGTATCCTCCATAGCACCAAATTTTAAATGGATACACAAGCTCAACAAGATGCAAAATAAAAATCAAAGCTTGTGTCTTATCCCATGGTGAAGATAATTGGCTCGTCAAGACAAGCATGAGGTTAAGGATATTCACCAAGATGAGTGCACCAAGATGTGATAAAAATATTATAGGCACTCATAAGCCAAATTTTATCCGGGGTCACCCAAGAATAAGAGATAATAATAATAATAAAGAGGTGACACCAAAGAATTAAGATATCAAGTAAAGATGTAACTCTTCTCATGTATATAAGTTTCTAAGTAGACACCAATCATGATGATATACATCCACAAACAAAATATGTATACACAAAATTAGTTAGTAGAGAAAAGAAGCAAGATATCCAAAAAAAGGAAGTCATATAATATACACATATGATGTTTGTTTAGGATCATAGCCCATAGCTCAATATTCTCATATTGTGTAATAATGAACTTCAAAATCAACCTTAACACAAGCATCACAAATATCACTAAGGGAAAGAGGAGATAGTTGAGATGCATTGAGGAAAGCAACAAGTATCATAAGAGCCGAATAGAATTTGCAATAGCTACAACAAAGGCAACTAAATACTTTTCATGCCATGATGAAACCTACACAAGGTTGAATGCTAGAAAAGTATGCATGAGGATGGATACTTGTTACCGAGATGACATAGGGTTGATGTAGTAGATAAGAGTTTATCAACCATCCGAGCTTGGCTCCAATAAGCATGTGGTGAAGACACTTTCATTGTAAATGAGACAAGCAACCAATGCATCTCCATGTACCTAAAACACATTCAAGTAAAATTGTTCCCAAACTAATTGGGTCCAAAGTAGTTAGTCGAACTACAACACATAGAAGGAACTCCACATAAATATGTGCATATAGATATGAAATTGAATTTCATGCACATCTTAGCCGATTTAGGATTCCGTGGAGTTTCACCTATATATTGGCACACAGAAGGAAAGCATGCCATAAAATAAACATGTAGTATATATGCATGCCTATGACCTTTAATAACCAAACGGAGATACAATTTGGACAAATATCAAGAAACCAAAGAAGGTCCAAATTATATCAAAGATCCAAATCAAAAAAAATTGATTTAGAGAAGCCAATTGAAACTAAAACAAATCATCATATGATTGATGAGATACCAATTGGACAAAGATACCAAAAAGGAAATAAGATACCAATTAATTAATAAATAAAAAGTAATAGATATCAAATTTCCAAAAGAGATATATCAACGAATGATATAGCCCACTCCCAAAGAGAGATGCCAATTGAGACAAATTCTCAAAAAGAAAAAGCAGTGTTCCAACAAATAAACCACACCCTCTACACTTTTCTTGATGGCACAAAGTACCAAGCCGAAAATGTTTGTCTTTCAAAGAGACACGTCATCGGGATCAAGTACCAATTGAGGACAACTAATGTTCAAAAGCATATAGGATTGCTCCCCCAAGATATGTGCATTGTTTATGATCTTGCATTTGAATACAAAATGCACATAAATGGGATCATCACTTTCCATACATATTATTCAAACACTAGTCATGTTCAAGGAAAGCAATAGGTACAAAACCAATTCAAAGAATGATGTTCTACTCAATATAGGATAGCTTCCCCAAGAATAGTGCATTATCTAGAAGTATGACTTTGAATGTAAATGCATAAGAATGGGATCATTGCTTTTCCTAACTCAAGAAAGCATAAAACAAATTTTGAGTAGAGCAACAAGGATCCAAAAGATACAAGGATGACAAGAGGATTTAGATCAAACCAAGTCCTTGGCAATAAAAATAAGGCAATTCAAAGCAAGAGCAAAAATGAAGATGGTCTACAAATTCCACCACAATTATGAGTATCACTTGTCATGGACAAGGAGTATATGGAGATAATTCTCGGTGGTATATAGGAATGATATTAAAGACCAACTTCACAACAAATAAGCATATGGCAAAGGATAGGAAATAAAGCCATGCTTAGATAGATAGATATTCTTGATAGCTTCAATATTCACGCGATCATGCAAAGCAACTCCAAAGAGTAGCTTGAAGCAATCGGTTTCCCAAAAGATATATGCGAACATATTTGGGAAAGCCGTACCAAGAACGTCCATCACAAACAAGATCCAAAGAAGAGAGACAAAAGACATTTAAGCAAATATGGAACTTGTTTGAGAAACATGCCACATAGGAATAAGATAATGAAGAATATCAATTCTAGGTGGCAATACCTCACATGTTCACATTTTCTAGGTTTGTAATATGCACAAAGCTTATTACTCCCCCATAATGTGATAATCCAATTTTTCTTAACAAGAGGCAAATAAAACCAACTAGAGATAATTAATGGACATTATAGAATTTGAATTTCTCATGAGAATGACATACCACATAGAGAGTAGATAATATTGGTATTCCTCATGTACACACATTTTTAGGATTGTGAAGTGCACGAAGCACATCACTCCCAAAATGGGATAGTCCATTAATCTCTCAAAAAGAGAGCCAACAAGATAAGATTCAAATAAAAGCAATAAGGCTCAACACAAGTAAATGGTGTGCAAACCAACATACACATACTTGATTACTCAAGATAAGTAAGTAGAGAGCACAACACATACAAACACTAGCAAGGTACAAAACCAAACACATGCAAGGGTGCAAGCAACTTTCAATGTATATATGATATAAGCACAAGTTACCGCAAGGAGGAACATTGGATATGAGATAGAACAATATAATCCAAATGACTTGGCTTGAGAGAATAAATTGATGAAGATCCCTTAATTCTTCATGATGTAGCCAAGTCTCCAATGCCCTCCAACAACACCTATTGATCAAGTTTTAGCTTGTTGGTCCCCAACCAAGTTGGGTCCTAAGAGGTTAGTCACAATAGGCTTGGCAACCCAAATGGTGCTTTTCTTGACACCACTTTGAGTACCAACATATTTGGCAAACACATTGCCAACCTTATCCTTCCGAAGAGAATAAACATCATCAATAATAATGGGGTTGGATAAGGTACCATTAGTGCATGAAGAAGCAAAGTGGCCCTTCTCACGGCATATGTAGCAACATTGGCTTCCTCCTTTCTTCTTAGTTGGAATCTTGACTTGAGGAGAGGTAGCTTGATTCTTCTTGGGAAGAGGCCGTTCTTCATCTTGAGTTTGAGCTTGAGGCCGCTTCCCTTGTTGCTTCTCACTAAGAGGCTTCTTCTTCAAAGGGCAAGATCTAACATGGTGCCCTTCAACTTTGCACTTGAAGCAAACAATCTTGGCCGAATCTTTAGCTTGTTCTTGGCCCTTGTTCTTCTTGTTAGACTTGGACTTGTTCTTGTTATTGGAGTTGAATCCAAGTCCACTCTTGTCATTGGGGCGTCTTTGAACACTCAACACATTGTCAAGTGTGGACTTCCCAACATGACGCTTTTCCAAGTCTTTCTTCAAAGAAGCGACTTGGGCCTTGAGCTCTTTTAATTCCTCTACATGGTTAGTATCAACAAAAACACTAGAGGAAGTAGATGCTTCATTGTTAGAGCAACAAGGCATGGAAAGTAATTCATCACAAGAGTAGCAATATTGTGAGTGGATGAATCACAAGGACTAGCACATGGCAATAAAGCATTTAGAGTAAAGTAGTGCCATTGTCCACATGAGGCTCACAAGATGTTACCTTTGTAGTGATAGCCTCATGAGCTAACTTTAGCTTCGCATGGGATGCTAGAAGATCCTCATTAGAGCTAGAGAGCTTTTCATGACTTTCTTCCAATTTCCCATACTTGCTAGTTAGCAACTCAAGTTGAGCCCTTAGCTCAACATTCTCCTTCAAAATAGATGCTTCACAGAAGTGAGTTAGTAGCACAAGCATCATTACATTAGAAATGGAAGAAGACAACTTGGCAAGCTCATCATTCAACCTAGCATTTTCCTCAATAATATTAGCATGATCACATGAGGAGTAGAGGAACTAGGCACATCATTTTTAGATAGTTGAGTTTGGAGTTGATCATGAGACTTGGTAAGGAGAGAGTGTTCACTTTCCAAAGCCTTAGAGCTTTGTCAAGTCTCTCTATATCCTCAATTAGTCTAGCATTGCCAACACCAAATTCAACTTTTTCCTTTTTAAGCACTTTATATTTAGCAATAGCATGATCTCTTTCCTTAATGATTTTAGCAAAAATAAGATCATTTGTTTCATCAAGAGATTCAAGTTTCTCCTCAAGAGACACTCGAAGCTCATGCTCTTCCTCAAGAGCATTTTCTAAGGATGCTTTTTCCATAGCATCCTCTCTTTCGATCCTTCCCTTTTCTTCAATGATTTCCTTGCACTTAATAGCATAAGTCAAAATTTCACACAAATAAGAGCAAGCTTTACTACCTTTAGGGAGAGCACTAAAAACCATCTCACTCTTTCTTTTAAGAGTCAATATCATCCTCTTTTAATCCATAATAATCCTCATCCTCATCATCACAAGATGTAGAGGGTTCCAAAGGTGGATACCTTTGAATCCCTAGCCATAAGGCAAAAGTGAGTAATGGACGATGATGATGAAGAATTGCTTGAAGCACCATTGAGGTCCATGTCTTGTTCCAACAAGTGTTGGGTTTCCTCTACATTGTTAGCCACACAAGTACTAGAGGAATGGAAGCATTGTTTTCATGGCAACAAGACATAGAAAGCATATCATCATGAGATTTAGTTAAGCAACTAATACATGATATGCAAGGACTATCAACACTAGCATGTAGACATTTGAAGTGCTAGAAGTTTAAGTCCAAAGATAGAACATTGCAATGAGATAGAGATGAAGTATAGTCAATAGAATATTCACCATCAACAAAGCAATTTCTATCACCACTCACCATATCATTACCTTGTGACAAATCACATGTTGGTGGAGTGGAAGAAGTTGTGAACTCATCACGGCCGGAGGTGGAAGGAGAACAATCATCCTCAATAATGTTGGACACTTCATATTTATCTTGAAGCTTGGTCCAAAGCTCATGAGCGTTCCGAAAAGGCATGATTGATGCAAGAACTACATCGCTCAAAACACAAATGAGACCATTAGATACTTGAGTATCGAGATGAGAGTTTTCCTCATCCTCTAAAGATAATTCTTGGGAATCCTTTGGAGGAGAAAAACCCACATCTACAATTCTCTCAATATAATTTGGACCCATGTCCCTAAAAAGATTAAGCATGCGAATTTTCCAAACATCATAATTTGTGCCATCGAATATAAAAGTGGATCGTGCACTAATTCTCTAAACGACATCTTTACTCTCTAGGCGGTAAAGCCCAAAAAGAGAGCCCAGGCTCTGATACCAATTGAAAGGACAAGGATGTCGCCTAGAGGGGGGTGAATAGGCGATTTAAAACTTTTCCGGTTTAGGCTTGATAATTGCGGAATAAAACTAGGTGTTTAAATTAACAAGCCAACAACCTAAATATACTAGGCTCACCTATGTGCACCAACAACTTATGCTAAGCAAGACAAGCAACAAAGTGATAGCAAGATATAATACTTCAAGCACGAAGGCTATCACAATGTAAAGTGCATAAGTAAAGAGCTCGGGTATAGAAATAACCGAGGCACGCGGAGACGACGATGTATTCCCGAGTTCCTCCTTTTTAGGGGAGTACGTCTCGTTGGAGGGGTGTGAGTTTCAAACTCAAGACGCCACAAATGGCCTCACCCTATTCTCCGATGAACCTTGCCCAAAAGCTCGGTTCACCTTCCACTATTGATTTCCTTTTGGGCGGAAATCGAGTCCCTTACAACAATCTTGAGGCACAACCCACAAAAGGATTGGGAGCTCCCAAGTGGCCACAAAAGGCCTCAACCGCCACAAAAGGCGTCTAGGGTCCAAAGACCCAAGAGTAACAAGCTCACAACTTTCACTTCCACGAATCCTCGTGGAGAGCACAAACCGATGCACAAAAGCAATGGCAAGACACAAGTGCTCAAATCCTTCACTCTCAAATCCACCAAAAGCAACTAATGCTTGTGGGGAAGAAGAGAGGAAGAACAATGAAGAACAAAACAAATGGAACTCCAAGATCAAGATCTACTAGGTTCCCCTCACTTAGAGGAGGAATGGATTGGTGGAATTGTAGATCTAGATCTCCTCTCTCAAATCACTCAAAGATATGGAAGAATCATGGGAGGAATTGGGAGAGGGGAAAGCTTTCCAAGGTCAGCAATGGAGGTGAGAGAAGAGGAAAAAATGTGCTTGGAAGAGCTGGGCTCTTTAGGGAAGAAGGGGCCTTTTTATAGGTCCACCAAAAAATAGAGCCGTTGCAGGAAACTTGGACCGGAACTTCCGGTGAAAGTGATAGGAACTTCCGGTGAAAGTTCCGGTGAAACTTCCGGTCGAGTGCAGTACCAATTTCGGTACTGGACTTGGCCGGAACTTTGGCCGGAACTTCCGGGGGCCGGAATTTCCGGCCTAAAAACCGGAACTTCCGCCCATCTGAAAACTGCGAAAACTCCAACATGAAAACGGCAAGAACTTTTTCATCCGGGCTCCGATTTCGATGATCTTGGGCTCGTTGGAATCGCAACGAAGAGCTTTACAAGATCATGCAGAGAAACATCATGGTCCATCATGTGAGGAGGAGATCAAATAAGGAAAGTTAAGACCTCTCTATAAAAGACAAACCGGTAAAACCTCCAACATCAAAAACGCAACAAGATATTCATATGGAATCCGTTTTTGATGAACTAGAGCTTGGTATGGAGAAGAACACAAGCTCTAAATCCTCACATGGATAAAAGCCAAATAAGAACCAAGAAAGATGATGATGCCAAGTATGTAAAGGTTTGAGCTCTCCACAGAGATGTGATCAAGTTACTCACTTGATAGCCCCTCTTGATAGTACGCCGTCTATCCTATAAACCGGTCTCCCACTACCATGAGACCGGTAAAATAGAAACCCTATCAAGATCATACCTTTGCCTTGCGCATTCCTCTTGAGCTAGATGATGACGATCTTGACTCCCTCAAGTTGGAACACCTTTCTTGATTGTGCTTGCTAGCACATGTTTGATGAAGACTTCTCCAAATACTCCCCCATACACCATTATGGGAGAGCCTCGCTTAGCTTCGTCTTCATGTATCCACTTGCACTTTATCTTCTTCTCTTGAAATGATGGCTTAGAGATAAACATGAATGTTCACTCAATCTTTTTTTCCAAGCCATGCTTGCAATAAGCTCAACTCTAGATGACCATTCTTCATATAAACCCATTGGATAGAAACTTGGTCATCATATAATCTTCTAGAGTCCAACACATGAACTCCAATCTTCTTCATGGACAAGATCTATAAAGATATCTCAATGCAAACATTAGTCCATAGAGATTGTCATTAATTACCAAAACCACACATGAGGGCTCATGCACTTTCAATCTCCCCCATTTTGATAATTGATGACAATCTCTTTTGAGAGGGTTTATAATATGGAAATTAACGAGCAAGAACCAATTGTACTAACATCAAATACTACAAAAGTATGTGATGTTAATCCAATAACATATATAGAGCAAACTCCCCCACAAACTATGCACGTGTGTATGAACATGAATTCATTGCATATATTGTCAACCATTACCGGTGGTGGAGTTTCCACTATATACAAAACTAAGCAACGAATGCAAAGGCAAGAAAGGCAAATACTTAAGAACCAATCAAAGTACAAAGCCAAATTCCATAAACCCTCCAAAAGTTCTCCCCCATTGGCAACAATTGCCAAAATGGACAAAAAGCTTCGGAAGACCAACATAGTGAGAGTTCCTCCACGAGTTTAGCTTTTCTCATAAAAATGAGTATAATCAAGTGGACATTTCCACCGATCAATAATGGGAGGAAATCAAACTATATAGAGAATCCAAAGATTGCAACAAAATAGCAAAGGGAAAGATATACCAACAAAAGAGGCAAGCAATCAAAGGATCCGAAACACCAATTGGATACAAGAAGATTTTATGATGAGATCAACCAAGTGTTCTAAACATCAAGAGAGAGCTCCCCAAGGTACATGCACAAAGTAGGATTTGCATTGCAATATGGTGTGCACAACATGGAATCCTCACTCCCTCCTAGACAATTTTAGAACACAAACAAGTGCAAGAAGACATAAAGATAGAAAAGAAGCAAAACAACTTGCAACAAGGAATGTTGAGCAACAAGAGAAAGGAGCGACAATAAAGACTTGCTCAACCGAAAAGAGATGGGTGTGATAAGGAGAGATATTTTAGGAGACTAATGCAAAGATGAGCGTAGCATCAAACATATTCGTTCAATATAAGTGGCACATAGTGCATATCATGTATTTCCATAACCACAACCCAAAAGTTGAAGCAAATAGGTCCACAAGCTTATTAAGATCCAAAAGGACTACCAAATGAAAAGAAGCTAGCTTGTGCCTTATAGAAACCACCAAAGAATTAAAAACAATAAAAAAGGGTGGTCACTAACGAATTGGAATATCAATTAAAGATGTAACTACTCTCATGTGTATAAGTTTCTAAGTAGACACCAATCATGAAGATATAAGTGCAAAAAGAAACATGCACACACAAAATAGTTACTAAGGTAAGGAACATGATATCCAAGAGGAAGTCATAAATACACCAATACGATCTTTGCTTAAAAGCATAGCACAAAGCTCAATTTTATCTTAAATGGATATAGATGAACTTCCAACACAACCTCATCATAGCATCAAAAATATCCACAAGGGAAAAATATAGTTGGGATGCTCCGAGAAAGATAACAAGTATCACAAAGGGCAAATGAATTTGCAAATTCATCAATATTGCATATGAGAGACTTTGAGAAGAAATGCTAGATTAACATATTTGGGATTGGTGAATCAATAAAATGATTATGTATATACCCCTTGATATGTAATCACCCCGGCTTGCTCACTTTTGCAATAAAGATGTTTTGATAAAGGCTTTGTGTCACATCCCAAATTTTGGAACTAAGAAAAACTTAGTTTCACAAGACCCAAAATTCAGAACCAACAAAAACTTTTTGAAACGTTTCACTGATGATTGTGTTATCCTTCCCATTGCAGTGTTTGACCTTGTATGGACTTGGTTGTGATGTTGATCTTGTTGTGTCTGTTGCTTGTGAGGACAATTCCTCAGCTGTGCTTAACACTAAAATAAAACACACTTGACAACAAATTTGGTATGTGACTTAAATTTAAAACAAACTCCTCAAATTATTCAACAAATGAAAATTAAGATCATGAATTAAAAGAAATGATCTTAATAAATTATTTTCCCTACTTAACTATCTATTTCCTTCAAACAAATATTTTCTCTATGAAAATAAAAACTATTTAAAGTTAATATATTTGTCAAGGAAGTTCCAAGAGTTCAAAAATAATATTTTGAACTTGCTTTAAATTTTCTAAAGGATTATAAAATTGTATTTAAGAAAAATGCCTTATTTAAACCCTATGAACAAAAGTTGTTCAAAACATTTTATTTTGACACTCCAATTTTTGTGGAGCTTCTACATGTTATGGGGAGGCTACCTGATTTTTCTCATAATTTTCTAAAATGTTTTAGTGCCTCAATTAAATCCCTAAAGTGCTACTGGAAATAAAAGAAATAGAAGAAAAAGCAGGCAGGGGGTTTTCTGTAAAAACTTCGTCTCCTTCCTGTAGCCCACGGTGGCCGCACGGCATGGCGCCAGTGGCGAGCTTGCCACTGTGCCCACACCCTCCTGCCACGCCGAAGAGGAGAGCGCAGCGCCTGCCCTCGACCCTGCTCCTCCGCGACCGGGTCGCTTCTTCCCCCCCTCCTCGCTATCCATGCTCGCCCCGACCGCGCGACCAGAGCACGTCGATGCCGGCCTCGATCTCTGCCCCTCAGCTCCCCAGCAAACATGGCTCGATGCAGCCACTCCCCAGCATTGCCTTGACCCCACGACACTGCCGGCGCAGCCCATTCCCCCTCCTGTGCCATCCTTGCTCGCGTCCGTGCACGCCGTGCACCGTGGTCTGGCACGCCCTGTATAAGAAGCCACAGCCCCTCTCCCGTCCCATTTCCTTGCCATTTCCACTCCTCCTCCTCCACTCTCCCACCCCAAGTCCAAGCCCGAGCTCTCGCGTCCTCTGTCGGCGAGGAACGTGAGAAGTTCATCTCGGTTCCGAGAACTTGCCGTGAAGATTGCGAGCGACTCCGCCCCCCTTTCCTCTCCATTTTTGCACCCCCGTGTTCCCCTTGTTCTTCTCTTTCTCATGCACCCCTTCTTTTGTCCAGGGAACACCGGAGCTGCCGCCACCAGCTCGTGCCCGACGCGGGCGTCGTCGACGTTGCCGCTGTTTTGGAGCACGCCGACATGAACTGCTGCCACCCCCGACCTTCCCATGTCTGCCGCACCTAGAATCCGTCCCCGTCACCGTCATCCCTGCACCCTAGGTGAGCTACACGAGCACCGCCACCATGGCCGAGCTTCTGCTCTTGTTCTCCAGAATCAGAGGAGGACGATGATCTGGAGCCGTCGATTGGCAGATCAACGGTCCACTTTAAATCCGTGTTTTTTTTCACCCTGCGCGCCCTGGAGAGATGTTGGGCCAAATCCGGCACTGTGCTGCCCGGGCCTGCTCAGATCTGGCCCATGTGTTTTTTTATATAGATCCAATATCTGTTTTTATTTCCTGTTTAAAGTGCAGTGTAGGTTTAATTCCTTTGTGGTGGATCTGTGCAAGATATTTGAGTGATTAAAATTTTGTAGAGTTCCTATGTGTTTTCTTAAACAGGTAGGACTGGCTGTTTGCAAAAATATATTTTTAATGATGTCTAGATTAAATCCTGTAAAAAGTATCTTTTTCACTAAATATTTAATATCTAGAGTTTTATAACTCCAAAATTTGCAAACTAAAATCCTATGGAAAGCCTGAAGTGATACCTTTCCAGATCTGTTGGTCTTGTATGCAAATGAAGCCTAGAACAAAAGTTCTATTCATTCTTGTAAACACACCAGTGGCTCTTTGGTGATTTTTGTAGATTTTTGTGAGTTGATTTTTGGAGTAAATCCAATTGGCTTGTCTTCTATATGTATAGAAGAACCTATCCCTAGCTTGGTTTGAATTTAGGAGTCACTGATTGACTGTGGTGATAATTATAAGGTTTAGGCCTTTTCTGTCTATTTTTGTTATGCCTCTATTAATTGTTGTGTTGTGATTTTATTGTTACAAATGTGTTTCCTAGCATGTGTAGGGTGGTAATCCACTGTGGTGACATGTCTCCTTATTTTACTAGCAGGTTTGTAACAGCCCAAAGTTTGAGAGCCAAAAATGTGAATAAAAATTCCACTTTTGCATTTCATGCTTGCATCATGGCATCCTTATTAAATTGCTAAACAAAGAAAATCAATGGGTTTGGCACCATTTAAAAACAAATGCCAAATTGCCTTAACAAAATCTCAAATCAATGAAAGCACTCAAACTTGCAAAACAAAAATACTTTGACATTCTATATTTGTCAAGGAAGTTCCAAGAGTGAAAAATTAATATTTTGCACTTGCTTTAAAAATTCTAAAGCAATATCATTTTGGTTTTAGCAAAAATGACATATTCAAACTCTATCGACAAAAGTGGTGCAAAACATTTTAGTTTGAGCCACCAATTTTTGTGGAGCTTCTACTTGAGATGGGGAGGCTACATGAATAATTTCATATTTTTCTAAAAGGTTTTAGTGCCTAAATAAAATCCTTGAAGTCTACTGGTTTTAAGAGAAACAGAAAAAGGACTTCGTTGTAAATAGAAAAGTGAAGCCAGGGGGGTTTTCAGAAAATCTCACGTCGTCTCTCTCCTTCCGCCCGACACGGCCGCGCCGTTGCCGGCGAGAGAGGGAGGCCCCCCACGATGTCCTGCGTCGTGCCGCCCGGTCCCCCCTCCTCTCCTCTCCTGCTAGGAGATAAGAAGACCACCCCGGGGATGCTCTGCTCTCTCCCCCCCAAAATATCTCCCTCTCGCTTGTTCCTTCTTCTGCCATTGCCGTGTCCGAGCCAAGCCCGCCGTCACGCCGCCGTCGACTGGAGCCGCCATTGACGAATCGGCGAGAACCAAAAGCTCCGTCTCATCGTCGTCTTCCTGCCTGCCCAAGGAATCAAGCCGGATCGTCGTCATTGCGGAGATCGACGCCCTCTTCTCCGTTTCCGGCCGCCAACCTCCGAGCAAGCTCGCCGCCATTCTGGTCCTCCTCTTCTGCAGCCGTTGGGTCTCACGCGACGAGGGTGAGCATGCGATACTCCTGGACCTACTTATAGTCTTCAGTTCGCCGTAGATCCTCGTGACCGTCATAGCCCGTAGCACGCCGCCGCACGTCCTCGTCGCCGGAGCCCTTCCGGCGACCTCTTGGTCCATAGCTCCGCCACTAGTTATCCCCTACTCGTGTGTGTCGAGTGCGAGCGACCGTAGGTCCCCGCGCGCAGTAGAACGCCGCATCCGTGCACCGTGCCGCCGGCGATCACCGCCGCGCACGCGCTGGTCGCGGCATCGACGCGGTCAACCAGGCCGTGGGCCCCCCGTGCTCTCGTGGCTGCCAGCCTGGCCACGGGCCCACTGGTCAGTGGCTGTGGCTAGCCCAGCCTGTGTGCAAAAAGGTTTCGGTAGCTTTTCTGGAAAATTAATAAAAAGACAGAAAATTGTGTAAAACTTCTAAAATCCATAACAAATTAAATACTTGTCCAAAATTTATAAATAACATACCAAAATGTTCAGAAAAATAAGCTATGTCTGTTGGTATAACTCACACATCCAACTAATTTAGTTTAATTGCTGTTTTATTTAAATAAGTAAAATGGCAGAAAAGAAAATGATTTTGTAAAACTCATAACTTATTAAATATTGATCCAAAAATTATAATTAAGATATCAAAACGATCAGTGGATTACACCTTACATTCTAACATTATTTTCATGTTGAAATAAATACTGGGAATAACTTTTATTGCCCTTTAGAAAAAGGGCAGATTATAAAATGAAATTGGAAAATCCATATCTCTAAAAGTAATGATCCAAACATTAAGTGTGATATACCAAAATGTTCAGCAACTAATGTACTTCAAGTTTCAACTTGATTCCCAACATGGATAATTAGTTTTAGTGTTGTTAAAAAAGATTTACTAAATTGGCAGATTTAAATCAAATTTTGAGAATGCAATAACTTTTTATCGGTATATCAGAAAAATGTGTTCTTTATATCAAAATGCTCAGAATAAGTTGAACTAAGTAGTAACATCAATTTCATGCATGTTTGATGATTAATTCAGTACTGTACATTTTCGAAATTCACTAATTTCATTAAGGAAAATATGGGGTAATCATTCTTTTATAGCAAGGAATATATTCTTGCACCCCATTTAAGTTGTTGGTGAGTTTTACAACAAATTACAGTGCATATCAAATGTCATACCATCATGTGTTTGCGCATTGCACTTGTTATGCATGAGTGAATATTGATTGTGTCTTTCCGGTGTTTTTATGTATCGATAGATCAAGCAGTCGGGGTTCCACCGCAATACCCGACGACCCGTGTTACCAGCCCGCTGAACCAGGCAAGCGCAATCCCCCCTCTGAGCATGTCTCCTCCTATGTTTCCGCAAATATTTTCTCCACTATAATATTGCATGCGATTCCAAATGTCAATTTGGTTGGATTAGAGTATCCTATTAGTTGCATTAAGTTCCCGATGCCATTACCTGTTCCCCTCCTAATATCCATAGGACTGTATTGTTGCCTGAGTTACTTAACTATGCTATGTATATGCTTAGCCATGCTTAGTTAATTGCCTAGTCGTCCGGTGGATAGTTCATTGTTGGAACTGTTGATGGAGTGTCCGGATGTGGTGGAGAAATTGTGGTGACATATAATAATTTGCTTAAAGGCGGGGATGAGAGGCCACAGTGGATGTGGTGTGTTGTCTCGTTCTCGCCGCCTACGTGCGAGTTCTTTACCTCTTGAACCAAGACTGAGCGTGCTTCCATCGGTGGGCCATATGGAACCCCTATCGACCAACTAACTTGGGCGGGACTAGCCAGGGTCCTCTAGTTTGAGCTTCCATTTGCGCGTGCGTGAAGACGGTGGCCAGGACTGGGATGAGGATGGTGGTGTTTAGGAAAATGAGTGGCCATGGGGCAGGGTGTTGGAGGCACGGAACCTGTCCCGTCCTCACTGATGATCCTGGGTTAGTCTTTAACAAGGTAAAGGTTGTAACCGCTCCCACTCAGCCGGCTTTCCCCGGAAGAGAGCTAATTGCATAGGCAATGGGCCGGACGGTACCGTGGTTAAAAATAGTACACCTGAGAAACTTGAAAAGCCGTGTCCGCGGTTATGGACAACTTGGGAACGGACGATAAGACCATAGAGAAACTTGAACGGAATGATTAAAACCTGAGTACTAAAGGTACTACCAAGAATGCGGGGTTAGTTTCCTCGAGGGTGATTCGGGGAGGCGCCTCTGTAGATAGGTACAGTGGGTGATGGTGGTTGCTGTTGGAGTTATCAAAAGAAAAGATGGTCACTTCTCACCCCCCTTTGAAAAATGCTCTGATTAGCCGATGCCAGATGTCTTTTATAAAGAAAACTAGCTTTCTGCAAAATAGCCATAAAACCTTTGAAAGCCAATCATTGAGCTAGTGGCTCTAATAATCTTGCAGAGTTCGTCGAACTCAACGTCGTTTGTTTATTTTCAGTGGAGGACTTCACCAGTACTGAAGGTGGGTTCTTTGTGGACGTCGACGAGTAGTCTGGGGTTCCAAGGTGGCAGCTTGGGACATCCCGGAACAACTGGCGCTGGAATGTTATCTATAGGCCTCTTAGGCCATAATTTGGTTCTTGTTGTGTAGAACAACGTAATTTGCTTCCGCTTGATGTACTGTTGGGTCTGTGACCTCTGGTTGTAATATTTGCTATCGTTCTCTATTATAAGAGTTGAACTATAATGCTTTGAGTCGTAGAGTCTGTGATGTGCCAGTTGTTCCACAAGTCTTGATCTCTCTATTATGCATTGATAGTTGTGCCTGCGTTAAGGCATCAATCGGGGTGTTGCGTTGCCGATGATCCATTCCGAGCAACGCCTGCCAAAGGTTTTGGCCGGGGATTGGTAAACCCGTAACCTCCGGTTGTATCGCTTAACCGGTGACACACAGCATCACTGTATACTTCAGCGGTCGGGGCGCTACAAGTTGGTATCAGAGCAGGACTGCCTGTAGGAAACCCTTCTACTGGTCGACGTTGAGTCTAGTGTTTGTGAAAATATTTTTAACCTAAAAATGAGTTGTGAAAACCATCTTAGGATTCTTTTACTCCTTACCTTGTTACATTCTAATCTCGGAGCTATCTTACCTCGATTTGAGTTTGAAAGTTTAACTTCTCATCTGTTACCACAAAACGTTAGGATCACGGGGTTGGGTTCTACCTTCAGTGTTATGTATCCGATTGCTCCCGCTGCGCCACTAGCCGATATCAACTCAGATGCCACTAGCCGATATCAACCCAGATGTTTACAAACCCTGTTATCCTTAATGAGTCTAATCAGTGATTTCTTCTCTGGGTTTTCACCCAAGGCCTGGAACAGAAGGTCCCGGATTGTGCCGGATAGTGTGTGTTGAATCTCGTGGTTTCTTAACCATTTGAGTCTCACGCTAGTAGTACATGATGCTGATGTTCGACCCAAGTTACACTTTGTTGGTCTCTTGTTCGTTGTTACACAAAGTATTATCGTCCCTAGTCTGTGTACTTGAGTAGACGCTAATGTGGTTGCCTCAACCATTCGGAGATAGATACTAACTGTGTTTTTGTCAATTCTCCAGAATGGCTCGAGGAACCCGTAGTAACAACAATGATGAGGAACCGCCGCCACCACCCTCAATGGCGCAGGTCTTGATGGCCATCGAGGAGAACCACGGGCGCAATGAGCGGCTGCTCGAGCAGTTGGTGCTACAGAATGCACAAAGGAACAATGGCTGCAGCACTCTCACTGAGTTCCTGCGCTCGTAGCCACCCACCTTTGCTGATGCTAAGGAGCCACTGGACCCTCATGACTAGCTTCGCGCTCTGGAGCGCAAGTTCTCCGCGCTACATGTCCCAGTGGCCGAGCAAGTCAACTTCGCCACCTATCTCCTGACTGGTGCGGCTGGCTGTTGGTGGGAGAGTCATGTGGCGCTGTTCGAAGCAGGCCATGCTTTCACTTGGGCGGATTTCCGTACAGCTTTCCGTGCGGAGTACATACCTCAGCCTATCATGGACATGAAGAGAGGGAGTTCCTAGATCTGCGCCAGGGTCGTATGGACCTCCGAGCTTATGGGTGCCAGTTCAACCATCTCTCTCGTTACGCCCCTCGGGACGTGACCAATGATGCCGACAAGCAAGAGTTGTTCCGCAAAGGTCTCGCGCCACAACTCTGTTATGAGCTGCTGCCCTTCAAGTTCCAGAACAACTAGGAGCTGTTCAACCAGGCTCTTACTCTTGAGCAGGGAAGGAAGGAACTTGAGGCTTCCAAGAGGCCAGCACAAGTGGACCACCCGAGTTCCTCTGTTCCTGAGAACAAGAAGCGCAGGGTCTTCATTCCTTATAGCGCTGTGCCGCGTGCTGCATTCATGCCAAGGACCGCGGGATACAGGCCACCACCGCCCCGCCCCACTACCTCGACACCTGGGGCGAGCGGGAGTGGGTATCGTCCTCAGCTACCTGCCCCACCGGGAATCACTTGCTACAGCTGTGGCCAGGCGGGCCACATCTCCAGGGAGTGCCCCCAGAAGGCACCTGTTTCGGCAACACCTGCACGAGCCCCTGCCACATCAGCTGGCAAGGCTCGCCTGAACCACGTCTCTGCTGAAGAAGCTGAGGAGGACCCCAGCGTCTTTATGGGTGAGCTTCGAATCAACGACAACTATGCTACTGTTTTGTTTGATTCTGGAGCATCGCATTCATTCATATCGGTAGATTTCGCTAAGGACCAGAACATAGCGTTTGAGGACATGAGACGTCCATTGGTGATCTCCACGCCTGGGTCCAAATGGCAAACCAATTGGATTACTCCTGAGGTTCAAATTTCTATAGGTCACTGGTCATTCCCTTTTGCCCTGATAGCCTTGAAGTCCAACGGCATTGATGTTATACTAGGAATGGATTGGCTAGCGAAATATCAGGCTAAACTGGACTGTGCAGCCAAGTCCTTTACAGTGACCGATGCGTCCGGTGTTATTGTGGAATACTGGGCTCCACTGTCAAAGCCTCCATCCTCAAACATTCCCCTCTCACCGGAGATCAGCCTCTACTTTATGGAAGGCTTATCCCCTCCTGAAATACACGAAGTACATGTGGTGTGTGACTTTCCAGATGTTTTCCCGGAAGAATTGCCTGGCATGCCACCTGATCGAAGTGTGGAGTTTGTCATAGATTTGCTTCCAGGTACTGCTCCAATTTCCAAGAAACCCTACCGGATGCCGGTGGAGGAGTTGGCCCTGTTGAAGGAACAAATCGATGAGCTGTTAGCAAAGGATTTCGTCCAGCCGAGTAGCTCACCTTGGGGTTGTCCGGTGCTCTTTGTGAAAAAGTGGGATTCCACTGTTCCTCGTCTAGTTACGGATTATAGGCCACTGAACCAGGTGACAATCAAGAACAAGTATCCTATCCCCCGGATCAATGATCTGTTTGACCAGTTAGCTGGTGCAACCGTATTCTCCAAGATGGATCTGAGGTCAGGGTACCACCAGATCAAGATCAGAAAGGAGGATATTCCCAAGACGGCATTTGTTACTCGCTATGGCCTATATGAGTATACCGTCATGTCCTTTGGCCTCACCAATGCTCCAGCTACCTTCATGAGGCTCATGAACTCCGTTTTCATGGATTATCTTGACAAGTTCATCGTCATTTACATTGATGACATCCTCGTCTATTCCAAAACTGACGAAGAGCATGAAGAACATCTTCGGTTAGTTCTGACCAGACTTCGAGAACACCGCCTCTATGCCAAGTTCTCCAAGTGTGAATTCTGGTTGGATAAACTTATCTTCCTTGGTCATGTGGTGTCCGCTAATGGTGTGACAGTCATTCCCGACAAGATTCAATCTATTCTGGATTGGAAAACTCCCATGTCAATCAAGGATATCCGCAGTTTCCTCGGATTGGCGGTTTACTACCGCCGATTCATCGAAGGTTTCTCCAAGATAGCTAAGCCCATGACTGACCTTCTCAAGAAGGGTAAACAGTTCGCATGGACGGACAAAGCTGAAGAGAGCTTCAAAACACTAAAAGCCAAGCTCACGTCTGCTCCTGTGCTTGTCCTGCCGGACACTAGCAAGGATTTCGTCGTCTTCTGTGACGCCTCCCTTCAAGGCTTGGGCTGTGTACTGATGCAAGAGGGCCATGTGGTGGCATATGCTTCCCGCCAATTGAAGCCACATGAGCACAACTACCCAACTCATGATCTAGAGCTTGCCGCGGTTGTTTATGCTCTGAAGCAATGGAGACCATACCTGTTTGGTAAGCGTTGCGAGATTTTCTCGGATCATAAGAGTCTGAAGTACCTCTTCACACAGCCAGATTTAAATCTCAGACAGAGGCGTTGGTTGGAGTTAATCAAGGACTATGACGTGGGTCTGAACTATCAGCCCGGCAAGGCAAACGTCGTGGCTGACGCGCTAAGTCGAAAGTCCTATTGCAACAACCTGATGGTTGAAAAGGCTCAACCTGCCCTTCATGAAGAGTTCGCCCGTTTGAACCTAGAAGTTGTTCCCTCCGGCTATTTAGCGAATCTGGAGATCAAGGCTACTCTTGAAGACCAGATAAAGGAGGCGCAAAAGCTTGATAAGGGTATTCTAAAAATCAAGGAGAACATTGCTAGCGGGAAGGCCAAGTGTTTCTCTGTCAATGACTCGGGGGTGGTTTATTTTGGTGACCGTCTAGTGGTGCCAAAGAAGCGAAACTTGAGAGAGCTGATCCTCCAAGAAGCTCATGAATCCCCTCTCTCCATTCATCCCGGTAGTACGAAAATGTACCAAGACCTTCGACCGCAATTCTGGTGGACTCGTATGAAGCGAGAAATCGCCAAGTATGTTGCTGAATGCGACACCTGTCGACGGGTAAAGGCTGAACATCAAAGGCCTGCCAGCACTATTCGCCCTATTGCCGTCCCGGAGTGGAAATGGGATGAAATTGGTATGGACTTCATCACCGGATTTCCCAGGTCTCCTAAGGGCAACAATGCTATCTGGGTAATCATTGATTGTCTGTCCAAGGTCGCTCACTTCCTACCAGTTCGCGACGAAATACGTGCAAGTCAACTGGCTGACTTATACATGGCTCGTGTTGTTCCATTGCATGGGGTCCCTCTGAGGATCATATCTGATCGTGGAAGTATCTTCGTATCCAAATTCTGGCAGAGTTTCCAAAAGGCTATGGGAACCCGTCTCAATTTCAGCACCGCCTACCATCCTCAGACAGATGGTCAGACTGAACGGGTGAACCAAGTTTTGGAGGACATGCTCAGGGCATGTGTAATTTCCTTTGGCAAGGGTTGGGAGAAGTATCTTCCCTTCGCGGAATTCTCCTACAACAACAGTTATCAAGCTAGCCTGGGTATGGCCCCATTCGAGGCTCTGTATGGAAGAAAATGCCGAACTCCGCTGAATTGGTCCGAGACCGGAGAGAGGGCACTCTTTGGTCCAGATGTTATCAATGAAGCTGAGGAGAAAGTTCGAATCATACGGGAGAATCTGAAGATTGCCCAGTCTAGGCAGAAGAGCTACTACGATAAACATCATCAGGAGGTTCACTATGAAATCGGTGATAAAGCTTACCTCCGTGTCTCTCCCCTCCGAGGCGTTCGCCGCTTCGGGATCAAGGGAAAATTGGCCCCTCGCTACATCGGCCCTTTCACCGTTCTGGCCAAGCGAGGAGATCTTTCTTATCAGTTGGAGCTACCAGCCAACTTCCCAGATGTGCATGATGTGTTTCATGTATCTCAACTTCGCCGTTGTTTCAAAGATCCTATCGATGGAGTCAATCATGAGGAGCTGGATCTCCAGGAAGATCTCACCTATCGCGAGCACCCTATCCGTGTCCTGGATGAAGCAGAAAGGAAGACTCGTAACAAGACCACCAAGTTCCTGAAAATTCAGTGGTCTCATCATTCCGAAGAAGAAGCAACCTGGGAAAGGGAGTCTACTCTTCGTGAGGAGTATCCCGACTTCTTAGCGCACTCTTAGAATCTCGGGGCGAGATTCCTGTAAGGGGGGTAGAATTGTAAACAGTCCAAAGTTTGAGAGCCAAAAATGTGAATAAAATTTCCACTTTTGCATTTCATGCTTGCATCATGGCATCCTTATTAAATTGCTAAACAAAGAAAATCAATGGGTTTGGCACCATTTAAAAACAAATGCCAAATTGCCTTAACAAAATCTCAAATCAATGAAAGCACTCAAACTTGCAAAACAAAAATACTTTGACATTCTATAATTGTCAAGGAAGTTCCAAGAGTCAAAAATTAATATTTTGCACTTGTTTTAAAAATTCTAAAGCAATATCATTTTGGTTTTAGCAAAAATGCCATATTCAAACTCTATGTACAAAAGTGGTGCAAAACATTTTAGTTTGAGCCACCAATTTTTGTGGAGCTTCTACTTGAGATGGGGAGGCTACATGAATAATTTCATATTTTTCTAAAAGGTTTTAGTGCCTAAATAAAATCCTTGAAGTCTACTGGTTTTAAGAGAAACAGAAAAAGGACTTCGTTGTAAATAGAAAAGTGAAGCCAGGGGGGTTTTCAGAAAAGCTCACGTCGTCTCTCTCCTTCCGTCCGACACGGCCGCGCCGTTGCCGGCGAGAGAGGAGGCCCCCCACGACGTCCTGCGTCGCGTCGCCCGGTCCCCCCCCCCTCCTCTCCTCTCCCTGCTAGGAGATAAGAAGACCACCCCGGGGATGCTCTGCTCTCTCCCCCCCCCCCAAATATCTCCCTCTCGCTCGTTCCTTCTTCTGCCATTGCCGTGTCCGAGCCAATCCCGCCGTCACGCCGCCGTCGACTGGAGCTGCCATTGACGAATCGGCGAGAACCAAAAGCTCCGTCTCATCGTTGTCTTCCTGCCTGCCCAAGGAATCAAGCCGGATCGTCGTCGTTGCGGAGATCGACGCCCTCTTCTCCGTTTCCGGCCGCCAACCTCCCAGCAAGCTCGCCGCCGTTCTGGTCCTCCTCTTCTGCAGCCGTTGGGTCTCACGCGACGAGGGTGAGCATGCGATACTCCTGGACCTACTTATAGTCTTCAGTTCGCCGTAGATCCTCGTGACCGTCATAGCCCGTAGCACGCCGCCGCACGTCCTCGTCGCCGGAGCCCTTCCGGCGATCTCTTGGTCCATAGCTCCGCCACTAGTTATCCCCTACTCGTGTGTGTCGAGTGCGAGCGACCGTAGGTCCCCGCGCGCAGTAGAACGCCGCATCCGTGCACCGTGCCACCGGCGATCACCACCGCGCACGCGCTGGTCGCGGCATCGACACGGTCAACCAGACCGTGGGCCCCCCGTGCTCTCGTGGCTGCCAGCCTGGCCACGGGCCCACTGGTCAGTGGCTGTGGCTAGCCCAGCCTGTGTGCAAAAAGGTTTCGGTAGCTTTTCTGGAAAATTAATAAAAAGACAGAAAATTGTGTAAAACTTCTAAAATCCATAACAAATTAAATACTTGTCCAAAATTTATAAATAACATACCAAAATGTTCAGAAAAATAAGCTATCTCTGTTGGTATAACTCACACATCCAACTAATTTAGTTTAATTGCTGTTTTATTTAAATAAGTAAAATGGCAGAAAAGAAAATGATTTTGTAAAACTCATAACTTATTAAATATTGATCCAAAAATTATAATTAAGATATCAAAACGATCAGTGGATTACACCTTACATTCTAACATTATTTTCATGTTGAAATAAATACTGAGAATAACTTTTTATTGCCCTTTAGAAAAAGGGCAGATTATAAAATGAAATTGGAAAATCCATATCTCTAAAAGTAATGATCCAAAATTAAGTGTGATATACCAAAATGTTCAGCAACTAATGTACTTCAAGTTTCAACTTGATTCCCAACATGGATAATTAGTTTTAGTGTTGTTAAAAAAGATTTACTAAATTGGCAGATTTAAATCAAATTTTGAGAATGCAATAACTTTTTATCGGTATATCAGAAAAATGTGTTCTTTATATCAAAATGCTCAGAATAAGTTGAACTAAGTAGTAACATCAATTTCATGCATGTTTGATCATTAATTCAGTATTGTACATTTTCGAAATTCACTAATTTCATTAAGGAAAATATGGGGTAATCATTCTTTTATAGCAACGAATATATTCTTGCACCCCAATTAAGTTGTTGGTGAGTTTTACAACAAATTACAGTGCATATCAAATGTCATACCATCATGTGTTTGCGCATTGCACTTGTTATGCATGAGTGAATATTGATTGTGTCTTTCTAGTGTTTTTATGTATCGATAGATCAAGCAGTCGGGGTTCCACCGCAATACTCCGACGACCCGTGTTACCAGCCCGCTGAACCAGGCAAGCGTAATCCCCCCTCTGAGCATGTCTCCTCCTATGTTTCCGCAAATATGTTCTCCACTATAATATTGCATGCGATTCCAAATGTCAATTTGGTTGGATTAGAGTATCCTATTAGTTGCATTAAGTTCCCGATGCCATTACCTGTTCCCCTCCTAATATCCATAGGACTGTATTGTTGCCTGAGTTACTTAACTATGCTATGTATATGCTTAGCCATGCTTAGTTAATTGCCTAGTCGTCCGGTGGATAGTTCATTGTTGGAACTGTTGATGGAGTGTCCGGATGTGGTGGAGAAATTGTGGTGACATATAATAATTTGCTTAAAGGCGGGGATGAGAGGCCACAGTGGATGTGGTGTGTTGTCTCGTTCTCGCCGCCTAAGTGCGAGTTCTTTACCTCTTGAACCAAGACTGAGCGTGCTTCCATCGGTGGGCCATATGGAACCCCTATCGACCAACTAACTTGGGCGGGACTAGCCAGGGTCCTCTAGTTTGAGCTTCCATTTGTGCGTGCGTGAAGACGGTGGCCAGGACTGGGATGAGGATGGTGGTGTTTAGGAAAATGAGTGGCCACGGGGCAGGGTGTTGGAGGCACGGAACCTGTCCCGTCCTCACTGATGATCCTGGGTTAGTCTTTAACAAGGTAAAGGTTGTAACCGCTCCCACTCAGCCGGCTTTCCCCGGAAGAGAGCTAATTGCATAGGCAATGGGCCGGACGGTACCGGTGGTTAAAAACAGTACACCCCCTACAGGGTAAATCTTTTCGAAAAGCCGTGTCTGCGGTTATGGACGACTTGGGAACGGACGATAAGACCATAGAGAAACTTGAACGGAATGATTAAAACCTGAGTACTAAAGGTACTACCAAGAATGCGGGGTTAGTTTCCTCGAGGGTGATTCGGGGAGGCGCCTCTGTAGATAGGTACAGTGGGTGATGGTGGGTGCTGTTGGAGTTATCAAAAGAAAAGATGTTCACTTCTCACCCCCCCTTTGAAAAATGCTCTGATTAGCCGATGCCAGATGTCTTTTATAAAGAAAACTAGCTTTCTGCAAAATAGCCATAAAACCTTTGAAAGCCAATCATTGAGCTAGTGGCTCTAATAATCTTGCAGAGTTCGTCGAACTCAACGTCGTTTGTTTATTTTCAGTGGAGGACTTCACCAGTACTGAAGGTGGGTTCTTTGTGGACGTCGACGAGTAGTCTGGGGTTCCCAGGTGGCAGCTTAGGACATCCCGGAACAACTGGCGCTGGAATGTTATCTATAGGCCTCTTAGGCCATAATTTGGTTCTTGTTGTGTAGAACAACGTAATTTGCTTTCGCTTGATGTACTGTTGGGTCTGTGACCTCTGGTTGTAATATTTGCTATCGTTCTCTATTATAAGAGTTGAACTATAATGCTTTGAGTCGTAGAGTCTGTGATGTGCCAGTTGTTCCACAAGTCTTGATCTCTCTATTATGCATTGATAGTTGTGCCTGCGTTAAGGCATCAATCGGGGTGTTGCGTTGCCGATGATCCATTCCGAGCAACGCCTGCCAAAGGTTTTGGCCGGGGATTGGTAAACCCGTAACCTCCGGTTATCGCTTAACCGGTGACACACAGCATCACTGTATACTTCAGCGGTCGGGGCGCTACAAGGTTAGGGGAGCTACTTGTGGGTTATGTCTTTGTTAGGGTTTTATTCCCTAAATAGTTGCTCTTCTAGTAATAAAATTATTATTACTCTTGTGTTGCTTGTTTTAAGTTTCATCTTGTGTGCTAATATTAGCATGGTTGGTGCTGTTATGGGTGTTTGTTAGACATGTTGGTTGCTAGATATGTTGGTGTGATTAATATGTTTGCCGTGCTTGATAAACTTGGTTGTCTTTAAGTTGAATTACCAAGATTAATTGGTGGTTTAACTTTTGTCTGAAGTATTTCCTGATGAGAGAAAAGTGGTTGTTAATTACCTCTAATTAAGGATGTCTTTGTGCCCTCTTGTTTTGGCATGTGTATGGTGTTATACTCCTGCTAGTATAATGCACTTGTGATTTTGTCTGAGTAAATTGTTTTGTTAGCATAGAGATGAACATGTGGTTATGTGTTGTTTTGCTTGTTGGGATTAATTACTTGTTAGCATCTAGCTAATTGTGGTGATTGTTGTTAAGTGTTACTTTTAGTTTAACTTGTATCTTTTATTTATGATTGCTGTGGCTTTAATAAATAAATTATTCTAAGCTTGTTAGAAAGGTAGTTTACCTTGAGGTGTTCTTAGAGCAGCTTCTAGTTTGTTGCTTGATTAAAATAGTGCTATGTTGTGGTTTGATTACTGTTGAGTATCACTTGTGGTATCATAAAGACCTAGGTGCCACCTAAAGAGGTGAGCAAGCGTTTTATAACAAATACAAATTTGACTTAAATTATTGCACAATTAAACTAGTCGGGTAATCTTTAAGAATAAATCCTAAATATGGTAGTCCTAACTAAGGGAACCAACAATTTATGACCAAACATGCCGAATCTCTAAAAGGGGGTCTCTCGACTTCCGGTGTTCGTGACTTCGAGCACGACAGGATGCACCCCCACTAGTTCCATTGGAGAGCTTTCATACACTTATAGTTGTTCGTGCATCCGTTGCATGGCAATCACTACTTGCATAGTTTCGATTATAAGACTTCCTCTTGTCTAATGATCACTTTTTAGCTTTGTGAGACTTTCTTCCATTGGCCTTCCAAACCCACATTATTATTCTATTTTCCATAACATCCTGGTGCCAATACTGAATGCTTACGCTCACCGGTTGAGTAGACTTTGAAACAGTTGATTCATGACGTTCATGTTTATTTTTATTTGACTGGATCCTTTCTATGTTCTGAAAAATTACTTGATGCTTGGATTGAAGGATAGAACTCCAACACTGAATACTTAAAACATATATAATGAACCTTGTATGGTTTCATATCTTTAAAGCATCATTCATGAAAAGTTTTAACTTGTTTAACTATCTTGCTTTATTATCTTTGTTTGATATCAATTATAGACATTTCCTTTGAATGATTTAATCTCAGTTCACATGTTGTACATTACTATCTGATCAAGATTATGTTAGTAGCATGTCATTTCAAAAATTATATTTTGTTATCGTTTACCTACTCGAGGACGAGTAGGAACTAAGCTTGGGGATGCTGATACGTCTCAAACGTATCTATAATTTTTGATTTTTCATGCATGTTTTATACCTATTGCTACATGTTTTATATACACTTTATACCATGCATTATTATGCATTTTCTGAAACTAACCTATTAACAAGATGTCACAGTGCCAGTTTCTATTTATTATGTCTGTGCATTGCAGAAAAGGTCCAAAAACCAAAGTGCTCAGAAAAATCCCAAAAAATTACAGAAATTCTATTTCGCCAGAAGACTCCGTGAACCAGAAGGACAAGTCCGGGGGAGGCCCACAGCTGCCACACCATACCTGGGCGCGGCTGAGAGGGGGGTGGCGCCGAGGTATGATGTGGTTCACTCGTGCACCACCTCGCGTCGCCTGTTCGCCTATAAATACCCTCCTGACCTAAAACTCACGAGACACGAATGATTTTCCCAAATACGACTCCGAGCTCCGCCGCCATCCGAAACTATAATTTGGGGGACAGAAGTCTTTGTTCCGGCACCCTGCCGGACGGGGAATTGCCCCCGGAGCCATCTTCATCGCCATTGATGCTTCCCATGATGAGGAGGGAGTAGTTCTTCATCGAGGCTGAGGGCTCTACTGGTAGCTATGTAGTTTATCTCTCTCCTATGGTGTGATCTTTATGTGACCATGAACATTGTAATCTAGTTGAATTCATAGATGTTTCCCCTTCATTATGTTACGGATATGCTACTCAATTGGTTTTATCTAGTATAATCTCCGGAGTCATCGTTGACAACACAATACCATGGTGACAGTGCGGGTGGTGTGTGTGACTCTTTGGATTAAAGATTAGAGGGATACTTACCATGAGTGTTCTTGTGTTGGATGTCTCTATAAAATTGTGGTTGTTTGTTTAGTACTATCTTGGATGCTCATAGTGACAGTGTGGGGTGCCCTAGATGTGGAATGACAACCTTTAAGGTGTGCTTTTATATCCCTACGCAGTGGTAATAGTGTTCGTTATCCAACAGGAGAATAGTTTCGAGTAGCATCTAAGTTGCATATTGAAGAGGAAGTATTTATATGCGTTCAGTTATATTATTATTGTTGAGAGTGACCACTAGTGAAAGTATGATCCCTAGGCCTTGTTTCCAAGCATTGAAACACCGTTTACTCTCAGTTCTCCTGCATGTTCGCTCGCTACCATTTTTATCACAAACTCCATATACCACTTGTTAATATCCATATCATCTGCATTTTACTATATATTCGTCGAACTAGTGCACCTATATACCTAACAAGTGTATTGAGTGTGTTGGGAACACACGAGACTTCTTGTATGGATTATCCAGAGTAGTTCAGTACGCTGATGACACCATCATTTTCATGCCAGCATGTTCAGCTCAGATGGGGATAATGAAACAGATTCTGGACACTTATGCACAGTCTACTAGATTACACATGAATTATCACAAGTCAACATTGATCCCTCTGAATCTTTCGGACCAAAGAGCAAGAGAGGTGGCAAATCTTTTTGGATGTACCATCGGAACCATGCCTTTCACCTACCTTGGTCTGTCCTTGGGAACCACCAAACCATCTGTTCAGGACCTGATGCCTTTGGTTGACAGAATAGAGAGAAGTATGACGGCCAATTTCATGATGATGTCCTACAGTGGAAGAGTCTCTGTGATTAACTCACTTCTCACTTCCATTGCTACATTCTCGATGTGTGCCCTAAAACAACACCCTAAAATACTGGAGCATATTGACAAAATTAGAAGACACTGTCTATGGAACAAAAAGGCAGTGGATGGAGATCACTGCAACCCATTGATTGCATGGGACAAGGTTTGTCGTCCAAAGAACAAGGGTGGGGTTGGAGTGCTGGATCTTAAAGTGCAGAATGAAACCTTGCTGCTCAAGTACTTGGATAAATTTTACAATCATACTGACACGCCATGGGTTGAACTTGTATGGAAATCGTATTACACAGATAAAGTCCCCCATGCTGTGGAGACCTGTGGCTTCTTTTGGTGGCGAAATCTATACCAATATAAAAAGTGCGAGAAGGGGTACATGCTGGCCGTACAACGTGCGATCAACGCTCAGTATTACTCCCGCTAAACGTGGTAAAACAGTGTCCATCGCCTACAATCCCGCACGATCCGGTTAAAACACATGCACGAACGGGCCACGATCGTACCGCACTAATCAAGCCATACCCCGCAAGCCGCAGCCCTCTTTTATCTCGATCACCAGCACGCACGCCGCCTCCCTGCCACATTGGCGGCGGCTCGGCGCCGCCGCACGGCGCGAGCCTGCCTAGCGCGCTGCGAGATCCTCCTGCCACCGTCGTGCGCGAACCACGCAGTCGAGTCTTCCCGCCCCCTCTGCCCTGCACGTGAACCTGCCTCCGCTGCACCCGCCGGCACCTACGATGGGGGATCGGGAGCAGGACGAGGAAACGCCACGGCGGCGCGCTCGGTGCCAGACATGTACGAGGAGGCGTGTACAGGCGGCAGCGGGCCACCTTGTCTGAATATTTTTTGGGCTATCGGCAGGTGCGGCAGTTCACACGACCTCCTCATGTTTCTCTCCTTCGTATCTGAATTTTTCTTTTGAGAAACCATATCTGAATATTTGGATTGATTCCAAACTCCATTTTGATATATATCTCTATCACGGTTGTGCATACATGTTTATGTTCTGGAATAAAAAAATACAATTTTAATCAAATCTCCTTCTAGCAGTGATTTTGGGGTCAAGAAAGAACGACCTGTGTCATGCATAAAAGGGTGTGCGTTGCTGTCAAAGAGGATGCCCAGCAGTCATGGAGTTCTCATTTCTTGCTAGAACCATGGATGATCCTAGAGATTTTATTGGAAACAAGAACCATGGATTATCCAAAGTTCAGTCTGTATACACGCTTCAGAATTTTGGAAGATGTGCTACTCACTGATTTCTAACCTTCTCAATCAGGAAAGCCTTTCCGGAGGTTAGCAAGGAATTGCTAAATTGCAGCAGAGGATGTAATATGTTATTTATGGATGAGTGCATCCGAGATTGTAATAGACCTTGGTCATGTTCTGATCACATCTATCGTAAAAATATTGCAGCACAGTTAGTATATGAAACAATTGGCCTATAGATGCTCAGTCCTTGCTTGAGCTAGCTTGGATTAATTTTGAATTCTCAAGAGGTGTTGTATTCCCCTTTGTAATCTAGCTTCGATTTTGAATTCACAAGAGGACTCACATTTATATGTCTTATTTACCTTATAACCACCTTTTATGAATAAGTAATGAATTTGCACTCTTAAACGAGAAAATGAAATGGAATAAGAAATATATTTGTTATCTATTTTTTTTATAATACGTGCATTGCACGTGCACAATTACTAGTGGATAGAAATTCAACTGTGCCTTCCTAAGCTCAGATCGTCCATGCACTATGCTGGCAGAGTTGAGCTCTAGCTCACCTCATGCCAAAATATTAGTGCATATTTCAATTTCATGACCCTAATACACATACAAAAACCAAAAGTCTTCAACATCCGTTCCCAAAATGTGTTCAGACTTGAGTCCAATGTGCTCTAAATTAAGATAACAACTCAACAATCCAACGCACGAAACACTATATGAGTCATATAGTAAGTAACTATGACACTCCCGCTGTTTAACTACAGCAGTGACATTATGTAGGCAACAACTTAAGGTAACAGTTGGGCATCACTCACAAATGGATAACCATTTCTCAGAATCCAGCACCTAACCTACTGATCCTTGAACTCCATGTTCTCAGCCATAAGAAAATTCCATACATAATGTTCTTTTGCCAATTGCAGTCAACGTGCTTAAAATCTTTCCATACAAAGCAATTTCCATGCATGGCAATGCTCAGTTTCAAACAATGAGACATGCCTACGATGTCAACAAAGCATGAATTGGTGCAAACATCACCAAGATAACTTCCGAGACGAAAACTCATAACTATAGAAGATGAATCACCAACATGTAATCAAGGCCTATATAAGCTTTTCACTGCATGTTACACTCCAGTAGACAAAACTAGGAGGAGCTCATAGAACAATCACCCAAACGGGCCCTGTGTTTTCCTACAGTCCTGGGATCAAAACCTAAGCTCGAGATCAAAATCCATGCACTATTCTGGCAGAGTTGAGTTCGAGCTCCCCTCGTGCCAAAACATTAGTGCATATTTCAATTTCATGAGCCTAATACACATACATGAACTTAAGTCTTCAACATCCGTTCCCAAAATGTGTTAAGATTTGAGTCCAATCCGCTCTAATTTGAGATAACAACTCAACAATCCAACGCGTGAAGCACCAACGAGTCATAGTAAGTAACAATGACACTCCACTGTATAACTACATCAGTGGCATTATGTAGGCGACAATTTAAGGTTAACAGTTGGGATTCACTCGCAAATGGATAGAACCTTTTGTCAGAACCAGCACTATCTAACCTACTCATCCTTGAACATATTACTCCATATTGTCAGCCATAATTAATGTTCTTTCGCCAGTTGCAGTCAACGTGCTTAAAACATTTCCATGCATGGCAATGTTCAGTTTTAAACAATGAGACATGCCTGTGATGTCAACAAAGCATGAATTTAAAAAAAAACATGAATTGGTGCAAACATCAGCAAGATAGCAGGCGAGGAAAAAAAAATCTTAACTAGAAAAGATGAGTCACCCACATGTAATCAAGAAGGTCTATATAAGCTTTTCTCTGCATGTAACACTTCCAGTAGAAAAAACTAGGAAGAGTTCATAGAACAATCACGGCAACGGTGGCACAAAAACAACATAGCAGCATGAACAAGTAAAGATCCACAACTGCAATCACTAATACAAATCTTCAGAGTATAGCAACAATATCCTGAAAATCGAGGCTATGGTATATGTGTCAGAAAGAAGTTCAATAACAGCTATCATGACCTGCAAGCAATATCGTCTGGTATAATGCCAAAGGCATCCGAAATCGCGTTCAGAACACATGCAATTTCCAACATTCATTGTACTGAATCATAACACGAGTAACTGCACAGACTGAAGGAAATCCCTGCTGCCATACTTAAAGAGAAAGAAGGTAGCAGTATCTGTGAACCTCTGATCACCGTTGCAACAACCATGTACGCTGATGCTCAAAGCTTCAAAAGAGTAGCCCGGTCACTGGGAGACCATCATATCAGCGAACTCAACCTCGGAGAACCATTCACCAGCACCACCATCCTGCTGTGAATGAAGGAGCTCATGGAGGACAAGGCTTTCTTTGAGTACATGTGGAGTAATTTTGAGGCCGTATACAAAGCAGTCAAAAGATCCCTGCAATTGCCCAGTGTTATCATAATGCGACACCGTGTCGAAGCCTTCCGGCACCAGCATATCCCCCTCCTGATACGGGATAACGATAACCGGATCAAACGGCGAAGGGTCGTAAACAAGCTGGACCGGCAGCTCAACCCGGTGCTTGCAGACCCAGTTCGCCTCCAGCTCGTAATCCTCCAAGCACCAAAGATGAGATATCCTGGCATCCTGCTCCCAGCAGAACATGGCAAGCGTGCCCTCCATCTCAAACAGCAGTGTGAGGGCATCCGCGGGGGGAGGAGCAATCCACCTGAATGACTCAGCAGCTGTGTCGAACACCAGTATGTTACAATCTTGGCTCTCCTGCGGCGGCCAGTGCAGGCTGCCATGGAGAAGGACGGGCAGGCGTGTGTGGGAGCCGGACAGCCCTCTTCGCAGCCCGACGTGCACGGCAGCTGATGACGACGTGCGAAGGTCGATGTTCCTGGCCACCTGAGATCCCAGAGTGAGGACGTAGTACTCCCTATGGAGATACTGGAGGCCCTGATCTTGGTGGTACAGCACCCGGTACTCCGCGGAAGCGGCGTGCTTGTACAACCCCGCGATCCCTCGGCCATCACGAAGCAGCCGCAGACGAGCACCTTGGCGCGTGGCAGGGTTGCAGACGAAGCAGGTGTCGTGGAAGCTGAGGAGGAGGAGGCCGTCGCACGAGGCGTGGACCACGAGCGCGTCGTGGATTTTGTAGGCGATGTTGGCCGCGGAGAAGGGGAGGGGCACCATCTCGACGAACCGCGCGACCATCCGGCGTTCGTTGGTGCGGAGGTCGACGGCCTCGAGGCGGTTGTTGTGCGGGGCGACGACGGGTACACGGTGGTGAGGGGCAGGGCTGGCTGCCGGGAGTGGTGGTCGAGGATGAGGACGTGGTCGGTGGCGAGGCGGCGCCAGGCCTTGCAGATGACGCGGCAGCGGAGGAGGTGCCTGGGCGGCAGGCGGAGGAGGATCTCCCGGATCATCTCCTCGGGGAGGTAGCCGGAGGGTCCGCTCGTGTTCGTCGCCATGGGACGTGAGGAGCCGAGGTCGGAGGGGTTCGGGAACCTTCAGAAATGCCTGCGAATTCCCCGAATCCCGATGAGCGAACAAGAAATTGTTGGAATCCCAGTACGTGAACACGTAATCGACAGAAGATTTACTGGTGCGAGGTTACCTGCTCCTTGATTTCTCTCGATCTCGCCCCAGCCTCAATCCGCTCAAGAACCGAAGAACACTTCGTTGTCTGAAGTCTGAAGAACTCAAGAAAGAGGGGAGGAGCCGAGGAGTGTGGATTGGGATTTGGGAACGCTGCGGTGCGGGAATTGGAGATTCTAGAGAGTTCCTTCCCACCTGGGCTTTCTATGTAGGCCTGACCTAGACTTGGTGACCTCGTAGATTGGATCGAACCCATAAAAGAACGAATCAAAGCCTGCCATCAACGGTTTGAGCACCTCTAAAAAAAAATCAACGGTTTGAGCACGAGTTCATTTGGTTGGACTGTGTTCGTAAATAAAGTGCGTGTTTGTACTGTTGCTCGAAAATCTGATTGGATTTAAAAGTAAGTGGTGGACGAGTTGAAGTTGTGTAAGAGCATCCCACCGGGTCTCCAAATTCGTGTCCGGCACCCCCAATTGAGGCCTAATTGGGGTGTCGGACATGTGTCCGGTCAATTTGGGGGCGCAGCCCACAGCGACACACTCCAAAGCCAACAAATTTTTTTATTGAATTCAAACGAATTTAAAAGGCATTATAAATTTCATTCATATTCGGTGCAGATTACAAAATATTTGAACGAAGTTTGAAAAAACTAAACCCTAGCGCCGCCTAGCCTACTCATCTCTGTCCCAGCACGACTCGTCGTCGCTGTCGTACTCGATTTCATCACCGCCGCGGAGGAGGCAGCACGGCTGCTGGAGGCTCCATCGTGGCGCGGCGCGCAGCTGGAGGAGGCGCCGTCGCCCGGCGCACGGCTGGTGGAGGGGCCGCCAGAGGAGGAGGAGGCTGACATCGACAGGGTCGCCATGAGGCCCGGCGAGTCATGCTCGATGTCGACCACCGACTCGGAGAGCGCTACCAGCAAGCCTGGGCTGTCGTTGTCGTGCTCGTTCCGCATCTCGGACGGCACGTCGTAGCCGTACGGGATCGTCTCCACCGACATTGCCTCCGCCCTGGAGCGACGGAGGAAGAGGCGCCCGCGCGGGCGTGGTGGCGAACGCGCTGGCTGGCGGCGTTCGCTGAAGGTGATGCCGCCTCCACCACACGGCGGTGAGCGGCTGATACGTCCATTTTGCATCACTATTTTATATCATAGTTTACTGTTATTCATTGATATATTTCATGTTAATATGCATTACTTATGTTATTTTATCTTATTTTGCATGTTTGATGATTATTGAGGATTTATCTGCCGGAGCCAGATTTCAGCTGGAAAAAGCACCGTCAGCTAACATATCTACGAAGCTCCAAACATCGCGAGACTTTTTCCGAAATTCCTATTTTTCCAGAAGACGGAGCTAGCCAAAAGGGGAGCGCTAGGTGGGCCCCACACCACCATAGGGCGCGGCAGCCATGTGGGCCACGCCGGGTCCTGGCGTGGCCACCTGGCTCGGCCGCCGGCGCTGCCCCTTCGCGTATATCTCCCCGTAACCCTAAACATCGGGGGTTTCATCCACGAAATATTCCACTACTAGCAACAGAGAGAGAAAAGCTCTCCGGCAGGGAGAAATCTGCCGGGGAAATTCCCTCCCGGAGGGGGGAAATCATCACCATCGTCACCGTCATCACGCTGGACTCCATTGGATCATCATCATCATCATCATCATCCACCGCGCCATCTCCATCATCTCCACCGCTCCACTCCGTTCCGCTGTAACATCTAGGGCTGTACCTTGTCTAGTTCATTGGGGAGACTCTCCCGGTGTTAATTACTCCTTGTTGTTGATGCTATTGAGTTTTATCGGTGAATTAAGGTTCATGTCCAGATTGTTATTCATCACTATATCATCTCTGATCATGATCCATATGATGTCTTGTGAGTAGTTCGTTTAGTTCTTGAGGACATGGGGAAAGTCTTGTTGCTAGTAGTGGAATAATGTTGAGTAATATTTAATGGTTTGATATTTAAGTTGTGGTGTCATTCTTCTAGTGGTGTCATGTGAACGTCGACTACATGATACTTCACCTTTATGGGCCTAGGGGAATGCATTGTGTATTTAGCTTGCTAATTGTGGGGTTGCCGGAGCGACAGAAACCTGAACCCCGTAAGTTAGTGCACAAGGGAGCGTAGGATCTGAGAGTTTAAGGCTGTGGTTAGATTTATCTTAATTACTTTCTTGTAGTTGCGGATGCTTGCAAGGGGTATAATCACAAGTACGTATTAGTCCTAGGAAGGGCGTGCGTTAGCATAGATTCACCCACACAACACTTATCAAAACATTGAAGATTAATCAACTACATGAAACGAAAGCACTTGACGAAATTCCCATGTGTCCTCAGGAACGTTTGGTAATCATAAGTAACACAACCGGCTTGTCCTTTGCACTCAAAAGGATTGGGCCACTCGCTGCAATTATTATTGCTCTCGTTTATTTACTCATACTGTATTTATCTGCTATATTGAAAACCCCTAAAAACTTGTCTGCTAGTGTTTACAGTGAATCCTTGATCAAAACTACATACCAGCACCTTCTGCTCCTCGTTGGGTTCGACACTCTTATTTATCGAAAGTACTACGATACACCCCCTATACTTGTGGGTCATCAAGACTATTTTCTGGCGCCGTTGCCGGGGAGTGAAGCGCTATTGGTAAGGGAAATATTTACTGTAAGTGTTGTTCTGTCATGGAGTCATCTCCATTCGAATCACTGTTTGGGAAGACTACTACCACTGCTACGGTAGTAGATGACCCTCCACCTGCTCAGAATTCCATTTAAAATACCTATGAAAATTGTTGAACGTGTTATGAATAACCGCTATGATGGAACTGTCATCCTGGTAATCACTTGCTTTTTCTACATGAATTGTGCGAGTTATTCAAGTGTGCAGGTATTTCTATGGACAAAGTCAAGAGGAAATTATTTTCTCTATCACTGAAGGGCAGAGCTGCTGAATGGTATAGTCTGCTTAAAAATGGCCACTCATTGAGTTGGGTCGAGATTGTTCCTCTCTTTTACTCCAAATTTTATCCTCTTAGTGAGATCCATAAAGACAGGAACTCTATATATAATTTTTGGCCTCATGATGGAGAAAGTATTGCCCAAGCTTGGGGGAGGCTGAAGTCATTAATGCTCAAATGCCCCATTCATGAGCTCCCAAGTAATATTGTTATCAATAACTTTTATGCAAGGCTTTCTCTTCATGATAAAGATTTATTGGATACTTCTTGTTCTGGATCATTTACACGGAAGAAAGAGGAAGATAAATGGGACCTTCTTGATCGTATCCAGGAAAATACTGAAGGATGGGAGAACGACAAAGGTAGAGAGTCAGGTATAAATTATGATTTTGAATGCATTAAATCTTTTATGGAGACTGATAGTTTTCGTAATTTTAGTGCTACTTATGGTCTTGATTCTCAAATTATTGCAAACTGTTATAAGGCTTTTGCTTCGTATCTCGATATTCCTAGAAAGGGGTGGAAAAAGTATCATGAACCTTATAAAGATAACATTAATTCTGCTCTTGTTAAAAACATTGAAGTTCATACTGTTGATCGCATTCTGCCAGAACCTTATATTGAAAAAATACCTTTTCCTGTAAAAGTAAAAGAACATTCTATTTTGGCTAGTGTGGTTAATAAAAGTGAAAGGAAAGCTAAAGAACCTGATGAGCAAATAACTGTAAAACCTGCAATAGCTATGGTTAAGGATCTTGTAACTGAAAATGTAGAAGGAGGACATATTAAATTTTGCGAAGAAGCTTCTAACATTGTTACACATCCTAAAAGAGCCCGGAAAACAAGTGTCCCTGTGCTTTCAGTCAAAATAGGTGAGCATTGCTACTATGGTCTTTGTGATATTGGCGCCAGTTCAAGTGCTATTCCTTATGATCTTTACAAGGAAATTAGGCATGAAATTAATCCTTGCGAACTTGAGGAGATTGATGTGGTTATTCAGCTTGCTAATAGAGAAACTATCTCTCCGGTTGGTATTGTTAGAGATGTTGAAGTTTTATGTGGTAAGACTAAATACCCTGCTGATTTCTTAGTTCTTGGTTCTGCTGCTAGTAAAACTTGTCCTATTATTTTTGGTAGACCTTTCTTGAATACCTGTGGTGCTATTATTGATTGTAAGAAAGAGAAAATTTATACTAAATTTGATGGAGAATCTTATGAGTTCAATTTTTCCAAATTTGCTAAGAATCATTATGAAACTGCATTGCCTAATGAGGATTTAAAGGTTGAACAACTTGCTTCTATTGCTGTTGCTCCTAACAATGCTTTACAGCAATTTATGGAAGATCATGAGAGCGAGGTATTTGCAGAGGAGAGAAATGAGATTGACGACATCTTTCTTCGTCAACCTCCAATTCTCAAGCATGATTTACCAGTGGAAGACTTGGGTATTTCGGCTCCACCAAAGGAGGATCCTGTCTTTGATTTAAAACCTTTACCAGATACACTTAAATATGCTCATATTGATGATAAGAAAATATATCCTGTTATTATCAGTTCTAAACTTTCAGGTGATGAAGAAGCAAGATTGTTAGAGTGTTGAAGAAACATCGAGGAGCTATGGGTTATACTCTTGATGATTTAAAAGGGATTTCTCCTGCTATCTGTCAACATGCAATTAATATGGAGCCTGACGCAAAGCCCGTTGTTGAACATCAACGTCGTTTAATTCCTAAGATGAAAGAAGTGGTAAGGAATGAGGTATTAAAACTCCTTGATGCAGGTATAATTTATCCTATTGCTGATAGTAGATGGGTTAGTCCTGTTCATTGTGTTCCTAAGAAAGGAGGAGTAACTGTTGTGCCAAATGAAAATAATGAGCTTATTCCTCAAAGAGTAGTAGTTGGCTATAGGATGTGCATTGATTTTCGAAAAGTTAATAAGGTTACTAAGAAAGATCACTATCCTCTGCCTTTTATTGATCAAATGTTAGAAAGGTTGTCTAAGAAAACTCATTTCTGTTTTCTTGACGGTTATTCCGGTTTTTCACAAATAGCTGTTAGACATCAGGACCAGGAGAAAACTACCTTTACTTGTCCTTATGGAACGTATGCTTATAGACGTATGCCTTTTGGTTTGTGTAATGCTCCTGCTACGTTTCAAAGATGCATGTCTGCTATTTTTCATGGCTTTTGTGAAGAAATTGTGGAAGTCTTCATGGACGATTTCTCCGTCTTTTGATAATTGTTTGCACAATCTTGACAAAGTTTTGCAGAGATGTGAAGAGACTAATCTTGTTCTTAATTGGGAGAAATGCCATTTCATGGTTAATGAAGGAATTGTTCTTGGGCATAAAATTTCTGAAAGGGGTATTGAAGTGGACAGAGCTAAAGTTGAAGCAATTGAGAAAATGCCCTGCCCAAGGGATGTGAAAGGTATTCGTAGTATTCTTGGTCATGCTGGTTTCTATAGGAGGTTTATTAAAGATTTTTCTAAAATTTCGAAACCACTTACTAATCTTATGATGATTGTAAGGAAGCATTCGAAATTCTTAAAAAGGCTTTAATAACTGCTCCTGTCGTCAACCACCTGATTGGACTTTACCTTTCGAAATTATGTGTGATGCTAGTGATTTTGCTGTAGGTGCTGTTTTAGGACAGCGAGTAGATAAGAAATTAAATGTTATTCATTATGCTAGTAAAACTCTTGATGTTGCTCAAAAGAACTATGCTACCACCGAGAAGGAATTTTTAGCGGTAGTATTTGCTTGTGATAAGTTTAGACCCTATATTGTTGATTCCAAGGTAACTATTCATACTGATCATGCTGCTATTAAATACCTCATGGATAAGAAGGATGCTAAGCCTAGACTTATTAGATGGGTTCTTCTGTTACAAGAGTTTGATTTGCATATTGTGGATAGGAAGGGTGCTGAAAACCCTGTTGCTGATAATTTATCTAGATTGGAAAATATAATGCATGATCCTATTCCTGTTAATGATAATTTTCCAAATGAACAGTTGGCTTCTATAAAGGTAAGTTCACATGAAAGTCCTTGGTATGCTGATTATGCTAACTTTATTGTTTATTTGCCTCCAACTTTTACTTATCAGCAAAGAAGGAAATTCTTTTGTGACTTGAGGCACTATTTTTGGGATGACCCACATTTGTATAAAGAAGGAGTAGATGGTATTATGCGAAGATGTGTTCCCGAACATGAGCAAAAAGAAATATTGGACAAATGTCATGGTAGTGCTTATGGAGGACATCACGCTGGAGATAGAACTGCACAAAAGGTTCTACAATCAGGTTTTTATTGGCCTACTCTTTTAAAGATGCAAGGAAGTTTATTTTATCATGTGATCAATGTCAGAGAGTTGGTAACATTAGTAGACGTAATGAAATGCCTATGAATTATTCGCTTGTTATTGAGCCTTTTGATTGTTGGGGATTTGACTTTATGGGTCCTTTTCCTCCATCAGATGGTTATACTCATATTCTTGTTGCTGTTGATTATGTTACTAAATGGGTAGAAGCTATACCAACCTCTAGTGCTGATGGTAAAACTTCTTTGAAAATGCTTAAGGATGTTATTTTTCCTAGGTTTGGTGTACCTAGATATCTTATGACCGATGGTGGTTCTCATTTTATTCATGGTGGTTTTAGAAAAACTCTTGCAAATATGGTGTTAACCACAGAATTGCTTCACCATATCATCCTCAAACAAGTGGTCAAGTAGAGTTATCAAATAGAGAAATTAAATTGATTTTGCAAAAGACTGTTAATAAATCCAGGAAGAATTGGGCTAGACAGCTTAACGATGCTTTGTGGGCTTATAGAACTGCTTATAAAAATCCCATGGGCATGTCTCCTTACAAAATGGTTTATGGAAAAGCTTGTCATTTACCTTAGAGTTAGAACATAAAGCTTATTGGGCAATCAAAGAACTTAATAGAGATTTTAAACTAGCTGGTGAAAAGAGATTGCTTGAATTAGTTCTCTAGATGAATGGAGGAGTGAAGCATATGAGAATGCTAAACTCTTCAAAGAGAAAGTTAAGAGATGGCATGACAAGAGGATTTTAAAAGAGAATTTAACGTGGGTGATAAAGTTCTATTGTATAGGTCTCGTCTCAGATTTTTTGCAGGAAAATTGCTCTCAAAATGGGAAGGGCCTTATATTGTTGAAGAAGTTTATCGCTCAGGTGCAATAAAAATTAATTCACTTGATGGTGACAAACCACAAGTGGTCAATGGGCAAAGACTCAAGCACTATATTTCTGGAGATTCTTATAATGAAATGTTGATGTTATTCAAGTGGTAACTCCAGAAGAATTCATTAGAACCAAAAACAGGAAACTGCAGAGGCTGATTTGGAATAGGTATGAGTTTCGGTAAGAAAAAGTTCACGTTTGACTTTAAAAATTCCATATTATTTATTTTTATTCAGTTTTGGAAATCACAAGTCGAAGAAGGGACGGAAGTGGTGCCCGAGGGCACCACGCCACCCCTGTGCGCAGGCCCCACCATGGCCGCGCTGGGCCCTGGCATGGGCGCCTCGGAGCCCGTCTCCGACCCCGCTTCGACCTGCGCCTTCCTTTTGTTGTGATATTTTCTGCTATTTAATCCCCCGGATCTCCCGAGGTCGGTATCTCGCGTCTTCGATGTCTTTCATTTTCCAGTTGTGCCAGCCAGGTTTTCAAACCCTAGATCAAGATGTCTTCTTGCGGCTCAAACAAGGAAGGATACGCTGCCAGGCATCGCCGCGAACTTCAGCGGGACATCAACAATGGAGCTTTTGTTGATTGGTCTACTGAGGAGGAGATTGCCGCTAGGAGGGCGGACATGGAGCGCAGCGTCTTGGAGGAAGTTAGGACGGGACCATCACGCCGTCCCGCGGGAGAAGCAGCTGAGGGACCAAGGCCAAGCAACCCCACTTTTGTGGGATCCATTAACTATCAGCGTGCTTTTTCTCATAATGCACAGGGAAGAGTACCGCCAAGCCCGGAGTCTTCTTCAATCCCTGCTGTTTCTGAAGCACATAGAGTTGCTGGTCAATTTTGTGAGCAGTACCATGTTCTTCATGAAGAAGTGGAAATACTTCAAGAAGAGAACACCCGTCTCTGCCGGATGCTGCAACGTTTCCTCACTCCTATTACTGTGGTGCCAGCTATTGGGGATATACCAAGTGGGGGTATCACTGACATGGATAAATCCGGCTAGTCCAGGGTGGCCTGCAATGGTGGTGAAAGGCTTTAGCCTGCCAAGCGGCCCAGATAGCTGGCCCACAAGGCGGATGAAGGACGACAAGACGGAGGCCCAACACGGAAGACCTTGCCGCCTTACAGATCAACATGGAAGGCGGTAACTTGACGGCTAGGTTTAGGACTCTGTAGTCTTGCCGGACACGTTCGACCCTTGTAACCCTAGGTTTGGCTGCCTATATAAGCCAAACCATAGGACGCCTTTAGGGCACGACCAATCTCATTGTAACCTGTAACACGGCTATTGCCTTATAGTGAGTTATAGCAGCACGTAGGGCTCCGCCACCATCGTGGAGCCTGAAGCTGGGTAAACTGCCGTGTACGATCCCGACCTTGACGGCGTCCACCTTCTTGCCCTACGTTCACCCTCGGCTAGAGGACCCCCGTCTCCTATCTAAGATGCCGATACGGTGATAGTTGGCGCCCACCGTGGGGCCTAAGGCGATAGGCATCATGTTCCAGGCGGGAACACTTGGCGGCATCGGCGACACCATCGCCGTCGGCCGCGCTCTGCGATCCGGCAACATCGGCTACGTGGAGGACAACGGAAGCTATGTCCCGGCAAGGGACGGGCTTATCGCCTACACCTTGGTTCCGGTTGGCAGCATCGAGCTCTTCATCGGCTTCACCCCTGATGCCTTGGGTTTCCCGAGAAATCACACTATTTTCGGGCCCACCCGCCACCCGGAGGACAACTACTCGACAGACGGATCTGAGTCTACCTTCTCTCAGGAGTCGGGAGATTCCGATCTGCAGTTTGTCGGTATGGCAGGACTGGGATCCGACTCCCAGCCTAACAGCCAAGATCCTGAGTCAATTCTTCCTGCCTTGCAGGATGATGCGATGTCAGATGCCGGATCCAGATCTACGGAACATGTTAACGTAGATTATGATTCCGATGCAGACTCTGTCAGCATGTTCGAGCAAAAGGTGCAAAAGTGTTTCGACACGCCCGTTCCGCCACCTTCTGAGGCGGCAACAGGTTCATCTGCCAACATGCAGCAGGTCTTCATGGCAGACGTCACCGGAGCAAACCAGACAGCAGAGGCGACAGCTGGTGCCACCGATGCCGGTGCTCCGACAACTGATCAAATCGAGCCCCCGCCGGCTCCGAAGAAGAGGCCCCTGGAGAAAGGCGGCCCAAGCAATGAAGCTGAGTTGGCGGCAATGAGAGAGATCCTGCACACGCCGGTCACCGAAAAAAACCAACCTGGCGGACATGGAGAAGCTGCGGGAAACCATCTTGCAGCAATAGAAGCTCCTCAACACCAGCAAAAGGAGGTTCACGACCTCCTCAACAAGGCAAAAGCAGAGAACGGCAAACCTTCCAAACGCAACCTCTTCACCACAACTCCATTGCCCAAGCCGGCAGGAAAAGTGGATGACAAGAAAAAGAATAAGGCACAGCCTACCAAAGAACTCATGTCCCCTGCAGAAGAACTTGGTTTCCATTGGGCAACGACACCACAGCGAAGGACTCAAACGGAGATCTCATACTAAACACACCAGTCCTTAACACTGCGGTCGCCTTAGACATCCTCAACAACGACAACTACGACAAGGACGAGAAAATATACTACATCGCTGTCCTGACAGGCAAAGCTCTAGAGTAGCAGGCCCGCGCAGATTCTCGTGCGCACTTGGCGGATGCGCGAGGAGGAAGACTGGAGTCAAAATCCAATGTATGCAAGGTCGATGCCGGCGGTCAACCCGAAGATCCATCCGGCTCTAGCAGCCATGGACGGGGAAAAGACAAGGTGGGGGAACCGCGGAAGTCACCACCTCCCAAGAGGCAACGTGAAGAAACGTCCCGAACCGGCGGCCGGCATGATCCACCACCTCCTACAACACCTAGAAGGGATGAAGGCGGAAGTCGGGGAAGCAAGCCGCCAAGGAGTGGCGGCAACCGCGACAACCAACCACCACCACCAAGGCGGCACAGGGACCGTACACCGTCTCCACCACCTACGCCCAGGCGTGATGGCGGAAACCGGAGACATGACAACGAGCCTCGGTACAACCGAGCAGCGCAAGACGAGCCTAACGGTGACAGATCCAATAGGCAGCTCGATCCGGAAGACGCAAGGCACCGCCTTAACGACATTAGAGCAGGAAAAGAAGACGCCTACCTCGGCCCCGTGTGTTTCGGCTCAGTCATCCGCAACATTCAGATAGCTCGAGATATGACATCAGTGTCAAAAACTCATCAGAGGTACAACGGCGTGGACAAGCCTAACTCGTGGTAATAGACTACGCCTTAGCTGTAGAAATTGTCGGGGGCAACGGTTTAGTCGCCACACGCTTCCTTCCCCTCATGCTAGAGGGGACAGCCAGAAGCTGGATAGAAAACTTGCCGGAAAAGTCAATCCACAGCTGGCGCGATATGGAAAGGGTGTTTACGCAGCACTTCCAGGGCACATACAGGCGGCCAGGAACTTACACGGACCTGGCTCGCTGCCTGCAAAAGCCAGATGAAACTGCGACCGACTTCCTAGCCAGGTGGATCGAGAAGAAGGCAAGTTGCGAGAACGTCGACGACAACCAGGCGATCCATGCTTTCACCACGGGCCTACTGAAAGGCTCAAGCCTCAGACACAAGCTAGTACGCATGCAGGTCAAGGACCTGGGGGCTGTGCTCGAGATAGCATCCATGTACGCAAGTGGAAGGCCAAGAGCAAGGAAGCCGGTCCAAGCAAGCAGCGCCTGACATACGAGCAGGCAAAGGACATGCTCTGCCCAATACACGCGTCGCTCGGGAAGACAAACCACAAGTTGGGGGAGTGCCGCTTCATGGATGATGTCAAGAAGGACCCCAAGGTTGGCTAGAAGCCGAAGAAAAGCAAGAAAGCTGAGAAGGCAAAGAAGACCGATGAGGAGGAAGTGGTCTCCATGTCAGAAGATGAGGACCCTAAGCCGCGGAAGGATAAGAAGTACCCCAAAATAAAAGACAGCTTGGTCTGTTTCTTGGGCACTCCTTCGGCAAAGGAAGATAAGACGGAACTTCGTGAGCTTAACGCCACAGTGCCTGATATTCCTCAGTACTTAAACTGGTCTGAAAAGCAAATCACGTGGGATCTGAGCGACCATCCAGACCACGTGCCACATCTTGGCAAGTACGCCCTCGTCATCGATCCAATTGTCGACAACTTCAGACTCACCAAGGTGCTGATGGATGGAGGCAGCAGCCTCAACATCATGTACGAGGACACCCAAAAGCGCATGAACTTGTCGGAAAGCCAACTTGACTACAGCAAAGTCACGTTCCATGGCATCGTTCCAGGAAGGCAAGCCAAGTCCAAGGGAAGCATTAAGCTTGAGGTTACTTTCGGCCGTGAGACCAACTATCGCTCTGAATATCTCAGGTTTGAAGTAGTCCCCTTCAAGAGTGCCTACCACTGTATTTTTGGACGGCCGGCTTTCACCAAGTTCATGGCCAGGCCATGCTACATATACAGCAAGCTGAAGATGCCTGGACCTAACGGTACCATTACCATCAATGGCAACTTCGCGAAGGCAAAGGAGTGTGAGCGTGGCAACGCCGCCTTCGCTGAGGCCATCCTCCACGCAGAGGAGCTGGCCATGATGAAAAAGGAAGCTGATGCGTCACAGTTGCCGGAAAACGTCAAGACTGCCGAGCCTAAGAAAACTTTCAAGGCCTCCGAGGAAACAAAGAAGGCGGACCTGATCCCAGGTGATAGCTCCAAGCAAGTCACCATCGGGTCCAGCTTAGACAGAAAATAGGAAAGCGCGCTCGTCGAGTTCCTCTGTGAGAATCGGGACATCTTCGCATGGTCATCTGCTGACATGCCTAGTGTACCGAGGGAACTTGCCGAGCACTCTCTCAATGTGTTCAAAGGAGCCAAGCCGGTGAAGCAAGGAATAAGGCGCTACGGTGATGCAATGCAGAAGGCGATAGGGAAGGAGATCATCAAGCTGCAGGAGGCTAAGTTCATTAGGGAGGTAGTACACACTGATTGGTTGGCAAATCCTTTAATGGTTCCAAAACCCAATAAGGAAATGAGAATGCGCATTGATTATACCGGCTTGAACAGGTGTTGTCCTAAGGACCACTTTGCCTTACCACGTATAGATTAGGTCATAGACTCCACAGCCGGCTCCGATCTGCTGTGTTTCCTAGATGCGTACTCCGGGTACCATCAAATAAAAATGCGCGAATCAGACCAACTTAAAACATCGTTTACTATGCCCTATGGCACCTTCTGCTACATCACGATGCCCTTCGGCCTGAAAAATGCTGGTGCAACGTATCAGCGGTGTATGCAAAGATGCCTTCATGAGCAGATTGGCCGCAATGTTCACGTCTACGTTGACGACATTGCCGTCATGTCTAAAAAGAAGGCGGATTTGCTTGATGATTTACGAGAAACCTTTGATAGCCTCCGGGTATATAACATGAAACTCAACCCAAAGAAGTGCGTTTTTGGGGTTCCTGCTGGCAAACTGCTAGGCTTTATCGTTTCCGAACGAGGAATAGAGGTCAACCCAGAAAAAATCAAGGCAATTCTCAACATATCCAGGCCCAAGGACCTGAAGGACGTGCAGCGACTTGCCGGCCCGGCGGCTGCCGTCAGTGGTTTCATTAGTCGCCTTGGAGAAAAGGCAATGCCTCTCTACCGGCTTTTGAAGAAATCCGACAAATTCGAGTGGATAGACGAAGCGGATGCCGCCTTGAAGCAACTCAAGGAAGCATTAACGTCTACCCCAATCTTAGCAGCTCCTCGCACGCAGGAACCAATGCTGCTCTACATCACGACAACTAACTTAGTTGTCAGCGTAGTCCTGGTGGTGGAGCGCAAGACGGAAAAAGCGGAGATCCCGGAGCAGCGTCCGGTCTATTTCATCAGTGAAGTATTTTCTGCCTCCAAACAGTGTTATCCGCACTACCAGAAGCTGGTCTACCGTGTTTTCTACGCTGCCAGAAAATTGCGACACTACTTCCAGGAGCATTCGATCACGGTTGTGAGAAAGGCACCTCTGGGAGATATAATCAACAACACAGATGCTACAGGCCGAGTCACCAAGTAGGGCATTGAACTCGCCGCCTTCGACATCACATACAAGCCCAGAAACGCCATTAAGTCTCAAGCTTTGGTAGATTTCGTGGCAGATTGGACAGAAGCCATGGATGAAGTCCCTCTCCCTGAATCCGACTACTGGATTATGCACTTTGACGGATCAAAGATGCTTCAGGGCTCGGGGGCTGGCGTTGTGTTGAGAAACCTGCAAGGAGACAAGCTAAGCTATGTGCTGCAGATTCACTTCAAAGCAACCAACAATGTTGCCGAATACGAAGCACTCCTTCATGGTTTACACATCACCAAAGACTTAGGCGTCCAACGCGTTCTCTGCTACGGAGATTCAGACCTGGTGGCACAACAGACAAGGGGAACTTGGGATGCAAAAAGCGCTACAATGGCGGCATATCGCGCCACCGTTGACGAATTTGCTAAATGCTTACTAGGTTACGAGGTCCGCCACATCCCACGAGCTCAAAATGAGGCGGCAGACACACTTGCCAGATTGGGGTCTGAAAGAAAGAAGGTACCAAAGGATGTTTTCCTGGAACACCTGCACAAGCCGTCAATCAAAGGAGCAGACCTCCTTGACCCAGAGTCGGCAGAACCAGTCGAGGACGCCAGCTATGCCGTCTACCTGGTAAAGCCGGACTGGACCACGCCATATCTGGAATTCCTGATAGATCAGAAGTTGCCGGATGATGAGGTATTGAAGCGGCAAATAATATGAAGAGCCAAGGCATTCACAATAATCAAAGGCGAGTTGTACAAGCATAGCACCACAGGGGTCTACTAGCGTTGCGTCTCGCCAGAGGAAGGCAGAGACTTGTTGGAGGAAATACATTCTGGAGTTTGCGGACATCATGCCTCGTCCCGCTCCCTCGTATCAAAGGTCTTCCGGCAAGGTTTTTACTGGTTGACAGCCAAAGCAGACGCACAAGACATAGTCAAAAGATGCAAGGGCTGCCAACTATATGCCAGACAACCGCACATGCCGGCTCAGGAGCTCAAGACAATACTCATCACATGGCCTTTCGCAGTCTGGGGCTTGGACATGGTTGGACCGTTCAAGACAGCACCAGGTGGCTACACACACTTGTTGGTAGCGGTTGATAAGTTCACCAAATGGGTTGAAGCTAAGCCTATCAAAAAGCTAGACGGTGCTACAGCCGCAAACTTTATGTGGGGAATAATCTCTCGGTTCGGGGTGCCTCACAGCATTATCACCGACAACGGCACAAACTTGTCGCAAGGCGAAGTCGAGGAATACTGCTACAAGCATGGCATCCGCCTAGATCTTGCCTCAGTAGCGCACCCGCAGGCAAACGGTCAAAGTAGAGCGTACAAACGGTTTGGTCCTCCAAGGCATCAAACCACGTCTCGAAGTACCATTGCACAGGGCAGCTGGGGCTTGGGTGGATGAACTACAATCTGTCCTTTGGAGTTTACATACAACCCCAAACAGATCCACCAAGTTTACTCCTTTCTTCTTAGTCTATGGAGCAGAAGCGGTGTTGCCATCCGACATGATGTACGATTCTCCCAGAGTTCATGCCTACGTCCAAGAAGACGCAGAAGATGCAAGACATGATGGCCTTGACTTACTTGATGAAGAACGAGATGTTGCCCTGGCACGGTCCGCCATCTATCAGCAGAGTTTGCGACGATATCATAGCCGGCGAGTGCGGCAACATAGTTTTAGAGTAGGTGACCTGGTCCTCCGCCTAATCCAAGATAGGAAAGGCTTGCATAAGTTATCCCCGCCATGGGAAGGACCTTTTGTGGTCAGCAAGGTACTGCTCAATGGATCCTATTACTTGGTCGATATCAAGGATGGATATAGGAAGGTTCGAGGCCGCAAGCGCAAGGTGGATGACAAATACGACGAGACCAAACGGCCTTGGAACATTGAGCAGCTACGTCCTTTTTACACTTAGCAATTTTCATTGTAATAAGTACTATGTGATCATGAAATAAAAGTCGGTGGTTTGCTCATTCAGTTTTTGGGATCATGCCATCTTTTATCTTCTCTTGCAATCATATATATGTCTTGTCAAAAAGTTACCATAAATATTTTGCTATGTGCTAAGGTTCTGACTTCTTTGACATTTGCCGTATGCCGGCTAAAATTAAGCAAACAAACTTAGTGCCGCCTAGTATTGTTATCTGTCTGTTTACGTGTGGGTCACCTAGTAGTATGTAGTTGGCACCAACATGCCGGCTTTGGTCTCTGAGTCCAAACTAATTGGTATTGCACCTGGTTGTCTCAGCTAAAGTATCTGTGATGATGTCCCCGCCAACATACGAAACAGCTAAGCACATAAGCGAGATACGTATTAAGGCGGGCCACTTAAATAAGCCTACTGCCAAGTGTAGCATAAAAGTTGGCCCAAACATATTTACATCACAAAATAAACAAGTTTTTTGGCGTTACAGTTTAACGCATCTACTTGTCCAACTATTACAGGAGGAAACGCCTAAGGAGTAGCCGCCTTGGTGGAAGTTGCCTGGAGGTCCTGGGGGCTGACATCGGTACCCTTGGGGCTGGCTCCGTCATCCTGGGGGCTGCGCTCGTCAGCTGCGGCTTCGCCTTCCCCGCCACCAGCAACATCAGCATTCGCCAAGGAGGGGTCAGCTGCAGTAGCGTGAGGATCCGGATGGGCGGGGTAGTTCTTCCGGAGGTCCACCATGTTGGCAACCTGGGTGGCGTAGCCCCGCACGGACCGTAGCACGTCCCGCTCCACGATGGGCTGCCCATCCTCGTCCTCCGTCGGGAAGTACTCCATCAGCTGGTGGATGTTAGCATCCGGGTACCACGCCGACACCAGCGCCAAGGAAAGCCGGGCTCCGCCACGCGCAACAGACCACTGCTGATTGTAGAACTCCGCAGCTGCCTTCGTCAGCAGTTCCGGCACGTTGTCGAAGTCAACAGGGTCACTATCTTCGCTGGGGAAGAACTTGCCGGAGAAGGCCTGGCCCGCGCTAACAGCTTGGCTGATTATTTCGCCAACCTTGGTGATGCGCTCAAGGCGAGGCGAGGCATCTTCCTCATCCCCAAAGCCGGCCGGCACTGCAGAAATACAAACAAGTCAATGTTAGACGTTGAGATCACATAAACAAAATAGCAAGAGGTTGACAGAAAAATCTTACCAAGGACATGCTCGTGGATGGCGTTGACCTCATCCAGGTGGGTAGCAAGCGTCTCCTCCGCCAAGGCAACCGACTTGGAAAGCCGGTCCTGCTGCAGCTTGGAGTTCTTGGTCACTTCGGCAAGATTGTTGCCCAAGGCCTCCAGCTGCCCGGACAACTTGCTAACCTCAGAGGTGTAGGCCAGCTCCCGTGTCTCCAGCTCCATGGCATGATCCGCCTTCAGCTTGGCCACCAACTCCGCCAGATCTGCAGCTTCGTTCATCAAAGCTTGCATGTCAGAAGAGTTCTTGAGAACATCTTGTGCAACGTCTAGCAATTCTACAAAAGCATGGAAGAAGCCGGCTAAACAACTAGTCGGACTACAATAAAGAAAAAGTTTGTCGGATAAGAAGAAGGCAAAGAAATTTGTCACCTTCATCTTTCTTGCGAGCTTCTTCCAAGCTCGCAATCTGGGCATTCTTCAGCTCGAGCTGTTGCCGAAGTTGGTGGCACTCCTCAAGCTTCTCGCCTTGAGCTGTAAAAAGCTCATAGTTGGAGGCTAGGGCCGCCTACAAAAAACAACACAACGATGAGATCCAAAGTCAAAAAGACCACTCCGCCGGCTAAAAACAACTTTTTTAGTCGCCAAAGTGCTCAGGGGCTGCGACTAGGGATTACCTCAAGCTCGTTGTGGAGTTGGGCCTGAAGACTCTCCATATGCGAGTGGTATCGGGCGGTACCCTTGTGTATGATCTTCAGGGTGCTGCGGGGATCCTTGGTTCCCGCAGCATATTCAGGGCAAGATTTGGAGGAGGACATGTCATGGCTCTCCCCCATCTGGTCCTCCTTCTCCTGCTTCATGGCAATAAATCGAGTGGCATCACTAGCCAAGGCTTCAGCCGCCTTGGAAGTAGTCAGGTTGGGGACATCCTGTTTGCCCACCATCTTCTCCGCAGTCGCCACCTCTGCGCTGCCTCCCGCCACGTAAGTTCCCCGACAGAAGATTACGGGAATGTTGGCGGCTGGAGAAGGCTTTGGCGGCTTGCCCCTGCCGGCTGCCGACTTCAGGTTGGAGCGAAGCTTGTTCATGGTAGGCTTCACTCTGCAAAGGCAAGCGAAGGCCTGTTAGCACAAACATTGTGTCAAATAGTAAGTTAGACAAAGCAAGTGTTTGCTTACCGTTTGAGGGGGACATTCTCCCCTAAGGTCTCCTCATCTGCATCCGCAGAGTTGGCCACCTTCTTCTGCTTCTCCAGGGTCTTGGTGGAGGCGCCGGCTTTGTGTTTCTTCGTCTTGCTGGCTCCGATATCGTACCAGTTCGGAGCCAACTCAGAATCCGGCAAGGTCGTCAGCTGGAGAAAAAGGAGAAGGCAACATCAGTAAAACATATAGCTGCCAAAGCAACCAAGTAACGATAAAGGAATTCAAGCTTACCTCTGGGGCAGGGTTGTCATGCGTAAACATGGCAACACCCTCGGCCATCTTCACAGTCAGGGGCTTGACGAGCTCCCTAAGCCGGAGTTCCAACGAATCTTGGTCGAGGGTGCTGTTGCCGGCATCGTCCGCCTTGTACGCACACATCTTCAGTGGGCGATGGCGGAGCGGCATAATCTTCCTTGACAGCCAGTAGACAACGGTGTCCACTCCGTCAAGTCGCGGAGGCATCATCGTCTTTGTCAGGAACTCGATCCACCTAACGGCAAGGCGGAGCTCATTCAACAAGCTGCTAATTGACACCTTGGCTGTCCAGCAGGCCTTGTGGGTTGGCGGACCGTTGACAAACACTGGCATTCCCGTGGTGGTGCCTGGCGTCAAGATGTCTGATACGTCTCAAACGTATCTATAATTTTTGATGTTCCATGCTTGTTCTATATCAATATCACATGTTTTATATGCACTTTATATCATATTATGACATTTATTGGACTAACCTATTAACAAGATGCCACAGTGCCAGTTTCTGTTTATTATGTCTGTGCATTGTAGAAAAGGCCCAAAAACCAAAGTGCTCGAAAAAATCCAGAAAAAATACAGAAATTCTATTTTGTCAGAAGACCCACGAAGCCAGAAGGGCAAGTCCAGCGGAGGCCCACAGCCTCCACACCATGCCCTCGCGCGGCCTGGAGGGGGGCGGCGTCGGGGGGGGGGGTGGTGTGGCCACCTCGTGCACCGCCTCGCGATGCCCTTTGGACTATATATTGCCTCCGTGGTGAAAACCCTAAAAGAATCGACGATTTCTCCAGAAGAGTTCCGTAGCTCCACCGCCACCAAAAACCCTAATTCGGGGGACAGAAGTCTCTGTTTCGGCACCCTGCCGGGACGGGGAATTGCCCCCGGAGCCATCTCCATTGACGCCACCGCCATGATGAGGAGGGAGTAGTTCTTCATCGGGGCTGAGGGCTCTACCGGTAGCTATGTGGTTTATCTCTCTCTCCCATGGTGTGATCTTTATGTGATCATGAGCTTTGTAATCTAGTTGAATCCGTAGATGTTACTCTTCATTATCTTATATGCTACTTGAGTGGTTTTATTAATATAAACTCCGGAGTCACCTTTGTCCCACAGTGCAAAGTTGACAGTGTGCGCACCGTGTGTGGCTCTTAGGCTAAAGATTACAGGAATACTTATCATGAGTTATTATTTGTGTTGGATGTCTCTATGAAATTGTGGTGTTTGTCTAGTACTATTTAGGACGCTCAAGTTGACAGTGTGGGGTTCCCTAGATGTGGAATGCGACATTAAGGTGTGCTTTTATAGCCCTACGCAGTGGATTGGTGTTCGTTATCCAACGAGAGAATAATTCAGAGTAGCATAGTGAAGAGCAAATATCTATGTATTCAATTATATTATTATTATTGAGAGTGTCCACTAGTGAAAGTATGATCCCTAGGCCTTGTTTCTAAGCATTGAAACACCGTTTACAACCAGTTCTGCTACATGTTTGCTTGCTGCCATTTTTATTTCAGATTGCAATTACCACTTATAATCATCCATATCACTTGCATTTTAATATCTCTTCGCCGAACTAGTGCACCTATACACTTGACAAGTGTATTGGATGTGTTGGGGACACAAGAGACTTCTTGTATCTTAATTGCAGGGTTGCTTGAGAGGGATATCTTTGACCTCTACCTCCCCGAGTTCGATAAACCTTGGGTGATTCACTTAAGGGAAACTTGCTGCTGTTCTACAAACCTCTGCACTTGGAGGCCCAACACTGGCTACAAGAATAGAAGCGTGCGTAGACATCAAGCTCTTTTCTGGCGCCGTTGCCGGGGAGGTAAGGTAAAAGGTACTCACATCCTCCGTCTACTAAGCTATTTTCTAGCACTGCTGCCGGTGTGTGAGTGCTTGAAGGTATCTCCTTTAGATCCTGCAGTTATATCTTTTTGTTTCTTGTTTTTAATTTCACTAGTTAGGCTTAATGGAAAACAACAACAAAATTAGAGATCTTTATGAACTTTATATTGAATTAGGTCATGATGTTTTTGAAGAGAAAATTAAAAAACCTATGGAAATTTGTTTGCATAATAGTGGTAACAATGTTATTAGCATGAATTCTTTGAATACCATTATTGCTAATGCTATGGAAAAATCTAAGCTTGGGGAAGCCGGTTTTGATAAAAATGATCTTTTTAGTTCCCCAGCTTTGGAGGAGAAAATTTGCCTTGATAATACTTTGTCTCCCATATGTGATAATTCTAATGATGCTTGTGATATTCTAAATCCACCTACTGAAAGTATTCCTTTTGAAATGCCTATGGAAATTGTTGAAAAGGTTATGGATGAACGTTATGCAGGGGATGGAACAGTCCATCCACGTGATCACTTGTTGAAACTTACAGAACTTTGTGAGTTGTTTAAGGTTGTAGGGTTATCAACAGAAAATGCCATGAAGAAATTATTTCCATTGTCACTTAAGGACAAAGCAAGGGGGTGGTATGAGCTACTGGATGATCCTCATCATTCGGAGTGGAAGGAGCTTGAATCTCTCTTTTACTCTAAATTTTATCCTCCTTATGAAATGCATTTAGATAGGAATTACATTTATAATTTTTGTCCTCGTGATGGAGAAAGCATTGCTCAAGCTTGGCGGAGACTGAAAATATTAATACTCAAATGTCCTGACCATGGGCTTCCTGAGGAAATAATTGTTACTAATTTTTATGCAGGGCTTTCAGGTCATTGCAAGGATTATCTAGATGCCTGTTCAGAGGGTTCTTTCACAAGTAAGAAGGTTGAACCTAGGTGGGATCTTCTTGAAACAATTCAAAGCAATACTGAAGATTGGGAGAACGACAAAGGTAAAGAATCAGGTATAAACTATGAGTATGATTGCATTAAGTCTTTCGTTGAAACTGCTAGTTTTCAAGAGCTTTGTGCTAAATATGGTCTTGATCATCAAATTATTGTTGATTATTGTAGAGCCTTTGCTTCTCATATTAATGTTCCTAAAGAAAATTGGGACATGTATCATGAACCTTTTAAAGACACTTGCATGAAAAAAGAAATTGTTATTAATGATTGCAATAAGCATGCTCAAACTTCTGAAAATACTATTTCTTATAAGCATGTTAATGTTTGTGGAGCACTTAGACCTTGTGAAAAGAATCAAATCGAAGAAGAATATTGTATCTGTTGGGGGAAAGATAACCCGGTAGGCCCAAGGACCGGAAAGCTATCACCCGCCAGGAGGAAAGATTGGCGAGGCCCACAAGATCATCATGGGCCGGTTACACTGATGGACAGTGGAGTTTGTTGGTAACCCGGATAAGCAAGGAAGGCTCTAGAAGACCCGGAGGTGGTGTGTGAGACTTGGAGGCCAAGATAGATGAGCTAGACTTTGGTTAGGACTCCGAGTTTGGGCGTAGCCCGGCCTTACCTTGTAATCGACCAGGAGACCCGGGTGCCTATATAAACCGGCTCCTAGGTCATAGATTGGGACGGACTTGAGAGACAGACTTTAGACGTACAAGCTTACAGCGAGAGAGAACCTTTGTAACCTATACTCGAAACCCGCCGGTGTTGTTATCCGCCGGGTTATCGAGATCGACATCATAGTAAAGAGAGACACGGCTGGAAGTAGGTCTTTATCTCCAATGGAGAGGCTGAATCAGGATATATCCTTTTTCCCCAACGAGCTAAAAAATCTCCCGAACGCTATGACTGCCTTGCCTCAAATCTCAAGTTACCACCCGGTAACATCTGCCGTGACAATACCACGACAGTTGGCGCCCACCGTGGGGTAAGCGTCAAAAAGCGTTATCTTCACGGGAGAAGCTCTGCGAGGCATGCAGAACCTGGTCATTGGCCGGGTCAAGATCAATCTACAAGGAGAGCACATTGTGGATGATTTCGGGTGGACCCCGGAGTCAGATTGATTGGAGACCGGCTCTGTCGTCTAGATCGGTCGGATCAACGTCTTCGTGGGGATGATAGGTACATCAAAACCCGCCCTATAGTTTTCTGATTCTGTGTCTGAAGCAGGGACCGACGTTCGCTCGGATGGGGAGGAATCAGTTGGGACGACGGAGATCGAGTCAGGAAACACCACGCAAGGAGCCGGGTCAGAGGAGCTGGCTTGGGCTCCACGTGAGCAGATCAATGATGATACAGATTCAATCTTGGAATTGTTTGAGGATCGCTATGGATACGGGACAGAGGAGGAAGAGTATGAATCAGAGTCGGGTCCGGTATGCCGGGCTGCGGTTTACACTGCCCCAGCAATCAACACAGAACCAGTCCCAATAACAACGCTGGCGGTAGTAACCCAGCCGGGTCAGGCGCCGCCGGGTTTGGCGATCCGGGACCCTGTTATTCAACCAGTTATTCAAGAGCAACAGCGGGTCGCAGCAGATGGAGAACGTGCATCAGTCAGTACCGAGTCAGAAACTACAGCAACATACAGAAACACGTTTGGATACTTGGCAAACAGGGCGACGGGTCAAGGAACATCTACTTTACCTAACCCGCCCCCCGCGATTCCTCAATGACCTGCCAAGTGATCCAGCAACGACAGCAAATCCTGTGACTCCAGCAGTGGCAGCCGCACAAGTCAGGGCAACAGACCCGGCTCGCATCGCTTACGAGCAGCAGATGGCATCGTTACAACAACGTTTTGATCAGCAGGCGGCGTTGCAGCGACAGATGGATGAACAGGATGAGTATTTACGACCAGCAGCAATAGCATTAGAAAACCGATCCAGAGAACAACAACAGAGACAGCAAAGTTTGATTGGCCGCGGTGGATACATTAACCCGGCTAATCTTTTTCACACGCCACGGGATCAGTTAGTTCAAGTGCCCGCGGTTCAAGCTACAGGGCAGGTGGCGGCTAACCCGCCGGCTCAGGAACAAGCCGGGTCACCAGTTGTGCCAACCGGAGGAGCCGGCAGAGATACTGGAGCTATGCCACCACCACAACCCAGATTTCACATGCAAGCGGGTCACTACAGTAACCCAGCTGACAACGTATACGCAGCTACAGTGGCGCTAGACCTTATTCCATTGGGCGATTCACCTGCAGAGATAGAAGCAAGACGTGCCATCGATATGCTACGAACGGCCGTAGCCCAGCAGGCAAATTACTCACATAGGAAAAGTGCGTTGCATTCAACGTCTTTCCATAGCCATCGTTCTAGGAGCCGTCACGGCGAGTCACCAAGGCCAACCGGGTTAGCAGCGGCAGAGCAGCAAATTCCGGCGGGTAAGCAGAATCAAGTACTACAGCAACAACCGAGACAAGTGGCTCCAGCGGCGTCAAGAGCTCAGGCCATAGTTGACGACTCCTGGGCGAGGCGCGCAGCAAACTTGCAACCCGCCGTGGCACTTGCCGGAGGAGCCGGAGAAATCCCTCGGGCGGGTTCAGTCAATCAACAAGCGGCGAGGACAGGCCCTATCGAGGTAGCATCATCAATGGCGGGTCCCAGGTGCCTGAGCGATTCCATCAGATCCAAGCCTTATCCAGATAAGTTCAAAGAACCTAGTAAAATTTCAAATTATGATCCTAGTATAGATCCTGAGACATGGATAAATAGTTATGAGATGGCTATGAGTATTCGTAATGCATCTGAAAATATTTGTGCAAAATTCATGTATCTAATGATGGCTGAAGGTGCAGCGAAGCTATGGTTCAACACCATACCAGAGAAATCTATCAGTTCCTGGAGCTAGCTCAGGGCGGCCTTCATCAAGAACTTCCATGGGACGTGCAAGAGATTACACACAATTGAGGACCTGGATCGGTGTGTACACAGAAAGGGCAAGTCAGCCCACAATTGGATGCGCCGGATCACAGAAATCCTCCACTCTTCCACCAATATTTTGCCAACCAGCGCGATGTCAACATTGGAGAAGAATTGCAGATATGACTCGGTTGTTCAGAAAATGAGTCGCATGAGGAATAGCCCAGGAGCAAATAATATAACTATGGGAGAAGTGTTGGACGCAGCCAACAAGCACGCTTACACAGATAAAACCAAGGATGAAATTGAGGAAGATAAAGGAAAGGGTAATGCGAACAATGCAGGAAGAAACAACAACAACAACAACAACAACAACAACAGCTATCACAAGAGGCCACACGCAGAGGACAATTCAGACTTAGTCGCAAACGCAAATACCGGGTCAGCGAGACCCAGAACAGAGGGAAATTTCAGAGGAAACAACTTCAATGGAGGTAACAACAATCGTGGGCCGCCGCATCCCCCGGGTCACTTTGATCCGATGAAGATGCCGTGCCCGCGTCACAGTCGCGATGGCAGACCCGCCAATCACTCTTTGGAGCAATGTGTGGATCTGCAAAGATGGAAAATATGGAAATCCAGAGGGTAATGCGCGGCACAGGAAACGACGGAGGACCCGGCCGTGGTGGTAACCCGGCCAATGGTCCCCCGCCCAATGCTAATCCGAAGCCGGCAACCCGGACAACAATCAGAACAGAGAAAATCAAGGTGGTTATCAGGAAAACCCGAAGCGACTTGGCGGGTATCATGTCCATACACTCAACACATCAAAAAGAGAGAAGAAGTTGGTTCAGCGTGCAGTTAACACGGTCTCAGCGGCAGTGCCGAAATATTTGAAGTATTCAGAAGTTCCAGTAACATGGAGTAGAGAGGATCACCCGCCCATCATTGAAACACCGGGTCTCCTTGCCTTGGTGGTTGCACCTCAGGTGGCGGGTTACGTTTTGAATAAAGTTTTGATGGATGGAGGCAGTGCTATCAACATCTTGTATTACGAGACGTTCCTCCGTATGAATCTCAAGAAGTCACAGTTGCAGCCAACTAACACTATATTTCATGGAATAGTACCTGGGAAATCACATAGCCCGGAGGGAAAAATCACACTTGATGTTGCGTTTGGCGAGTCCAAGCACAAGTTTCGCATGGAGAAAATTACATTTGAAGTTGTGAAGTTGGACAGCCCATATCACGCTCTCTTCAGAAGGCCTGCCTTTGCCAAATTTATGGCCAGGCCTTGTTACGTGTATCTACAGTTGAAAATCCCGAGTTCCAATGGTGTTATCACTATCCATGGAAGCCGGGAGATGGCGGCACAGTGCGATAATGGCGATGCAACTTTGGCAGAACGAGCATGTGCAGAGGAGGAGCTGCGGTACTACAAGTCTTAGGTAGACCCGGCTGATAGAACCGTGTTACAGAGAACCACGGCTGAAGAGAAAGAAAAGTTCAAACCCGCCCAAGATACTAAGATGGTTGATTTCACACCCGGCGATTCTTCCAAGCAGTTTGCTGTGGGGTCTAATTTATCTGACAAATAGGAAAGTGCGCTCATCGAGTTCATCCATGAGAACAGGGATGTTTTTGCATGGACACCTAGTGACATGCCTGGCGTACCTGCTGAACTCGCTGAGCACAAGTTACATGTTAACCCAGGTGCGAAACCCGTCAAACAAGGTTTGCGCAGATTAAATGAAGAAAGGAGAAAGATTGTGGGAACAGAGGTAGCCCGGCTATTGGCGGCGGGCTTTATCATGGAGGTTTTCCATCCCAAGTGGTTGGCTAACCCGATACTTTTGTTGAAGAAAAATAATGAGTGGTGAATGTGCATAGACTACACCAGTTTGAATAAGGTATGTCCCAAAGATCCTTTTGCATTACCCGTATTGATCAGATTATAGATGCAGTTGCAGGCAGCGAGCTTTTGTGCCTTTTGGATGCATATTCGGGTTATAATCAGATCAAGCTCAATGAGGAAGATTGGGAAAAGACAGCTTTCATAACCCCCTTTGGGGCCTATTGTTACAAAAATATGACCTTTGGGTTGAAGAACGCAGGGGCGACTTACCAGAGGTGCATTCAGAATTGTTTCGCTAAGCAGATTGGCCGCAACGTGCATGCTTATGTTGATGATGTAGTGATCAAGTCAGAGAAAGCCGGGTCACTTATTGATGACCTGAAGGAAACTTTTGCTAATTTGAGGAAGTACAAGATGAAGCTCAATCCCACCAAGTGTGTGTTTGGAGTTCCAGCGGGGAAGCTGCTCGGTTACATTGTGTCACAACATGGAATCGAGGCTAACCCGGCTAAAATCAAAGCCATACAGAGTTTGAAGAAGCCAGAAGAGCTGGCTGACGTTCAGAAGCTTACGGGATGCAATGCAGCCCTAAGCCGGTTCATTTCGAGGCTAGGAGAAAAATCAATACCACTTTACCGGCTCTTGAAAAAATTAGATAAGTTCGTGTGGGATAAAGAAGCGGATGATGCTTTTGAACTCTTGAAGCAAACATTGGCAGAGGCGCCAATCTTGGCGGCTCCTGCTCCAAAGGAACCTTTGTTGTTATACATTACAGCAGGACCACGCGCAGTGAGTGCTGTGGTAGTAGTAGAAAGAAAAGAAGAAGGAAAAGAACACCCGGTCCAAAGGCCGGTTTATTATGTTAGTGAAGTGCTCTCAGAAACCAAGCAGAGGTATCCACATTGGCAGAAACTCGTTTTTGGTGTTTTTATGGCGACCCGGAAATTGAAGCATTACTTTTTGGAACACCCGTTCAGAGTTGTTAGTTCAATTCCTCTAGCAGAAATTATCAGAAATTCAGATGCAACGGGACGGGTCGCCAAGTGGGCAATCGAGATGGGTGATTATCACATCAACTACGAGCCACGCAATGCTATCAAGTCTCAAGCCTTGGTAGATTTTGTTAATGATTGGACAGAGACAAATATGCCACCGCAAACACCAAGCACCAAAAACTGGGTCATGCATTTTGACGGGTCAAAGCAACTTGAAGGATCAGGAGCCGGCGTGGTGCATACATCACCAAGAGGTGAAAAGTTAAGTTATGTTTTGCAAATTCACTTTGATTGCTCTAATAATGTGGCAGAGTACGAGGCCCTGCTTCACGGGTTACGCATGGCAAAGGAGATGAACATCAAGCGCATCCATTGTTTTGGAGACTCGGACCTTGTTTCCCAGCAGGTGTCTGGAACTTGGGACCGCAAGGATGCAAACATGGCGGCTTACAGAAGAGAAGTAGACAAGGTAGCCGGGTTCTTTTCTGGCTATCAGGTGGATCATATTGACCGCAGGAAAAATGAGGCTGCTGATGCTTTGTCAAGACTCGGCTCACGCAGAGAGCCGGTTCCACCAAACGTTTTCTTAGATGAGCTATGGAACCCATCAGTCAAAATAGATACAGAAGAAGATCTTAGATGCCCAGATCAAGTTTCAGATTTAGTTGCTTATGTGCATGAAAGACCAGAGTGGACTGAGCCTTACATTGCTTATCTCTTGAGAGGCGAGTTACCAGCGCAAGAAGTTACAGCCCGGCAAATTGTGCGCCGGGCCAAGTCATACGTGGTTATTGGAACAGAGCTGTTTAAGAGAAGTCCTTCAGGCATGTTTCAACGTTGTGTTTCCCCTGAGGAGGGACAGAAAATTCTTAGAGAGATACATGAGGGAGACTGTGGTCATCACGCTTCGACCCAGTCTTTGGTAGCAAAAGCTTTCAGACACGGTTTTTTTTGGTTAACCGCCTTAGCAGATGGAGAATACTTGGTTCAGAGATGTGATGGGTGTCAAAGATACGCCAGGCAAGCTCATGTGCCAGCTCAGGAGTTGCGAACAATACCAATCACATGGCCTTTTGCAGTATGGGGTCTCGATATGGTGGGTCCTTTTCAGATGTCTCCGTGTAAGAAAACACACCTCTTAGTCGCCATAGATAAATTCACCAAGTGAGTGGAGGTTATGCCAGTTACAAATTGTGAGGCAATTATAGTGGTGAAGTTCTTGGAGAGGATTATATATCGCTTTGGCTATCCACACAGTATCATCACAGATAATGGGACAAACATGTCCCTTGGCGAGACAGAGATATTTTGTGCAGAAAATGGGATACGCTTGGATGTTGCATCAGTTGCTCACCCACAAGCCAATGGTCAAGTAGAAAGAGCAAACCAAGAATTGCTCCGTGGTTTAAAGCCGAGGCTCTGGGTCCCATGCAAGAGAGCAGCAGGGGCTTGGGTAGAAGAGTTACCATCAGTTGTGTAGGGCATCAATACCACACCAAACAGATCAACCAAGCAGACACCGTTCTTTCTGGTGTATGGAGCAGAGGCAGTTTTACCAAGTGATATCATACATGACTCGCCGTGAGTGGCGGCTTATGTTGAAATTGAGAACGAGCAAACCCGGCAAGATTCAGTTGATCTGTTAGAGGAAGAAAGAGAACGAGTCCTGGAGAGGTCAGCAATTTATCAGCAAGATTTGCGGCGTTATCATGCACGCCGGGTCAGAACGAGAACTTTTCAAGAAGGAGACCTAGTTTTGCGATTGACATAATCACAAGCTGGGATGCACAACCTGTCACCTCCATGGGAAGGACCTTTCATTATAAGCCGGAAACTGCACAACGGGTCATATTACCTGGTTGATGCTAGAGAGAAAAGTGACTGGGTGAACGATACTGATCATAGCACCAAAGCATTGGAGGAAAGGGAGAGGCCGTGGAACATAGCCCAGCTTCGTCCTTATTACACTTAGTACCAGCATTGAGTTCACAAAGATGTAACACACGATGTAAAAAGACAGCAGGTTTCAGACGCACTCTTTTCCTTACCAGGGTACCTAAGGGGGCTGGAAGGTTTTTAATGAGGCGGCTTGCTGATCTAACGTATGAATAAAGATATATGTGCCCAAAGAATCATCTGGTCTATGCATTTATTTACCAGTTTTTACTTATTCTTGTTCAAGTTCATCATATTCATCACGGTGAGCCGGAAACTCCTGAAAGAGGAGACCCGCCATCGTATTATATATAACAATGAGCCGGAAACTCCTAAAAGAGGAGACCCGCCATTGTACAATGAGCCGGAAACTCCTGCAAGAGGAGACCCGCCATCTATTATATAATTAAAACACAAGACAACCAATGGTTTAGATTAGCTAGGCAAAATCAAATAAAAACTAACGGCCCAGATTAACTTCGTAACATCCCGCCGGTCGGGAGCAGTGTTGCTTTAGATATGCGCAATATAGTATCCTTCTTCCTCACGTTTGCAAACTACAGCCCATCACGGTATAATCAAACAAGAGTTCTTATCCAAATCAAAACGAAGGGAAAGGAAAACGTATTCAAAGCAAACCTACCACCAGGGGAGAGACTACATCCTAATTCTTCACCTATGCCACCACATCATCGTCATTGTAGAGGGTAGACGATTGGATGGGAACACCACGCAGCGTGTCGACGGAGGATCTTCAGATGACTATAGTAGGCGTGGACTGTCATGTCGCCCTCAAATTCCTGGATCGCGTCGACGGCTTTTGATTCGGGTTCGAGAAGAAGATCGTGCGGATTGCCGGCTAGATGTGGAACGCTATGTCGTCCAGCCGGAGCACGATGTCCATCACCTCCATGAAATTCCTGGATTGCGTCGACGTCTTTTGGTTCGGGTTCAAGAAGCAGATCGTGCGGATTGCCAGCTAGACGTGGAACACTATGTCATCCAGCCAAAGCAAGATATGTCCATCACCTCGGCGGCGATCGTCGTGTAAAACAGTAAAGGCCGGAGCACGATGTCCACCACCTCGGCGGAGATCGTCCCGTGTGCGAGTGGGAAACCCAAGAGCCAAGTTTCTGAACACACGGTAATGTATCCTACTCCAATTGACTGATTTGCATCCCGTGATTAGAAAAGTACATGAACACACCCGCAATTGGTCTTTGATCGTAGCCCCGTTTATCTGCAAAATATGCGTCTGATTGATTTCCGCAAGATGGCCACATGCAAGCGCAGGAGATACACTGCCACACCACATGTTCTATATATTTTCATGGCGAGAACCAAAGTTGCGAATTCGGCAATCTTTTTCCGGCGAAATGCCTACATATGCAAGCGCCGGAGAAAAAGGGCCACACCTCCAGGTGGGAATTCGGCAACCTAAAGCGACGTGTGTGTACACATCCATCTTCGCCGGCAGCGACAGCATGCCTTACATGACAGCCACGGCGCCCATGGCATCACCATCTGACGCTGCGTCATTCTCAAGAACAGATGAAGCCAACATGAATTACCGGCAGGACAGACGGTCAAACAAGGCAAGATACATGTATATGTTGTTTACAAGTGCATTAAAAGGTGCAGCACAATGGCAGCTGACGGCCAGCGACCGTCGCGGCAAATGCAATCTCGGAGGATCTGACGATGACAACTACCTATACAAGGGGTAGCCGTCAGGTGTGTTCATGGATCTAATACACAGAAAAGTGCAGTCCGGTTCATCCGTTCTTCTTTTTTAAGATGATGGCTTGACATTAGTTAGTTCTGATTTTCAGCTATGATTAAAACACTCGGAGATGGAAGAAGGTATAGAGAATAAGAAGGTCAAATCAGGGAGGGAAATACTGGGTTGTTATTGGTGGTTTCTTGCATATCTGGATTTCAGGAACGGCTTTACCATCTCAGCAATATACTGCAGTTCCTAACCTAAAAGCAGTGCCTCTAAATCACAGTCTAAATATTATGGATATGCTATGATTAAAAGCAGTGCATATGAACTGAAGTATTGTGTCGAGCGCTCTAGACTGCCGTCGAGACAACAACGTTGACCCATGCAGGAATCCATACGGGGGCAATATTGAGTGAACTATCAATTTAAAAGATCAATTTCAGGTACAAAAACCACTATTTTTGTACGTTTTCATTTGAATAAATATTCCAGAGTACAATGTAAAACTTCTGGTGGCGCTTTTTAGATCAGCCGTGCTATTACGCAAATCATGTTTTTGTGTGATTACATGGCGCCAGTCTTTCTGCAATTCTTTTTGATCGTATTCCCTTAACTCTATGCTTTGACAAATTATATATGTGCCCTTATAATACAATTCATCTTGAAAATGGTTAAATTTGTTAAGTGTTTATTTTTTTGGTTTTGAATACTGAGGCATCGGTACCACAACATCCAATCAAGGATATTCAGTGACTATATTTGTTTATACATTTCATAGAGCACTCATCACAGTCAATACATTATCTTAGGTACTCCGTACCCAAGTACCCTCAATTTATGGGGATACAGATTTGTGGCACCAGGGCACCAGTGAACCCTATAGGTTTTGTTTTTGAAATTTTGATATTTAAGTTCGAAAAAATCTGAAAAACAATTCCTATGATACATATGCATGTTTCCTATGTACGTGCCAATTTTTGGTGCAAAAAACGCCATATTCTGAGCTGTATAAAAATAACAAAAATCTGGGCATAAGAAAAGGGCTATGTTGTGTTTTATAGATATTTAGCTTTTTTCCCTAGCCCAATATATAACGAATTTACTTATGAAATTTCTGGCGTACTTAAGTAATGTGTATATTTATCTGTGTAAATCTGGTCAGATTTTTTGGAAGCAAAATTTTGATTTTCAAATTTTGAAAAAACGAGCTCACTGGTACTCGGGGGCCACAACGGATTTCCGCAATTTATGTCTCTATGTAAACATGTTCGCTGCTTGCTAAAAGGCAACGTACGATCGATCCTCTCCATGCATGCAGCCAATTATTGTTCCTGCTGATCCATATTGCTGCGGGGCTCGGATGTAGCCGGAACATCGAAGCAGACGAATGACTCTGACATGAAGGGGCGAACAAGCAGGTGATTTCCTGATTTGTCATTTTATTTGTTTGACTACTTCTTCACAAGTCTATCATGTTTTGATTTTTTTTGGATTCTCTTACTGGCCTGTCATATGCTCATGCATGAATTAATGTGTTTCTCCATGTAAGCTATTTAAACATAGATCATTTCTGTGGAAAGGGTCTACATGTCCACACTATCTGAATGGATAATCTTTTGCCGTGAGGTTGCATTGAACTAAGACATCGAGCCATGTACTCCTAGGGCGATTAGTTAAACAAGCACCACCAATATTAGCTCAGGAATTAGTAGCACAACCGTTTTGCATGCCTGAGGCAATGATGGATTCGAGGTAATAACTCTGCATCAATGGGAGCGATGGACAGCACACCATTAAGTGTACTATTTCTGTAGGTGAAACAATCTGGTAACTGGAGGTGAAGTCTTCGACGAGATGGCAGAGTGAAGTCTAAGTTAAACAGAGCTTTTGAACTCCGATGTAAGTGGCACAATTTTACCAGTTTCTATGCGAAAGTGATGCACAATAAACTTTCATATCATGCTCCCAATTAACCATAAGAATTGGAAATATTATCATTTTGTGTTTCTTTTTTGAAAAAAATATATTTTATGGTCCCCAGTTAGTCAAATCTGCCATTTTTTGTTTACTTATCTCCATGAAACAATATTTATAAAAGGATGGAATAATTATTATTTTTCCGAATTGGATTTTACATTGTTATTTTCTAAGGTGTGAAACGTGCGTGAGAGCCATATATATATGAGTTGTTCTTTGCGTAGGTATTATTTGTTCCATTTCTTGCTTTTCAGAGTTTGCTAAAAAAAATAGATACATCATAATGGAGTCCGCGTTGGAAAAAGGTAATGCCCCAAACATGTTGTATAATTTTCATTTCCAGGCTATGACTTTAACAATATAAATCAGATGAATCTACAAGCGGCATTATAATTTGCATGATTGATAGTGGATGTCATTATTGTATCCAACAAATCACTTATCTTTGACGCTGTTAATATTGATCGCAAAATCATTCCAAGAGCGAGGAGTCAAAAGCTATTGTTACAGTTTCACGGAAAATGCAAATTGAAGGGTAGACTCCACTACAGCATAATAGAACTTTCAATTCTAACTATGAAAGACTCAAGTTTTGCATTTGTAACATGAGAAAAGTGTTTCATCTAGCCGCGCAAATGCGCGGGCAACCCAGCTAGTTGTCTTATAATGAACAATGAGCCGGAAACTCTAAAGAAAGAGACCCGCCATAGCATATTTTGGTCTTAGCGGCTGTTTGCTTCATGAAAGCACAGCTTCAAACCTAATGACCCGGCCATGATGCCACTTTGGTTATGGGGGCTGATTATCACTAAGGTACAGCTGCAATCCTGTAACCTGGCTAGTTATCAAGCCATTATTTTCTTGTCTATCTTACTTAAGCTTGATGTGACTCGCCATTATATGGCCTGTTTGTTCTCCTGTAATTTCAATCAGTTATGAAGCCCATGGGGACTTAACTGACACTGTTTTACAGAGTGAGATACAACAGTGAGAATCCATGCGAAAGCCGGCTTATAGTTAAAGATATGCAAAAGGGTCATCTAAACCATTGAATATTGCAGAGCTAACATACAAGAATTTTTGTTACATCTCATGCAAATTCACAGGTGCACAGGCACACCATCAAAAGAATATTGTATCCAAATGCAAAGTTATTACATAACCGCCACAAGGGCCAAATAAGACATTGTTTTTTATGCAGAGCTACGTCTGCAGGATAAGAGTTCACAGTTCAGGGACTGGAGTTGAGGTAGGAGCATTTGCCGGGTCATTTTTTGTTGGCGTAGTGGAAGGAGCAGCGGTTGGCTCTGTTTCAGGAATAGAGCTTCTAGTTTCAACAGGCTGATTTGCTGGGTTTCCTTTGGAAGCCTCGGCCGGGTCAGCCACTATCTCACTTGATTTCTGAGTCTTGGGGGCTTCCTTGGACTTGGACTTGCTAGAACCGTCCCCAACACTTGCTATGACCGGCTTGGTTTGCCAACAGATGGCAGTTAATTTGTATCCCACAAGCTCATGATCATCTTCTACACTTGGACGGCTTGGAGGGGGCATAGCAGGTGTCCCTGACCCGGCAACATCTGCAGTAGTTACTGGCTTGGCTTGCTTTGGTGGAACAACGATGGCTGGCTCTGGGTCTGGAGATGAGATTCGCCAGCCCTTCTTGTCAAATCCATGTTGGAAGCTGTTCAGCCTGACGTTTTCAGCAATAACCATTGCAGGATGCCGGATTACCTTGTCAATCTCTTGAAATGATTTCTCATCAAATTTTGTGTTGTCCAAGTTGAACTCAGGGAAGCCATTAGCAAGTTTGGCCGGGTCAATATCGGGATAGTAAGCCTTGGCCAAAGCAAGAGCGCACATGGCGCCTTTACGACATGAAGAGATCTTCCACCTTGCAAACCACTCAGAAAGAGTGGAGAGATGGCTCAGGAAGTTCCTCAGTGACTTGGGCGGCTCTTCAGTCCCACGGGCTGTAGAAATTGCTCGCCCGGCTACATAATACAGGTGACGCACTAGGTTCATCACGCTCTGAATTTGCGTCTCTGCGCTTTCCAAAGTCAAGTGATTTTTAGTCCCTGCAAAATAGTTAACACAGTTATATGGGAATATGCACACAAAGTGTTGAGATTCAAACAAGATCAAAGAGAAAAGGAACATACCCCAGATTGCTTTTACAAGGTCGCCAAGCATGCTTGTGATGACCTTGACTGTTTTCTCCGCCTCAGCTAACTTTTTCTCGGCTGTATCTAGCCGGGTCTTCCATGATTCTTCATGATCATCTATGTCCTTCTTCAGAGACAAGTTTTCTTCTGTAGCATTGGACAGCGAGGTCTCCAGTTCTTTGATTTTCTTCTCCCGCTCGGACTTGAGCTGGGTTTCCTTGGCGAGTTGCTCGTTAAGCCGGCTAATTTCCCCGGCTGATTGAGAAGTGCTTTGCTGTGACAAATGTAGGTATCACGGTATCAATAATCCAAGTTACTGTTTAGGACTTGGGGGCTGCAAAGCAGCTAGAGAAAAGTAAAGTGGAACATCATTTTTAGTCCCGAACTGCTGCAGGCACACAACCCGGCACTTAGGGGCTACTCAGTCGAAGATTTTTTAACAGTGAAAGTTCAGTACAAAGTAATTTTTAGTCCCAGGTTGCTGCAGGCATACAACCCGGCACTTAGGGGCTACTCAGTGATAAATTTAAACATCTAAGTGCAAAGCTTTCTAGTCCCAGGTTACGGCAAGCATGTAACCCGGCACTTGAGGGCTACAGTTTGAAGTTTACAGAATCTCCAGTTCGAAGTTATAGCTTATATGTTGTGAAGAACAAGCACCAAGCTCGTCACAAGTGATAAACTTGGAGCTTGGGGGCTACTGCATAAATATGTTCAAAATAGAAAGAGAAAAAGTACCTCAAGGCGCTTCTGAATGGTGGCGACGAAGCTGTCTTCCATGACCCGGTGTTGTGAAACCCGGGTGAAGTATTCAGAGATCAAAGATGGAAATTCCAAGCTATCAAAAGCCGGAATTCCAGAGAAAACAATTGGGCTCTTGTCTTGGTTTCTAGCTTCAGTCTTCACCTCCGGTTCTGTAACCTTGGCAAGAGTGGTAGAGGGTTCACCTTGAACAGTTTTTTGTGACCCCAACACCTGTACTTCCTCAGTTTCATCAGTGGCAGTGTTGGGGGACTTGGTGCTAGATTTTGCCGGCGATGCCGGGTTATACGTCATGGTTGCTGGGCTTGGAGGAGTTGGTGCTGGCGGCTCCATCTCCATCGTTGCCGGCTCAGATACAGAAGGACCTTGAGCCAAAGCCTCTTGAGTAACAGGCTCGCTCAAGGCCGGGTCAGCAGAAGGTTGCTCCAGAAGCGTAGCCTTGGCGCTGTACAGATCAAACATATTAGAAAAGTGTGATTTACGGGAAAGAGAAAATGATATGTATACAAGGGAAGGAAAAAAGCATACCCCTTATTGATTTGGAAGTCCTCAGGCAGGAGGGCCACGTTCTCATCTGAAGAAGAAGCTGACAAAGATTGGGACTTAGTGACCCGGATTTTGCCAGCTAAACTAGACGAGGATTTGGAGGCACCAATGGTGGAGACAGCTTTACGGAGTGAAGTGTTGTAGGGGATACCTCCACTGAGGGAATCGGAGGTTGAGGTAGACCGGGTCTTCCTCTTCTTGTTGGCCTCTTCCTCTTGTTCCTGTGGTTTTTCTTCAGGTTGAGATTTGTTCATCATATAGTTATGGAAGCGAGAATATGGCACCTTTGCAACAGCGAGGCGAGTCCTCTTGGTGTTCCGAGGTTCCGCTGGAGCAGGTTCGGTGGTATCTTGACCCGGCGTTTCAGCCGTGTCTGGGTCATCTTGTGCTGAGTTAAGAATTGGCGAGTTATCAGTAGAAGGGTTCGTACGAACCGGGTCATTGTCAATAAGCTCATTGAAGAGCCGGCCAAGAGAATCAAGCTCACCTTCATCTTCCTCGTTCTTGTCATCAGTTTCAGTTTCCTCATCATCATCTGAGGAAATGGCATGGTAATCTACAGACCACCACAGTGGGTCCTAGGCAAAGAAAAGCGAAGAAAGTTATGATCTGTAGACAAGTATATATTGATTTGAAACAAAGAAGTAGAGTTTGAGAATTACTGAAGGTGGCGGGTTCTTCGCGCTGAAGGGGGCGAGTCCGGTCATCGCAATCTTTTCCCGGGTCTCACCCAGGAGGAGCTTGGCGTTCTTCACCAATTGATCATCCATGAGGGTGATCTCACTGTAGCGCATCTTATCAGTAGTCTCGCCGGAGTACTCATGAATGAGCCCGGTCCTGATGGAGAGTGGCTGAATGAACCACCCAATCCAGCACTTGACGAGGTCGACGCCGGTCAGACCATGAGCTAACAGAGATTTAGCCCGGCGAATCAGGCCTTCAACTTCGACCCGGGCACGAGCATCGGTAGCCTGGCTGTTCATGTTGGCATTCCACTTCAAAGGAGAAAGCCAGAAGGCCGGGTAACGTGCAACGTCTTTCACTAGAGAAGTATCCTTGCAATAGAAGTACGTGTTTTGCCACCCCTTGGGATGGCTGGCTAGCTTGAGAGCCGGGGTAAAAAGTAGAGGCGTCTTTTCGACGCTGGATCGAGACGCCCCGTATGGCCCTAAAGCTTGGTTCTTACGGTTTTGGGGGTTGCAGTAGAATATTTCAAGAAAGAGAGCTAAGCTTGGAGCTACTTGGAGGTAATCTTCGCAGAAAACTACGAAGTTACTAATGTTCAGGATGGAATTGGGCGCTACATCTAGAGGAGTGAGCCCGTAATAAGCAAAGACCCGGCGGAAGAAATGTGAACCCGACGGACAAAGCCCCCGGGTCACATGATCAAGGAGTACCACGATTTCGCCCTCCTTTGGTTTGGGGCGAATTTCATCACCCGGAGCACGCCATTGGATCTCATCCTTTGGTGGGAGCTCCCCGTATCCCACATGCTTGAGTAGTGTGGCTTCAGTCACCGTGGATTTGGTCCAGTTGACAGGTGCTGGAGTTATTTGCACGGCGGAGCCAGATGCGCCTCCGGTGTTTTTCTTCGACGGCTTCACCGCGGATTTCTTAGTGCGAGCTTTCTCCACTGTTGAGCTCGGAGAAACTGAAGAAAACCTAGATCTAATGATTATGGATCTAGATCAACAATGACGCAAGAAAAGGCAGGAAATTGGAGCGGAGTACGAGCACATAAGACTTATGCTAAAAGGAAGAGAGATGGTACCTTGTTTGAAGAGATTTGCGTTGATTAGGTTTCGGGTGCACAAGAACTTGCGTTCTAGGGTTCTTGAGCTCCGCTGCCTGAGGTTGAAGATGAAGTGGTGGCAAGGTGGAGGAAGTGATGTCATTTTACCCTGGGTCCCAGTATTTATAACTGCGGTCAAAGTTGACCTAGGGGTAAAAGGGTAAAAAGGAGGGAGAAAGAGATAAGATAAATAAGGAATGTTGACCGACCGAGATTTAGTGGAGAACATTCTCTGACAAGTTTGACTAATGTTTTGAAGAGAGTAAATACCGGGTTACCAAAAGGGGATCATGAAAGAAAAAGAAGAGATAGCTGAGAAAAAGAAAAGTGGTGTAACCCGGGAATAATATTTTGCTAACCAGTTTTTATTTCAGGAGGATAATCTAAACTACAAGTATGGCGGCTCTTCTCCAAAGGCTATGGTCATAGGTTGAAGAAGCGCGCCAACTTGGAGTTCAAATCATCCTAGGGGCTACTGTTGGGGGAAAGATAACCCGGTAGGCCCAAGGACCGGAAAGCTATCACCCGCCAGGAGGAAAGATTGGCGAGGCCCACAAGATCATCATGGGCCAGGTTACACTGATGGACAGTGGAGTTTGTTGGTAACCCGGATAAGCAAGGAAGGCTCTAGAAGACCCGGAGGCGGTGTGTGAGACTTGGAGGCCAAGATAGATGAGCTAGACTTTGGTTAGGACTCCGAGTTTGGGCGTTGCCCGGCCTTACCTTGTAATCGACCAGGAGACCCGGGTGCCTATATAAACCGGCTCCTAGGTCATAGATTGGGACGAACTTGAGAGACATACTTTAGACGTACAAGCTTACAGCGAGAGAGAACCTTTGTAACCTATACTCGAAACCCGCCGGTGTTGTTATCCGCCGGGTTATCGAGATCGACATCATAGTAAAGAGAGACACGGCTGGAAGTAGGTATTTATCTCCAATGGAGAGGCTGAACCAGGATATATCCTTTTTCCCCAACGAGCTAAACAATCTCCCGAACGCTATGACTGCCTTGCCTCAAATCTCAAGTTACCACCCGGTAACATCTGCCGTGACAATACCACGACAGTATCCATCATAGGAATGAAAAAACTAGAACGTGGTACAAGGCTCTAAGTGATTTTGCTGAAAAAGTGTGTGCCCTCTATCCTTTTATTTGTGAACTTTGCTATAAAGAGGGTCATTTCGAATTCCAATGCTCAGGTTCTAATAAGGATACTGCGAGAGACTTTTGTGATAACATGATCACTCCTAATTAGCATGATGAACTTTCATTATTTTTGGGGTGTGAAGAGTTATCAAGAAAAACTTCTTCGTTAGATATGAGTGTTTTTGATATGAATAGCGTGTTGCATGGATGTCATCTCTATTGTGTTAATAATTGCCATGCCAACACTTACATACAAAATATTACAAAAGATGGATCGACTTTACCAAAATATGAAAGGACTAATGTTTGTTTTACTCTTATTAATGAAAAAGAGGAATCCTCCCAAGTTTCTTCTATTGTTTCTAACAATAAACCAGGGTATGTGGAGAAGCATCCTTTCAAGCCTCTCCCTCCTAAAGAGGGAAAGAAGAAGAAGAAGAGGAGGAGTAAAAGGAGAGAGGAAACGGTATCTTCCCCTAAGCATGTTGCTCCTATTATAGTTGTTGCCGATGAGTCTGAATTTGATGATGATCCTATGCCTGTTACTTATAGTAGTGATCATGATTGGGAAAAGCACACTACTTTTGATACTGAAAATCTCTTGGGTACCAATTCTAAAAATGATGATGTTAATAATTGCTATACTATTAGTACTATCCATGTTCCTTCCGATGATGATATGGAAAGCTCTAAGCTTGGGGATGAGGTGTTTGAAAATCCTTTTGTTACTGATGATTATATATTTGAGACCTCTCCTTCTAGTAAAAATGATGATGAAATGTTTACAAATGAACACACTTGGGAAGATAACTATTCTATTGCTTATGATGATACTATGCCTCCAGTCTTTGATAATTATTATAAAGATAACTATGACATAGGCTATAATTACAATCATCCCCATGAAACTTGTCATAATTATAGAGGGATTTCCCAAAACCATCCCTCTAATATACAACTTGTCTATCATGTTCGAGTTCTTTATGATAATCCTACTCCCATTGTTATTAATAAGAAGGACTTTGCTTATGTGGAAAATATTGATACTTTTATGCATATGGATCATGGTAAGAATGTTTCATGTGATGGTTATATTGTGGATTTTATCAATGATGCTACTAAAAGTTATTATGAGAGAGGGATACACAATTTCATATATCTCAATAATATTAAGTCTCCTCTCTTTATGTTGAAAGTTTTGAAGTTACACCTGTTTTACCTTCCTATGCTAGTCATTTTGTGCTTCATTGACTTGTTTTCTTACAAAGCTCCTATGCATAGGAAGAGTGTTAGATTTAAACATGTTTTATATATGCTCCTTGATGCTCTCTTTTATGTTTCAACTCCTATCCTTATGTGAGCATCATTAAAATATTCTAGCCTAGCTAAAAGGCGTTAAAGAAAAGCGCTTATGGGAGACAACCCATTGTTTTATTTCTGCAATATTTCTTTTCTTTTTGAGTCAATGAGTTGTTTACTTATGTAACAATTCCTTTGTATCTTTACTTTATCGCATTGTTGTGCCAAGTGGAGCCTCTAATAGGAAGATGATGCTAGATTTGGATTTCTGCGCAGGAACAAATTTCTGCTGTTCACCGTTTTACTTCTGTAAAATCACAGAAACATTATTTAAATCTGAAAATTTTTGTGCGTGATCCTCAGATATGTACGCATCTTTCGTTAGTTTTGCATTGTTCGATCTGAGCAACGTAAGTGCCTCGAAAAAATTCGTCTTTACAGACTGTTCTGTTTAGACAGATTCTGTCTTTTATTTTTCGCATTCTCTCTTTTACTAGTGTTGAGTGGAATTCTTTTTTAGGGTGAAGAGCTTCACATAACATCAGTGGCAGTAGTTAATGTTAAAAGTAATGGTCATGTTTGTGTCCTTATAGAACATGTGAGTTTTTGATTGTGCACTAACCCTCTAATGAGAATTACTCTGTGTTTGGTGTGGCGGAAGTTTTCAAGGGTCAAGAGAGAAAGATGATATAATGTGATCAAGAAGAGTGAAGAGCTTAAGCTTGGGGATGCTCCCGGATCACCCAGCATATTTCAAGAAGACTCAAGCGTCTAAGTTTGGGGATGCCCAAGGCATCCCCTTCTTCATCAGCAACTTATCAGGTCATCTCTAGTGAAACTATATTTTAATTCTTTCACATCATATGTGCTTTACTTGGAGCGTCTGTGTGCTTTTATTTTCAGTATTTTATTTTTCTTATGGTTAACTTGATTGGACCCTTGCATTCTTGATTGGGAGAGAGACACGCTCCGCTTTTTCATATAAATACTCTTATTCTTCACTTATACTTGTTGAGTATTCTTATTTAGCTATTGCTATGCTTTTAGCTCCTGTTTTTCATGCATCTCTTATTCAGAGCTGTTAGTTCTTTTAAAGAAAATACTCTCTTGCTTCACTTATAATTGTTTGGAGAGTTTATGTTGAAATAAATTGATTGGTGTTTGGTTGGAACAGAAAATGTTGCATGTGGTAGATGGTATAATGGAAAAAGGCTTACATATTCTTGTAGATCACTGTATTGGATAATTTGATACTTGTCAATTGTTTTGAGTTATCAAGTAGTTCATGTTTAAGCTTTTGTATCATGTAGTTAAAACCTATTAATGAAGAACTACCGTAAAGCTCATTGAAATTTGGTTTGCATGATTGGTATCTCTAAGGTCTAGATATTTTCTACTAAAAGGGTTTGGTTAACAAGGAAGACAGTGTAGGGTCTTATAATGCTTGCAATATGTTTTCATATAAGTCTTGCTGTGTCGGTTGATATCCTGTGTTTGCTTCAAATAACCTTGCTAGCCTAAACTCTGTACTGAGAGGGAATGCTTCTCGTGCATCCAAAACCTTGAGCCAAAATCCATGCCATCTGTGTCCACCATAACTACCTATATGTGGTATTTCCTTGCCATTCCAAGTAAATTTTTCATGTGCTACCTTTAAACTATTCAAAAAATTATTACTCATTTTTGTGTCAATGTTTACCAAGCTCATGAGGATGGGGTGGATGTCTTTATGTCAACTGTCAAACAGACTTTACCACCGGACTAGCAGCATATACATCCTCTTATCCATTAATTTTGTAAAAAGAGCTGGCAAATGGGGTGACCAGTCCCAATTAATTACAACTTTAACCGCTTAATTCTCTTCACATTTTTGCCCTGATTTATCAGTCAAGCAATGACAAACAGTGAAATATCTGCATGTGAGAACAAAAGAGAAGAGGGATGATCTGCCTTGCTGGTAGAAATAATGTCCTTCATGGGAGCCGCTCTTAAAAGTCTGGTTGGCAGGAGTCATATTGTACTTTCTATTTTCTGATTCGTTGACAATTAACAAACACCTCTCAAAACTTAATTTTTACTCTCTTTATGATTTCAAAAACTTAAAAAGCTCTAGCACATCATTTAATCCCTGCTTCCCTCTGCGAAGGGCCTTTCTTTTACTTTTATGTTGAGTCAGTTTTCCTACTTCTTTCTATCTCAGAAGCAAACACTAGTGTCAACTTTGGTGCAACAATTTTTATATGCTTGTATATTGCACTTATTATATTGCTTTGTGTTGACAAATATCCATGAGATATATATGTTGAAAGTTGAAAGCAATTGCTGAAGCTTAAATCTTCCTTTGTGTTGGTTAAATACATTTTACTTAGAATCTATTGCTTTACGAGTTAACTCTTATGCAAAACTCTTTGATGCTTGTCTCGAAAGTACAATTCATGAAAAGTTTTTGCTTATATGATTCAGTAGTTTGCTCATTATCTACTTGCTAGCAAACTATAGACCATTGACCTGGATCACTTCATTCATAACATGTGCTTTACAATACTATTTGATCAAGTTTATGTTGGTATCATGTCACCTCAAAAATTATTATTGTTTTATCGTTTACCTACTCGAGGGCGAGTAGGAACTAAACTTGGGGATGCTTGATATGTCTCAAACGTATCTATAATTTTTGATGTTCCATGCTTGTTCTATATCAATATCACATGTTTTATATGCACTTTATATCATATTATGACATTTATTGGACTAACCTATTAACAAGATGTCACTGTGCCAGTTTTTGTTTATTATGTCTGTGCATTGTAGAAAAGGCCCGAAAACCAAATTGCTCGGAACAATCCAGAAACATTACAGAAATTCTATTTCGTCAGAAGACCCACGGAGCCAGAAGGGCAAGTCCAGCGGAGGCCCACAACCTCCACACCATGCCCTCGCGCGGCCTGGAGGGGGGCTGCGCCGGGGGTGGTGTGGCCACCTCGTGCACCGCCTCGCGATGCCCTTTGGACTATATATTGCCTCCGCGGTGAAAACCCTAAAAGAATCGACGATTTCTCCAGAAGAGTTCCGTAGCTCCGCCGCCACCAAAAACCCTAATTCGGGGGACAGAAGTCTGTTTCGGCACCCTACCGGGATGGGGAATTGCCCCCGGAGCCATCTCCATCGACGCCACCGCCATCTACATCGCCGTTGCTACCTCCCATGATGAGGAGGGAGTAGTTCTTCATCGGGGCTGAGGGCTCTACCGGTAGCTATGTGGTTTATCTCTCTCTCCCATGGTGTGATCTTTATGTGATCATGAGCTTTGTAATCTAGTTGAATCCGTAGATGTTACTTTTCATTATCTTATATGCTACTTGAGTGGTTTTATTAATGTAAACTCCGGAGTCACTTTTGTCCCACGGTGCAAAGTTGACAGTGTGCGCACCGTGTGTGGCTCTTAGGCTAAAGATTACAGGAATACTTATCATGAGTTATTATTTGTGTTGGATGTCTCTATGAAATTGTGGTATTTGTCTAGTACTATTTAGGGCGCTCAAGTTGACAGTGTGGGGTTCCCTAGATGTGGAATGCGACTTTAAGGTGTGCTTTTATAGCCCTACGCAGTGGATTGGTGTTCGTTATCCAACGAGAGAATAATTCAGAGTAGCGTAGTGAAGAGGAAATATCTATGTATTCAATTATATTATTATTGTTGAGAGTGTCTACTAGTGAAAGTATGATCCCTAGGCCTTGTTTCTAAGCATTGAAACACCGTTTACAACCAGTTCTGCTACATGTTTGCTTGCTGCCATTTTTATTTCAGATTGCAATTACCACTTATAATCATCCATATCACTTGTATTTTAATATCTCTTCGCCGAACTAGTGCACCTATACACTTGACAAGTGTATTGGGTGTGTTGGGGACACAAGAGACTTCTTGTATCTTAATTGCAGGGTTGCTTGAGAGGGATATCTTTGACCTCTACCTCCCTGAGTTCGATAAACCTTGGTGATTCACTTAAGGGAAACTTGCTGCTGTTCTACAAACCTCTACACTTGGAGGCCCAACACTGTCTACAAGAATAGAAGCGTGCGTAGGCATCAATGTCCTTGTAGTAGAAGAAGGTACTGGTCCAATATTTCACCGACTCGATGTAGGGAATCTTTGGATACCAGTCAGGTTGGCGGCAGTTGAAAGTGACACTGCCGCAGGTTGCCAGTTGGCCGCCGGGTATAGTTTGCCGGCGGCAGAGGAAGCAATACTGGAAGAGCTCTATGGAGGCGGCTATTCCTAGGTAGCCTTCGCGGAGCGCTTGGAAGCCAGCTAGCACTAGGATGCTATTGGGTGCTATGTTGTGCGGCTGCAGCCCGTAAAAGCTAAGAACCGCCAAGAAGAAGGCGGAGAAGGGCAGGGACATACCGCGTAGGCTGTGCGAAGCCAGCACGACGTGTTCACCGTCTTGGGGGTCAGGGACAACTTCCTCGCCTGGTACCCGCCAAGCGCAGTCCGCCTTAGGCGGGATGAAGCCGCCATCTTCCAGATCTTGCAGGTACTCTGCCGTCACGCATGACGGCAGCCAGTACCGGGAGCCCAGCTCCGCTGTCTCTTCTTCCTCCACGGCCATCTCTTCGGCGGCGAGGTCGGAGTCCGCTGCAGGATCAGCCTCTGCCACAGCCATGGAGGGCAGAGGGAAAGAGGTGGTGGCGACGGCCGTTGTAGTAGCCGCCGGAGTTGAAGAAGAAGAGGGAGCTCCGTCCATAGTTGAGGCAGAGAAGTAGGTCACCGGCGCGGTATCCATCGTCGGTGCAGATCCAGATCCGGCAGCTGCCATGGTGGCCGCAGCCGACGCCGCCGCCGCAGCCATAGCTTGCTCGCCGTCGGTTGCCATAGGGCTAGTTGCGCCGCTTGGAATGGTCGCCAGAGGTGTGTGCGTAGTGGAGAAGTGCTCGAGATGGGGAGTGGCAGCGGCGGGAGCGAATGGTGGGTGAAACCCTCTCCGTGGGAGGCAACGGGGTATTTAACCCCGTGCGCTGTGATTCGTGTGCCATAACTGGCAGGTGCACGATCTCCGCCACGTGCCCACGATGTGCACGTCGTGGCAGAAGGCAGCGCAGCCGTCGCCTCGGTTCCCGCGTGTAGTGGGAAACTCATCATGACGCGTGCAACCGTTCAAACTGTCGTGGACGGCATGACGTCATCTATCAACATTTGACGAGACTGGTCAGTCTGACAAGGCATTGCAGGGAAGATTCCTAACAGGAGGTCAGGCCGTCTTTCCCATGTTGGCGGCATCGCGTCCGGCAACTTTAGTCGGACTGCCGCCTAATCCAACGGTGGAATGCTTCAAGCTCTTCAGCCGCCTACAACGTCAGGAACAAGGCGGGTATCACAGACGAAAGAAGACGGCGCCTGGAGAACTTAAACCTTTCCAGGGGCTAATGTTGGGGATATTCCAAGTGGGGGTATCACTGACATTGATAAATCTGGCTAGTCCAGGGTGGCCTGCAATGGTGGTGAAAGGCTTTAGCCTGTCAGGCGGCCCAGATAGCCGGCCCACAAGGCGGACGAAGGACGACAAGACGGAGGCCCAACATGGAAGACCTTGCCGCCTTACAGATCAACATGGAAGGCAGTAACTTGACGGCTAGGTTTAGGACTCTGTAGTCTTGCCGGACATGTTCGACCCTTGTAACCCTAGGTTTGGCTGCCTATATAAGCCAAACCATAGGACGCCTTTAGGGCACGACCAATCTCATTGTAACCTGTAACACGGCTATTGCCTTATAGTGAGTTATAGCAGCACGTAGGGCTCCGCCACCGTCGTGGAGCCTGAAGCTGGGTAAACTGCCGTGTACGATACCGACCTTGACGACGTCCACCTTCTTGCCCTACGTTCACCCTTGGCTAGAGGACCCCCGTCTCCTATCTAAGATGCCGATACGACGACACCAGCATCTCCACCAAAGGAGTAATTCGTCATGGGTAACAACACACCCTCAGCTTGTTCCAAGCTTGGGGGGAGTGTTTTCAGTATCATTACCTTTTATCTTTTCATCTTTATAATTATGCGTAGTATCATGAGTAGAGAAGTTATCATATGAGATGGTTTGCAATGTGGAGTGTCACTCCTTAGTTGGTTATCTATGTATCCGTTGGTGTGAGGTTGCTTTTGTTTGGAGTATTAATGAGAAGTTTTATCTTTACTTTCTGCACACTTTATTTTAGCCTGCAATTCCTTTTCATATGCTGATCTTGTTATTAGTATTGGCATCACTTTGGGTGCAGCGAGTAAATCTAGTTGGTTGTGGCAAACTTAGCATTGGTCAGTAGCAACAACACTTTGAAATTTAATTAGAGAAGAGAGAACTGCTTGCAAAAATATTATCCATGTTATCTTTCTTCCTTGTTGGCTCATGAGTTTAGCATTCTTGAGTTAAAATATTTGTGCTTACAAGGAAGATAGCATGATTGTTCTTATTGCATTTATATTTGTTTGTATCTCTCAATTCTTATGTGTGCTACCAAGCCTTGCTAGCCTAAACCTTGTACTGAGAGGGAATACTTGTCGTGCATCGAAAACCTTGAGCCAATACCCTCCAAAGTGTCCACATAACTTCCCATGCATGGTATTTCGCTGCCACTCCAAGTAAATTTGTCATGTGCTACCTTTAAAACATTCAAATACTCCATCTTGTGTCACTGTTTACCAAGCTCATAAGGACGTGGTAGTTGGGTTTGTCATCTTCCATGCTAATTTAATTTTCTCAGACTAGCAGCTTACATCTGCTTATCTATTTTATATTGCACAAGAGCTGGTTAGACCACTGTATTAAAAAGTAATTAAGTAGACACTCCTCCAAGGTTTGAGATTGTTGGCAGGCACCCGAGGATTCGGTTAGCCATGGTTTGTGAAAAGAAATGGTGGTGAGGAGTGTCAAATCTATAAAGTGCATAATATAAATGCAAAGTATATATATAAACTCTCGGAACCGCTCTAAAAGTTGGTTAACATGGAAGATGATAAGAACTCTACCGCTGATTTGTTGACCATTAGCATACACCTCTCAAAACAATTTTACTTTTGTTTTAAAAATGAAAAGCTCTAGCACATGATCTAATCCCTGCTTCCCTCTGTGAAGGGCCTATCTTTTACTTTTATGTTGAGTCAGTACACCTATTTCCTCTTTCTTTAAGCAAGCATTTGCGTTGTTGAGATACAACCATCTATAGATTGTAATATTTTCAACCATGTCTTTTATCTTTCCTTTGCTTGAGCACAAAGACTTTTACCTGCAAGAATATAACTTTGAATGTTTTTCAATGACTGCAAAGAAACTTTGATGATTGAGCATGCAAGTTCTGCAATATAGCTCTAGTATAAAGACTCTTCTTGAAAGATAAGTTAAATTGCTGATTGTTCTCTGACCAAGAACAAAGGTTGCCACCACCAATTGATTTCTTTTATATACCTTTATTTGTGGTTGTTTCATTACTTGTTTCAAGTTAAGTTATATGCAGAGAAGTTGTTGTTTAAAATGATTTGTCCTGTTAAGTAAATATTGATGTTTCTTGTTTGTATTCTTTATTATCGACACTTCACTCCATAAACATGTGGTCTTGTTTACTGAGCTCAGTTTTCGCTTGGGACAAGCGAGTCTAAGCTTGGGGGGAGTTGATACTTCCATTTTGCATCACTATTTTATATCATAGTTTACTGTTATTCATTGATATATTTCATGTTAATATGCATTACTTATGTTATTTTATCTTATTTTGCATGTTTGATGATTATTGAGGATTTATCTGCCGGAGCCAGATTTCAGCTGGAAAAAGCACCGTCGGGCTAACATATCTACGAAGCTCCAAACGTCGCGAGACTTTTTCCGAAGTTCCTATTTTTCCAGAAGACGGAGCTAGCCAAAAGGGGAGCGCTAGGTGGGCCAGGTGGGCCCCACGCCACCCTAGGGCGCGGCAGCCATGTGGGCCGCGCCGGGCCCTGGCGTGGCCACCTGGCTCGGCCGCCGACGCTGCCCCTTCGCGTATATCTCCCCCGTAACCCTAAACATCGGGGGGTTTCATCCATGAAATATTCCACCGCCTCCACGGGATGGAAACCACAGAGAGAGAAAACTCTCCGGCAGGGAGAAATCTGCTGGGGAAATTCCCTCCCGAAGGGGGGAAATCATCACCATCGTCACCGTCATCACGCTGGACTTCAGTGGGATCATCATCATCATCATCATCCACCGCGCTATCTCCACCGCTCCACTCCGTTCCGCTATAACATCTAGGGCTGTACCTTATCTAGTTCATAGGGGAGACTCTCCCGGTGTTAATTACTCCTTGTTGTTGATGCTATTGAGTTCTATCGGTGAATTAGGGTTCATGTCCAGATTGTTATTCATCACTATATTATCTCTGATCATGATCCATATGATGTCTTGTGAGTAGTTTGTTTAGTTCTTGAGGACATGGGGAAAGTCTTGTTGCTAGTAGTGGAATAAAGTTGAGTAATATTTAATGGTTTGATATTTAAGTTGTGGTGTCATTCTTCTAGTGGTGTCATGTGAACGTCGACTACATGATACTTCACCTTTATGGGCCTAGGGGAATGCATTGTGTATTTAGCTTGCTAATTGTGGTGTTGCCGTAGTGACAGAAACCTGAACCCCCGTTAGTAAGTTGGTGCACGAGGGAGCATAGGATCTTGGAGTTTAAGATTGTGGTTAGATTTATCTTAATTACTTTCTTGTAGTTGCGGATGCTTGCAAGGGGTATAATCACAAGTACGCATTAGTCCTAGGAAGGGCGGTGCGTTAGCATAGATTCACCCACACGACACTTATCAAAACGTTGAATATTAATCAACTGCATGAAGCAAAAGCACTTGACAAAATTCCCATGTGTCCTCAGGAACGTTTGGTAATCATAAGTAACACAACCGGCTTGTCCTTTGCACTCAAAAGGATTGGGCCACTCGCTGCAATTATTATTGCTCTCGTTTATTTACTCGTACTGTATTTATCTGCTATATAAAAAACCCCTAAAAACTTGTCTGCTAGTGTTTACAGTGAATCCTTGATCAAAACTACCTGCCAGCACATTCTGCTCCTCGTTGGATTCGACACTCTTATTTATCGAAAGTACTACGATTCACCCCCTATACTTGTGGGTCTTCAGCGGCGCTCCGCCTTCACCACCTGACGCGGCACGAGGCACGGTGGAGGGAAACCCGGCACCAGAGGCAGGAGGCGGAAGGGGATGACGCTGCCCGTGGCAGCGTGTCGGCGCGCCACTTCGATCGCGGAGGCAACCGTGTGGCCGGTTGCCCTCAACCAGTCTTCGTAGCCGCCGGTGTTGTAGCGCGTCTCGCGCGATCTAGGGCCGTCGTTGGTGGCGATGACGGCCTCCCACTCGCGCTCGAAGCGGTCCATCCAACGGCCCCAGTTGGCCTCCCTATCATCATTCTCGGGGAGGCGTGGTCGGCATCATCCAGCTCCGCCGGCGAGCAATGAAGTGCGGCATCTGCTCGTCCGTCTCAGGCAGTGGTGGCACGGGAATGCCACCGTCCGAGATGGCCCAGTGCTTGGGCAGGCGGCAGTCCGGAGGGGCGAGGAGCCCATACCGATGCAGCTCCCAGGCGTCGTCGCTCAGGACCGTACCCGTGCACACGCAGTACGCCATGGCTTGGAGAGGGCGAGGGGATTGGGGATTGAGGGCGAGAGAGAGGACGGCGTGAGGAGAGCGGAGGCGAGAGAGAGGACGGGGTGGATAAGAGCGGCGGGGGTGCCGGCTTAAATCGTGGCGATGGGCGGCGCGGCCGGCATAAATGCGACGCGTGGTGAATCCGCAACGCCGGCCGCGTGGCCTCAGGAGTTGTCGCTTCGACTGGCCGCCGTTAATGGCATGCATGTGTGCAGGCGCACCGGCGTCCAGTCGCGTCGCGTTGGAAACCGCCGATGACTGCGTCATTAACACGGCCAGACCGGCCTCCTGCACGGCGCGTTAAATGACACCTGAAGGCATTGTCTCTATGATGGGCGGGCCACCCCTGTCAGAGCCCATGTCCGCCCCATGTCTGGCACCCCCGAGCCGGACACGATTTTGCTTGGGGCGTCCCTTTGGGGGATGCTGCTGGTGGGCGATTTTGCCGTCCGGACCCCCATTGGGCCTTTGGGGGTCACTTGGAGGCCCCAGGTGGAGATGCTCTAAAAGCTTCATACTCCATATCCAAACACCCCTCTAGTGGACAACAATAGAAGTTATTTTTAGAAAACAGGTCAGAGATCCAGCGTTAAATTAATAATGCCCTCATCGGCGACAAGGGTAGAAAGTCACTACAAGAATCCCGGTCTTCTACCACGGAATGAGTTCGTGGTTGAAAGTCATAAATCCGTCGTAAACGCTCACCAACGACAGAATTGCTATCCGCGGTCGAAAGTGCTTCATAGATGAACTCCAAGACGGTTTTGCCGAACCATCGTGGATCCGTGACGGCCAGACCCAGCCAGAGGCCCGCCCGGCCCAATTGACCATGAAAGAAAATAACGTCATGATTTGTGGTCTCCGTGTCGGGAAACATGTGTCAGACACGTACTGACTTGTCAGTCAATGTCGGGTGACATCATGTCTTGTCGTCTAGCGTGACGTCACCCGTCGCATGGACCAACCAGACGGAAAAATCAGGACATTCCTCAGGATGACACGTGTAGAGACCACATAACGACACGTGGAAACATCGAAGGAAGACACGTGTCCAGCAAAAGGCACACGTGTTCTTATTGTCGAGGACACATGGACATATCCTTTGCTGACATGTACCAGGTTTCTGTCGGGCCCATTTCTGTAAATGGGCCTTCGGTAAATGGGCCACTACATGAATTTTACGGGCTGCTTATGGCCCATCCAAGTGAGGCCCATTTAGCGTAGGCCCATTTAGGGTAGGCCCATTTAGGGTAGGCCCATTTAGCGTAGGCCCGTTAACGGTCTGAGACATCTTTGTATGGGCCATTTTGTACCAGTCTTTACGGCCCATGTATAGCGGACCGTTACCGGTGGCCCATTTCAAATTGGCCCAATTACTCTTCGGGTTGTTGGCCCACTTGTTGTCGGTCCAGTTAATGTCGGCCCATTTATGTCAGGACCAGCTACTGACGGCCCATTTGCATTTGACCCGTTTACGGATGACCTCTCAATGTATAGCCCATTCCATGTCGGCCCAATGGCGATCTAGAAATTTTACGGTCTGGCCCATTCTCGAAAGGCCGAGTAAGAGTGGTAACGGCTTACTGTGGCCCATTATTCATACACAGATGTGGGGCCGGGCCCAATTGTTTTACTTTTGAATACCACTGAGGCCCACTAGTTAGAACGCCGTACTGATTAAATAACACAACAAACCAAAAACATTGCAGCATTACAGGAATACAATACATCGTTTTCAAAAGGAAACATTTGGACTGTGCCGGTTAATTACAATACAATCGCAGAACAACGTGCACAATTGCACGCTGGGAATACAATGAGCGAAATGATACTATTACAACCGTGGATCTTCCTTGCAATCAGTGTTAGTAATTCTACCTTGCCTGGCTCATAAACTCGCTGAAAGTGTCAATCTTTGCCCCCATGGCATTCATTCAATTCTCGTGTTTTCTGATAACCTCCTGCAGCTCTGCCTTTTCCCACCGCTCTTTTTCCAGTTCTGTAGCAAGCTTGCTGTTTTTGGATCCAGAGGGCTGATGGAAGATACCAATATTTGGAAGAAAGCTAGGTTTGGCTGCGTTCTTCGAGAGGACATCAGATATAACCTGGGCCTCAGTCTTGCGTCCTCCATCTGCCATAGGTTCAGCGAGCTGTCTTTCCATCTCTTTTCAATGAAGAATCAAGGTCAACATGTGTATAGCTAGAAATAAATAGGCAAACTCTTAAAAAGTTGACTTACGATAGCCTCTTTTACTAGGACCGAGTAGCCGTGTTTCTTGTTGTAGTGTCACTCCTTGAACATATCCACAGGACTGAGTTCTTTATCTTTGTACTTGTTTCCCTGAAATGGAATATACATGAACCAGGGAAAGCAGTATGATGGAGGGCATCGAGCTTCAGATATAATCTACAGTTTTGAGCACGCAAGGACGTTAAGGAAATTTCATAAAAACAGCACCTACCAAAACAAGAATTTAGTATAATGGACCTGTTGCTGTCCATCACAGAATTAAACAATTTTCATTAAGTTCCCAAAGTGAGAGCATGAAAAAACTAATACAACGAACTGGATACAGTAACACCGAACCATGAAAGTAGAACATGGAGCACATGCGTTGAGGAAAAATTCGTCTAAAGAGCAATCAAACTAGAGCAGCAATCACAGTGTTATGTTGAACTAAAGAGAGTTCCTGACTTACCAAATATGCCATGTGCATTGCATAGCTGCTTGACCCATTTGCTTGATGGAACTTAACATTACTACGGTTGGCTTTGTTAACAGCGCATATCTTCTGCATGAATGTTACGATTTGCAAAGTTATAACTAAGCAGGTACAAGGCAACAGGTTTGATTTCAGAAATGAACTGACCTTAGTGTTGGGATGATTCCAGTGCTCCACAAGCTTGTTCCACTCAACATCACTCATCGCATTTACATGATTTGCTATCGGCGACACGACAGGACAAGAAGAGCTGTCAAAGTACTTTTTCTTTAGGACATACCTACATTGCCGAATTGCTTTCTGAAGTTGCTTTGTACAAGCCTTTTTACTGGTGAGCATTTAAGTCCGTATCAAAATCTGCCTAGTTGCATGAAAATAACATGCATAAAAGAATGATGATCTCGGAAATTTAGAGTTTTTAATAAACATTACACGCCTAAACACTACAAAAAATCTGCCAATCCGGCACGTTTCAATAACGTCCTCAATGGGGTCAAAAACGTCGTAGGTGCTATCTAGGACGTTTCCCACGACAAAAAAAAATGTGCAGGATCGCCTGTCATAGATGCATTAATGACATATTCATGAACGTCGTAATTTTGCAAAACGTCGAGAGCACGCGGCCCAAATAAGGCCCATCTCATCTACGACCTTTTTTTTCCGTCACAGATTGTGACAGGTGGCTGACGGCTGTTAACGGCAGTTTGCTGATGTCACAGTCACCATTTATGACGTCATCGATTTCACGATGTTTTTTTCCGTCGCGGTTTAGGGCCGTTAGCACCGTTTGCTGACGTCACTGTTCAGATTAATGACGTGATCAACAAAGCGACCAATTAGGGGATGCCACGTGGACCAATCGACAAGTAACACGTTGTATGATACCATGACGAATTTCATGCCATTAATTTTTCTTATTTTCTATTTCATTTCAATTCACAAGATGATTTTAACCCAATTAAATCCAGAAACACATGGCACAAACATACTAGATATGCAAACATATCATGAATTACAGCCCTAGATTTAAAAAAAAAATGAGACCAACCAGGACTAGCCCTTGGTGGTTTCTTTTTATAGAAGAATTGCTTCTTTGTGAGAATTCCAGAAATTCGCTCCCGACGGGATTCGAACTCTGGTTGCTAGGTTGAGCCACTGCTACCTTTGCCACTGGGCCTTTGCCCCGTTCTCACAGCCTTAGATTATCACATACAGGAAGAACAACTCACGAAACTCAGAAACGTTTGCCATCAGACTACCTAAACCTCTCTTGAAGAACTTAAGCAACAACAATGGTATGCTTCAAAAGGCAAGCACAAGCCATCTTCATCAGCATACGAAAGAAATGGCTGATGCTCTTGATCCAAAAGTTCTCCAAAATTTGTCCCTCTTCCATTACAAGTAGCAAGATAAGCGAGAATAGGTAAGCACCAGGTTACGACAAGATATATTTAAAGTTTTGAAACTGTGTATAAACAAGGCATTTTTTTACCCTATTTGATAAACTGGTATACAAGATAAACCGATTTTAAGTTTCTGGTTTCAATAATATTGCCGGATAACAGATAAAAAATGTAGAATACACAACAAAAGTGGCTGACTTTGGAGCATCAAGAATGCTTCCAACAGATGAGATACAATTTAAGACAATGGTACGGGGATAGAAAACAGACCATTTCAAGTGTTCCCCTGATAACTCCACTCAACACATTGCATTACTGAAGGCCATGGCAGATATCAGGAAGTTCATCAAATTTTATAAGTGGGTTCTCCTCCAATACCAAGCTACGAGTTGTGCCCTCAGCATCCCAGTTGGTTACAGTCAATCACACCCAGGAATATTTCAAATCCAAGCTGTTTTAGAAAGGAAAAAGGGGAAACGGTCAGACCATAAAACCACAAGGAGGATGAAAACAAATGACCTCAATGACTACGTCTAGAATCTGCACTAGAAAGAGAATGCATGGAAGCTATTGTAGTACTTGTTTTCTATATTGAAAAGAAAATACTTACTTTCAATACAATATTTGAACAGAAAATGATAGCTGTATAATGGTCAAGGTGGAGGTAGGGCGTAAGTAAAAACAGGAATAACCGATGACACTACATTCCAACAGATATAATTGGAAGCAATGAACTAGGATAATATAACTTTGTGAAGTTCAGTGAACGAACGCACACACCAGTACAATGTGATCTCATCAGAGCAGAGCAGAGCATCATCAATGTAGCAGCAATTCAAGTGCTTTACCAGTTCTTATTGAATTACTAGATTACTAAAATTAAAAATCGGCACACAACAGTTCAAATGCAGTAGAAGTTCTTTTTCAGTGACAAGATTACTAATACTGTTAAACAATCTGTCCAAAATATACTGTTGAACAAGCACATGGTATCATCCATCTATGCTAAGTTATGAACAATAGGAACATGGTACCTCAATTGCTATGCAAATATCTCCATGTCTAAACCTAGGAGCAATATCTGGGGACAGGAATCAAACAACACCTGGTTTAAACTACGGACAGTAGGCTCGACATGATTAATCAGGAGCCAGGATTAATGATCCCTCGCCCTGGACTCCTCCAGCTGCAAGCAACTTCATGAACACCAGCAATAGCGGCTCGAACAAGCACACAAACAAAGAGGACGACAAATTAATCAAGTAGCAGAAATCACGTAACAAAGTACAATAGCATATCTAAAAACCAGATAGCAAGAATAATGATTGTATGTGTAGTCTCTTTATAGAAAACAATCAGACTTCAGATCTTTTGTACCCCTATAACCAAAGGAGTAGCAAAAGCTATCAAGCTAAACTATTAACTCAGTTCAGTTCTGTGCATAAATTACTGGATATATCTAATACCAACACTTCCTGAAACCAGAATGATCAGCTTGTGTACAGTCTACACAAGGGCATCAACAAATCCTGAGAGAGAGAGGATGCATAAGTACTAGGCCTTGAACAAGCTAACCAGGATGTTTTGACATGAATGCAAGGTAACCTAGTATATATTGCAGAAGAATCAGCACCTCTTCGAACAAAGTTAAACAATGTGAACTTAAAAATAGAACATGTGAGATGCATTTTAACTAAAGTACATAACTCTATATACTTAGAGTCGTAGCTTTTGATTTTTCTCCGTTTTTTTGGGCTTTCGCCCGATTTTTACGCGCGCCACACCTGTCCCCGCGCGGAGGGAGCTGCCGCGGAGGGAGCTGCCTCTCTGCTCGCGCGTGGAAAAGTCCGCGCGGAGGGTCGCGGAACAGTCGACGGTGACACGGAGTCGTCTGCCGGGCTCCGCGTCACCCGGGCTGAGCAGGCGGGCTCCGCGGCCTGGATTTTCTCCAACACCTGTCCTCGCGAGACCGCATGCTTTTCCACATGGGCTTTTAAACGCGTGGAAAAGCCCGCATGGAAAAGTCCGAGTGGGGTCTCGCGCGCACCATTTATTGGGTGCGTGACACCTGTCCGCGTGGGCTTTTCAGTCGGACCGCCGGCTCGAAGTGGAGTCGGCCGGCCCGTCAGCCCAGAGTCGGGGCGGCGTGCTGTTTGCAGGTGGCGTGGCTTGCTTGTGACACGTTTGGCTTTCTACGTTGTTCGTCGCGGACACGTCGGGCGGTGAGTCACCCGAGCCTCTCCACGCGTTTGCTCCATCTTTGTCTATGCTTCTTTATATAGAGCGCATTCAGCCGTTTCTTCATCTCCTCCTCTCCTTTTCTTTGTTTCTCCCGGGGCTGTTATTCTTGTCTCTTGACAGTTCTTCCCGTGTGTTTATTCGTTTGTTTCTTTGTTTGTGGCGAGGCTGTTCTTCTTTCCGATGGTTTTTTGTTTGGTCTCCTTGGTTTGTGCTGTTCCTGGGATTGGACCGGTGTTGTGTGCGATGTTCTTTGAAGCTACGTTGTGGCTTCTATTCGTTCGTAGCTTTATTTTTCTTCTTTTTTGTGCGTGGTATTGATTTGACGGTTGTTTCCGTTGCTGTTCGTTTTTTCTTTTGATTTCGTTGTGTTTGTTTGCGTATGTTCTTTTGTTCTTCAGATACACTTTTTTCTACTTTCACGCTAAGGTGGTTTCGTTCTTTCGGGCATTCTTGTTTTTTCGTCATGTTTGTTGCTGTTGGGGAGGCTATGCTTCCCGTCTTGCAGGTTGGTTTTCTCGACAATTACGGTTGGTCCTTGCCATTTTTGGTTCCTGCTTTTACCTTGAATGGTTGTTGGTTTCTTGGTTGTTTCTTATGCTGTTTTTTGATTGGGTTAGATTTCGGCCTGTTCAACAAAGCATCTAAACATGAGAGGCAGGGATGAGCGGGTTTAGAGGAGGGACGTTGGAGGCGACTCTCGGGCGATTCTGGGTCATAGCCGGTGATTCCACCGGCGACGATATGGTTTCGGCTGAGAGAGATGAAGAAGACGCGAGGAAGGAGAAGGAAGACGGCCGGGAGGCCGGCGGTAAGGAGGACGGAGATGCCAGCTTAAGGTATCTCTGCCGTTCGCCATCGCCGGACTTGGAGAGGACAATGGAAGAGCGCAGTTCGAGGGTAAGTAGAAGAATCGAGAAGCGTCAAGCGCAGAGGTATGCTACTATCACTTTTTCTTTGGGTTGTCCTTCACCGGTGGCGGCGGCTGCGACGCCATTGATGCAGGAGCGGAAGGCCACAACCTTTCGTCTGCCGTTCGGGAGGCCGGCGCAGCTCAAAATCTCGGTACTTGAACCTACGGTGACTCTGGACGACGGCTCCGGATGTTGGTCTGTTCACCGTCGTAGGCTTCGTTGCTCCGGCGATGCGTTGCCGGCACGAAGGCATGGATCCGGGAAACGTGGATCGATCTATTCAAATTTCAAAAAACTTCCTTCTGACCGTTCGTCGGTACTTGGATCCGAGGTTCAAAAAAAGGGGTCCTTGCGCCTGCTCTTTGGGCGGCCTAAGAGGCTAAAGCTGCCTAGACTACCGCCGTCTGTCATGCGGGACGATGGTCTGTCGCGCCGCGCCGGGGATGCGACACCGGCGTCGGAGAAGATAGGCAGCGGCAGCGGATCACGTTTTTCAAATGTCAAAAAAACTGGCAGTGGCTATGCGGGCCGAGCTGCGCAGTTTGGTTCGCGGGCCGATGAGACAAGCCCAATAGACCATGCGGGTCTGATTGTTGGGCTGCCAATGCGGGCAAGAGGTCGAATTAATCTGAATCAGAATCGGGGTATACATGCGATACTAGGGTTTGGCAAACTGCAATCGATTGTTCCTTCGCCGCCGACTCGCGCTGCTCCTACCATGGCAAGCAATGGCGGGGGAAAAGGAGGCGCCGGAGATGGTCGAGGTATACCGCCTGGTCGAGAATATGGAGGAGGTTCTCTTCCTGGCCAGGGTAGTGGAGGAATCGGTGGGCCGTTCCGCGGAGGAGCGATGGGACGTGGAAACTACCACGTCGGAGGACCGAGTGGGACGGCAGGTCAGAGGGATCAACGGAACATTGGGGACGGAGGTCCGAGCGAAACGGCAGGGCAGGCTGATCACCGGCAGCAAGGTTTCGAGGCGGGTGCGGGCTTCGGAACCTTCAACGCTGGCTCTGGTTTTGGCAATGGTGGGCAGCCCACACAATACTACAATCGTCCCTCCCAGTATCGTGCGGGCAGATTCGATGGCGGAAGAAATTATCGGCAAACGGGAGGGTACTCGGGACAGAACACAAACGGGGAGATACCTACTGGCCTCACGGAGGAGATGCTCACTAAAATTGTTAGCCAGGTGACAGAAGCGCTTAGGCAACCGGGGGGTGTTGGCTGCGAACAACCCAGCGGTGCAACAAAGTGCTGCTGCGACGCAGCATGGCCCTACGTCCTCGGCGGCGGAGCTCATTGCGAGGGGTGCTACACCCGTGGGGAATGCGAACCCCACGCAACCGATGGGGCGATCACAGCAGGTCGGGGAAAATAACAATAGAGGTGGAGCTATTGGGCAGGAGGAGCGGATGCTGCCTTAGTTAAGAAACCAAAGAAAGGTGATGGAACTCGCTGTTACCGATGTGATGGGCCTGGACACATCGGAAAGGAATGCGACGTAGAAGTTTGCGATATCTGTGAGAGCACGGAACATGCTCCGGAAGTGTGCCCTCTCCTTACGGCACCTAAACCCTAGGTGGTCATGCATGGCTTGATCAATGAGGGGCTGATTTTCTTCGAGCAGCTACTAACGGAGACGTACAAGCCCAAGATTGATAATGTTCGCCTTGCGAAGCTTACAGTATCGGGAGGGGAGCTCAATATTCCTCAAATTGTGGGTCAGCTTGAAAGGTTGGTTCCATTAGATCAATTCCATTGGGAGGTTGATCAAGTGGGACACAATGTCTTTAAGGTACCGTTTCCGACAAAGAGTGAATTAGAAAGACTTTCTATCTTCGGAGCTCGCAAGGTGCCGAATAGCAAGTGTGAAATAACTGTTGTTCCGTGGGTGTCTCAAATGGAGGCCATGGAGGCGTTGCCGACAAAATGGATCAGAGTATACGGGATTCCTCCCAAGGTTACACGGGATTACTTATCACTTTGGAGTTTGGGATCGTTATTTGGGAAAACAATGAAAGTTGATATGAAGTTCACTCGCAAACACGGGGTTTTGCGCATCCTTGTGGGTTGTGTGGACTAAACCTTGATTCCATCTGGGTGGAAAATCTTTATCAAAGATGGGTTCTACTGTTTGAGGTTTAAGGTGGAGCACCCGGTTGATGTCGCTGATAAGGAGGATGATCCTCCTAGGTCTCCACCTCCGGATGATGAGTCCAACGATGGAGATGAGGAGGGCTTTGAGGAGCGGAACAAGGAGGAAAAGGGGAAGGAAAACAATGAAACAGAAGATATGGTTACGGATGATAATACAAATACTTCAAAAGGACAAGTAAAGCAAAATGAGGTGCTCCCCGAGGCCATACATGAGTTGAAGTCAGGCGTCATCTTCTCTCCTCAAGTTCAGAAGTAGTTTCGGCAAGCACATGAGGAGTTCCTAGCTGCGCTTCATAAAACTGACAAAGTTTTGGAGATAGAACAAACTCAGGTTGATTGCAGCAATGGCCTGCAAGTGAGTGGCGGTGTTGTCTTGAGCGAAGCTGTTGCGATTCAGCCAAGCGATAGTGACACTGCTGTGTAGACAAGCGACAGTGACACTGCTGCTATTCAGCCAAGCGACAGCGACTGCATCATATCCGTCGGAAAGCAGTGTGGCAGCGGCTGTATGAGCTCACGATTTGAGGCTCGTGGGGACAGCTACAGCGGTAGTTCTTCTCTCAAGGGGCCGGTCTCCAATGTTGCTGATGTGTCAAGTGATACAGACAAGAGAGATACGGCGGCGTGGGCAACTCCAACTAGGTTGCCATATACTGGTTCTACTCCGGTTTCTCCTTTGGGACTGGACGGTGGGGTGTACCTGGACCGGCTTGGGAAGCCAGCATCACCAACTCAGCATTGCGGGCTGGGTTTCTCTGGAGCTGGAGCTGCGATGACAAGGCCGTCCGAGCAAGAGATCGTGGCTTTTGGGGGAATGCATGAAGTGGAGGTGAGGTCTAGCCAAAGGTTGAGGGAGCAGCCAAATGCGGATACTCCCCAACTTGAGCGTGCGATGGATCTTGCTTCACGAAGGATGCACGGCTTTCCTCAAGGTACACCAATTAATTCAAAGTTATCATTACTGTCTTTCTTTAATTCTGAAATTAAACATAGAGCAAATAGATTAGGAATATCTTTAGGGGAGACAGACGAGCAAGCGGAGTCTTCCATCTCGGTTAACTTGGGTGTGGAACGTGAGAGAGAGATCATTTTTCTGAAAAATACATTACCTCCTGAGAACGAAGAATCTGAATCTAGTTGGGTCTTAAAAAGGGCAAATAATTTAAGTGAAGATTTAGAAGATGATGATCTTGAGGGTTTTGATGATCATGCGGATCTGAATGAAACCTTGGCAACAATAAAAAGTCGATGTAAGAAATTTCACTTCTCAAAACATGCGGTTAGGAGAAGTACTAGACTAAAAAAGTTAAGAGAAAATTAAAATGTGAGGTTTAATTTGGAACTCGGATGGGTTTGGAGATACGGCAAAACACCTTGCTGTTAGCGAAGCGGCAAAGGAAAATAAGTTAGATTTTGTGGCTTTAATTGAGACTGAGAGAGCCTCTTTTGCGACTCCCTTTTTTAACTTTTGGCGGGGGGTATGGATTTTATTTGGTATTGTATTCCTCCACATGGGAGGTCGGGTGGCATGTTAGTCGGTTTTAATGCGGCTACCTTTTCGATCTTAAATGTGGTGTCAGGTGACTTTTGCGTCAAGTTTCACTTGAGATCAAAGCTAGATGGGTTTTGGTGGGCTCTTGTGGTGGTTTACGGGGCAGCACAGGAGGCGAAAAAACCTGAGTTTCTAGCCGAGCTAGTAAGAATTTGCGAGGGAGAAACGCTACCTATGTTATTGGGGGGTGACTTTAATATAATCAGGAGGCAAGAGGAGAAAAATAACTCAAACTTTAATGCTAGGTGGCCTTTTATTTTTAACGCCATAATTGAAAGCTTGAGCTTAAAAGAGTTGGAAATGTCGGAGAGACAATATACTTGGGTTAGTCGACGGGACACACCAACGTACCAGAAGTTGGATCGTTTCCTAGCCAATGTAGAGTGGGAACAAAAATATCCGCTTGTCACGGTAAATGCTTTGACCCGTGCAGGGTCAGATCATACACCGTTGCTTTTGGATACAGGCGATCAGGCGTTTATGGGTAATAGAAACCACTTTTCTTTTGAGTTATCTTGGTTACGCCAGGATGGTTTCTATGATTTGATTGCGCGTGAATGGGCTGCGGCCCAAGATGGGAATTCGCCGGTCGAACGATGGCAAAATAAAATAAGACACTTGCGCCAATTCTTGAGAGGATGGGCAAAAAACTTGTGTGGAGAATATAAAATATTGAGAGATAAGCTAACTTTGTTAATTAACGAGCTAGATATCAAGGCCGAATCTACTCCCTTGACAACGGCTGAGCGGGCTGTTAAAAAGGAGGCGGATGAGGAACTAGCTAAGTTAAGGCGCGATGAGGAATCCAAATTGGCACAGAGAGCCAAAGTTAAGTATATTCAGGAAGGTGGGAGTAATACGCGATACTTCCACATTATTGCAAATGGGAAGCATAGATAAAAGAGAATTCTGCAATTAGAACAGGATGAGGGAACAATTGTGGGTCAAGAAAATTTAAAAACATATATCACCGAATACTACAAAAGATTATTTGGGGGCGCCGGTCACAAATAATTTTTCTTTAATGGAGGAATTTACAAATGATATGCCTCAGATTTCAACGGAAGAAAATGAAATTTTGTCACAGGACTTCTCTGAGAAAGAAGTTTTTGATGCTATTAAACAAATGGAACACAACAAAGCTCCGGGACCAGACGGGTTCCCAGCTGAGTTTTACCAAAAATTCTGGAGTATTATCAAGTATGATTTGATGGCGATATTTGCTCAACTGCGTGCAGGAAACTTGCCACTCTTCAAATTAAATTTCGGTATTATTACTTTGTTGCCCAAAAAGGAGGATGCTAGCCGAATAGAACAATATAGGCCGATTTGCCTATTAAATGTGAGCTTCAAATTTTTTACGAAGGTGGGTACAAACAGAGTAACCTCCATTGCGAGTAAGGTTATTCGTCCAACACAAACAGCCTTCATACCGGGTAGGAATATTCTGTAAGGTGTGGTAGTACTACATGAAACGATACATGAAATGCATAGGAAAAAGTTAGACGGTGTGCTTTTTAAAATTGACTTCGAAAAGGCATATGATAAGGTTAAATGGTCCTTCCTGCAACAAGCTCTACGCATGAAAGGGTTTGCACCTCAGTGGTGTGAATGGATTGCTAGGTTTGTACAGGGAGGGAGTGTTGGGATACGTGTGAATGACGATATCGGTCATTACTTTCAGACACTTAAAGGACTGCGGCAAGGAGACCCATTGTCCCCCCTTTTATTTAACCTGGTGGTGGATATGTTGGCCATTTTAATCTCTCGTGCGAAAGAGGATGGTCAGGTGGGGGTCTCGTACCACACCTTGTAGAAGGTGGGGTGTCGATCCTCCAATATGCCGATGACACGATACTATTTCTAGAACACGACATTGCGAAGGCCGTGAACATGAAACTAATTCTGGCTCTGTTTGAACAACTTTCGGGTTGAAAATAAATTTTCATAAGAGCGAATTATATTGCTTTGGGAAGGCCAAGGAAGATCAAGCGGAGTATCGCCGCATTTTTGGATGTGAAATTGGATCTCTACCTTTTAGATATCTAGGGATTCCAATTCATTATCGAAAACTTTTAAACAAGGAAAGCAAATCTGTGGAGGATAGATTTGAGCGAAAATTAGCAACTTGGATGGCCAAGATGTTGTCATACGGTGACCGTCTTGTGCTCATTAACTCGGTGCTAACAAGTCTTCCCATGTTTCTACTCTCTTTTTTCGAGATACCTAAAGGGGTGAGAAAACGCCTCGACTTTTATCGCTCTCGGTTTTTTTGGCAAAGTAACCAGCATAAAAAGAAATATAGACTCACGCGGTGGAATATAATCTGTAGGCCGAAAGAGCAAGGGGGGCTGGGTGTTGCGGTTCTAGATATAAAAAATAAGTGCCTATTGAGTAAATGGCTATATAAACTTTTGAATGAAGAGGGAGTTTGGCAAGAACTTTTATCAAATAAATATTTAGGTGGTAAAACTTTAGCACAAGTACAAGCAAAACCACTAGACTCACCCTTCTGGAAAGGGCTTATGAGGGTCAAGAATGAGTTTTTCGAGCGGGGTAAATTCACTCTTGGTAACGGTGAGCAAGTGCAGTTTTGGGAAGATGTGTGGCTAGGAGAGACCACTTTACAGCCGAAATTTCCATCGCTGTATTCCATTGCCTCAAATAAAAACAATACAGTTGTGAATGTTTTGGGGACTGTGCCTATTAACCTTTCTTTTCGGAGGACGTTATTAGGACATAATAGAACACAGTGGTTACAACTAGTAGAAAAGCTAATGAGGGTAAACCTAGTTGATGAACCGGATAAATTCAAATGGAGCTTAACTTCAAATGGCATGTTTACGGTTAAGTCTTACTATGAGGACTTATTGAATGGCCATACTAGATATCTGCGTAAATATCTTTGGAAGTTAAAAATCCCACTAAAGATAAAAATCATCCTTTGGTTTCTTAATAGAAAAGAATTATTGACGAAAGACAATCTAGCCAAGAGAAGATGGATAGGGAGTAGGAAATGTGTCTTCTGCGATGTGGATGAGTCCGCAGAACATCTATTTATAAAATGTACTTTTGCTAGAGATATTTGGAGATTAGTGCATTTCACCTTTAATGTCTACCCTCCAACCAGCATTGCGAACATGTTTGGTAGTTGGTTAAATGGGATAGACAAGATGACAAAAGCTCGCATTCGAATTGGTGTAGCGGCCATTTTGTGGGCTATTTGGAATTGCAGAAACGATATTGTGTTTAACAAAACATTTTCTATACATTATTTGCAGGTTATACACAAGGCGTTGTACTGGATCAACTCATGGTCCTTCCTGCTACCTGCGGACCAGCGTGGCCTTATGGATGCCGGCTGTACCCGTATGATGACGGTCGTGCGGGCTATCTTCAATCGGGCTGGGTGGCTACATCATAATAGGCTAGATGCTTAGTGAACTCCTGTTTGAGTGGTTGATTTTTGTATCCACGTTGAGTGATCCATGAATTGTAAACGATTTGATAACTTATAAATAATTGCGGAAGGCTGTGTGCATCTCTTGGATGAAGAGGCCGGGTGAAAGGACAAAATCCGTTAATCCTGTTTTGATGCTTGATTACAACACTTGGAAGTTTTTAACGGATCGCTAAGTTTCTACAGGAAATAAGACCTCATTTATATCACAAAGATATTTGCGGATCTCGTCTATGCAAAAAGGGAAGAAAGATGTAGTGTCAAAGTTTCACGGTGAAGGGAGAAGGTTTCAGCAGGGGGTCCGGCACCCAGGCCGGTTCTGGCCGGTTTCATGGCCAGCTGGCTCAGTTGGGGGTCCGGCCCCAGGCCGGTTCTGGCTGGTGTGATGCCCGGCTGGCTCAGTTGGGGGTCCGGCCCCCAGGCCGGTTCTGGCCGGTTTGATGGCCGGCTGGCTCTGTTGGGGGTCCGGTCGCCAGGCCGGTTCTGGCCGGTTTCATGACCGGCTGGCTCGGTTTCAGGTCCGGCTGCCAGCCCGGTTTTGACCGGTCTCACGACCGGATCTGTTTCCTGCGCAACACCAACTTTGCTCTCCAGCGGCCACTTTTCAGAGAGTGGTATAAATACCCCTTCACCTACCTTTGGACAAGTAGCTTGACCACATTGAAGAACACCATTGAATGCAAGCTCAAGAAAACATTAGATCTCCCAATCCCTCCACCCAAACTCGTTGATCTTTGGAGGATTGAAGGAGAAGGCCCGGATCTACTACTTCACCAAGCCGTTCTTCATTTCCCCCTCATTCACTTGAGGGATTCGAGCCTAGGGTTTCCACTAGGAGAACCTAGGCATCTTGTTGTTCTCACTTGCTTGTTACTTTTGTGTAGCAGGTGTGTGGTGCTTGGGAGCCCCCAATCCTTTTGTGGGTTGAGCCTCAAGTTGTTGTAAGGGCACCGGATTCCGCCTTGAAGGATTCCATAGTGGAAGGTGAACCGAGCTTTTGGGCAAGGTTCATCGGAGAATAGGGTGAGGCCATTTGTGGCGTCTTGAGTTTGAAACTCACACCCTCCAACGAGACGTACTCCCCTAAAAAGGAGGAACTCGGGAATACATCCTTGTCTCCGCGTGCTTCCCGTTCGGTTACTCCTTTATCGCTAGCTCTTACTTGTTTCGTGCCTAGTCTAGTGTTAACTTGTCATATAGGTAAATTCACCTTAGTTGCATATCTAGAGAATTTACCTTTGTGTTAAGCCTTAATTCGAAAAAGAACTAAAAATTGAGTAGCACCTATTCACCCCCCCCCTCTAGGTGACCATACGTATCCGTTCAATTGGTATCAGAGCCAGGTTCTCTTTTTAGGGCTTAACCGCCTAAGAGAAGTATGGCCCTTGATGAGCATGGAAATGAGATACCCGATCTTCCTACCGTGTCCACTTCGGTTTCTTTGGAGGACTTCAATACCATGAAGTCCACCATGGAAACCAAAATGGACAAGTTACAAGAGTTGATCATGAAACTCATGGAAGCTAAGGATATCTCACCTCCACTCATCACTCAATCTTCGGAGGTTGAAAAATCCGAGAAGATTGGGGAGATGGGAAGAAGAAGGAGGGGGATGGACAAGATAAAATTGATAACCCCCTTAAACCACCTAATGGTTCGGGAGTGTATGGTGGAGTTCCTTTTCCATACTCTGTCGACATACCTATCCCTCATCCTCCTATTCATCTAAGTGGAAACCCACCTAAGCTAAATGCATCTTTGTTTACTAAATGACAATCTTCTATGAGATCTTATGTGAACAGTGCATCTATCGAGCTTTGGAGGGTCATCGAGCAAGGATATCGAGCCGTGGATGAATCCAACAAGACAAAAAGAGAGGTGGTTGATTGTCAACTAAATGCCACCGCTCTTGACTTGATTCGAGATGTCGTGGGAGAAGATGAGATGTCTCACATCGAGCATTGCACCACCGCCAAAGAAGCTTGGGCTTGTCTTGTTGAGGTGTTTGTTGGAAATGATAGCATGAAGAGAAACCGGTTTGAAGAGATGAGCAACAAGGCCGAAGGTTTCTTCATGTTGGATGGAGAAGACCATGAGCAAATGTATCGAAGACTCAAGACTCTTGCCAATGAATACAAAGCTCTTGGTGGGACTCATGTGAATGATGCTTGGATCAAGAGGAAGTATGTGAATGCTCTCTTGCCTTTTGAAGGGGCCGACTTGAAGAGTCTCCAAGGAAGACACAACTATCCCCAAATGACCTCAAATGAAGTCATGCAAGAGATGCAATCTTTCAAGGTTCAAGCCAAGATTGCGCAAGACTCCCGTGCCCGTGCTATTGGAATGCAACAAGGAGTCTCTCTTGCTTTGAAGGCCAAGGTGGTTGAACACAATGAAGATGAAGATTGTGAAGATGTGTCCTCCATGGACCCCAATGAACTCAAGAGTTCTCATAGGGACTATGTGGCTCTTGCGGCAAGAACTTTTTGGAAGAATCCATCCAAGGCTAAAGCTCAAATGGAAGAAAAGTACAAATCTAGTGGTTTCAAGGAGGGCAACCCAAAGTTGAAGACTTGCTTCAATTGCCAAGATCGATTTCACTATGTTGCCTCGTGCCCCTATGAGAACCGTGAAGATCATGGAGGAAGACTTGTTCTTAAGAAGGCCTCAACATCGTCCCCGAGCAAGAAACCTTTCTTCAAGAAGAACTTTCCCAACAAGAAGCCTCCTTCAAAGATGGTATTGGTGACAAGGGAAGAGTACATGTCCGGGGGTGAGAGCGATGAAGAAGAGACCACAAGTGAGGTGGCCGCTATTGCTATTGCGTCATCACTCTTCGAATCTCCTAATGAGAATGTCCCAATCCAATCCGCCAAATGTCTCATGGCCAAAGCCACCGAGGTATCATCTTCTTCCCCCTCTAAGACTTCAAATGAAATGGATGATCTTATGAGTCTTAAAGTTAAGGAAGAAAATATTGCTTTGGATCGTTTCTTGACTAACTTGCGAGGTGAAGCCAAGATACGTTTCAAAGCTCTCTTGAGCGATTACGGGCGGATCCAAGAAGAGCTTGATGAGAAGGAAAGACTTGAAAAAGAGTATGCTAATGAAATTGCATCTCTCACCCTAGCTCTTGAGGAAGAGCATGAGCTTAGTGTTTCTCTTGAGGAGAAACTTAACAATCTTGATGAGTCACAAAATGCTATCTTTTCTCAAATCATTAAAGAACGTGACCATGCAATTGCAAAATATAAGCTTTTCAAGAAAGAAAAGGTTGAATTTGGTGTTGGTCATGATAGACTAACCGAGGAGCTAGAGAAGCTCACCAAGGCTCACAAGGCCTTGGAGAGTGAACACTCTACTCTCACCAAGTCTTTTGAACAACTTCAAATTCAATCATCTAAATCAAGTGTTGCTAGTTCTTCGACTACTTCTTGTGATCATGCAAATGTCATTGAGGAAAATGCTAGGTTGAAGAGCGAACTTGCCAAGGCCTCTAGCTCCCAAAGTAAGCCTATTGTTGATCTTTTGCTTTGCAAAAGCCTCACATTGGGAAAGAGGGTCTTGGCTATGTTGCCAAGAAGAAGAAGAACAAGAAGAAGGCCAAGCCCGCTAAAGCAAAGAAGACTACCATTGCGAGTAGTGATGCCACAAGGGGCAACACTCCTCGTAGTGACTTTGCGGATCATGACAACCCCAACTATATTCTTTATGTTGATTATTATGGGGATGTCTATGCTAAATATGTTGGTCCTTATGATGGTTACATTGCTTACTCTATTTGGGTTCCTAAGACCCTTGTTGCTAACAAAAGAGGACCCATTGCAAGATGGGTACCTAAAACCAAGCAATGATTTCTTGTAGGACTATGCTTCCGGTGGGTCGAAATGGGTGATTGATAGTGGATGCACTAGCCATATGACCGGAAGCAAGGAGATTGTGACGGAGTTGAGAACAAGTATAAATCAAGCAACCGTCACCTATGGAGATAACTCAAAAGGAAAGGTATCGGGTCTCGGCAAGGTGGTAGTTGCAAGGGATATCACCCTTGTAAATGTCATGCTTGTTGAGTCCCTTGGTTATAATTTAATGTCCGTTCGTGCCGTTAATAAAATGGGTTTTGCCGTCCATTTTGATCTTGATATTGTGGTACTCATGTGGAGCAAGACTCTAAAGGTCGCTTACGTTGGGTATGTCAAAAACGAGTTGTTTGTGGTAGACTTTTCGGAGTCAACCAACTCTCAAACGATGTGCTTATTCGGAAAGGCCGACGTGGGGTGGTTGTGGCATCGCCGCTTATCCCATGTCAATATGAGAACTTTGCAAAGTCTTCACAAGGGTGGCCACATCTTTGGACTAAAAGAGAATGTTTCTTTTTCTAGAGATCGACTTTGTAGGGCTTGTGTTGAAGGAAAGATGCATGATTCTCCCCACCCTCACAGGACTATCATTTCATCAACGAGGATATTGGAACTTCTTCATGTTGACCTCTTTGGTGCCGTGCCTCAACCAAGTCTTGGTGGGAAGAAGTATTGCTTGGTGATTGTCGATGACTATTCAAGATTCACATGGGTTTATTTCTTCAAGTCGAAGAGTGAAACCCAACAAGCCGTCATTGACTTCTCCAATGAAGTGCAACGTCAACACAATGTTCCTATATTGGCCATTAGAAGTGACAATGGCTCCGAGTTCAAGAACTACACCCTAAATGAGTTTCTTAGTGAAGAGGGAATCCGTCATCAATATTCCGCTGCGTATACTCCTCAACAAAATGGTGTAGCCGAGAGGAAGAACCGGACTCTTATGGATATGGCAAGATCTATGTTGGCGGAGTTCAAAACTCCACTCTTCTTGTGGGCCGAGGCCATCTCCACGGCATGTCATTCATCCAACCGCCTCTACTTCCGCACGGGCAAGAAGTTCACTCCATATGAAATGCTTACCGGCAACAAGCCCAATATTTCCTACTACCGGGTGTTCGGTTATGATGAGGAACCTCAAGATGCAATAAGGCGAATGGGCGTGGGATTCTTTCGCCCAATCGAGATTTCCCATGAGGCGCCTCAAGAAGGACCAAGCTCTACCCACGTGGAGCAATCATCATCACAAGTGGAAACTGCACCATCCGATGGAGCAAATGAAGCACCAAGCCAACAACAAGTTCAAGACCCTCCTCAAGTTGATCAAGTCGCTATGCAAGAACCAAGTTCTCCAATTATTGGTGCTAGCCATGATCAAGACCAAGGTCAATCTACCCCTTCAAGTGTTGAAGGTGTGCATATTGAAGACCAAGGCCTTCATTCCGGTCAAGACGGGGACACAAATGATCAAGATGATCAAGATGTACAAGATGATCAAGATGTACAAGATGATCAAGAGATTCCTCCAAGCTCTCGTGAGGACATCAACACCCGTCGTCGTGAAAGAAATGTCAAGACCTTGTTAAGAAGACAACATTTATTGGACAATATCATCGGTGATTTGAAGGGCAAGGTTGTGACTAGAAGGCAATGTGCCAACTTTAGTGCCCATCAAGCTCACATCTCATTGGTGGAACCAAAGAAAGTCTTTGAAGCTATTGAAGATCCGGATTGGTTGGATGCTATGCATGAAGAGCTCAATAACTTCAAGCGCAACAAGGTGTGGAAGCTAGTTGAGAAGCCAAGAGAGTGCCGCAATGTTATTGGCACCAAATGGATATTCAAGAACAAGCAAGATGAACATGGCATGGTGTTGAGGAACAAGGCAAGATTGGTGGCTCAAGGGCTCTCTCAAGTTGAAGGCATTGATTTTGGAGAGACCTATGCTCCCGTGGCTCGCCTTGAGTCCATCCGTATCCTCCTTGCATATGCTTCACATCATAATTTTATCTTGCAACAAATGGATGTGAAAAGTGCTTTTCTAAATGGTCCACTTAAAGAATTAGTATATGTCAAGCAACCACCGGGTTTGAGGATCCTAAACTCCCTAACCATGTCTACAAGCTCGATAAGGCACTCTATGGCCTTAAACAAGCCCCACGTGCGTGGTATGAGCACCTTAGAGAGCTTCTAGTAGACCGTGGATTTGAGGTTGGGCAAATCGATCCCACTCTCTTTACCAAGAGAGTAAAAGGGGAGCTTTTCATACGCCAAGTCTATGTGGACTAAATTATCTTTGGCTCATCTAACAAAGCTTTCAATGATGAATTTTCAAAGCTTATGACCGATAGGTTTGAGATGTCCATGATGGGAGAGTTGAAGTTCTTCCTTGGTTTTGAGATCAAGCAATTGAGGGGAGGGACTTTTATCTCTCAAACTAAATATATGCAAGACATGCTCAAGAAGTTTGATATGGTTGATGCTAAGGAGAAGCGCACTCCAATGGACACAAAGGTTCATCTTCAACTCAACCCAAATGGTCTTGATGTCGACCAAAAGGTATACCGTTCCATGATTGGCTCTTTGCTTTATCTTTGTGCATCTAGACCCGATATTGTGTTGAGTGTAGGGGTGTGTGCAAGGTACCAAGCCGCTCCTAAAGAAAGCCACATGATGGCGGTCAAAAGAATCCTTTGATATTTGGTTCATACCTCAAAGTTTGGTTTGTGGTACCCTAAGGACAAGGTTTTCTCTCTTTGTGGGTACACGGACTCGGATTGGGCCGGTGATCATGATGATAGGAAGTCAACTTCCGGGGCTTGCCAATTTATTGGTCGTTCCTTGGTGAGTTGGTCTTCCAAGAAGCAAAATTGTATATCTCTCTCCACCGCCGAAGCCGAGTATGTGGCCGCCGCAAGTGCTTGCACTCAATTGTTATGGATGAGGCAAACTTTAAAGGAATACGGTGTCAATTGTGACAAAGTGCCTCTTTTATGTGACAATACGAGTGCTATCAATATTGCCCACAACCCGGTGCAACATTCAAGAACCAAGCATATTGAGATTCGTCATCATTTTATTCGAGATCATGTTGCCCGTGGTGATATTGAGCTAAGCCATGTTGCCACTTAAGACCAACTTGCCAATATATTCACGAAGCCTCTTGATGAAGCAAGATTCACCTATTTGAGGAATGAGCTAAATATCGTGGATTCAAGGAGCTTGGCTTGAATATTTTGCATACACACCTATGTTTTTAACTATGTATTGTGTTTAGGTGTAGGCATGGACATAGGGGGAGTGCGGTCCTAATACATTGGACTATCCCTTCCCCCATTATGCCAACATTAAGAAATCATATGCTTATCTATATTCGTTTCGATGAATTGTGAGCTTCAATGATGAGTTGTGGCCGTGAACCCAAGATATATCTTCGCGGTGTCACACCACACACTCATATATGGTGGCCTAGGCCACCGCCCTCTTCTTCATGAAGAGTTGGTTCTTCCGTGAGTTCTTGATGCATATTCGTTGTTGTTCATCTTTTGGATCATCCAATGTTGTTTATTTGGAGTGCTTTCATCTTTTCCCATTGGATGTGTGAAGTTCTTCTATGTTTCGCATCTCCCCGGATCACTCAAAGGTTGCTCATTGGTTATTCTTGAAGACGGATTGTGCTTAAGCAGTGGTTTTCTTGAACATTAAAGGAATTCGGAGAAATTTCGTCAAAAATCTGGAGGAGGGAAGTTGTCCGGAGTCAGTTCCTGCACTCAGCCCCTGGCCGGCCTGCAAACCGGTTCAAACCGGCCCCACAACCGGCTTCCTCGGCCACTAGCCCGGCTGCCAACCCGGTTCCAGCCGGCCTCATGACCGGCTGCCTCGGCCACTAGCCCGGCTGCCAGCCCGGTTCCAGCCGGCCTCACGACCGGCTGCCTCGGCCTCTAGCCCGGCTGCCAAACCGGTTGAAACCGGATCCACGGCCGGCCGCCAATGCTCTTTAACTTCTCATGCGTCAGCACGGTTCCATCTTCCTCAAACCGTTTTTCCTATCCCGTGCTCCTCTCCTCCATGGCCGGTCCTCTCCCCACCTCAAGCTCCTCCTCCTTTCCCACACTTTAAGCCACTCCCCTCTCATTCCTCTCCGCGGATCCAAAGCCATCTTCCCCGATCTACCACCCCATCCAAATATCTTCTCCATTGGTGGCTGATTTGGGGAGATCCCCCTCCATTGTTGGTGCTCAAGGTTGAAGATGGATCATTGGGATGATGAATGGCAAGAGGAGGTTCCTCAGTCCAGCAGGGCTGGGAAGGGAAAGAGCAAGAGCAAGAGCAAGACATTTGAAGGGCCGGAGAACCTTGTTGATGATGAAGACTTCTCCTCCTCCATGCCCAAGGCCAAGAAACTCAAGAAGGTGGCTGCTGTCAAGAAGACCACGCTCGGCATGCTCCCAAGGTTGTGCAGTCCAAGTCCAAGAAAGGTAATCCACCTCCTAAGAATCCCGATGAACCCGTTCGTGACACGTGGATTGGTGTGAAACCTAGTGAGTTCAAGGAAGACCGTTTGAATTTCAATCCTTATAAGTTTCCGGAGTCCACTTACATAGATGATAGCAGATTTTATTGCAAGGTGCATCAACAGATTTTTCATGAGCGCTTAGAAACCCAAAAGAATAATCATGTTGCTGTGGATTATTACAATCTTGCTCAAGCTAGGGAAGAATGGCCTCTTGTGATGGATATTATGGATTATCATCAGATTTCTAAGCTTATGACAGTTGACACTCCTTATTCTCCTAAGTTGCTTCAGCAATTCTATGCTACGGTTGTGTTCACCAAAGAGCATGGTAAAAGGACTATGACCTGGATGAGTCATGATACTCAGTGTTCCTCTACTTTGGCTGACTTTGGTGCTTTGTTTGGTCTTGAGGAACTGCCTTTCTGCCCCACATATGTTCGTCTCCATGTTGAGAAGCTTATCCCAGCTGAAGTGGGTATCCATCATTGCTATCCTCCCCAAGGAGGGATTCGTGAGAAAATTCCTAGTGTCATTCATATGTATCATTTTTGGAGAATTGTCTACACAATCCTGAGAAACTGCCTTGCTTGCAAGTTTGGAGAGAAGATCCTTGTTCGTGAGCGGATGAGTAACTTTCTTCATCACATCTATGATCTCTATCTCAGGAAGAAGCAAATTGATTTGCTTGATTATATTTGGCAAGAAATGCAAGTTGTGGTTGGCAAGTGCAGGGTTCCCATCTATGGTCCATATCTGCAAACTCTCATCAACACCAAGCTGCCTCAAGAGATTGTCAATCAGTATGAGCTGTACCATCCTCCACTTGTTGCTTTCCGCTCTTTACCTGCGGATGCTCCTGTGTTCCCACCTCCTCGAGATGCTCCTGCACATGATGATGATTCTAAGCAACCGGGTTGTCTTGTTGAAGCACTTAAGAGGATGAACTGTTTCTTTGCTCACAAGAAGAAGTCTAATTACAAGTCTTACAAGAAGCAGAAAGCATCCAGCCGTCATCAGCGTGCCATCATGGATAAACTCGGTGTCAACTACTCTTCTAGCTCTGCTGAAGTGTCTGAAGACACCTACTTGGCCCAGCAGCCGTACACTTATTGGTTTGGTGATGATGCCTCCTCTCTTGCGCCTTATTGGCAGGGCGGCGACCATGGTCAGTCTAGTTCCGGACCCGCTGCTCATGATGCTGAGATTGACGCTGCGGATGATGATGATAATGAGGAGGAAGAAGACATTGACTCTGAAGAAGATGAGTGATCACGGACCTTCACATCACTTTCTCCCTTTTTGGTGTCTTGATGTCAAAGGGGGAGAGAGTCTCCGGGGATTTGCATTGCATCTATTTGCGTCTTTCATGTTTCTCGATTTCATTTGCATCGAACTTGCTTTAAGTTTTTAAGTGAACTCGTTGTGGTGTCTATGGAACTTATGTCATGTGTGTAAGGATATTGTGGACATCCTTTATGTTATTGTAAGGACTTCCCCGGTTTATCGGTTTATCGTCTATTATTGTGGAGTTCATTACAAGGCAAATCTATTCCAAGATTATATCTATTTGAAGCCTATGGTGAGAAAATTGAAATTGCTCTACTCCCGTGATGACTATGGTGAGATTTGTCACAAATCCTCTACTCACATAGCCTATATATCGTGTTTGCTTCGTTTTGTCTTTTGAGCTTGTTTACTTATATACCTTGTTGGCCTATAAGTTCAAGGGGGAGTTTCCCTCAAAAACTTTGCTATGCTTAAATGAATTACACCTTTTTGCAAATCCTTGTGTTGTCATCAAACATCAAAAAGGGGGAGATTGAAAGGACAAAATCCGTTAATCCTGTTTTGATGCTTGATTACAACACTTGGAAGTTTTTAACGGATCGCTAAGTTTCTACAGGAAATAAGACCTCATTTATATCACAAAGATATTTGCGGATCTCGTCTTTGCAAAAAGGGAAGAAAGATGTAGTGTCAAAGTTTCACGGTGAAGGGAGAAGGTTTCAGCAGGGGGTCCGGACCCCAGGCCGGTTCTGGCCGGTTTCATGGCCGGCTGGCTCAGTTGGGGGTCCGGCCCCCAGGCCGGTTCTGGCCGGTGTGATGGCCGGCTGGCTCAGTTGGGGGTCCGGCCCCCAGGCCGGTTCTGGCCGGTTTGATGGCCGGCTGGCTCTGTTGGGGGTCCGGTCGCCAGGCCGGTTCTGGCCGGTTTCATGACCGGCTGGCTCGGTTTCAGGTCCGGCTACCAGCCCGGTTTTGACCGGTCTCACGACCGGATCTGTTTCCTGCGCAGCACCAACTTTGCTCTCCAACGGCCACTTTTCAGAGAGTGGTATAAATACCCCTTCACCTACCTTTGGACAAGTAGCTTGACCACATTGAAGAACACCATTGAATGCAAGCTCAAGAAAACATTAGATCTCCCAATCCCTCCACCCAAACTCGTTGATCTTTGGAGGATTGAAGGAGAAGGCCCGGATCTACTACTTCACCAAGCCGTTCTTCATTTCCCCCTCATTCACTTGAGGGATTCGAGCCTAGGGTTTCCACTAGGAGAACCTAGGCATCTTGCTGTTCTCACTTGCTTGTTACTTTTGTGTAGCAGGTGTTGTGGTGCTTGGGAGCCCCCAATCCTTTTGTGGGTTGAGCCTCAAGTTGTTGTAAGAGCACCGGATTCCGCCTTGAAGGATTCCATAGTGTAAGGTGAACCGAGCTTTTGGGCAAGGTTCATCGGAGAATAGGGTGAGGCCATTTGTGGCGTCTTGAGTTTGAAACTCACACCCCTCCAACGAGACGTACTCCCCTAAAAAGGAGGAACTCGGGAATACATCCTTGTCTCCGCGTGCTTCCCGTTCGGTTACTCCTTTATCGCTAGCTCTTACTTGTTTCGTGCCTAGTCTAGTGTTAACTTGTCATATAGGTAAATTCACCTTAGTTGCATATCTAGAGAATTTACCTTTGTGTTAAGCCTTAATTCGAAAAAGAACTAAAAATTGAGTAGCACCTATTCACCCCCCCTCTAGGTGACCATACGTATCCGTTCACCGGGGATCTACACCCCCTTATCTAAAAAAAATTGTGTTTATTTGTTTTTACTTTGTTCAACCAGGCATCCAGCGAAAGCATTCAGGAGACTGAGTCGGAGGGTACTAGAAAAGGTACCCTTTAGTTTTTGTCTCCATGAAAACGATGGCTTATGTCCGTTGGGTTAGTTCTTCTTGTGCAGTTAAACTGGTACCTGGGTTCATGGTTCATGTGTTGCGTTTGTTCCCTGCATTGTACCTAGTTATTTAGGTCCTTTGGGCCGTTGAGGTAGGTACCAGGTTGCTGCGTGAGACTAAATCTGATTGGTCTCTATTTTTTCCTTATTTGGTACCGTTTTGTTTTTTGGATTGCGTTGTCTGTACCAATGCACGGCGATCCATATTTCCTATCGGTGTTTACTACTTGTTTGGAGTGTCCCGTGTCGGCTCGCGATGACCTACCGTGTTCCGTCTCCCCTGTCTCGCGATGTCGCGCGGTGACTGTCGCCTTCCGTCACAGTTGGCTGTTAGAAAGCAACCACTACTAGGGAAGTGCCTTTTAGTGGCGCACCAAATATGGTTTCTGTGGCGCATGGTGGGTGCGCCATAGAATCCTCGCCACAAAAATATTATTTCTGTGGCGCACCAAATACGTGCGCCACAGAAATATCAGAATTCTGCGGCGCACCCATACAGTGCGCCACTAAAATATTACCCATGCGCCACAGAATTATTTTCGATAATTTGCTGTGTTAAAACAATAATTTATCTGTGGCGCATTGTCTTCGTGCGCCACAGAATATGGTGCGCCACAAAATATTTTAACGTGCGCCACTAAATTATTTGGTGTATTATCGATTATTTACCGTATCATCGATTATTTGCTGTATTTGAAAATAATGCAGGTATATTGCAGAATTTATACAGAAAATAATAGAAACAGTAATATATTTTGACACAGTATTAAAACAGACAGATAAATATGTACATCACCACAACAGTAATTATTACAATAGTCTTAACTGGTACAAAAATTCACACTAGTCTTAGTACAAAAGAAGTTGTCACCGCCTAAACTAGGATCAAATTGTTCCAAACCGGTGTGATAGAGCCTTCTTGTGTATCGGCTCCGGAACGGTTTATAGCAGTCTTTCGTATTCCACGTCCTCATGTCATTTTGCTTGTCTAGGCATTCTTCAATCTCCCACTTAGACAACTCTGGAGATGAATTGGGATATATATTTGGTTAATAATATAAATAGAGTATGATTTTTTCATCTAATTAAGTGGATAAGTCTATAATAAAGAAAATAAAGAAGCATTTCTATCGAGTGAGGCAAGCTAGGCTTTCTTTTACAATACATCCTACATACCTCTGGCGTTGTGTGAGGACCCCCCTGCTTCCATGACATCTTCCAAAATGATTTGCGATAACTGCCTCTGGATGCGATGGAAGTCTTCTCTAAGCTCAGAATCGTTGATTTCCCCCGCCAGTTTGCTCCACTTTTGGAGACTATTTGGCCACCTCGTTGTCTCTATATCTCGGACAAGCCTTTTAATGTGATGGAGGACGTAGAAGGCATCCTTCACGCTGCCAGGCGCATGCTTGAGGCAATGGAACCCGGTCCCATGCTTGAAAATGTGTTTGTTGTCCTTCGTTAAATATTCTCCATTCTTTTCTGTGTGGAAGTGGCCTCCCTTTTGGGCATAGCCCTCGAGAGCCTCATCGAGAACACCCTTATTCTGGTATAGTCTTTAAGACTCCCCGAGTCGAAATAAGTGGCAATGGACCACCTCGGGCTTACGACGATGAGTACTGCGTACTTGTCACTGCTCAACACAATTGAAACAGAATGTTGGAAAGGATCAACAACGGAAGAAATCTATAAGAAAGCATAAGATACGACGGCGGCGACCGGATGTGTACTTACCCGGAAAAAAAGGCATAAGAAAGGCGTTCCTATCCTAGTTGTTCAGCATGATTCTCTGGAGGAACTTCGTGGCCTTGGTCCGTGTCGTTGATCCTTCCACCAGCAGGCTGTCACGCATGTAGTAGGGATCCACTATCTTGATGTACGGGGTTTTATCTCTCCTCATCCTCATCGCCTGGTTGAGCGCCTATAGGCGGACCAAGTTATAGTCCAGCCGTCTGAAGTGAAACAGCCTGAAGACGTCCTCGTACGATATGAAAAACACATCCGCGGGGGTTTCATGGACATACTCCGCCAAGTCCTTTGGCACCTTGACAGTGAACACCGGGTAATTTGGATAATCTTCTTTAAGAAGGTTGATCTCTCGCGTCAAGATAGCATCTTGCAAAGCGATCATGCATCCATCTGCGAGGTGGAGCAAATCCCGAGACAGGATCGGTTGACCAGCTTCAAGAACTCGGCTCAAGCCATCCGCACGGGGTGATACCATGTCTTCATACCCCTGGATAGTCATCTTAGGAGTTGGCTTACTTCTCTTCCTGTGCTTCTTCTTCTTTACCTCTGGGGATGCCGGGGGTGCATCTTCTGTAGTAGGCACATTGATTGAGTACTTGTTGGAGCCGAAACTGATCACTGGGGAGGCCCTTTTCTCCCTCCCTCAATCCAAACCCTGACAGACTCACAGACGGTAGTAAAGATCGACGTGAACGTCTTTGTCACTGCCTGTGCGATAACCGTCTGAATCATAATATTTTCCTCCATCGGTTCCTCGCCTCCTGTTCGAGAACCCCCGGCCTCGTTATTGTCAGCCATGTTCGTCTCACCTATAAGAAAAAAATGTCAAAGTTAGTACACCAAATATAAGAAAAAAAATCACTTAATTAAGTACTAAGATACCCCGGCCCATGCATTAGTCACAATACCCCATATGTCCTATTTTTAGCAAAGTCATGCCAAAATTCACGAAAAATTTCGGCATGACCTTTGCTAAAAAAGGGACATATGGAGTACCCGAATTTGACGGAACGGAAGTTAATCGACGTTCCGGCAAACTCAAGGGCCTCTCAGGGGTACCTGCAGACATTTCACAAATCATATGTCCTATTTTTTAGCAAAGTCATGCCAAAATTCACGAAAAAATTCGGCATGACCTTTGCTAAAAAAGGGACATATGGAGTACCCGAATTTGCCGGAACGGAAGTTAATCGACGTTCCGGCAAACTCAAGGGCCTCATGGCCGGGTACCTGCAGACATTTCACAAGAGCTCAAAAATGGCCGATATCTCCGGCCGGCAACAAACAACCACGACACGATGGTCGTGGTTGCACAGAACACATGCTCCAAAGTACCAACTTGGAGCATTTCGAAAGCATGAAGTCGCCACATCCACATCTCACCTGCAAATTGCAACAAAAAATGATCTTCATGAAAGTTAAAAAGTACCAACTTTGGAGCATTTCTAAAGCATCATATCTTGATCCTATTTCACATTAACCATCATGGATCTCTTGTACTAAGTTAGTACTTCATGATAAACCCCAGAAATAATTTTTTGATTACATCTAGAACCTTAATGGAAGGCATTTTTGTAGGCATGTTTAAACAGTGACCATATTTAACTTAGCAAAATTTTAAATATTTTTTGTTTCCAAAATTTTCCTAACACCACTAGCACCAACTAGAAGCATTAGCAAGTACTTGCAGCAAGAAATCAACAACCAAATCATCAAATTTCTCTAAAATTTTGAGATTGGCATTTGATCAAACAAATGTGTGGAGGGGAGGGAGAGGATGGAAGAGAAAGAGCACCTTGGGGAGGATGGAGAGGGCGCGGCCGGCGTGTGGCGGTGGCGGCGTCGGCGTCTAGGTGGCGGGCCGGTGGCGACGCTGGCTCAGGTCGAGGAGCGGCGTGTCGAGGGCGGCGTGTCGAGGGGCGCGTGGTGGGCGGCCGGCGTGGGTCGTCGGCGGCTCGTGGCGGGTCGAGGACGGGCAGCGAGTGGCGGTGGTGGTGCTCCTGGGCGCGTTGACGCCGTCAGCGGCGAGGACGGCAGGGTTCCGGCGACGGCGAGGGCGGCGAGGCTGGGGCAGGAACGGCCGCGCGCGCGCGTGTGTGGCGAGGATGAGAATGAGGATGAGGGCGCGCCCGGCCCCACAAAAAGCGGTTAAGTACCAGAATTCTGTGGCGCACCCTCCACCAGACGCGCCACAGAATTATGGGGTGTGCCACAAAATTCTGGCACTTAGCCATATTTTAATTTGTTTTTCTTTTGAAAAAACATTTTTGGCTATAATTAAAGAAAGAACCGACACACATTTTAAATAAAAAATATAGCCTGACATTTGTTAGTATATCATTATTTTATACATGATATACATATATATATGATTGTCTGTCACACACACACATACACACACAAATTAGTACACCAAAAAGTATCTTCTTCGTCCCGGCCGGTTCCGAGCTAGCTTCTTTTTTTCTTTCCCTTCTTCGCGGTTGAATACTTTACGCCGGTCATCTTGAGATTTCTTCGCGTGAACAGACAACCTTTAGTAGGTAGGGATGTCTTCCTTCTTTGTATACTAGTAGTCGGCATGTCGAAGTACTTGTCGAACTCCTCCTCGATCTTCGGATCGCCGTTCTTGTCCAAGTCTTCCTCGTTGACATCTCCTTCCATTCCGATGATGCTCCTCTTGCCCCTCCTCACGACAACACGGCTAGGCTTTGACGGGTCGGTAATGAAGAAACATTGCTCAACTTGGCTAGCGAGTACCCATGGCTCATTTTTTGCGGAGGCGTTCTTCGATTTGGCTTCGGGTATAACCATGGTGGTAAAATACCGGTCTTCTTTGACGACGTCCTTGGCCCATCTCACACGGAACATTGGCACCGTCTCTCCACAGTAGTTGAGCTCCCATATCTCCTCGATCCTTCCGAAGAATCTTACCTTGACAGTAGCCTCGTCATCGGCGTAGGATAGCATAGTTACTCCTGAGTTTTGAAATTCGCTATACCTGTCCTTTTCCTCGGTGCTGAATCTGAAACCGCTGATGTCGTACGACTGATAGGTCTTTACGTTCTGCCCAGGGCCCTGTGATAAGGATAATATGAGTTTTTCCTCTTCTGTAAATGGCTTCCTGGTCTCTGCTTCCAGCAGTTGCCTTCTCTTGAACCAACGCGTCAAGCTGGAGTTGTGCTCTCTGATTACGTCTCCCTGCTTCCTCTGCCGCCCGACGTAATTCTGCTCGATTAAGATTTTGTGCTCTTCCACATAATATTCGGTCACTTTTAAGTGTTGTAGCACGACCCGGTGAGCCCTGTCGAGGTCGTCTTTTTTACCATGAATGCCGACAAAGATGGAGCGGTAGCCGTCGCGGTGACCAACTCCATTGAGCCTGCCGAGGTGTATCCTGGTGGGCAGACCGACATCCTCGTTCTCGGTTCTTAGATAATTCTGGCAGAAGGAGATGCACTTGTAGGTTAAAAATCCCTTGGCCATGCTTGCGTCTGGACGGGCCCTGTTGCGAACGAATCCTTTCATGACACCGTTCTGCCTTTCGAACGGCATCATGTAGTGCAGGAACGTCGGACCGAGCTGCCTGATGTCATCAACGACATGGATAAGGAGATGCACGCAGATATCCATGAATGCGGGCGGAAAGTAAATCTCGAGCTCGCATAGTATCACCACGATCTCTTCCTCAAGTATGTCCAGCTGCTTCACGCCGATCGACTTCCTGCTGACGACGTCGATAAAGTTGCAAAGGGCAGACAATGTATCACGGACGTGCTCATCCATTAACCCTCGGATCGCAACAGGAAGTATTTGTGTCATCAGCACGTGACAATCGTGAGACTTCATCCCGCTGAACCTCTTCGTTGTTGCATCCAGATATCTGCTTATTTTCCCCGAGTAACCATGGGAACTTTGACTCCTAGAAGGCACCTGAAAAACTGCTTGAGCTCCTCCGGACTCATACTGAAGCAGGCAGTGGGAACTGTGACCGTGTTCTTCTTTACCCTTTTGCGGCGACCTTGGGTCCCTTCCATCTGATCATTATCATCATCGTCGTCATCATCACTATCGGGGGCCTGAAGTTCTTTCTTGATGCCAAGCCATTTCAGATCGTATCTTGCTTTCGTCCCATCCTTGGTCTTATCCGGCATCTGGCAAAGTGTAGCAAGCAGACTCTCGGTAACATTCTTCGTAATGTGCATCATATCGAGGCTATGTGGCGTCTTAAGGACCTTCCAGTACTCCAAGTTGTGGAAAACAGACCTCGCTTTCGATACACCTAGCAGTGGAGCTACCGTTGGTCGCTTCTTTCCCGGCGCTGGGCACTCCTCCCAGTTTTTCAAAAGCTCGTCGATTTCTGTGCCGGTCCTCGGGCGCGGGCTCTTTCGCGCTCTTCTTTACCATTGAACAAATCACCGCGTTTTCTCCACAGGTGATCCATGCGAAGCCACCTTCGAGCCCCTGGGTACACGGTTTTCGAAGACCCAGGATTCCTTGGTAGCTGGAGATGCGGGGTCTTATCCATGCACTTGACACATTTGCAAAAGCCGTGACCTACCTGGGCCGATACATATGAGAACCAGGATAGTCCTGCACCGTCGTGAACAACGCGACTCTCATATAAAAATAATCTCCTGTGTAGGCGTCCCACGTACGGGCTGGCGTCTCCCACAACGTGGCTAACTCCTCTTGCAACAGCCCGAGATACAGATGTATGTCCATACCTGGTTGTTTTGGCCCCTGAATGAGAATACTCAAGTGTATGTACCTTTGCTTCGTGCACAACCACGGGGAAGGTTGTAAGGCCATACAAATACGGGCCAGGTGCTATGGACGCTACTCTGGTTGCCGAAGGGATTGAGTCCATCGGTGCTCATACCCAGCCTGACGTTCCTTGCGTCGCCCCCAAAATGTTCGAAGGCCATGTCCAATGCTTCCCACTAGCTAGCATCTGAAGGGTGTGTCAGGATCTTTCCCTTCTCCGGATCTTCTTCGGGCTTCCCCCTTTCCGCATGCCATTGCATGAGCTTTGCTTCCTTAGGGTCCACAAAATACCGCTGCAGACGGGGAGTGATAGGAAAGTACCATACCACTTTTCGAGGAACTTTCTTGTCCTTCCCACTCTTGTACCGTCCTTGGCCGCACACCGGACATGTGGATCTGTCCTTGTACTCGCCCCGATAAATTGCGCAATCATTGATGCAGGCGTGGTATTTAACGTGCGGTAGGTCAAGAGGGCACACGACTTTCTTGGCTTCCTCGATACAAGTTGGCAACGTGTTCCCCTCGGGAAGACGATCGTGGAAGAATTTCATGTTCTTGCTAAAACTCACGTCGGTCCATCTGTTTTCCGTCTTCATCTCCAGAGCATCAAGCGTTACTTGCAAGCGCGTATCCTGTGGCCGACACCCAGGATACAACGGAGTCTTCCCGTCTATCTCCATTTGCGTCAGCTTGGCTTTCTCTCTAGCTGCAGCTCTGTCGTTGCTCGTCTCCTTGAATAGCAGTTCTTGAACATGAGGGTCCTGCAAGACCGACATTAGCGAGGTTGGCGTGTTCGTGTCTTCTCCACCACCATCTACTCCTTCATCGTCATGACTGTGTCCGCCAGCATCTCCTTCGTCATCATGATGATCTTGTTCGCCGACATCTCCTACGTCGTCATGATGATCTTGTTCGCCAACATCTCCTTCGTCATGAGCATGATGATCTTGTCCGCCGACATCTCCTTCGTCATGGTTGAAGTCTAACATGAAACCGCGCCTGAGCAGGTTATCCTCCAATTGTCCGTCATCAGGGTCGATCCAGCTCATGAGTTTGCATTTTCGACACGGACATCTTATCTGGAGCCTGTTGCACTGAATCATGTCCGCCTTCGCTTTTTCCTTGTATCTACGGATTCGACCGAGCTCATCATGACAACCATGGTTGCGGCCTACGCGGTACAGATAGAGCACAAACAAGAGTATGTTAATTAGAACCGCAACATGCATGCACACACATTACTCGCTCATGCATGCATTAATTAGTCGCAATACCCCATATGTCCTATTTTTAGCAAAGTCATGCCAAAATTTACGAAAAAATTCGGCATGACCTTTGCTAAAAAAGGGACATATGGAGTACCCGAATTTGCCGGAACGGAAGTTAATCGACGTTCCGGCAAACTCAAGGGCCTCTCGGGGGTACCTGCAGACATTTCACAAGGCAACATCCACACACACGACATTACATCCGTCCATACACACACCACCGGCGCCACAAACATGCATATGCATGTCCATCATACATGTAGATCCATGTCTCACCTAGTAGATTTCGTGGCGAGAGGTGACGGCGATCGACGTGAGAGTGTGTGCTATTGGAGAGAAACTAGTGGACAAAAATAGATGTATTGGAGGCTCTACTAACCCTCACCAATAATCTATCAAATAAAGTAGGTTTAATTATGAAATAAGTAGGAAAGTATGGGCAAAATGGGAGGGGAGGAAAGAGAAGTTCGAGCTAGCTAGGTGGAAGTGGAGGAGGAAGAAGAAGAAGAAGAAGAAGTAAATGGTGGTAGGTAGGGGTGTGGTCACCTTTTTGTAAATCTGGTCGCAACATTCTGTGGCGCACCAGTGTGGATGCGCCACAGAAACTTCCCTTTTTGTGGCGCACCAAGACAGATGCGCCACAGAATGTTGCCCACTACAATCATTTGTGGGGCCACCCAACATTATCAGTGGCGCATATATCCTGGTGCGCCACAGAAATGCATGTTTTCTGTGGCGCACCTGTCAACATGTGCCACTGATACAACACCTATGCAATCATTGGAGTGGGCCCCACCATATTTTTGTGGCGCATTCCCACTGGTGCGCCACACAATTGTCGCCAGATATTTGTGGAGGCGGGACCCACCATGTTTTTGTGACGCACGCCGGCGTGCATGCGCCACAAAAGTGTGTGGCGCATTTCAGCTGGTGCGCCACAGAAATAATTTAGTTGCGCATGGTCAACATGGTGCGCCACAAAATGTAATTCCATAGAAAGGCACTTCCCTAGTAGTGAACTCCTTGTTTGCGTGCTTGTTTTCCACGTACTGTTAGCCGCCTCGCGAGGGCACGCGATGCCTAACTGGAGCGTGGAGTGTACAGACCCATGGTGACTGTTCTTTTGGGTTCGTTGTTTCTCTACACTTGATCCGTGTGCGGTTATCAACCCCGACTGTTGTCAAGCGAGGTTGAAACAGTTGTAAGAAGCTTATGTAAAACTCGTTGTTTTGTACCCAGACAATGTGCACGTGGCTGTTGACGGATGTTTTTATATGTGTGTGTCCAATGTCGGGCAGATTATGTGATGTCTACTTTAGTAGTCGCCGAGCTGTACCGAGGCCTAGGGTTGCGCCTCTGCCAGGGTGATACGGGCCCGGTAAAACAAGGACACCGACCTACGTCGAGGACCAGGTGTAGGCGTTAATCTTGCTAGGCAATAAAGCGAAATCAAGGGTTCAAATCGGTAGTTAGCCAGGGCTATGTGGCCCGAAACAAGCGAGTCTTCAACAACTGGTTTTGTTGGTGAACCCTGAAATTTGTATCACAGTAGTTGTGTCATTAAAAGCTTCTTTCCACCATGACTTGGGTATGTTTCCGGCGAATAACTTAGCGGTCAAGTTTGTTCTCGGCCTACGTACCACCGTGTGAACTTGGACGGATCCCTATAGATATCTGTCAGATCCCTAACCGCGCCCCACCCCTCTTCTTCCTCGTCGGTTTCTCGATGTTTCTTAGATTGGAAGGCAATGTCAGGCGAAACAGAGATGTCATCCTCTGCTGTGTCGACGGCGGCATCCGCGGCCTGACGCATGGCCGAGACACCACGGAAAGTCGGAGCCTGGGTAGGCGAAGGTGAAGAGGTTACGCCTCGCCCCAGAGCTTCAATAGTTTTTCCGGAACTCGCCGCCATCACGGGCCTGGGCGCGCCGGAGCGGGCAGTGACGCTGGCGTCCCACAAAGACGAGGTGTTGAAGAGCTTGAGGAAGGAGGCGGCTAACTATCCGCGGATGACCAGCCTACTTATCAAACTCGAGGGCATCATGCATGTAAGTTCCTCTGGATCGTTGATGTCTACGCACGCTTCTATTCTTGTAGACAGTGTTGGGCCTCCAAGTGCAGAGGTTTGTAGAACAGCAGCAAGTTTCTCTTAAGTGAACAACCCAAGGTATATCGAACTCAGGCAGGTAGAGGTCAAAGATATCCCTCTCAAGCAACCCTGCAATTAAGATACAAGAAGTCTCTTCTGTCCCCAACACACCCAATACACTTGTCAGATTTATAGGTGCACTAGTTCAGCGAAGAGATAGTGAAATACAAGTGGTATGGATGATTACAAGTAGTAGATGCAATCTGTAGTAACAATGGTAGCAAGCAAACATGCAGCAGAACTTGGAGTAAACGGTGTTTCAATGCTTTGGGAACAAGGCCTAGGGATCCTACTTTCACTAGCTAGTGGACACTCTCAACAATAATAACATAATTGAACTCATAGATACTTCCTCTTCACATGTTACTCTGAACTATTCTCATGTTGGATAGAAATACCAATCTACTGCGTAGGGCTATAACAGCACTTCCTAAAGTCTGAGTAAACAAACACCACACTATCATAGCACACCAAGACCATCACGTAGGGCTATAAAAGCACACCTTAAAGTCTGTAATACACACCTAGAACACCCCAATGTCACTATGAGCATACTAAATAGTACACAAACTCCACAATTTTATAATGCCAACCAACACAAGAATACTCATGATAAATATCCCTCTAATACATTAATGGAGTCATACACATCACCCACACTGTCAACTTGATAACGTGTTCTTACATGACTCCACAGATTATAATGATAAATCACTTGAGTAGCATAACTATAGCATAATAAAGGGGAAAACATCTATAAATTCAACTAGATTACAATGCTCATGATCACAATAAGATCACACCATGGGAGAGAGAGATGAACCACATAGCTACCAGTAGATCCCTCAGCCTCGATGGAGAACTACTCTCTCCTCATCATGGGAGGCAGCAATGGCGATGAAGATGGCTCCGGGGGCACTTCCCCGTCCCGGCAGGGTGCTAGAACAGAGACTTCTGTCCCCCGAAACGAAGTTTGGTGGCGGCAGAGCACGGAGATGTATTTGGGAGTATCATCGACTCTTTTAGGATTTGCTCCGCAGGGCTATTTATGGTCCAAAGGGCGGCTCCAAAAGGTTCCCGAGGCAGCCACACCACCCCTCGGCGCGGCCAGATTTTAATCTGGGCCAGCCGACTTGTCGGGCCTCTCCAGGCCTCATCCGAACTCTGATTGAGACAAATTTTATGTCTATATCATGCGGCGGAAAATTACCTGCAACTTTCGCTTTATAACTTTTTCCATTTGAGGTAGTCTTCGAGTCGGTTCGTGGAGATCTTCAAAAAGTATCTGCTGATACAGATTCCTGCGAATCAGAGTCCAACTCCAACAAGGCCTTTTTTGTGTTCTTGTCAATTTCCAAGTAATTACTACACATCAAAGTGTAAAACAAGAACATTGTGCACTTTGGCAACTATTAGTAGGTTAGTCCAATAAATTTCATAATATGATATAAAGTGTATATAAAATATGTGGCAATTGATATAAAACATGCATGGAACATCAAAAATTATAGATACGTTTGAGACGTATCAGTCGTGTGGCTACTCGAGTCTAGGAGCGCCTAAGGATCTGTTTTTTTCTCATCCCGCTCCTTGATACAGGCCGAAGAAGATGCCACTGGGGAATTGAGCAAGGCCATCCACACGCTCCGTAGCGCCCACATACCTGGGTTCGCGGCGGGGTTTCCAACTCCAGGCCCATGACGTCCTTGAGATCCGCTGCATGTGCACGCACTCTACCCCAGGCAAGAGCTGAGAATCTGATATCTGCTTGCTGACATGTGGGATCCATGAGATATAAGGCCCATATGACATTGATCAAAAGTCGTGAGTGTCGGGGGCTACCCCCGGGTAGGGTAAAGTTGTGGTATAAGGAGCTCTAAAGACTGGCCCGGGTCAGGGTCAAACCAGGTCAACCAAGTCCTGGAGGGACCGAGGCATGGTGTCGCCGCTAACCGGCTTATGGTAACCGGGTCACGCATACCGGGTTATGTTGGCAGAGTCATCTTAACTGACATATACCGACCGAGTCATGCTGACCGACGTGTATGTCGGTATTCTGTGTGGTTTCATGTGTGCAGGGGAAGCTAACTCGGGGAGGGAATCCGGCATATCCTTGCCGGGTCATCGCAAAGAGGAATCCTATGTAGGACGGAAGTCAAGATACCAATCCCATCCCGTCTGGCACAGGGCAGAGCAGAGGCGCGCGCAGCGGTGTGGCAGGCCGCATGCGGTGATTTCGGCATACGTAGGGTGCGGAGTGTCAGAGCTGTGCCGGTCATTCCCTGTCCCTGACAGAGGATCTGATCATCACAACGAAGACTAAATAGCGCAGCATGGCCGGGTAGGCGGTAACTCGGTGGGACCCAGGGGTAAGTCGGTTTAGCCTATAAATAGGCTCTCACCCCCTCCTGCGTAAAAAGAGAAAAAACAGGAGGAGAGGCAGCAAGACCCAGAGTGAAATTTTCCCTCTCTTGCTTCATCTCCTTCCTTGTATCTTTCACCATTGTTGAGATATACAGCTAAAGGAGCAGGTTGTATACTTCGTACCAGGATATAGAGAGAGAGGCAGGCAGGAGTAGGGGCTTTACCTCCTCACGAGGGCCCTGAACCTGGGTAGATCTTGTGTGTGCTTGCGCTTGTGTGTTCATCTGTGTATGCTCCTTAGCGTGCTAGCCCTCCCTGGATCCACCAGCGTCCATCGGCCCCACACTTTAGCCATCCTATGGCATCTGCCGTGACACCACCACGACAGTTGGCGCCCACCGTGGGGCTGACAGCGGCGCTGGCTGGTGTGTTCATCCGGACGGGCTCCATCATCGCCTCCGGCGAGCGCGTGGTCAGTGGCCTTGTCCACAGACTCGGCTCGCTGAACTTCATCAGCGACAACGCGGGCTGCTTCGGCAGCAGGCCGTTTCCGAGGAACGGCTGCCTCGTCCTCTTCGGGACATTCGAGGTCTACGTCGCCACCGAAATTATCTGCAAGTACCCCGCGCAGGTGCTTGTGGCCGAGGATCCTCCTGCTGCGCAGCTCGGGGCCAGCTTAATGCTTGGCCTGGGAGCTGCGCCGAGGTCATGATGACCCGAGCTTCGGCTGCCGCCGGAAAAGATGCGGCCAACAAGGACGGTGCCGATAAAGCCCCCCCAGCCAGGTCCGGCAGAACGGCGAGGCCACCACTGGAGAGGCCGCAGAACCTCGGTGGTGACGAGACTGGCACGTCCCACGCAAGACCGAATCTCCTCGATGAGGTGATTGAGAAGTTGGCTGTGCCGGTAACTACCGACACAGATGCTGCCCAGGCGCAAGCTGCGCTGGAGGCGCAGCGCCAGAGCCTGCATCAGGAGGCTCTCTTGGTGTCTCAGGTAAAAGAGGATTTCGAGAGATCCATGCGCGAGTATAACGCAGCTCATGGTTTTACCCCGGTAGATGCTCGCCCTAGTCGCATGCATGATGTGCGTAGGAGGGGCAAAGGTCTCAATGCCAAGATAGCTAGAGATGGTAGATCTAGCTCTAGCAAAACTCCTAGCCACATGTCGGCTGAAAAGCCCAAGTACAGCTCCCCAGCTAAGACTCTTAGAGCTGCCGATGCAGCAAGAGCCGAGTTATCTGGTTTATCCGGAGAAGCTCTCCGTAAGCAACAAGACCGAGTTAATGAGCTGGTAGGCGTTGCTGTGCAGCAAAACGAGGCATATCTTAAGACAAATCCGGGTGCTGGTGGATCCCGGATTGTTCACTCGACTGGCAATGCCGGTGGAAAGTCTGGTGGACAGGCCTCATCACCGCATGTCGGACAGACAGATACAGATGTATGATCCGGCTTATGCCGAAAAACAGTTATCTGGGCATGGCAATATCGGCCGGGGTCAGAGCAATCCCGGTCCGAGTAATCAGAATGTCGGCAGAGGAAACTCGGCTGGCCGAGGTATCCCACCTCGTTATCCCACACAGAACCTTGCCATGCAAAATGTTGCACAAGTTCAGCAGCCACAAGTTGTTAACCAAGGGGTTAACCGTTACGATGATGGTTAGTCGGCTATGGAGAAAGCCGGGTATCCGAGATATGAGGGTGCACTGGGATCTCGGTTAGGACCTCGTCAGTTGTCACCAAATGATGCACGCTATAAGTTGGACATGATCTATATGTCCGAGGTGCTGGAAGAGCAAGGTCCACCTGGCCCTGCCTGTTTTGGACCTCGGATCATGAGGGAGCCACCGGTGCGGCACTTTCAATTGAACCGAGGTGCAAAGACATATGACGGTAGTACTAAGCCGGAGGACTGGCTGACAGATTATGTGTCGACAGTGCATATCGCGGGGGAAACCGCCGTTGGGCGGTGCGGTATATCCCGCAAATGTTGGAAGGGCCAGCTCGGATTTGGCTGAATAACCTGCGAGAGGGCAGCATTGATTGCTGGCTAGACTTTGAAGAAGCATTTGTTAGCAACTTCTCCAGCACGTACAAGAGACCGAATCGCCCTCAGCAGCTTGCGATGTGCAAGCAGAGGGATAATGAGACTGACCGGGATTACTTAACCCGGTGGAGTACTATTCGCAACTCCTGTGAAGGAGTTGTAGAGGCACAGGCCATATCTTGGTTTGCCCAAGGGTGCCGTCACGGCTCCATGCTCTGGCAGAAGTTGCAGAGGGAAATGCCGGCCACCCTGGCCGAGACAATCCGGATTGCGGATAGTTATGCGTTGGGTGATCCGATGCAACCTTTGTTGAACTCGGTGGAACCGAGTAGAAGATACCCGGTGAATAGCAGACCCGGACCAGCCAGGCAGAACGATCGCCAGGACTTCGGTAACAAGAGGAGATAACCGGATTACCGGTATAGCTCAAACCAGGTTGCAGCGGTAAACCAAGACCAGCCAGATGCTGGCAATAGCCAGCGCCCGAAGTACAACGGCCCAGCATGGGGCCAGAATCAAGAAGGGAAGAAGCCATGAAGTGACCCGAAGCAGTCCTTCACCTATGAGGCAATGTTGGATGGACCTTGCAGTTTCCACACGCACGATCCTCGCAAGCTGGCGAACCATACAACTCGGCAGTGCAGTTGGTATCAGCGCACGAGGGGAGAAGGAGCCAGAGCCGGAGGAAATCAGGCGGCAGCACCTCAGAGATTTCCACCGAGGCAAAGTTTACCACTCACCGGAGCAAATGCTATCCCGGTGAACCCGCCAGTTCCGAGGCAAGCAGATTCGAAACCTGTGAATCAGGTGAATCTCGGAGGAAACAACAACAACCTGGGCCCAGTAGGCAGGGAGGGTACCCCAGGGAGATTACAGAGAAGCTCATCAGAGCTACGTAATTTTGTGACTGAGCCAACTGACAAGAAGAGTTTGCATCGGCGGCACTGGAGGTAAACGCAGTTATGCCGGCAATACCGAAGTATTTGCACTGGTCCGAGCAAGAAATCACTTGGAGCAGAAGGATCATCCCCGAGTTATGCCAACTCCGGGAGGTTATGCACTGGTGGTAGATCCGACATTCCTTGGACCCACATCAATACTCGGTTCACCCGAGTTCTCATTGATAATGGGATTGCTATCAATATCATGTACCTAGACACCATGGTGAAAATGGGTATCTCGGCAAACATGCTGCAGCCGAGTAGCACGACCTTCCATGGCAAAGTGTCGGGTGTTTCATGTGCACCTATGGGCAAATATGGGTTGATGTGTTATTCGGCACCAAGGATAACTGCCGAACTGAGAGCATCCAGTTTGAGGTGGTGGACCTTGAAAGTCCATACCATGCTTTACTCGGCAGGCCTGCACTATCCAAGTTCATGATATCAACCCATGTGGGTTACCTCAAGATAAAATGCCGGGTCCTAATGGCATCATCACCATCTCAGGTGATTACAAGCGTGCAATAGAGTGTGCCTCGGCTGGATCGTGCTTGGCCGAGTCACTAATTATAGCTGCAGAGAAGAAGAAATCCATGAGTGGTGGCATTGGCTCAGTCCGCGCAACTCGGCATGCCGGGTATGACTAACCCGGAGCAGAATGCAGCTTTCGAGGTGCCAAAGGAGACCAAGAAGATCAATGTTGACCCGGCATTCCGGACCACAACGTCATCATTGGTACCGGGTTAACGGAGAAATAGGAAGGCGAGCTCAGTCACTTCCTCCGTGAGAACCGGGATATCTTTGCATGGTCAAATCAGGACCTGCCAGGTGTCCCGAGGGAGTTGGCTGAGCACTCTTTGTTCGTCAGACCGGATATGAAACCGGTGAAGCAACCTATGCGACGTCTCTCGGATGAGAGGAGAAAGTGATAGGTGATGAACTGGCCAGATTACTTGCATCTGGTTCATCATGGAGGTATGCACCCGGACTGGTTGTCTAACCCGGTCCTGGTGGAAAAGAAAAAAGATGACCCGAACGTGGCCATTGTGTGGCGTATGTGTATTGATTACACAAACTTGAACAAGGCATGTCCTAAGGATCCATTCCCGCTGCCTCGGATTGATCAAGTGATCGATTCCACAGCCGGGTGTGAGCTGTTATCCTTTGTAGATGCTTATTCTGGTTTTCACCAGATACCACTGAACCCTGCTGATCAAATGAAAACTGCTTTTATCACCCCATGGGGCTTATTGCTATCGTGTCATGACCTTTGGTTTGAGAAATGCTGGTGCCACTTACCAGAGATGTATGCAAAAATGCTTGCATGATCAAATAGGAAAAATGTGCAGGTGTATGTCGATGACATTGTCATCAAGTCTAAGGAGAAATCCTCTCTGATTGATGATCTCCGAGAAACATTTGAGAATCTGAGGAAATTCCGGATAAAACTTAACCCGGACAAATGTACATTCGGTGTGCCGGCAGGCAAATTACTCGGTTTCCTCGTGTCAGCCGAGGTATCGAGGTGAACCCGACAAAAATCCGTGCTATTGAAAGCATGAGGTTACCGACATGTCTCAAAGACGTGCAGAAATTCACTGGATGTTTGGCATCTTAAGTCGGTTTGTTAGCAGGTTGGGAGAAAAGGCATTGCCTTTGTATCAACTCATGAAGAAAACAACCACTTCGTGTGGACCCCGCAAGCAGATGCGGCGTTCACCGAGTTAAAAAAGATGTTGGCAACTGCGCCGATACTGGCTCACCATTACCCAAAGAGCCGATGTTGCTCTACATTGCAGCCACAAACCGGGTTGTGAGTGTCGTATTGGTAGTGGAGCGAGAAGAAGATGGCAAAACTGTGCAAGGCCAGTATATTACCTGAGCGAGGTGATCTCGTTGTCCAAGCAGAACTATCCTCACTACCAGAAGATGACATATGGTGTCTATCTGGCTGCTAAGAAGTTGAAACATTACTTCCAAGAGCATTCAATCACTGTGGTGTGTGAGGCTCCTATCTCGGAGATCATTGGGTGTAAAGATGCAACTGGCCGAGTAGCCAAGTGGGCTATCGAGGTGTCCCCTTACACTCCTCACTATGAAAGAAGAGATGCCATTAAATCTCAGGCACTGCCGGATTTCCTGGTGGATTGGGCTGAAATGCAATATGAGCCACCACGGCCTGACCCCAATTACTGGAGAATGCACTTTGATGGTTCAAGGACAAAAATTGGTTTAGGTGCCGGGGTAGTCCTTACCTCGCCTAAGCAGATCAACTGAGATATGTGTTGCAGATTCATTTTGCGGCATCTAACAATGTGGCCGAGTATGAGGCACTTGTTCATGGGCTAAATGTGGCCAAAGAAATTGGTATTCGCCGGATAGAATGTTTCGGAGACTCGGATTTGGTGGTGCAGCAAGTCTCGGGAAATTGGGATGCTTTAGACGCCAACATGGCGTTGTATCGGTTTCATGTCCAGAAGATCTCGGGTTCTTTGAAGGTTGCGAGCTCACGCATATACCTCGGGCTGAAAATGAGCCGCCGATGTACTGTCCAAGCTAGGTTCATCCCGGGATCCAATTCCACCCGGCATAGCCTTGGAGCATCTGAGGAAGCCATCAATCAAACCATCGCCGGAGTCCGAGTCAATTTTTATCCCGGCGAAACCGGAGTCTGGTGCTGTTCCCATGGACGTCGATGTCGGATGCATTTGGGAGAACCCGGGGACTGCTTGGCAGAACCCGGGGACTGGTTACTCTAACTCGGAAGAAGTAATGTCGGTTGACCTCATGGAGGTGGATGATCTGATCTTTCCTGTGCGTCCTGTGCCGGAGTGGGCACAACCAATAATGGCATTTATGATGGACGGGAGTTTGCCAAGTAATGAAGTTGAAGCTAGGCAAGTGCAAAGAAGATCCAAGGCCTACACCATCATCAACCAGGAGTTATACAAGAGAAGTGTGACCGAGGTACTGCAGCGCTGTGTCGAGCCGCAGGAAGGGCAGAGATGCTCCTGGAGATTCATCAGGGAGAGTGTGGTCATCATGCTTCATCAAGAGCCTTGGTGGCTAAGGTATTCCGGCATGGGTTTTATTGGCCCAGTGCTTTGAACCAGGCAGAAGATATCGTCAGAAAGTGTGAGGGATGTCAGAGGTTTGCTAAAAAGATCCACCTGCCAGCCTCGGCACTCAAGACAATTCCAATCACTTGGCCCTTTGCAGTTTGGTGTCTGGATATGGTGGGAGAATTCAGGCCAGCCCGAGGTAACATGACTCATATGCTGGTGATGGTGGACAAGTTCACCAAGTGGATCGAGGTAAAGCCAATCCGGAAGTGTGATGGTCACACAGCGGTGACCTTTTTGAAGGACATCATTTTGAGATATGGTTACCCCCATAGCATTATCTCGGATAATGGCACAAACTTTGCTGTGGGAGAGTTTGCTCGGTTCTGTGCGGAAAGAGAATTCGGTTGGACATAGCCTCGGTGGCACACCCTGAGGCAAATGGGCAAGTGGAAAGAGCAAATGCATTGGTGTTAGCCGGTATCAAAGCCCGGTTGATTGAACCACTGTTGCGAACTCCGGGATGTTGGATAGAGGAGATACCAGCAGTGCTGTGGGGTCTAAGGACCACACCAAATCGATCAACTGGCTATACGCCATTTTTTCTGGTCTATGGAGCAGAAGCGGTCTACCAACCGACATGGAATATGACTCGCCAAGAGTGGCGCTGTACACTGAAACCGAGGCAAAAGAAGCTCGGGAAAATGATGTTGATTTGCTCGAAGAAGCACGAGAACTGACCTTATCTCGGTCAGCTATATATCAGCAAAATCTCCGACGCTATCATAGCCGGAAGATCAGCCCTCGGGTTTTCCGAGAGGGAGATTTGGTGTTGGTGCAACGCAAAGCAGGCCGACACAAGTTGTCACCTCCATGGGAGGGACCGTTCATTGTGAGCAAGGCTCTGCACAATGATTCATACTATCTTATAGATGCGCAGGCACCGAGGAAAAATGTGATGGACAAATCCGGAGAGGAGACCAAAAGACCCTGGAATGTAGCTCTACTCGACCCTTTTACTCATAAGGGCGCAATGTATGTATCTCGGTTTTCCTTTGAATAAAATGCCGGCACTCCGAAAAGAAACTCGGGGACTGCCTTGTCCTTATGCTTGTGTTTTGTCTCGGTTTTTTCTGTTGTTCATATGTCGGATGATTTTGAGACCTCGTTTCAAAGTTCAAGTAATGTATGCTATTTTGTTGTGATCTTGTGACTCGACTGACGAACGCCGAAATGGCAGTCAAGAGCAGAGGTTATGGTATATGGTAAACATGAAAAGGACTCGGGGACTCGGTCCTGAAAGATCCGACATATGTCGTTTACTAACCCGGTTTTTTCTTTTTTGTGTCGGATGACTCTAAACCTTACCTCAAAATTTACAAGTATTGTATGCTATATTTTCTATCTTGTGACTCGACTGTCGAACGCCTGTATGGTAGACAAGAGCAAAGATCGGCAAGTATAGTGAACAAGAAAATAAACTAGGGGACTCGGTTTAATTGATCCGACATAAGCCTCGTTTTGTTCGAGTTAAGAAAATAAAGTAGTCTTGGAGGAGCTTAAAATGTATATTACATCTGCACCCGGCATTCCGGGGATTTAACGGTTAAATTCATCAAAGTTAAGCAGCAGCTTCGGAGGAAGGAGCAGCTCCGGTTGCAGGGACAGACTCGGTTGAAGAAGGAGCCTCGGTTGCAGGAGTAGTTTTGGTCAGCAGAGTAGTAGACTCGGGGGCACTCGGAGTGATCTTGCTGCTTGCGGAAGCATCGGTAACACTTTGCTCAGCCGAGTCAGGCGCTGGTTCAGTGGAGATCTCGGCGGCAGACTGTTTCGCAGTCTTAGCCGAGGCATCAGGATTGACTCGGAGTTAGTAGACTCGGAGTCAGACGCAGCATACTCTTGCTCGGAGCCATCATCAACATTGACCTCTTCTTCTTCGTCTTCATCATCGGAGTAAACCACACCGGTTCAACAGACCGAGTGTTGGCAAACCTGGCCATGAAGGTAGCAGCTTCCTCGCGCTCGCAATCAATGCCGGGTCAGTAGCCCATGGGGAGCCATCGCGTAGAGTGCACAGGCCATCGAGGTTGATATCCTCATACCAGGACATCAGAAAGAGCAAGGCTGCGTCGGCCCCGGCACGGCAGAAGAGGACCTCCATTCCCTTAGACGAGTCTCGGTTTGCTGTAAGCATGTGGATAACTCGGCAATAGTCTTGGCACTGGGAGAGTCGGGCCACAAAACGTGGTAGACTCGGATACCGGCATTAAGAAGCTCGACGCCGATGCTCCTCAAGGGGGAAATACGAGCTTGGAGGCAATCAAGTGATCGTCGATGTCCCAAGCTTCGGATAGCGGAGCCCCGGATGCCTCGGCTTTCGCAGCTCGGGCCTTCTTCACGGTGTTGGCTGCAGCAGCTTGGCAGTGCTCAAAGTGTTCTGAAGCAAGTAGGCTGACGCCGAATCAAATGAGATACCGACACAAAATTCCGTGTCAGGAAGTTATAAAGAAAAAAGATATGATTCAGGGAACTTACTGTCCATTTCGGCATTAAGTTTGGTGAGCTCCGCCAACCACTTGGCAGCATTCGCCTGGAGGGCACCAATTCTGCTTCAGCTTTTGTAGCTTTAGCCTCGCACGCAGAAATGTGCGCTTGGATCTTCTGGTCCCTGCAGCACGCTCCTCCAGAGCTGCCTTCAGTGTGTTCCTCTCCTTCTTCAGCTCGGCCTTCTCTTTTTCGACCCGGTCAAGATCTGCTTGAGCCGAGTCACCTCGGACTGTTCACCTTTAAGAGCACGCTTGTGCTCAGTTTCCTTCTTCTTCATTTCCTCCTGCTGGTTCTGGAAGGAGAGCTTGAGCGCCCGATGCTCCAGGGCTAGATTCTTGAAGATCCGGCTGCGAGTGTTGGTACAATCCTGCCAGAAGGAAAGAGGTTAGTGAGGGAAAAAAGAGTCTCGGGGACTGTGAGCCCGAGATTAGTGAAAGATTACACCAAGGCAGCTAGACATGAAACTCGGGGACTGGTTGTCCGAGTTTAATGAAAGCTAATATCGGATAAACTCGGCATAAGACTCGGGGACTGGGTATTCCAGTGTTGTTTAAGTTAAAAATAATGATCAAGTTGTTAAAGATTCGCGCCGAGTTACCTATTACTCGGACGAGTATCAGTTACTCAACCCGAATCTCGGGGACTGTGGATAGTGTGACTTTGGATCATTGAAAAGAAAGTGCTAGGTTCTAAGAAAGTTACCTCGACAACCCTGCTAGCCTGAAGGGCCGAGACTTGCAAAGAGTGCAGGGATTGCGCAACAAGGCCAGGGCCAACCGGGTGTGGAGTTGCCGGAGTAGAGGAAACTTCGCTGGGGTCCGCGGCGTTCCAGTCCATCACGCACTGTCCAACCGAGCCGAGGCTGTTGTCACTCGGGGTACGAAGACTCGGAAGGACGTGGCTGTTGACCCGGGGGCGGGAAATAATCTCGGAGAGATTTTGGTACGCCCGGTTGGCTGTTGGAGTCACGGTAATTTGCTTGTTCTGGACGGTTGAAGGTTGGCCAGAGGCTTGCTGAGTTGGCACAATCGGAGGCGGTGGAGCTGAAGTACGGACTGGCACTGGGGGCTCCTGTGGCTGCCTTTGCTTTTTCTCCTGCTGTTTCTGCTGCTTCTCCTGCTGCTTCTGCTGCTTCTGCTGTTGCTGCTGCTGCTTCGGTTGTTGCTGCTGTTGCTTCAACTGTTGCTGTTGCTTGTTGTCCTTGTGCTGGGCACGAGGTGAGAGGCAGGGATCCGGCTTAGACGAGGTCTTAGTCGGAGTTTTGACCCGCTCCGTCTCCGAGTCTTCAAGACCCGGGAGGGGAAATTGGTCGTGACCCGGAGCCGAGGTTTGCTCGAGGCCTTGGTCCCCTCCCAGGTCCGAATCAAGATTCGGCGGCGGAATGTCGGCTGAGGTAGCGCGCACCGGGGAAGGGTCTGCCCCTCCGGGGCTGCGAATCCCAGTGTTGGTCGCCAGGGGTGGCGAAGAAGGGATAGGAGACAAAATGGAACTGTGGGTCTGTTTTGCGGCGATGGGATCGCTGCATAAACCGAGGTAAAGTGTTAACTCGGGTGAGGATAACTTTGGTGAAAGTAAAGAAGGAAAGAATGAGAGCAAGAAAAGTTATGTGAAGGTTATCTTACCCCTTGCTGGTTGGTAAGACCTTAGGCCTACGCTTGGAAGTGACCTTCTTGGCTTTCTTAGTCAGAGGAGCCGCTGACCCGGACGCGCTGGAGCGTTTCCGGGATGTGCCTTGGGCACCCGGATTGGCTGCGGCACGAGGTGCATACCATGAGACAGGAACAGCGTCAAGAGGGTCTAGGATTCAACAATCGTCATCTTCGTCGTCTGACAAGTCTTGAACGAAGACACGGGTGGATGGCTTACCCGAGGTAGAAGCCTTGGCACGAGGAACCGGCATATAATCCTTGTTGTCCGGATCTTCGGTCTCCCCGGGTCGCGCATGGCGGTCTTTTGTCCATTTCCGGGTCTTCAGGTCCCCATCTTCGATGGCTTGTCGAGTAAATAGCTGCGTGAGGAGCAAAGTGGATTCGGATCAGTCAGAAGGTGCTTCACCGAGATAAAAGTAACCTCGAAAGACAGAGCTATGTCAGTGCGAAGGTGACAAACTAACCGAAGGCGAAAGCCGGGATCGCTCAAATGGCTCTACGCCCCATTGCCAGTCATCCTCCATCTCAGTCTGAGCGATGGCCTTGACCCGTCTCTTTACTTGGGGATGAGTAAGATCATGGGTGCTGACCGGGGTAGGGTCCAGCAGGCCACTCATGTGGCAAATCTTGTGCACACGGAACTGGAGGGGGTTGACTCGGCGCATGATGAAAGTCCTCAAGAGGTCGTCTGCACCGAGCTTCTTTGCCAGCAGACCCTCAAGGGTTTGGTGGATCAGTTGGACCTCGGGAATGGTGTCCTGCGGGTCATAGCTCCAGTTTAACTCGGCAGTGGGGGGAGTAATGTTGAACTCCGGCAGGTTCAGAACATCCCGCCCTTTTGGGCTCTTCACATAGAAAAAGGACCTTTGCCACTTCCGGCAAGATTCTAAGCCGGTAATCCGAGGAAAGGGTGAGTGTTTCCTCGGAGTGATGCTAGCCGCTCCGCATGCGGTCATATCCTTCACCACCTCCTCCTTATTCGGTATGGTTTGCTTCCGGAGGCGGAAGTACATGGCCCAGGTGGCGACAGTGGGCCAGAGGCCAAGATACCCCTCCATGAAGGAGGTAAAAGCCGAAAGAGATGTAATAGCATTGGCAGGGAGATGGTGAGGTTGTAGACTGAAGAAGTCGAGAAATTCCCGGAAAAAAGGGCTAGCTGGGAGTCCAAACCCGCGCTGAAAGTGCGCAAGGAACACCACTCGTTCACCCTTTTCTAGGACCGGTTCGGGTTCTGATCCCGGAAGCCGGCATATAGCCTCGACTGTAATACGCCGAGTCTTGAGCAACCAATCGAAGTCGTCTTGTACTACGTCGGATCCTTCCCATCCGCCTCGGTTGCTAGGAGCCGCCGATGACTCGGCCGCGTCGGGGGTGTTACGGCCTGACATTCTCAGGGCCAAGCCTGCAAAAAAGAGTACAGATACAACTGAGATAAGTAACTCGGTGTTATGAATCTAGAACCAGAACAAGTAATCCGGAGAAGCAATGCAAGAGAGTTCGGAAACCGAGTCATATGATTCGGGATCCGAGATAAAGTCACCCGGAAAGATGATTCGAAAATCGAGTTAAGTTACAAACTTGACTTTTGCCTGAATCTGTGAGCAAGCAAGATCTACCGAGCAAGTAAAAAAGAAAATAAAACATGAGCATAAGGCGGAGAAAGTTGAAGCTATCAGGAGCAATGCCAGGATATCAGTGCGAGAAAGATCTAGAAAGGGACCTAAGCAGTTTCGCTTATGGGCAAACAAAGTTAATCCTAGCAGGTCTAACGATGGGAGATCTAGCTCGCCCTAAGGGTGAACAATGAAGAACATGATATGAAGAACACCTGAGAGGATTCATGAAGAAGTTAGAGATTGGGGATCCATACCGGAATGCAGATCCCGCGGGAAGGAGTTTGGCGGCGGCGGCGCGGTCGATTTCGGTCGTCGACGGCCGTGAAGCGTTCCCGGCGTCGCGCGGTGGCGAAGCTCGCTGTGCGGCGGCGGCGATGTCGCAGGAAGGAGAGAAAGAGGAAGATGAGCGTGAAGAGGAAGAGGAGAGGTGCCGCTCTCCTATTTATGAGCACGGGGTGTGTGCGGTTAGCGTTTTCCCGCGCACGTTTCTCGTAACGCCTGCGCGGATTGTCCGCGCACGATCTAAGCGGTTGCAACATTTGCGGCCGCACGATCCGCCGCATCGTGGGCCGCAAGGTGGTAATTGCCCGTGGTGTGATTGCGTGCGGTTGCTGGCGCGGGAGCCAAGGAGACACGCAGCGGTCAAGCGCACTCGAGTGCCGCTAAGACGTGACGGTTCGTGACATAAGCAGCGTGTGTGCAGAGACATGTTTTATCCGCGCGCAGGAACCAAGGCAGCGCACAGCGTACCTCCGCCACGTGCTGTGGAGAGATCTTTGAGAGGTTGTGGGAATCCTTTTTGTGTCGGATTAGACCAGTTGGAGGAGGAAATTCGGACGAAGTTACTAGTTTGACTCGAAGAAACCCGGCCAAGCCGAGGCTTGTTTTGATTCGGAAATACGTTTGGTTTGGTTCGTTTTGTTGAACCTGGTGTGGCCCTCCATCCGAGGCTGTCGGACCGCACCAGTTTCGGGGACTAATGTCGGGGGGCTACCCCCGGGTAGGGTAAAGTTGTGGTATAAGGAGCTCTAAAGACTAGCCCGGGTCAGGGTCAAACCAGGTCAACCAAGTCCTGGAGGGACCGAGGCATGGTGTCGCCGCTAACCGGCTTATGGTAACCGGGTCACGCATACCGGGTTATGTTGGCAGAGTCATCTTAACCGACATATACCGACCGAGTCATGCTGACCAACGTGTGTATGTCGGTATTCTGTGTGGTTTCATGTGTGCAGGGGAAGCTAACTCGGGGAGGGAATCCGACATATCCTTGCCGGATCATCACAAAGAGGAATCCTATGTGGGACGGAAGTCAAGATACCAATCCCATCCCGTCTGGCACAGGGCAGAGCAGAGGCGCGCGCAGCGGTGTGGCAGGCCGCATGCGGTGATTTCGGCATACGTAGGGTGCGGAGTGTCAGAGCTGTGCCGGTCATTCCTGTCCCTGAGAGGATCTGATCTTCACAACGAAGACTAAATAGCGCAGCATGGCTGGGTAGGCGGTAACTCGGTGGGACCCAGGGGTAAGTCGGTTTAGCCTATAAATAGGCTCTCACCCCCTCCTGCGTAAAAAGAGAAAAAACAGGAGGAGAGGCAGCAAGACCCAGAGTGAAATTTTCCCTCTCTAGCTTCATCTCCTTCCTTGTATCTTTCACCATTGTTGAGATATACAGCTCAAGGAGCAGGTTGTATACTTTGTACCAGGATATAGAGAGAGAGGCAGGCAGGAGTAGGGGCTTTACCTCCTCACGAGGGCCCTGAACCTGGGTAGATCTTGTGTGTGCTTGCGCTTGCGTGTTCATCTGTGTATGCTCCTTAGCGTGCTAGCCCTCCCTGGATCCACCAGCGTCCATCGGCCCCACACTTTAGCCATCCTATGGCATCTGCCGTGACACCACCACGATAGTGAGGGAGTAGGTTAGTGTGATCACCTAGTTTTGTCGTGGGATAAAATTGAACCAGTTGTGGGAAAATTATGTAAAATAATCTGTCTTGGGCAGGCATTTGTACACTAGACTGTCGACGAACCTGCCTGGACGTGTATCTTTGATGCTAGGTTAATTATGCGTTGTTTGCCTGGATTGCCATTAGGCGGTAACGAGGACTAAGCCCGTGCGTCGGCCGAGACGACACATACCGTGCTAGGCGGCAATGTCAACGCGTGTCGATAATTGGCGTCGGAAGTCGACTCCGTGTGAGCGGACGGTGACAGAGGTAACATAGCCTAGAAGAGAAGAGGGCTAAAAGTGAACGGTAGGATTCGCTCAGGCGACAATCAGGAACGCTTGCAGAGGCCTACCTAGGCAATAGACGAGAAGTGAAGAAGGTGTCCAGTCTAGATAGACCAGGTTATGGCCAGCACGTTGGTGTGAAGTTGGTGCTTTTAACCACGAGCGCGTGGCTGGGAGCAAGGCAGTATGCGCATAGTTAACCGCGCTCCACGTGTGCATCTAATAATATTCTAGCTACGTTATCTTTAGTCACGTAGTCAGTAATGTATATCAAGAATTGGGGCCGTTACTCGGTCAGAGCGACACGAGCCTTCCTAGGTAAGGATACCAGTCTACATCGCAAGTTGAACTCGTGAGTCAACCGAGGCGATGTAAATTCGGTTAAACCGGAGGTGCACTGCCTGTCTGGACAGATGAGGTCAGGGTCCGGGTTGAATTCATGTATCCTCCTAGGCGGGGATCCAGACAGGAAAGGAGACTCTGGATGGACCGACTAGACCGAAGACGTTGTGTTCGCGTAAAAGTAACGCTGCTGGAAAGGAACGTATATTTAGATTTCTAGTGATCGGCGTCAGCCTACTTAACTACCCATGTAGCTTGTTTAGATATGGCTTTAACTTCTTATACATGGCTCGACCTCGCCACGCTTGTTCTTGTTCATTGATTTGCTTGTTGAGATTCTACGTTGCCGGAGTTTCTTCCATGCAATGTGCATGTGTTGTCGACAGCGACGATGTTGGACGAATAGCGGTTGTAATTAGCCGGTTCATGCTGAGATCAGCCTAGCCATCGTGCATGTGAGTGGCCGTCCGGGTGCCTCGTTCTCTGCCGTCTATAATTCTGGCGTTTAGAGCGTTTGATACGTCTCAAACGTATCTATAATTTTTGATGTTCCATGCTGTTATTATACCAATTGATACATGTTTTATTTACACTTCATAGCATTTTTATGCATTTTCTGGGACTAACCTATTAACAAGATGCCGAAGTGCCAGTTCCTGTTTTCTGCTGTTTTTCTCTTTCAGAAAAGCTAGTCGCAAAATATTCTCGGAATTAGACGAAAATCAACGGGCGTACATATTTCACCGACACGATCACGGAGTTCAAAGGGGAGACGGAGATGAGCCAGGAGGTGGCCACGCCACCCTTGGGTGCGGCCCACATGTCAGGCGCGCCCAGCCCTGGCGTGGCCGCCTCGAGAACCTTCCGACGCCGCCCTTTCGCCTATATATTCCCGACGTCCCGAAAACCCTAAAAACACCGATCATATTCCACGAAAAGTTCCGCTGCTGCCGTCGTCGCCAACCCTAGATCGGGAGGGTTCTGAAGCTCTTCCCTGCACCCTGCCAGAGGGGAGATCATCACCGGAGGGCTCTACATCGCCATGCCTGCCTCCGGAGTGATGCGTGAGTAGTTCATCCCTGGACTACGGGTCCATAGCAGTAGCTAGATGGTTGTCTCTCCACCTTGTACCTCCATGTTTAGATCTTGTGAGCTGCCTAACATGATCAAGATCATCTTATTGTAATGCTACATGTTGTGTTTACTGGGATCCGATGAATATTGATACTATGAGCAAGTTGTTTATCAATCTATCTGTTTATGTTGTTTATGATCGTGCATGCTCTCCGTTGCTAGTAGATGCTTTGGCCAATTAGATGCTTGTAACTCGAAGAGGGAGTATTTATGCTAGATAGTGGGTTCATGCCTCCAAAAATTTGGGCTCGAGTTGACAGAAACGACTAAGGTTGTGAATGTGTTGTTGCCACTAGGGATAAAACAATGATGCATTGTCTACGTGTCATTTGCATTGTTTACATTACACACTTTACTTCATGCAATAATCTGTTGTTTGCAACTTAATACTGGAAGGGGTGCGGATGCTAACCTGAAGGTGGATTATTTAGGCATAGATGCGCTGGATAGCAAGTATGTGTACTTTGTTGTAATGCCCAATTAAATCTCATAATAAACATCTTGTCATATATTGCATTGTCATGCACTCTCTATTTGTCGATTGCCCAGCTGTAATTTGTTTACCCAGCATGTTAGTTATCTTTTATGGAGAGACACCACTAGTGAACTGTGGACCCCGGTCCATTTCCTCATACTGATAAAACCACATACTGCAATCATCTGTTCATTGTTACTTTCTGCAATCACTACTGTTTTTCACACCACACGTTTAATCCTTTGTTTTCAGCAAGCCGGAGAGATTGACAACCTCTCTGTTTCTTTAGGGCAAAGTAGTTTGCTTGTGTTGTGTGCAGGTTCCACGTCAGTTGTGCCGCTGACAACCTTCTGAAGAACCTCCGTGTCCTCCTGGTTCGATAAACCTTGGTCATATTTCAAGGGAAAACTGCTGCTGCACTACATCATACCTTCCTCTTGGGGTCTCCCAACGAACGTGTGTGTCACGGGCATCAAGACATTTTTCTGGCGCCGTTGCCGGGGATACTGGAATCTCTAGATAGGGGAGTCTCACACTTCCAATCTCATTACTTTGTTTTTGTCTTGCTTAAATATTATGTCTAGTTCTTTACTTGCTATCAATGGTGACTTTTTTAAAACTAGTCCTATGGCTGAAAACAACATGAGAAAGCTTTATGAAATTTATCTTGAGCTAGGACATGATGTGTTTGAAGAGAAAATTAAAAACCTATGGAACTTTATTTGCATGATAGTACCAATGTTATTGGTATGCACTCTTTGAACATGGTTGTTGCTAATGCTATGGAAAATCTTAAGCTTGGGGAAGTTGGTAATGATTCTATTGAAACAACTCCTTTTGATAAATTTGAAGTAACAAACTCCTTGACACAAGAGAATGAAATAACAGGATGTAAAGATGTGTTCCCTATTGTTGTTTATGAAAATCCATGCTATTTTGACAAGTCTTATGGTAATCCTCTATTTATGCCTAATTTCGACATGCATGGTAATGAGAAAGTTTGCTTAGAAAATGTTTATGATAAAGCTCTAGATGATGGTCCTATGTTGCTTGATAATATTATGCATTCTACTATTGAGCGTGATCAATCATCTTGTTTTAGTATGTCTAAAAGTGGGTTTGGAATTTTTAATCCCACTATCTTGGAGCTTGATAAAAGTTATGTATTTATAGATCATGAAAAGCATGCTTTATGTGATAGTTATATTGTTGAATTTGTTCATGATTCTACTGAAAGTTATTATGAGAGAGGAAAATATGGTTGTAAAAGTTTTCAAGTCACTAAAACACCTCTCGTTGTGTTGAAAGTTTTAAAGTTGCATTTGTTGCATATTCCTATGCTAGTTGCTTTATGCTTTAATGATTTGTTTTACTACAAGATTCCTTTGCATAGGAAGTGGGTTAGACTTAAATGTGTTTGATATTTGTCTCTTGATGCTCTCTTTTGTTTTTCAACTCTTATTCTTATGAGAGCATCATTAAAATATTAAAGCCTAGGTAAAAGGCATTAAAGAAAGCGCTTTTGGGAGGCAACCCATAAGTCAAGGAGCTTGTTTACTTCTGTAGCAACTCCTTTGTATCTTTTATTTGCTGTTTTGTTGTGCCAAGAAAAGTCTCTTATGACAAGATGGTACATATATTTGGGTTACTGCACGGGAACAGATTTCTGGAACATCACCGTTTCTCGCCGTAGAAAATCAGAAAATTTGAAAAAATCTGCCAATTTTTGTGCGTGTTCCTGAGATATGTACGCAACTTTCGTACGACTAAAGTTTTTCGATTTGAGCGACGTAAGTGTCCCGAAAAAAAAATCATCTTTATGGACTATTCTGGTTTTGATAGATTCTGTCTTTGTTTTGCATTCTCTCTTTTACAAGTGTTGAGTGAGTTTTCTTTTATGGTGGAAGAGCCTCACTTAAGCCTAGTAACACTAGCTAATGTTTTAAAATAATTGCTTATGAATTTGTGTCCCTACAGAACCAAGTGAGATTATTTGTTTTGATGCACTAACCTGCTAATGAGAAAAATGTTGAGTTTTTATGTGAAGGAAGTTTTCAAGTGTCAAGAGAGGAGGATGATATTACAAGATCAAGAAGAGTGAAGAGCTTAAGCTTGGGGAGGCTCCCATGGATCTCCCCAGCATATTTCAAGAAGACTCAAGCATCTAAGCTTGGGGATGCCTAAGGCATCCCCTTCTTCATCAACAAACTATCAGGTCATCACTAGTGAGACTATATTTTTATTTCTTCACATTATATGTACTTTTCTTGGAGCATCAGTGTGCTTTTGTTTTCAGTTTGTTTTTGTTTTGTTTGCTGCTCTATACTTGTTGGTTCCTAGCACTCTTGTTTGGGAGAGAGACACGCTTCGCTTTTTCATTAGAATACTCTTTTGCTTCACTTATATTTGTTGAGTATTCTTGTCTAGCTACTGCTAAAGCTTCTAGCTCTCAGTTTTCATGTATCTCTTGTTCAGAGCTATTAGTTTCTTTTGAAGAAAGTACTCTCTTGCTTCACTTATATCTGTTTGGAGAGTTGTTCAAATAAATTGATTGGTGTTTGGTTGGAACAGAAAATGCTATGCATGTGGTAGTGGTATAAAAATGCTTACATAAGTCTTGTAGATCACTGTCTTGAGTAATTTGATACTTGTTAATTGTTTTGAGTTACCAAGTAAGTAATGTTTAGACTTGTGCATCATGTAAGTAATGGCTATTAGTGAAGAACTACTGTAAAGCTTGTTGATATTTGATTTATATCATTGGTAGTTCCAAAGTCTAGATATTTTCTAGTGAAAGGTTTTGGTTAACAAGGAAGACATTGTGGAGTCTTGTATTTTTTCAACCATGTTTATTGTATAAGTTCTTGCTGTACCGATTGACAGTTTGTGTTTGCTTAAATAACCTTGCTAGCCTAAACTCTGTACTAAGCGGGAATGCTGCTTGTGCATCCAAAACCCTTGAGCCAAAATCCATGCCATCTGTGTCCACCATAACTACCTATTATGTGGTATTTTCCTGCCACTCCAAGTAAATTTTTCATGGGCTACCTTTAAAAATATTCAAAACTGTACTACTCCTTTTTGTGTCACAGTTTACCAGCTCATGAGGATGTGGTAGCTTTCTTTATTTCACTTGTTGATCAGACTTTACACAACTGGACTAGTGGCATATACATCCGCTTATCCAATAATTTTGTAAAAAGAGCTGGCAACGGGGTGCCCAGTCCCAATTAATTACAACTTTAACCAATAATTCTCTTCACATCTTTTTGCCCCTGAGAAATCAGTCAAGCAATGTTTATAAGTGTGTAAACAAAAGAGAACGAGGGATGATCTACCCGCTGGTAGAAATAATGTACTTCATGGGAGCCGCTCTTGTAAAGTCTGATTAACATGGGTTGTACTGTATTGTCTATCACTGATTCGTTGACAATTAGCATACACCTCTCAAAATATTTTTTATACTCTATATGCCTTCAAAAACTTAAAAAGCTCTAGCACATGATTTAATCCCTGCTTCCCTCTGCGAAGGGCCTTTCTTTTACTTTATTGTTGAGTCAGTTTTCCTACTTCTTTCTATCTCCACAAGCAAACACTAGTGTCAACTTTGGTACAACAGTTTTTATATAATGATATGTTTGACTTATTGCATTGCTTTGCCTTGACAATATCCATGAGATAAATATGTTAAAGTTGAGGCCAGTGCTGAAACTAAATCTTCCTTTGTGTTAGTCAAACACTTTCATTTAGAATCTATTGCTTTGTGAGCTAACTTTTATGCAAATTCTTATAGCTCCATTGTCTCCAAGGTATTATTCATGAAAGTTTGCACTTGTATGATTCATTTTGTTTACTCCTTGTTTACTTGTTAGCAAACTATAGACCATTGACTTGGATCACTTCATTCAGTTCATGTGCTTTGCATTACTATTTGATCAAGATTATATTGGTAGCATGTCACTTCAAAAATTATGTTGTTTTTATCGTTTACCTACTCGAGGACGAGCAGGAACTAAGCTTGGGGATGCTTGATACGTCTCAAACGTATCTATAATTTTTGAAGTTCCATGCTGTTATTATACCAATTGCTACATGTTTTATTTACACTTCATAGCATTTTTATGTATTTTCTGAGACTAACCTATTAACAAGATGCCGAAGTGCCAGTTCCTGTTTTCTGTTATTTTTCTCTTTCAGAAAAGCTAGTCGCAAAATATTCTCGGAATTGGACGAAAATCAAAGGGGAGACGGAGAAGAGCCAGGAGGTGGCCATGCCACCCTAGGGCGCGACCCACATGTCAAGCGCGCCCAGCCCTGGCGTGGCCGCCTCGAGAACCTTCCGACGCCGCCCTTTCGCCTATATATTCCCGACGTCTCGAAAACCTGAAAACACCGATCATATTCCACGAAAAGTTCCGCTGCCACCGTCGTCGCCAACCCTAGATCGGGAGGGTTCTGAAGCTCTTCCCGGCACCCTGCCGGAGGGGAGATCATCAACGGAGGGCTCTACATCGCCATGCCTGCCTTCGGAGTGATGCGTGAGTAGTTCATCCCTGGACTACGGGTCCATAGCAGTAGCTAGATGGTTGTCTCTCCACCTTGTACCTCCATATTTAGATCTTGTGAGCTGCCTAACATGATCAAGATCATCTTATTGTAATGCTACATGTTGTGTTTGCTGGGATCCGATGAATATTGATACTATGAGCAAGTTGTTTATCAATCTATTTGTTTATGTTGTTTATGATCTTGCATGCTCTCCGTTGCTAGTAGATGCTTTGGCCAAGTAGATGCTTGTAAGTCCAAGAGGGAGTATTTATGCTAGATAGTGGGTTCATGCCTCCAGAAATCTAGGCTCGAGTTGACAGAAACGACTAAGGTTGTGGATGTGCTGTTGCCACTAGGGATAAAACAATGATGCATTGTCTACGTGTCATTTGCATTGTTTACATTACACACTTTACTTCATGCAATAATCTGTTGTTTGCAACTTAATACTGGAAGGGGTGCGGATGCTAACCTGAAGGTGGATTATTTAGGCATAGATGCGCTGGATAGCAAGTCTGTGTACTTTGTTGTAATGCCCAATTAAATCTCATAATGAACATCTTGTCATATATTGCATTGCCATGCACTCTCTATTTGTCAATTGCCCAGCTGTAATTTGTTTACCCAGCATTTTAGTTATCTTTTATGGAGAGACACCACTAGTGAACTGTGGACCCCGGTCCATTTCCTCATACTGATAAAACCACCTACTGCAATCATCTGTTCCTTGTTACTTTCTGCAATCACTACTGTTTTCCACACCATACGTTTAATCCTTTATTTTCAGCAAGCCGGAGAGATTGACAACCTCTCTGTTTCGTTGGGGCAAAGTAGTTTGCTTGTGTTGTGTGTAGGTTCCATGTCAGTTGCGCTGCTGACAACCTTCTGAAGAACCTCCGTGTCCTCCTGGTTCGATAAACTTTGGTCATATTTCAATGGAAAACTGCTGCTGCACTACATCATACCTTCCTCTTGGGGTCTCCCAACGAACGTGTGTGTCACGGGCATCAGCGTTGGCGATGTATTGCATGTGGTTACGTATGGAACCGTGTTTGTATCACTGTTTTGTTTCATACGCGGGCTTTTCCAGGAGTTTGTAGCCTCAGTTCCCTTTTCGTGTTCCATTTCACGCATGCACACCGTACAGCCTTCTCACCTCCTCCAATCCACCGCGCGTATGCGATGAGGCTACGCCTTTGCTCTGTATAATGTTACTCGCCGTTGCTCATCTGCGGACTCGACGACAGCGCTATCGTCGACTCAAGAGGTACGCGATGGCGCACCACGGGAAGACCGTTTGACTGTCGTGTGTGGCTTAGTGGAACGTTGGCCATGGTTTTTTTCTCGGTATTCTATGGGTTAAGTAAGCAAAACTCTAGTTTTTTTACCGTTATGTATATTATAGAGGAGACAAGATTTTCCATCGATTAGATCCATGGACTCAGGATACCACAGAGATGCCTCGGAAATATGTACATCTAGCCGCCCAACAGACGCGTACATATATGTTGCCGCGAGTTGGTGGGCGAATGCACCTTTCAGTTCATACGACGTTAAGGTGATCTGCATCGCTATTATATCCAACTAGCCTATGGTACTTCCGAATAATTTCAAAACCCAGACGAGCATCCAGAGCAGTGTACTTAATCCGGTCCAGACTTAGCGAAGATTCGCCCCATCCTTTTCGGTTTAGCTCTTTTATCTTTGGGTTTTTCTTATCAAGCGTTGTCCCGATATAAGCGTTGGCCAGGTCATACAGCGCCGGCAGCTGATTCGCTGTAGGATTTGGGATCTCTTGCTGGAGGTCGCACGCTGACACAATGTCGAGTCCGTAGTACTTCAAACATGCGTGTATCGTTGTGTATTGCAGCCCCGCAAAAGAGAATCTCCCTGTCTCCCAGGAATTGCCAGAGGACTTCTGGCACTGCGTCGGCTTGATATATCTGGTAGACAAGCGTCTCGTACGCCACAGACAACTGGAGAATGGCAGCACGCTGCTTCTTCTCAGCCGGAAGATACCTTCGTTCTGCCTTCTTCGGGGCGTCGGTGAACTCGTAGTAAAGCCCAACGCACTTGACATCTGCGTTGTCCAGGAACTCCTGCTTGACGCGGCATATCCACTCCTCTACCGTTGATGCACGCTGAGTGACGGTCACCTTGAACTTCATGCCTTCCTTCTCAAAGTAGCAGAGCTGCGGGTCTTCGGACGTAGGCGACATGGGCGTCGAGAGGTTGGCAGCGGTTGCCATCTGTTTTGGCTGATGGTTGTGAAACGAGAGCGCTAGCGTCTGGTTGATAGTCTTAGATCTGGTGCCAGGGATTTATATCGGTTCTACGCACTAGGATGCGAGCAGTCTTGGAGTGGACTTAGTGTGGACACTCAAGGAAACCACGATTGGATGTTCACATCGTGTTTGGGGATACGAGTAGTCAACAAATGGCTACGCACAGCCTTTAAGGACGGTGCAGACTCCCATAACGTCCGTAGACTGTAAATTGTGGACGGATTGGATGTAGACTGGGTTAATGAAGACGTGTTTTTTGACGCCAAACACTTGTGCCGTGGCTGGCAATCCTCGGAAATTGAACGCGTAGATCGCCAATACCGTTCGTTCGGCTGGCGATGCATCTTTCGTGAAGACTGTCTTGACAGTGCAGGCTTTACTACCCTGTTTAGTTATCTGAGGGATACAGCAGACCATTGATCTGCCTTTGTCACGTAGGAACTCACGATCCAGTGTGAAGACGCCGCGATTCGCTAATCGTGTTTACATTGTACGTGATGACTGACGTGTAGCCTGCCTCCGCTGCATTTATTCGGGACGAAAAACGAAACGACGACTGAACCCTGGATTTGATGTTTTAAAGGGACAATCGCTGCAAACCAATTGACAGCGTATCGTTCTATGGACCAGGCTTCCATTACCGAGGTCACCATCATCGGCTCCGGTTCTTCGTCACCATGGTCCGAGAGAAGATTACAACTTACAAGAAGATGACGCCGACGAGGTACGCCGAACTGGAAGCAGAGATGCGTAGGAAGGCCAATGTCGAGAAGATATCCGCAGCAGCTTCGGACGACGAGGAAAGTGAGCTATCGGATACCGCCGATAGCACGGCTGCCAAGCAGCGCGCCACGCTCGCGCTGGATTCTCCGGGCACTCGAACCATGGCGCACCGAGACAAGTTCGCCAGGCACTTGGTGGAGTATGCAAAGGAGGAGCGGGATCGCCTCAGGAGTTGGGCAGAAAAGCAAGATGCGGCGAAGAGGCTTAAATCGCTCAACGGCGCTAATGAGAAGGAAAAACAGATACCTGCTAAAGTGTCGCCGGAGGTGATCGTTATCTCCGATGATGAAGAATAGGGCGGCAAGTTGTGCTATGTCGTAGGTTCTCTGTGGTTCCTATATGGTCATTCCATTTTCGTCCCATGGTGTGCTGCGACCATTATAGGATCTACACGGATGAACAGTGTGTCCGTTTCGTGGCAATTCAAATATATGTACTTGATTTTTTCTAATTGTTTGTGATTGTGAATTTCAACTATTTTGCTCGTTTAAAGTGTCCGGCTTACGTAGACGATCCACCTTAATCTCAGTAGCTTGTATTTTATTGATGCGACTGTTCTACATTGGATGAATTCTACATTAGCTGTTTCCCGTTTAGAAAATTTCAGTACTAATACTAACATAGTTGTAGAAATCTGTTGATAATTATAGAGGCAAGTAGACATAACCCTTTTGCCTTGCCTTTAGGCAGTTTACTAAAGGGGCATGGTATATACTCTATCTGGCAGACCTACCCACGGGCGCGGCGTGCCGCCGCGCCAAGGCCTGCTAGTTACACTTTAGTAATATACATCGTCTTGTTATGTAGGAGACATATGATTGAAGGGAAGAACCAATCCAAAAAGTCATCTTAATGGACCCTGCCATCACTACGCATCAACACATTGAGGTGAACGAGAGGGGGTGTCGAGGACTACTTCATCTATATGATGCAACGTATTGAAGATAACGATTTAATCTTATGGCCTTTTAAGGCAACAAGGTAAAGTAATGTTGAATTTTCTGAATGATTTAATGTGTTCATTAGAACTAAGACCACACAACTTTCCTTGACCTGTAACACACTAATAAGTACCATTTTTGTAGTTATGACCACTCGATTCTTGTGGCAATCTCTCTTGTGAATGGGAATGTTTACTATCTTGATTCTAGTAGTAACATCGATGTTGAGGTGGTAAGCAAGCTTCTTGACAGGTGACAGATTATTTTCATGTACATACGACACATTTATCTGGACATCACATGATATACCTATGTCACTGTCATTACATACTCCTTCAGATCATTCCGCTACTGCCAGATGCGCCGGAATCCTATAGCTATGAAGGGTTTTGCCAGTCTAACTCACTGCCCCAATTATAAGGTTAGTTTCTCCCACCTGTGTTAATATGGCTGCAAAAACATTAACTGAATTTGCTGCTCCATATTAAAGTGTTCTCTCCGCTATTTGTCTCAGTGCGTCCAAGAGCCAGCGTATTCAGCTCCTAGATTGAGCGGGTTCTATGTTGCCAACCATATTAACATGATGATGGATTGGATCACAAATGGAGCAAAATGCCAGGTATTAAAACATCTTCTGTTTTGCAAATGCGAACATATTCTTATTTGTGTGTAATTGCTCTCTTATTTTTGTGTAATTGCTCATAATCATTCATAACAATTAGAGCTCATTATCTGCAGCATCCGCAACTTGGGGAGGATGAACTGCCGGGCAATTATAAAGGAGAGGTCTGCTTGGAAATGGCAAATTTCATTGCAACGCTGATGGTTCAGATGCCCGACGGTGTGTTTGTGGTTAGACACATATGATTTTCAAACTTCTCCTTGTGTATGGTGTTACCTAGCTTAGTTGTGGATTTGTTGTCCCATTGGAACATTTACATTCCGGTGTATGCACTGTAACTGTACTAAACAATGAGTTACCGTCCATTTGTAAAAATAAATATGGTCTAGGCCTGGCAGAAACTGCTAGCACAATCTGGAAGCAGTTTTTATAATGTATCACAGGCTTCCAAATCCGGTTGTAACGCCCGGGAAACACCAGACGATCTGCATAACTGGAAGCGGTTTTCAAAATGGACCGCTTGCCAAGAGGGAGACTCTTATTAGTCACGACCGCCGCCTGCGCCATCCAGATAGTCCATTAAAATCCGGACGAACCGGACCTTGCAAGCGGTCGTAGACATTGACCACCTCTGTCGCCAGCGACGGCTCAAAAATACGCCAGCCTCGGGTTGCAGAGGCGGGTCATTTTAAGAACCGTCTGAGGAGCTAATTTCCCAGTCGGACTTCATAACCGACTCCTCGCAGCTGGATTATCCTCAACTGTTGCTCCGAGTCGGATGGGAAAACCGGCTGAGGCCCATTGCCGGGATGCGGCTGCAATACTCGGATCTGTAGTAGCGTCAACACAGACAAATGGCTTAAAAAGTAAATCGGCGACCTCGTTTGGATTGATCACCCCTCATATTCTGCCATTACCACCACTAACTTCTTGAACATCCATGGCTGTTGCGTGACTTTATATCTTTGTTCCAATTACCTAAGCAAAAGAATGGGTGAGAACTTGCCTGTGGCAACATGGTTAGCAGGGTGGTTGTACCCTAGCTCATCAATGTTCAAACTCTAGGTTGACGCTGGTGTTTCTCATTTAGGCGGAATATTATTCAGTGGGAGGCGACGTTCTTGTCGACAGCGAGGCGTCCGTGCTGACTTCGTCAATCTCAAGACCTGATCTACCGGCTCAGTTTTCCGGAGGTGCTCATATGGATAGAATGTGCATGTGGGTTGATGGGGTGAGTGTATGACTGTGTTTTTGAACGTTTGTTATACTGTGTTTCGCAAAAGTAATAATAAGCAAAAGAACAGACTGAATATGAAAAGCTACATGGGCTGGCGCAACAGGCTGTACTTGTCACCGATGGACTATTCCAGCTTCGTGGGCCGCAGAACCACCAGAGGCGCACGGTGTATATATCCGCTTCCGGAGAGAATTTCTAACCCTAATTCCAATCGCCCCCCTCCCGTCGACATCGACACTTTCTGCCCATCTGCCACCAGATCCAAAGGCCAGCTACCATGACCGCCGCTGCCGCCGACGCCACCGCCTCCTCCGGTGAGTCCTACCGCCCCTATTGGGTCCTCCTCAACATGTATGCTGAGGTGGGCAAAAAACCCAACGAAACCACCGCCCGCTGCAATGGCAGGAACGGTGTGACTCTTGAGTCCTCCCTTGTCCGCGAGCGCCCGCCGCTCCCCTCCAACCTTTTTGTTCACTGCACAGGCGCCACTTTCGGAGAGCCCCCCTGCGTGCTCTCTATGGTGGACAACCTCATCCTCTTTCATGTCTACACCGGGCCTCGGTACGGCGTCCCCACGCCGCTGACGTCCGACTTCTTCATGTACCGGGCTGACCCTAAACGGCGGTCTCTCAAGCGACTACCGAACCCTGATGGTCGGGTCACCGAGGATGATGCATTCGGTATCTTCCCTCGCGGGGAAGATCGCTACACCATCGCCGCGCTGATTCCTCTTCGATCCACTTCCTTATTTTCACTCCACCTGTACGACTCCGAGACTGATATTTGGAGCTGGAAGAGACTGTCTGTTCAGACTCCACAGAAGGAGTTCCCGGTTACATCCCCCGCATGCATCTTACATCCACTGTGCTCACTCTTAACAAATCCATTGGCTGGGTCGATCAATCGCGTGGTATTGTGTTCTGTGACATGCTCTCTGAGGAGCATACACTCAGTGGTATTCCTCTGCCACTGCCAGTCATTGAACGTGATGTTTATTCAAGATATGACCGTGGCATTGCCTTCATCAATGGATGTCTCAGGCTAGTTGAGGTTGGTTTAAAGGTCGTCTCTGATGTTCCAGAAGTGTGTGATGAAGAAACTGGGTGGCCTTCCTGCCGAGCTATAAATTGGACGATAACCACATGGACCAACAAGAATATGGGTAATTCTTTTGATGATTGGGACATGGACTGCACGCTCAAAGCTTCTGAAATCTTCCTGGGCGACGACTCAGAATCCGAGCTGCCGCTGATAGACTTGCAGAACCTTTTTGTTTCCGAACCCACTATTGGCATGAATGAGAATGGGAGTGAGGTTATTTACCTGACGGCCAGGGAGAAATTCATGCACCCTAAGTCATGGGTTCTAGGCTCTAGCTATTGATACAAGGGATTGCAAGGTGCAAAGTCTGGTTGTCAGGTCTGGCCCTCAACCACAGGAAATGCGTACCATATATGCACACTACTGTACTTGCAGTATCTCCAACTAGTCTGCCAACGCTTCAGCAGGTAATTCTTAGGTGATACCATGAGCTATATGTATACTTGTTACTTGTTTAATTATTCCACCATGTAGGCCCATTAAGTTCCTTTGGAACAACTAGTAGGCGTTTTATAATTAGTGCTGCGTCTTTATTTAAATATATTTCTACTAGGGCTATATACTGTGCCTCTTGATTGTTAGTCTCTTGTTTAGTTGATACCTGTTTTTCTAGCCTCTGTATATTATTTAGTAGAATTCAGTGGTTGAAGATAACAGTATATTATATATAAACAACCTGGCTACTTTCAGATGTTTCACTTCATCTTAATCAAACTAGTTACATATTTGTTTGGTTCTTGTGTTCCTGCCTGCTAGCTTCTTCAAGCATGTAATTATCTATTTCATTGCATGCAGTATCAGGTCGGACTTGGGATGCTCAGCAATCAACTGGCTAGGAGTAAAACAATGGCAACATATGCACAATTTCGCGTTAGGTTGAGATTGAGGAACACATCCCTTTGTTACTTGATGGTAGATTCTGAGTAATCCTATTGTTCGTCTGTCCTGCTTGAGCTTTATCCATCTTCATTAGTAATGATGCTATATGTTCTATGTTTGTGGTGAACTGGTTATTAGTGATTATTGTTGGAGGACATGCTTGTACTTAACTCTACATTTTATATGTTTCCAAGAAATTCTGTTTTTGGCTGCTTGCTCTTGCTGCTCTTACTTGCATTCATGTATGATCTTGATTCAAAGTAACTAGATTACAGGCGCTGCTTGCATTGCGCCACCCTCCTTTCTCACGATCGACTGTTGGGTAGAATGTTCTTTGTATTGGCAGTAGCATGACATTACAGTACAAACCAAATGAAAATAGAAGTGCAGTAAACAAAAGCTTGTATTTCCTCTTGTACGGAAGTTAGTAGTATTTTGTGTGTATTTGTATGGAAGTTCAGGTTAAATACAGTATTGATGAAACCAAAATAAATGAATCCAAACTGAACCAACAAATAGAATAGCTAGGCAATTATCAGCGGCCTTGGAAAAAAAATCTTGTGCTCCAAATGGCCCATCTTTAATTCCTGTGTTTTTACCGCTATTACTATTTGTGAAGCATGGCGCTCCGATTATGGATGCAAGTGGGATGGACACGGGACGACTGCATCCCGCCAGCTCTGTCCCGTCGGGACTAATCGGGACTAATAGGGATATTAAGAAACGGAGACGGGATCCCATCGGTACCCACCGAATTTAGTTTAGGCACAAACGACTTGAAATTTGAGGCCCTCAGCGCAGTTCATCTCCCCGCAGAGCTCTAGGCGGTCTCGATCGCTGGCAACAAGGCCCTCGCCGAGCTCTCTGCCATCGCCGAACAGGCCGCGCACATCGAGGACGAGGCGCGCTGCGTGCATCATCGCCGGCGCGCGGGCGGAGGTCGAGCAGGTCCACGCCTACGTGCGGGTGCTAGAATTCGGCCCGTCGTCGCCGGCCCTCCGCCAAACCCGCCATTCGACTCGCGTAGAAGGCAGCCGACAAAGGTCTTGGTCGACGCCCTTGTAGCCTGTCCGGTTCATGGACGGCGGCGGCGGCTCAGCTCCTCCCGGAGCAGATTTGGCGGCCGATGCAGCCCTCGAAGTACAAAGAATATGACGTGCACTTATGAAACGAGTCCATGCCCGATTCTTCAAGTCAGACAAGTACTCGGGGGCTACTGACAAGGATATACATCTCGGGTACCCAACTATGAGGGTACCTGGTGCACGTGTCGACTAAGGCCCAACTATCAAGAGCCTACATGAAGCCCATGACGAAAGGCTCAGCAAGATGGAGTACCCTCCAAGATTAGACATAGACATAGTCGGTTAGGACTTTCCTTACCTGTAAACAGGGTCGGTTGCGAACTCCCGAGACCCAGCCTATCATATAAAGGCTGGGAGGGCCGCCGATCCAAGGACACGCAATACCTGAGCCACCAAAACCCTAGCGAGATCGACATCCCGCCAGGACCCCATTGTAGCCCGCATAATCTCACACGATCAATATTAGACAAGCAGGAAGTAGGGTGTTACTCTTCGGAGGCTTGAACCTGGGTAAATCTTTGCCTCTTGCTTGTCAGCCAACGAAACTACCAGTGCTACCACGTTCTCTCCCTCGTAATCTCAACCCTAGGTTCTTAACCATGGGATTTGATGAGTTAACCCCTCGTCAATTGACGCCGTTTGTGGAAAAGAATAGTGCTGGACTCACGGTTCCGTCGGAAAACGGCGACTCGCCGATCGCATCTACAAACGGCAACTCGCCGACTGCATCGACAAATCAGAACTTGCCGACTCGAGCAGCATATGGCAACTCACCAACTCACTCGACAAACGGCAGCACGCCAACTTCGCCTGCAAAAAGCGCATCAGATCCTCTGATGAACTTCGATCCACACTCGCTATAATTCCAGGAGACGTTCGCTGGTCTCAAGTCAGGTTTGGATTTAACCGTTGGTTCGTTCAATTTTTTCGTAAACAAGCTTGGTACGCAGGACTTGACGGATCCACACCAACTCGCGACTCCCGCACCCGAGGCTCCATCGGTTGAGGCTCCTTCGACTGCGGATCCATCAACCGCGTCCATCCCGTCATCGCTACTCGAAGCCTGCTCATCTGCAACAACCATGTCAACTCGAGAGTTCAATGAGTTCATGGGAAAGGAGCTCCAAGGTGACGAAGCTGAATCATCGTATCACAAAACCGATCTCACGATCGATTCTCCACTCGATGACGGCGTCGACTGCGAGATCTCCCTCAGCGACTTCGATGAACCTGAAACTCATACCGACAACAACGTCGACTCCGAGATCTGCATGAACAACAACCTCGACTTCGAGGTCCATAACGGTTCTACTGACACCGAGATGAGCATAGGCGATGAACACATCGACAGCGAGATCCGCCAAGACGAACCACTCGACGAGCATATCGACTGCGACATGAGCATTGATGAGGATGTCGAGTCCTTAACAGAAATCGACAACACATACGCATACCCTCGGGTGATACCCCAGCAGGTCTACGTTGCCTTCACCGCAGAATCATCTGATGTTGCGGCCAGTCGCAGGCCTACAGAATTCCGTGCACAGTCACTATGCCGGATGGAGTCACAACTCTCATAATTACTACTGAGATGGCCGCAAAAGCAGACAAAGTCATCAAGGAGTGCACAATGATGCCAGCAGACGCAACACGAGAGGAGATGTTGACCTTCCAGTACTTCAACTGGTAGGAATCACTTCGACTGCAGCAGATCAGAGCAACACTCGAAGAGCGTAAAAAGCAGGCTAGCTTGTCGAGTGCACGGAGAAGGCAACTCTCCATGAGCTCCACCGGGCGAGCAGACGCAAGATCCAGATCAAGGCTGTCACGCCTCGCAGAAGATGATAGAGAAGCGCTCACCCGCAACTTAGGCCACTCTTTCATGACATTCGACGAAGAAGGAGTACCAGTACCCAAAACAGCTGCGGGTGCACTCTTCACCGCTGCGGCATACCTAGAGGCCATCAAGCCTCCAGCGGATGACCCCAACGCAAAACTACATCGCCAGCAGATCAAATCACTCGCCGTAGCGGCGAAGGCCATACAACAAATCCCAAAACCTCCAGGAGGGAGTCGAGACCGTGCCATAGTAAACCCGCGTCGTGAAGAACGTAATCATAATGGTCGCAGACACCACTCGAAGGAAAGGAGCGGCTCACGCCGGCGCAGGTCCAGAAGCAGATCACGCAGATCTTACAGTAGCGACTCGTACTCTGATCGGGAGCCTGAGCCATGTGGAGCTCTGTGCTTCACTCGACGTGTCCGCGAGACTCGGATGCCCAAAGGGTTCAAGCTCACCTCTGAACAGCCCAAGTACACGGGTCGACAGGAACCTTCAGGATGGTTGGAAGATTACAGACTGGCTGTCTCGTGCCAACGAGGCACGAACACCACAACCATGCAATACATACGACTCATGTTCGAAGGCACAGCCCGCGACTGGCTCAAATCTCTACCTCCATCAACATACGACTCGTGGGATCACTTCCGCACAGACTTCATCAAAAACTTCAAGCCTCTATGTGAGCGACCGAAGACGTTCGAGGAACTTAGAGCTTGCATTCAACGGTCAGACGAAACGTTGAGATCATACATCCGACGATGGACTGAGATACGCAACTCAGTCGGAGTAATCAGAAGATCTGGCCATGGATGCTTTCATCATGGGCCTCGCCAGGCGATACTTCAAAGAAGCGCTTGGTCGCCAAAAGCCAACCTCTGTGGCTAATCTCCTGAAGATTGCGACTGAGTGGGCCGACGGAGAAGACATGGCGCGCACCACACGTGGGTCCTCACCCCGTGAAAATCATGATAACGGCAGTCGAAGCCGCAGTGACTCGTACAGAGACGATCGGAGGCGCAAACGTTCAAAACACGACGACAGACCCGAATTCATGGCAGCTGGGTTCTCCACACCCCGCAATGATCAAGACAGAGGCGACCGACGGTCAAAGATCGACGGGACAGTCGAGAAGATCGTAGGGACAGTCGAGATGGTCGCCGAGACAGTCGAGGCCGTGGCCAACGCAGCGACAGCTACAAGAAAAAAGACTGGCGCAAGTCGCGCTCCAGCGCACAAAACGAGCGATCATTCGACGACAAGATGGATGCTGATTGCAGATTACACTTGTACAAGGGGGAAGACGGAAAATTACGCTCTAATCACTCGATGAGAAACTGCAGGGAATTCGACAAACTTGCATCTGATTACATGCAACTCAGAAAGGCAGCAGCCACACACACACCCGCACCTGCCCTGTGCCTCAGCCACACAATATGCCCGTTCTGATGGCACCACCTCCACCACCACAGCCTGCGCAGGCGGAATATCGCGGGTGCCATACAACCCGTACCTCGGGTGGACGAACCTCAGTACCCTCCGCCCCAAGGGCAGATGTACATGATACAGAAAGGTCGCCCTTCCAACAGGGAGCAAAAACTTCGCACTCGACAAGTAATATGGCGGTCATGTCACCTCCTGCTGTAACTGAATTCTTGAAGGGATCCGAAACTACAATAAGCTTCAGCAGAGAGGACCACCCACCCTCGGTAGTTCGTCCAGGGCACTCTGCTCTGGTACTCGACGCCCAAATTGGAGGTTACGCCATGTCCAAGGTCTTCATGGATGGTGGCAGCGGCATAAACATCATCTTCGCGATACGCTCCGCAAAATGAACAGGTCAGTCGAAAACCTGCCAAGATCCTCAAATACCTTTCACGGTATCGTCCCAGGCAAAGCAATAAGCCCAGAAGGCACCATACAACTCGACGTTACGTTCGGGGACAAAACCACTTCAGGACAGAGTCGATTGAGTTCGAAGTTGTCGACTGGAAGTCACAATACCATGCCATACTTGGACGCCCGACGTTCGCTCGATTCATGGCACTCCACACTACGCATACCTCCAGCTGAAAATGCCTGGACCAAAAGGAGTAATCACAGTCAAAGGAAACTTCCAAAAGTCCGACTCTTGCGACCGAGAGTTTAGCAAAATCTCTGAGATGTTCGGCATGGAAGCAACACTCGCAGATCTAGCGGTCTCCAACGATCGAACACTTATGCCGGAGCACAAGAAGGTGGCAGTCGACAGAGCATTCAATGCCACCAATGACACAAGGTCGCATCAGGTGCACCCGACCGACCGACCAAGACAGTCAATGTCTCTTCGAGTCTGCCTATCGCATAGGAAAGCGCGCTCGTCGAATTCCTCCGTGAGAACTGGGATATATTTGCGTGGTGTCCAGCCGACATGCCAGGTATTCCCAGGGAATTCGCCGAGCACTCTCTCCAATTATTTCCAGATGCTAAGTCAGTCAAGCAAACAATGCGCGCATCTCCGGCCCGAAGCGAGCCGCAGTCGAAGCCGAAGTCGACAGACTACTCGCAGCAGGTTCATCAGAGAAATCAAGAAATCACAATAGGTGGCTAACCCCGTACTCGTCGAGAAGAACACAGATATCCTTCAGATGTGCGTGGATTTCACAGCACTCAATAAGTGCTGTCCAAAGGATCACTTTCCACTACCTCGAATCGACCAATCGTCGACTCCACCGCCGGTGCGCTCGCTTCCTTCATGGATGCTTACTCAGGTTACCACCAGATAAGGATGAAGGAAGAGGATGAAGAGAAAACGGCGTTCATAACCCCACTCGGGGTCTACTGCTACACCACAATGCCTTTCGGGCTCAAGAACGCAGGCGCAACCTACCAGCGCATGATGCAAGACTGCCTCAAGAAGCAAATTGGGCGAAACGTCCAGGTCTACGTAGACGACATCGTCATCACAACAAGGGAGAAACACACTACTCGATGACTTGCGAGAGACGTTCGCAAACCTCAAACGCTTCCACATCAAGCTCAACCCGAAGAAGTGCACATTCGGCGTGCCAGCCGGGCAACTCTTGGGGTACCTAGTCTCAGCTCGTGGAATCGAAGCTGACCCAGAAAAAATACAGGCCATCTTAACAATGGAAATGCCTTCAAAACTTCATGACGTCCAAAAACTAGCGGGTCGAGTGGCGGCACTCAGTCGCTTCATCAGCAAGTTAGGCGAAAAAGCAGTCCCGTTCTATCGACTGATGAAGAAAGCAGACAAATTCGAGTGGACACCAGAAGCAGAAGCAGCTTTCAAGGATCTCAAGCGAGTCCTCACAATCCCTCCAGTCCTCGTCGCACCAAGAGAACGTGAGCCACTATACCTATATGTCTCTGCAACTAATAGGGTGGTGAGCACCGTACTGGTAGTCGAGCGCATGGAAGAAGGACACGTCCAAAGCATACAACGCCCAGTCTACTATTTGAGCGAAGTCCTCTCTATATCAAAGCAGCGGTACCCACATTATCAAAAGCTGGCCTACGCCGTGTTCATGTCATCAAGGAAGTTGACGCACTACTTCGCAGAACACTCGATCAATGTAGTCAGTAATTCAGCGATTGGCGACATCCTCACAAACCCCAACGCGACTGGGCGAGTCGCAAAATGGCTCATCGAACTAGGACCAAGAGACATCAGGTATGATCACTCGAAGGCCATTAAAGCACAAGTCTTACCTGACTTTCATACCGAGGGATCGAGGCTCAATTACCAGGAGCACCCGATGTGTCCAACTCATGGACTATGTACTTCGACGGCTCGAAGAAAAACGAAGGTGCAGGTGCAGGCGTCGTCCTCATATCACCAAAAGGCGACAAGCTTCGCTACGTCCTACAGATGGGATTCGAGTTACCATCCAATAATGAAGCTGAGTACAAGGCCCTGATCCATGGCATGCGGATGGCCAAGGCCCTCGGGTGTACTCGACTGATGATCTATGGTGACTCGAATTTAGTGGTGCAGCAAACAATGAAGGCCTGCGATGCAATCGCGGACAACATGATCGCCTACCGCGAACTGTACAACATAATGGAGGGCAACTTCGAAGGTTGCGAGTTGCGGTACATCGGGCGAGAAAGCAACGAAGAAGCAGACATGTTAGCCAACTTAGGCTCGACTAAAGTACCAGTTCCACCTGGTGTCTTCCTCGAGCGCATCGAGCACAGATCTATCAAGCAAAAACGCATAACTTCTACATCAGTTGCACCAGTCAAGAGCACAACACCTAGCTCAGAGGACTCGCCAGTCGAGGTACTCCTCGTTGAGCCAACTTGGACTCAACCTTTCCTCGCATACATACTCCGCGGCGAGATACCTGAAGACATAACCGAGTCACGACGCGTCACTCGACGATCTAAAGCATACACCATCATCAACGGCGAACTATACAAGTGAAGCGTATCAGGTATGTTCCAAAGGTGCATAGCATTTGAAGATGGCCAAGCCATCCTTCGTGATATTCATGCAGGTACCTGCGGGCATCATGCTAGCAGTCGATCACTCGTGGCCAAAGCCTTCCGCGCAGGTTTTTACTGGCCCACATCACTCAAAGACGCTGAGGACATAGTCAAAAGGTGCATCGGCTGTCAAAAATTCGCCACAAAGCCGCACGCACCCGCATCGGCGTTGAATACAATACCACTGGCCTGGCCATTCGCCCAATGGGGGCTCGATATGGTTGGGCCACTCAAAAAATCCTCCCATGGATTCCCCAGGGATCCGCCGCCTTTTGGCCCACCCACCACCCCATCGATTATGCAATCGAGCAACAATACAGATCGGATCAGGCCTTTGTCTATCGCGATTTGAGTGACTCTGATACCCAAAGCGATTCTGGCTCCAGCTCTTATGAGCTTATGGAGCCCGCCTCTCGCTTTGTTGGTGTGATTGACACATCTGGCCCTAAGCCGGCCGAATCTGACCCTGAGTCCATATTACCTGCCTTACAGACAGGAGCAGACTCGGAAGCCGGATCTGATTCCACCGCTCCAATGGCGGAAGATTCAGATCTCGATGAAAATAAGGAGGAAGACTTTGCCGCACAAGTTGCCGCCCGTGGCTATGGCCAGTCTGAACCAAACGAAGTCTTAGTGACTTTCCCGGCACAGATACCTGTGGAGGCTGGTGCTGCCGCGGCTAAGCCAGACGAAGCCGAAGTTTCCTCTAGCATCAAACACATTGGTGACAAGGCGGAAAAGCCGGGGACGTATTGGACCCCAAAGGGTCTTCCCCGGCTACGCCTCTTGAAGAAAAAGACCTTGAAAGAACAAAGGAGGAACACGTCCGCGCGTTGGAACTTCTCAAAACACCTTTGGGACCAAACCCAACCGCGGCGGAACTTGAGGAAAGACGGAAAGCACTCCTAGCAGAGACTGAAGTCAATATCAAGTACAAGCTATCCCTCCTAAACAAGGAAAAAGAGCTAATCCTAGTTGGAAAGGCTTTAGAAGAGGAAGAGTATCAGCGTGAGCGCGATGCTGAAAAATTCCGCAAAGTACGAAGCACTCGCGACCCTCTTCTACATCGGGATCTGACGGGAAACTTCGAAAGACCCTCTGCCCAAAAGCCTTTAAAAGCTTGGCAAAAATATTCTTTCAAAGTTAACCCTGATGGAGTCATATTCTTCTCCACCCCGGCCAAAAACCTAGAAGCGGCCAGGGAAATCATGGGAGACGAAACAGTCCCAATTGAAGAGCGCCACCATTATTCCAAGATGCTCATCGAAAAGGCGGTAGAGCAGCAGGCTAAGGCGGACTCAAACTCAAAGCTGGCGGACGACACGCGTCTTTGCAAGACGGCCGTTGCTGGCGGTGGAGATCCAGAGGAACCAGCTGGTTCCAGTAGCCATGGCAATAAGGGTAAGGAACCCAAGAAGGACAAAATCCCTGACAAGCACAGGGATGAGTCAAAGACGGGGTCCAACCGCCATAATGACCAAGGCAAGGACGGCCACCAGCAAAAGGACAACGCGCGCCACAAGAAGAATGATCCGCCTCGCCGCGAAAGAGATCAAGACAAGGGGAAGGACGCACGGCGTGGGAGTGACAGGCTTAACATGCCACCGCCGCCAGCACCACGGGCAAGAGACGAAGAAAACAAGGGCAACAGAGATCCGCCTCAAAGGCGATCTCGCTCCCGCTCCCCTCATCGCCAAAGCCGTCAGGAGGAGCCACGGCGTAGCCAATCCAACAAGGGATCAGCCAGGGAAAACACTCGTATCTCAGACGCCCGCATTCGTATCGATGAGATTAAGGCGGCCAGAGAGGAGTCTTACCTGGGCCCTGTATGCTTTGGGCCGGCGATTCGCAAGGTGCAACTCCCATCCTCGCTAGGCAATGTCAAGAAAATTGTGAACAAGTACAATGGCATTGACAAACCGGACATATGGCTGCCTGATTATATCCATGCCGTTGGTATCAATGACGGTGATTACAACGCAGCTGTACGTTTTCTTCCACTCATGTTGGAAGGAACAGCCCGGTTATGGATCGACACTTTGCCAGAAAAGAGTATTCACAATTGGCAAGACATGCAGAAAACATTCATGCAACACTTCTCATGCAACATCGTGGAAGAATAGTAACACAAAGAATGACGGTAAATGCTTTACCTTGGGAGCCGGGTTAGCGGCTGTGTACATAGGACGCTGCTCTACGAGCTGGATCCTTTCCTTGGCAATCTTCTTGAAGCGATACATAAGGGCATCGTGCGTGAGGTCGCTCTCACTAACACGGAGAGGATCCGTCTTCTGGTTCGTGTAGTGGCATAAGAGGCCTTTGCGATCCTTCAAAGGCTGGATTCGTCTTGACAACCAACATAAGATGGTGTCTGCGCCCGTGAGTTTGGGCACATCAGTCTTTGTCAAGTATTCAATCCGCCTTTGCATGCGACGGAGGTGGTCAGGGAGGACCTTCATTGGTTTCTCGCCCCAAGAAAGGCGAGGCTCCGCAGGTAAAGGAGAAAAGCGAGGAAGTCCTATGTCTTTGCCTACGGGTGCCATGTCTTGGCAGTAGAAAAAGGAACTGTTCCAGCCTTTAATAGAGTCTATTTTTTGGCGCCTTTGGATACCAGTCTCTGCATCTACGAAGGTTGATGCTAACCGTTCCTAGGGAAAGCAATTCTTCCTTCTCTGTTTGGCGTTTGCAGGTAAAGCAGTACTTGAAGAAGTCTAAGCTAGGTTCTATGCCTAAGTATCCTTTGAATAAGGCCATAAAACCAGCTATGTACAAGATGCTATTGGGGCCTACGCTGTGAGGCTGAAGGCCATAGTAATCAAGGATGGATTGGAAGAAAGGATGTGGTGGTAGAGACAAACCGCCATGGATGTGTGAGACGAGCAGCACTCGTTCATCGCCAGCGGGATCTGGAGTAGGGTGGCCGTACGCTGACCGCCAGTGGCAGTCCTCCTTGGATGGGAGAATGCCATCCTTTTGCAACTCCATGAGGTCCGCTTCGGTGATGGTGGAGGCAGCCCAGTTGCGGGACGATGCCTCCTCTCCCTCCTCCTCTGCCTCCGCCGCGTCGCCCTCATCGGAGGGCTGGGCGCTCTTTTCTGCTTCGGTCGAGGTGGTGGCGGAACTCGTCGCCGCCGCTGCACGGGGGGTGGATGCATCCACGGAGCCCGCACCCGTGGCGCCCAGATCTTGTCCCACCGTCGCCGCCGTCGCTATCGCTGCCGCCGCCGCTGCTGCTTCCATGGTTGCACCGGAGTTTTCCATGGATGGGTGTGCAAGTGGTGGTGGTGGAGCTCGCTGGAGTTTAGATGGGGGCGGGCGCGAGGATGAAGATGAACAGGGAATGGGCCGAACGGATTAAATTGGGAAATTCATTTCCTTATATAAGGAATGCGTTGCGATTAGTGCGGCGAGATCTCGTTTGCACGATTTGCGCCACGCGTCCCGCAACGGTCGAGCTAGTGGGAATCTTCTCCCCGACACCTCGGAGATCGTGTGCGGAAAAATAGCAGTGATGACGTCACAGTGTCTCTTTGCTTATTCAAACTGTCGTGGACTGGCTTTGACTATGGTGACGTCATGACAAGACTCGACGCTGACAGAATCTTTCTGGCAGATTGTTCAAAGTGCAGGAGAGTTCGGCTTAATCCTTAAGGCAGACTAAGTGTCTCATTTTGGAATGCTCCAAGCTCTTCTGTCAGCCTTTCGAGTAAAGGCGAAAGCCTGCGTCTTCTAAAGACGGGAAAACGAAGAACTTAAACCTTTCCGGGGACTACTGTGGAGGTTATGCCGAACGGGTATACCTGCCACGGTGGATGAAACCTGGCCCACCAAGGAGGCCCATCAGAGAAAGCCGGAGGGCTTAATGGAGAAGGCCTCATGGGCTTAGGCGCAAGAATAAGCCCTGGGCCGGCTTAGTGAAGTCCAAGACGAAGGCCAGACTGCGTTCGCCTTAGGGAGCAAGTTAGGTTTGATGCCGTGCTAGTCTAGGACTCAGGATCTACGTCGGTTAAGGCTTTCCTTGTAGGGGAAGGCTAGGCGCCTTTATAAGCCAGCCTTCCAGCAGCCTTAGGGCTAACGCAACACAATCTCATTGTAACCTGTACACCTATTCATCTTAGTGAATTATAGCAGCACGTAGGATCTCGCCGCCGTTGTGGGATCCGAAGCTGGGTAAGATCGTGTGTGCAATCCCGTCACTGGAACCCTCTACGTTCTTCCCACCTCCTCTACGGTACGTATGAATCCATATAGTAGTTCCGCGTTACCAATACCTCGACAGGCATACTCACCTTCTGGTGGCAGTCGACAAGTTCACCAAGTGGATCGAAGCAGTACCCATCACAAGTTCGACTGCCACTACAGCAGTCAATTTCATAAAGAGCATCATATACCGCTTCGGCGTCCCGAGCAGTATCATTACTGACAATGGTACAAACTTCACGGCTGAAGAGTTCCGATCCTTCTGCAAAGAGCAAGATATCACGCTCAACTATGCATCCGTGGCACACCCGCAGTCCAATGGCCAAGTCAAAAAAAGCCAATGGACTAGTGACAAGCGGGATCAAGAAACGCCTCCTAGTGCCACTCAAAAGAGCCGCGGGTGCTTGGGTCGAAGAACTCCCATCTGTGTTATGGAGCCTACGCACAACACCTAACGCTTCGACACAGTTCACCCCATTCTTCATGGTCTACGGCGCAGAGGCAATCCTACCATCAGATGTAAGGTTCAATGCACCAAGAGTTGAAGCGTACAACGAAGCAGACGCAGATGAAGCACTCGAAGATGCCGTCGACTTGCTCGAAGAAGCACGCGACACGGCGCTCGCACGCACAGCTGTCTACCAACAAGACCTCCGCAACTACCACAGCCGTCGACTTCGCACCAGGACCTTCGAGGTTGGCGACTTGTTACTTCGACTGAAGCAAAAGAAGGTGCACAAACTCGCTTCCCCATGGGAAGGACCCTTCATCATCACCGAGGTCCTAGGTGGTGGAGCATACAGACTGAAGCACGCGAAGACATAGTAACAGTTCGTCACAATTGTCTTCCAGATTCAAGATGGTCAATGTCTGACCAACTGGCCTTAGCTTCGAAGGCGGCTCGTTGTGCTCCTTCTCATCGGCAAGCATAGCGGCGATGTTGGGTAAGATGTACCCCTCGTCGTCAAAGAGCTCCTCCTTCACCATGTTGCGGATAGCCTTCCGAGTGATAGGCTCGTATGGCTCTTCTGATTGAACTACTGCTGCCTTCCCAGCAGCAGCAGCCCTGGCCAACTTTTCTGTTTTCGTCTTCTCAAGTAAGACGGGCGGGTCTAGATCCATATGTTGATCAGGGCCTGGGGCTGTCTCTTGCTGAATGGAGGGGGTAGGGGGAGCGACAGCCGGAGAAGGGTCAGCTTTCTTTGGCCTGGAAGAATATACTTTCTTCTTCTTGAGAGGCGCAGTTGGCTTGATCCTGCGAATCATATACAAAATGAGAGAACATTTATGGACACTGTTCGCCTTACTATAGAAATTGAGATTCGGCTTACTTCTGCACTGGAGCGTTGAAGGCAGCATCCTCATCGTCTTCAATGTCGAGCACTTCGGCGTCAACAGGGATGGCTTTGTCACGTTTCCGCTTTTCAGCTGCGGAAGTTGCTGCAGAAGTCCCTGAAGCCTTTCGTTTCCGAGTCTTTGGGGGCTCGGGTGCCGCTTCAGGCACATAAAACAAAGGGGCCAGCAGATTATCTGGCAAAAGGGCGAGCTGAAAACAAAGCGGTGTTACTATTACTATGGCCTTCAGCCTCACAGCGTAGGCCCCAATAGCATCTTGTACATAGCTGGTTTTATGGCCTTATTCGAAGGATACTTAGGCATAGAACCTAGCTTAGACTTCTTCAAGTACTGCTTTACCTGCAAACGCCAAACAGAGAAGGAAGAATTGCTTTCCCTAGGAACGGTTAGCATCAACCTTCGTAGATGCAGAGATTGGTATCCAAAGGCGCCAAAAATAGACTCTATTAAAGGCTGGAACAGTTCCTTTTTCTACTGCCAAGACATGGCACCCGTAGGCAAAGACATAGGACTTCCTCGCTTTTCTCCTTTACCCGCGGAGCCTCGCCTTTCTTGGGGTGAGAAACCAATGAAGGTCCTCCCTGACCACCTCCGTCGCATGCAAAGGCGGATTGAATACTTGACAAAGACTGCTGTGCCCAAACTCACGGGCGCAGACACCATCTTATGTTGGTTGTCAAGACGAATCCAGCCTTTGAAGGATCGCAAAGGCCTCTTATGCCACTACACGAACCAGAAGACGGATCCTCTCCGTGTTAGTGAGAGCGACCTCACGCACGATGCCCTTATGTATCGCTTCAAGAAGATTGCCAAGGAAAGGATCCAGCTCGTAGAGCAGCGTCCTATGTACACAGCCGCTAACCCGGCTCCCAAGGTAAAGCATTTACCGTCATTCTTTGTGTTACTATTCTTCCACGATGTTTGCCTTACTAACACCGCTTTTGTTTTCAGCTCGCCCTTTTGCCAGATAATCTGAAGGTCAAAGAATATGACGTGCACTTATGAAACGAGTCCATGCCCGATTCTTCGAGTCAGACAAGTACTCGGGGCTACTGACAAGGATATACATCTCGGGTACCCAACTATGAGGGTACCTGGTGCACGTGTCGACTAAGGCCCAACTATCAAGAGCCTACATGAAGCCCATGACGAAAGGCCCAGCAAGATGGAGTACCCTCCAAGATTAGACATAGGCATAGTCAGTTAGGACTTTCCTTACCTGTAAACAGGGTCGGTTGCGAACTCCCGTGACCCATCCTATCATATAAAGGCTGGGAGGGCCGCCGATCCAAGGACACGCAATACCTGAGCCACCAAAACCCTAGCGAGATCGACATCTCGCCAGGACCCCATTGTAGCCCGCATAATCTCACACGATCAATATCAGACAAGCAGGAAGTAGGGTGTTACTCTTCGGAGGCCTGAACCTGGGTAAATCTTTGCCTCTTGCTTGTCAGCTGACGAAACTACCAGTACTACCACGTTCTCTCCCTCGTAATCTCAACCCTAGGTCCTTAACCATGGGATTTGACGAGTTAACCCCTCATCACTCGCCCCTTCCTGATGTCTTGCAAACAATTTGTGCTTCTGGGCCTGAGGGAGTGCTATAGTCTTTACAAAGACAGCCCATTCTGGATAAATTCCATCGGCAAGATAGTAACCCCGATTATATTGTCGCCCATTCACGGTGAAATGCACACGTGGAGCTTCCCCTTTCAACTCGTGAATAAATAAATGTGCCTTGTTAAGAACGTTGATGTCATTGTTTGACCCCGCGGTACCAAAATAAGCATGCCATATCCGAAGGTCTTGCGAAGCGACCGCTTCAAGGATCATGGTAGGAACACCATGATCACCACGGGTAAATTGGCCCCTCCATGCAGTCGGGCATTTTTCCCACGCCCAGTGCATACAATCTATGCTGCCTAACATACCAGGAAAGCCACGGCACTCGCCAACTTGAAGCAAATGTTCCACTTCATCACAGTTGGGTGGTCGTAAATACTCTCTACCAAACTTGTCAATCACCCCTTGTGCAAACATACCCAGGCAATCCAATGTAGTGCTTGCGGCCAACATTAGTACCTCGTCAAGTTGGTCGGCAGAAGTGCCTTAAGCCAACATACGGATGGCCGATGTACACTTTTGTAATGGCGTGAGCCCTTGTCGATTGGTGGCATCTTTCCTATCCGTGAAATAGGGGTCCCATTGGCTAAGCGCATTGACTATCCGCGGGAATAAAGGTCTTCTCATTCGAAATCTTCTACAAAACATCTCATCGGTGTACATCGGTTTTTCAGCGAAGTAACAATGCACAAGGTTCTGATGGGCGACTTCACGTAACCTTAGTATGTACCTCCTGGTACCACTTCGACGACTAGATTGTTCCTCGAGCCTAGTTGTCAACCTTTTTTTTTTTGAACAGGGGATGGTCCCAGAGGGACCTAGAAGCTTATATTCATAGTAGTGGCATAATACATGGAGGACCAAAGAAACTTAAAAATTACAAGCAGGCCCATACAATTTGCACCGAAGACCCTAGATATAAATTTAGGAACGCAATCGGGTCCAGCTCCATCGCCACTGCATCGGAAAAGGATGGCACAGCCAAGCACGCCACCGCCGGGACGAACCACTTGGGGTGGGGCACCGGGAGCCAGCTGCACCAGAGCCAAAGGGCCTCCGAAATGGCACAATGGCCTGGAGGTTGCATATCACCATCAGTCGCCGGCCGGAAGAAGCCGTAGCCGACGAAGAAGGGTGGAGGGGTCGCCTTTCGACCATCAGAGATGGCAGCCGACGATGTGCCGCCATGGATGACCTCCTGGGAGCAGCTTCCGATCTCCCCTGGCGCAGATTAGCCACACAATATCCAGCAACCTCACAACCACCCTCTCCTTTATCACCACGACCAGCAGAGGGCAGCGTTAGGCGTTGAGCACCAGCAGCAAACCTGCAAATTAACAAGGCCTTATTGAGAGAGGGGCCAGCAGATTCCCTTGTCGTCTTCGGCTCCAACCACAGGAGCTCAACGACGGGAAAGATCTGCTCCGGCCAACAGCAGGCGCGGCCAAAAGCACCTGATGTCCACCTCCCAGCACCAACTCCAAAACCGCAGCAGATGGCACCGTTCCGCTTCATCCCCTCGCCTCCATGGCCGGCCGGATGAAGATTCACAGCTCCACATCGCAGGAGCGGAGGAAGGCCAAACCTGCCCTTATTCAAGGGGCCCCGAGCCTCCACATCTCCACCAGCGGCCACCCACCTCAGGGGCACGCCAGAGAGCGTCGAGGTCCGCCTACCAGCGCCGGGCAGCAGCACCAGAAGGAAGAAGCCCGCCGGCATCTCGCCAAACTACACAAAGGCAAACACAGCTAAACCTAACTCTAGACCTACGGCAAGAAGAAGCCAGGACCTAAAGCTACTATGCACAGATCGCCACCAGCATCCAGGCGCATCCCTCCACCGGCCGGCAAAGCCGCCAGGGACGAGAGCAGCCGGATCTGGGGCGGAAAGGGCGGAGGCGACTCTCAAGCTTTTCTGGATAAGAACGGGAGGAGAGGAAAAGAGATAGTGTTGTCAACCTAGTAGTAACCCTCCCACTAATCCTATCAAACATCCCATCGAATATTTCTTCCTCTGGGTCGAAGTCTTCGTCCTCGTCGGAGGAAAACGAATACTCGTTTGGGTCTTCACTGTCAATGTCATCACCATCATTGGATGAAATATCAGAGCCAGACTGATGTGACATGTTGTGTCAATGAGGTCCTACATTATTTTAAATCATTGTGAGCTTAGGTTTTGTTATTGTTCAGTTCCACTAGCTAGTACTACTTGCATTGGAAAAGAAGCAAGACAAATATTTCATATATTATATAAGGGAGTGCTAGTTATTATTCAATTACACTAGCTAGTACTTGCGTTGGAAAAGAAGCTAGACAAATATTTCATATATTATATAAGGGAGTGCTAGAAATTGCAAGTACCAGAAGCATGCATCCAATTCCAATTGAAATAACAAAATTAAACATATACACTGACTTACAATTTGGGATGGCTAGTGAAGTAGGTGTGGTGTCGATCACCCACACCAAGTTCTGGACAGAAGCTCCAAACATGAAAAAAATACTACACCCACATAACAGAGGCAAGTCGTTGTTGTGAACTGGTTTTTCGACGAGGGCCACAGAAGTTGATATGTATATATAGTGGTGGGGTGTGAATTAGTCATTGTGAGCTACTAGATCCAAGTCGTCCTCCACGCAGATCTTGACTCAGTTTGTTGAGGTGAATTAGTTGGCCGCATGCAGGATAGTACTAACACCTGTCTGACCGTACTACATCTGAAGAATTAGTCTTTCTCCTCAGTCCAATAGCCTTTTCATCGGCACTGAAGTAGCTGCCTTTCTTTCTAAAGGTATCAGCAAGCTGGCAGGCCCTTGCGACAAGAGCTTGCAAACAATCCGACCATTTCAATATAATTCAAGCAAAAGTACATTCATTTTGTAGCAAAGATGTTCAGTTCAACAGAGTACATAAATAACTTGGAGTAGTGAATCTAAAAAAAATAACTTGGAGTACTAGGATAGTCATTTCGGAAATTAATCTGAAACAGATAAACAGAGATAGCCTCTGCTTGGATTTGAAATAAACAACATGAAAGTGCATGAACACTATGCTCCAGATCCTACACAACAAATAATTTCTCTCTCATAACCTTCAATGTCTTCACATACTCGTCCTTCATTTCATCTGTCATCCCCATTGTATCTTGCTTAAGAAGCATCGTGTAAGCTCTCATCATTTCAGCCTCCTTATCTAGCTTTCTAGCTTCAATATTGTCCTTTGCTGCAAGGGCTGAGAGTCTTGCTGTTTCTGCTGATAGCCTTGCTGTTTCAAGCTTCTCAGCAGAGACAACCTTCCTCGCTTCTATTGCCTCACTACGAGTTTTCTTAGCTTCGGCTTAAACAGCTACCAACTTCTCGAGCAACTCCATATCAGCAGTAACCTCCTTTGACTTTCCTTTGCCATTACGCTCAGCCTTGGCTGCTTTTGTTCCTGTCGGACACGGGATATCTTCAACATCTTTTGGGGAAGAAGTATTCTCTCCAGCCTGCCCTGCGTCTGATGTCTTTCTTTTCTTCGTGTTGTCAAGCCACTCATTATAAGTAGTCCATTTTGGCCACACATTAACAGCCTTCCAGCAATCATACTGATGAAATTGTGCTTTATAGTCATCCTCATAGAATTTGTGGGCTTTCTCCAGGAGCTGAGCGTCAGACTGTCCACTAGCATATATAGCAGAAGCCTTGGTATAACAACAGTGAAACTGATACACCAACTTATTAAGACTATGCCAATGGTCTTTTGCTTGCTTCACATTTCTTTTCCGGTTTTTGGGAGTTGTGCTGTTGTAGACCCTAGTGACATCTCCCCAATACTGATCACTTTTCTTGTTGTTGCCATTTATTGGGTCATTTGAATTGGCTAACCAAGCACTCATCTACATTTGTGAACAAAAATATTAGTCCTCTTACCAACATGGTTATTTCAGATTGCCAATATAATACACAAGACACTTACCAATCTTTCATCCTCATCTTTTGTCCATGTAAGTCGTTTCTCAGTCCTAACATCTCCATCCTCGTCATCACTTACAACATTGGTAGCTCGCTGTAACTGAGATGGTTCAAGTGGACTGCTCTCCTTGGGGTGTGATGGTGATGGAATTTCTCTAGACACAGATGGCTGTGCTGCCGGAAATGGAGCACTAGGCAAAGTAGCGCCAACAAAATGATAATTTTGCGGCATGGCATGTGGATTACGTGGTTGACATGGATATACCTTTCGGGTACCCTACCAGGAGGGTACCTGGTGCACGCATCGACTAGGCCCAATTGTCAAGAGCCTACATGAATCCCATAACAGAAGGCCCAAGAAGATGGAGCATCCTCCAAAAATAGGCATAGTCATAGTCGGTTTAGACTTTTCTTACATGTAACTTGAGTCGGTTGCGAACTCCCGAGACCCAGCCTATGATATAAAGGCTGGGAGGGTTGCCGATCAAGGATCACGCAATACTCGAACCACCAAAAGCCCTAGCGAGATCGACATCTCGCCAGAGCCTCCCTGTAACCGCATACTCTCCGGAGACCTGAACCTGGGTAAATCTTTGCCTCTTACTTGTCAGCCGACGAAACTACCAGCTCTACCACGTTCTCTCCCCCATAATCTCAACCCTAGATTCTTAACCATGGGATTTGATGAGTTAACCCCTCGTCAATTGGCGCCGTCTATGGGAAAGAATAGTGCTGGAATCGAGGTTTCGCCGGTTCCATCAGAAAACGGCGACTCGCCGACCACATCGACAAACGGCAACTCGCCGGCTACATCGACAAACGGCGACTCGCCGGCTACATCGACAAACGGCGATTCGCCGAATCACTCGAAAATCGGCAGCCTGCTAACTTCGGCAACAAAGAAAACGTTCGATCTACACTCGCCAGAATTCCGGGAGACGTTCGCTAGCCTCGAGTCAGGTTTGGATTTAACTGTTGGAGCATTCAATTTTTTCGTAAACAATCTTGGTACGCAGGACTTGACAGATACACGCCAACTCGTAACTACCGCACCCGAGGCTCCAACGACTGCATCCATCCCGTCATCGCTTCTCGAAGCCTGCTCATCTGCAACAACCATGTCAATTCGAGAGCTCAACGAGTTCATGGAGAAGGAGCTTCAAGGTGAAGAAGCTGAATCAGCATATCGCACAAACGATCTCGCGATCGATCCTCCACTCGACGGCAGCGTCGACTGTGAGATCTCTCTCAGTGACTTCGACGAACCTGCAACTCATATCGACAACCACGTCGACCTCGAGATCTGCACCAACAATACCCTCGACTCCGAGATTCCTAACAACTTCGCCGACACCGAGATGAGCACAGGCGATGAACACATCGACTGCGAGATCCGTCCAGATGGACCACTCGACGGGCATATCGACTGCGACGTGAGCCTTGATGAAGACGTCGAGTCCATGACTGGAGATGACAGCACATACACGTACCCGCGGGTCATCCCCCATCAGGTCTACGTGGCCATCAATGGAGAATCATCCGAAGCTGCAGCCAGCCGCAGGCCCACAGAATTCCCATGCACGGTAACTATGCCGGATGGGGTCACAACTCTCACAATTACTGCTGACATGGCAGCAAAAGCGGACAAAGTCATTAAGGAGTGCACAATGATGCCAGCAGATGCAACTCCAGAAGAGATGTTGACCTTCCAGTACTTTAACTGGCAGGAGTCGATTCGACTGCAAAATATCCGAGCAACACTCGAAGAGCGCAAAAGGCAAGCCAGCATCTCGAGTGCGCGCAGAAGGCAGCTATCCCTTAGCTCCACAGGGCGGGTGACTTCAAGAGGCGGATCGAGGCTGGCGCGCCTCCCAGAAGACGAGAGGGTGGCACTCACTCGCAACTTAGGCCTGTCATTCATGACACACGACGACGAAGGAATCCCAATACCCAAAACACCTGCGGGTGCTCTTTTCTCTGTAGGTGCTTACCTAAAAGCAATGCAGCCTCCGGCGGACGACCCCAACGCAGCCCTGCATCGCCAGCAGATCAAATCGCTAGCCCTAGCGGTGAAGGCCATAAGACCAAATGCAAACGCTCCAGGAGGGAGTCGAGATCGCAATACAGTCAACCCACGACAGGAAGCACACGATCGTAGCGGTCGCAGCCACCACTCAGAGGAAGCAAGAAGAAGCACACGTCGACGCAGGTCCAGCAGAAGCAGATCACGCAGATTTTACAGTAGCGACTCCTATTCCGATCGGGAGCCCGAGCCATGCGGAGCCTTGTGCTTCACTCGACGCGTTCGCGAGACGCGGATGCCAAAAGGGTTTAAGTTAACATCTGAACAACCCAAGTACACAGGTCGACAGGAACCTTCAGGATGGCTAGAAGACTACAGACTCGCTGTCTCGTGCCAACGAGGCACGAATACCACAGCAATGCAATACATACGACTCATGCTCGAAGGAACAGCTCGCGACTGGCTCAAGGCGCTACCTCCATCATCATACGACTCGTGGGATCACTTCCGCCGAGATTTCATCAAGAACTTCAAACCTCTATGTGATCGCCCAAAAACATTCGAAGAACTGAGAGCATGCATCCAACGATCAGACGAAACATTGAGATCATACATACGGCGATGGACTGAGATACGCAACTCAGTTGGCGCAATATCAGAAGATATGGCCATGGATGCCTTCATCATGGGTCTTGCCAGGCGAGACTTAAAAGAAGCACTTGGCCGACAAAAGCCAACCTCCGTGGCCAACTTCATAAAGATCGCGACTGAGTGGGCGGATGGAGAAGACTTGGTGCGAACCACCCGCGCCTCTTCACCACGCGACAACCATGACATCGGCAGTCGAAACCGCAGGGACTCATATAGAGACGACCGAAGGCGCAAGCGTTCCAAACGTCATTACGACAACGACAGACCCGATTTCATGGCGGCTGGATTCACACAATCTCGTGACAATCGAGATAGAAGCGACCGGAGGCCAGAAGATCGCCGGGACAGTCGCGACCGCGAGCAACGAAGTGACAGCTACAAGAAGCAAGAGTGGCGAAAGCCGCGTTCTGATGCACAAAACGAGCGTTCGTTCGACGACAAGATGGATGACTATTGCAGATTCCACCTGTGCAATGGGAAGGACAGAAAATTGCGCTCCAATCACTCGTTGAAAAACTGCAGGGAGTTCGACAAACTAGCATCTGAATACATGCATCTCAGAAAGGCACCAGCCGCAACTGCACCTCAGCCAAACGTTGTACCTGCCCTGATGGCACCACAACTACCACCACCACCACAGCCTGCCGCAGGCGGACAGGTTGCGGGTGCCATACACCCCGTACCTCGGGTGGAGGAGGATCAGTACCCGCAGCCTCAGGGGCAGATGTACATGATACAAAAGGGTCGCCCCTCTAATAGGCAGCAAAAACTACGCACTCGATAGGTGAACATGGCTGTCATGGCACCACCCGCTGTCTCTGAATATTTGAAGGGATCCGAAACTTCCATAAACTTCAGCCGGGAGGACCATCCCCCAGCTGTAACTCGCCCAGGGCACGCAGCCCTGGTACTCGACGCGCAAATTGGAGGCTACGCCATGACTAAAGTCTTCATGGATGGAGGCAGCGGCATCAACATCATCTTCGCAGATACCCTCCGCGGAATGAATAGGTCAGTCGAAAATTTACCAAAATCCACTAATACCTTCCACGGCATTGTTCCAGGCAAAGCAGTCAGCCCAGAAGTTACCATACAACTCGACGTCACGTTCGGAGACCCAAGTCACTTCAGGACGAAGTCGATAGAGTTCGAGGTCGTCGACTTGGAGTCACAATACCACGCCATACTTGGACGCCCAACATTCACTCGGTTCATGGCAGTCCCACATTATGCCTATCTCAAGCTGAAGATGCCAGGACCAAAGGAGTCATCAGTGTCAATGGAAACTTTCAAAGATCCGATTCTTGCGACCGTGAGTTCAGCAAAATCTCTGAGATGTTCGGTATGGAGGAGGCACTCGCAGATCTAGCGATCTCCAACGATCGCACACTGATGCAGGAGCACAAAAAATTGGCAGTCGACAGATCGTTCAACGCGACAAATGACACAAGGTTACATCAGGTGCACCCGACTGATCCGTCAAAAACAGTCAGTGTATCGTCGAGTCTGCCTATCGCATAGGAAAGCGCGCTCGTCGAATTCCTCTGTGAGAACTGGGATATATTTGCATGGTGTCCAGCCGACATGCCAGGTATTCCTAGGGAATTCGCCGAGCACTCTCTCCAGTTATTTCCAGATGCTAGGCCAGTCAAGCAAACAATGCGTCGCATCTCTGGCCCGAAGCGAGCCGCAGTCGAAGCTGAAGTCGACAGACTACTCGCGGCAGGGTTCATCAGAGAAATCAAGAAATCACAATGGGTAGCTAACCCCGTACTTGTAGAGAAGAAACACACAGATATCCTTCGGATGTGCGTAGATTTCACAGCACTCAATAAATGCTGTCCAAAGGATCACTTTCCGCTTCCTCGAATCGACCAGATCGTCGACTCCACCGCCGGGTGCGCTCGCCTATCCTTCCTGGATGCTTACTCAGGTTACCACCAGATAAGGATGAAGGAGGAAGACGAGGGAAAACGGCGTTCATAACCCCACTCGGGGTCTACTGCTACACAACCATGCCCTTTGGGCTCAAAAACGCGGGTGCAACATATCAGCGTATGATGCAAGATTGCCTCAAGAAGCAGATCGGAAGAAACGTCCAAGTATATGTCGATGACATTGTTATCACAACAAGAGAAGAGCATACACTACTCGATGACCTGCGAGAGACGTTCGCCAACCTCAAGCACTTCCACATCAAGCTCAATTCTAAGAAGTGCACGTTCGGTGTACCAGCCGGGCAGCTCTTAGGATATCTAGCCTCGGCTCGTGGAATCGAGGCGGACCCGGAGAAAATACAGGCCATCTTGACAATGCAAAGGCCTTCAAAGCTTCATGACGTACAAAAATTAGCAGGTCGCGTGGCGGCGCTCAGTCGCTTCATCAGCAAACTTGGCGAAAAAGCACTCCCGTTCTATCAACTGATGAAGAAAGCAGACAAGTTCGAGTGGACGCCGAAGCCGAAGCAGCTTTCACGGACCTCAAGCGAGTCCTCACAAGCCCTCCAGTCCTTGTCGCACCTAAGGTACGGGAACCGCTATACTTGTATGTCTCGGCTACTAACAGGGTGGTGAGTACTGTACTTGTGGTTGAACGCATGGAAGAGGGACACGCCCAAAGCATACAACGCCCAGTCTATTACTTGAGTGAAGTTCTCTCCATATCAAAACAGCGGTATCTGCACTATCAAAAGCTGGCATACGCCGTGTTCATGACATCAAGGAAGCTGACACACTATTTCGCGGAGCACCCAATAACTGTAATCAGTACCTCAGCGATTGGGGACATTCTCACAAACCCCAACGCAACTGGGCAGGTCGCAAAATGGCTCATCGAGCTAGGACCAAGGGACATCAGGTATGATCACCTGAAGGCCATAAAAGCACAAGTTTTAACCGATTTCACAACCGAGTGGATCGAGGCTCAATTACCTGGAGCACCAGATGTGTCCAACTCATGGACTATGTACTTTGACGGCTCGAAGAAAAACGAAGGCGCAGGCACAGGTGTCATCCTCATATCACCAAAAGGCGACAAGCTCCGCTATGTCCTGCAGATGGGATTCGAGTTACCATCCAATAACGAAGCCGAGTACGAGGCCCTGATCAATGGCATGCGGATGGCCAAAGCCCTCGGGTGCACTCGACTAATGATCTATGGTGACTCGAACTTGGTGGTGCAGCAAACAATGAAGGCCTGCGATGCCATCGCAGACAACATGATCGCCTACCGCGACCTGTACAACCTAATGGAGGGCAGCTTTGAAGGCTGAGAGTTGCGGCACATAAGGCGCGAGAGCAACGAAGAAGCGGACATGCTAGCCAACCTAGGCTCCACCAAAGCACCAGTTCCACCTGGTGTCTTCCTCGAGCGCATCGAGCACAGATCTATCAAGCAAAAACGAGCACCTCCTACATCAACCATATCAGCCAAGAGCAAAGCACCCAGCACAGAGGACCCGCCAGTCGATGTACTCCTCATTGAGCCAACTTGGACTCAACCTTTCTTGGCGTACATACTCCGCAACGAGCTACCTGATGACATAAATGAGTCACGCCGCGTCACTCGAAGACCTAAAGCATACACCGTCATCAACGGTGAACTATACAAGCGCAGCATATCAGGTATGTTCCAACGATGCATAGCATTTGAAGATGGCCAGGCCATCCTTCGTGATATTCATGCAGGTACCTGCGGGCATCACGCCAGCAGTCGATCACTCGTAGCCAAAGCCTTTCGCGCAGGTTTTTACTAGCCCACAGCACTCAAAGACGCGGAAGACATAGTCAAAAGGTGCATCGGCTGTCAGAAATTCGTCACAAAGCCGCACGCACCCGCATCGGCGCTGAAGACAATACCATTGGCCTGGCCTTTCGCCCAGTGGGGGCTCGATATGGTTGGGCCACTCAAAAAATCCTCCCATGGAGGGTATACTCACCTTCTGGTGGCAGTCGACAAGTTTACCAAGTGGGTCGAAGCAGTCCCTATCACAAGTTCGACTGCCACTACAACAGTCAATTTCATAAAAACCATCATGTACCGCTTCGGCATCCCAAGCAGTATCCTAACAGACAACGGTACAAACTTCACGGCTGAGGAATTTCGCTCCTTCTGCAAAGAGCAAAACATTACGCTCCACTATGCCTCCGTGGCGTACCCGCAGTCCAACGGCCAAGTCGAAAAAGCCAACGGACTCGTGTGCAGCGGAATCAAGAAGCGCCTCTTGGTGCCACTCAAAAGAGCTGCGGGTGCTTGGGTTGAAGAACTTCCATCGGTACTATGGAGCCTACGCACAACTCCTAACGCTTCGACACAATTCACCCCATTTTTAATGGTCTACGGCGCAGAGGCAATCCTGCCATCAGATGTAAAATTCAATGCACCAAGAGTCGACGCATATAACGAAGAAGACGCAGATGAAGCACTCGAAGACGCAGTCGACTTGCTCGACGAAGCACGTGACACGGCCTTGGCTCGCACAGATGTCTATCAGCAGGATCTCCGCAACTATCATAGCCGTCGACTGCACACCAGGTCCTTCGTGGTGGGTGACCTCGTACTTCGACTGAAGCAAAAGAAGGTGCACAAGCTCGCCTCTCCATGGGAGGGACCCTTCATCATCACCGAAGTCCTCGGCGGTGGCGCGTACAGACTGAAGCACGCGAAGACAGGAGAACTTTTGCACAACCCTTGGGACGTTGCGCACCTGCGCCATTTCTATGCATAGATTCATCAGTCGCACAATGTAATAGTCGATATGTCGGACCGCTGCAGGTTTCAGACGCGCTCTTTTCCTTACCAGGGTACCTACGGGGGCTGGAAGGTTTTTAGTGAGGCGGCCTGCAGCTTAACATTCAAAAAGTGGAATATATTCAATGTTTCTCCCATATCTCTGTTTACCAGTTGCATAACTTACTCGCAAAACATAGCCGCACCCGAATACTCGGGTGCTGCGCCACCAAACACAAGAGCTCTCGCTCCCGCAAAAACAACACCTTAGTCGCACCCGAATACTCGGGGGCTGGGTGTTAAAGCAAAGTTGAAGGCATTTAAGCAAAGACAAACTTTGCAGCTGCACTCGAATACTCGGGGGCTGTACAATCATTAGGTCATACTCAAAACACTTTATAAACCCCACTCAATAGACTCGGAGGCTGTGGAAAATGCAAAGTAAGCAGTTTATATTATATACACAGAGACAAAATTACACTCGGGGGCTGAGCCCTGCAGACGTGTTGCATATGCAGAGCACAAAGTTTCACTCGACAACTTAGTACAAATTACTATACAAGCATACACCCAACCTACTCTATGGGTTCGTCCTTCGGTTGAGTCCATTTCTCCTCCTCCTTCAGCACCTGATGAATAAGGACCAGTGCATCCCTACGAGTCTCTTGGTAGTGATCCACCATTGGCACAGGACCACCACCTGGCACGGGAGCGGGTCCCATAGCAATTTTCTTCAGGTAAAGATGTGGAAGATGCGACCGCACAAAAGCAAGAGCAACGTTAGCTCCGCTAATCAGTTGCTCACGTACAAAAAAAATTATCGCCTTGCCCTTTCGAAATTTCTTCAGCAACGCCGCAAGGCTTTGTGGTGACTCGTTCAAAGGGAACAAAGCCTCGTGGACTCGAAATAAAGCCAACCTGCAACTCTCCAGTCGAATGGCAGTTCGCCACGCCCAATCCAGGAGCCTTACCAAAGTGGCACTCCTCGCCCTGTCTGACCAAAAGGGGTGGGCGGCGTATTCAGCACTACTCGCATGACCGTCGAGTCGGTCCTGTATCCGCGCCTCCTCCTTCAACGGGTCAGAACAAACACCTGCGCAAAAACAAGGGCTCATCATCGCCCAGTCGAGTCATCTCGCAAAGAACAGATCTTGGCGATCCAAAAAGAGCTTACATTCGAGCTGCAGATTCACTCTCTCCAACTCCTCAAGCAAAAAAGTCTCTCGCTCTGTCGCTAGAGATGGCCTCGACTGCAGCTCTGCATATGCCTCTTGCATTTTCTTCAGCTCGTCGTTCACCTTCGAAAGCTTGAGGTGCAGGTAGTCCATAATTTTCTGGTCATTCACGCTTCGCGACCTCGAGGAGCCACCCACAACAGGGTCAGTCGATGCTTTAGAGGCTCGGTTCTACATTCAGAATAACTAAGGGCATAAGGAAACATGAAGAGCTCAAGCAAAAGGCTCGGGGCTGCGCCTCCCGATTATTGAAGTTCATATTTCATAAAGCACAGATATGATGTCTGATGATTTACAGATAGCAAAATCAAAGTCATAAAATCCCTAGATCTAGTCGACAAAGGGATCACTCGCTAAGTCATCGACTTCTTGGAGGAAGACTTCTTCGCCTGAACCCTGGCTGGCCTATCTTCAACAGTTGTTACAAGCTGTTGAGCATACTTGTTGGCGGTTTCCATCCATGTGCCTAACCCGACGGTTTTGCCGTCAGAACCCCTCGGGAACTTCGTCGTAGCCTTGTCAAAATCTGCCTCAACTCCGTGCGCGAGCAACATGAGAAAAGTAGTCTGAGCACCACTTACCATTTGCTCGCGACAGAAATCGGCGACGGCGGTCCCTTCTGGCTTGAACAGCTCCACCAGTTCTGCAAATGAAGATGGAAGCTCTTCACCTGGGAAGAAGCTACCGTGGAGGGCGCCCGGGGCACTCGCCGCCTGCGTCAGCATCTCCCCTGCTCTGCTACTGGTAACCTCTGAGATGGCCACACTTTCATCGAGTGAGGCACCAAGGCTTTGCTTGCCAGGAGCTGCAGGGCCATCCATCACACCTAGCATATTAACTGTATAGAAGCATGTTCATGAATTATAAAACCCGTGGATCGGCAACAAACATAGTTGCATTATTTAGTGGTCTTAAGACTCGACGAATGACCCTCTCGTCTGTTGTTAGGGTGACTATTTCGTTGAAGATGATGCTAATATTTAACATATCTTGATCATACATACATGTATAAAGAATCAATAAAAATATGATGTACTCTATTAAATAATGAATACAAACATATATATTAGCGGAGGAGTAATACGCTTGGACATGCAAATTTGGTGTAGAGAGAGAGAGAGAGATACAGAGATACACGAAAAATATATGCAAAGTGAGATGGGGACATTCACTTGGACAAGTCTTGATTACTTGCTCCCTCCTTGAAATCAGCTACAGTTTTCTTAGCACCCCGACCTGGCAGCAGCAGTCGGGAGGCGATCTCGTTTCCTCTCCCGTATTCAAAATTTCAAACTGTAGTTGTCAGATGTTGTTCTTGATGGCCCGCTCTTTCGTCAAATCCATACTTCGTATTGGCAGGGGAAACTCTACGAATATTCCTCCAATCTCCAATACATGAGCGGATGTGGCAGGCGGCGTTCGTTGAGCGCGAGGAGGAGTCAGACTCCATGCGATATCCTCCTAATCGTTCCACCAGACCCCGGAGTGGTCTCAGTATTTACACACCAAGCCAGAATTGACTACAAGCGGCTCATGCGCCCAGATAAAATTCCATGTCACGTATACAGATCATCTTCTACAACGCATGGTCTATTTAGTTGTCTGTATGCATGTGATGGCGAAAGAAGATAATCATCTCTCGCCTCTGTTCCCAATGCAAGGCCAAAAGAGAGCAGAAGCATCAGCGCTCCCAAAAAAAAACAAGCTAGGCTCCGGCAGGAAGAAATGACAGCCACAGAGGAAAGATCCAAAAAACGACGAATCGAGCTAGAACATTGAGGCGTTTACGAGCTGGCACGGTCTTGATGCGCCTGGTATCAGTGGATCGGAGGAGCACATGCCCATCTCTGTGGCGCGAAGCAGAAGCCATCGACGGCGATGGTGTATCGTCCACTCCTCCATATACTGTTCGGATATTCCCCTTCTCAAGCTCTCTCCTCAGCCAGTCAGCCATGCCGCATCATCTGATTGAGCATGACGCAGACGATTTGGAGCGGAACGATCAGTGATCTTCACATGATGGGGCGACGATGCTCTCCGGCAATCCCAGGGGGAGAGGATGGAGAATTGGATCGATCATGGAAGGAAAAGCGGTCGACTGCAAGCCACCGTTCGCACAACAGGAGAAAGGTCTACGGGATTAGACGGTACTCCATCCTATCTTGCTGGTGCGCGTGGTGCGGTGTGCATATAAGATGAGATGTTAACAAACTAACAAACTCCATCCTATCTTGTTGGTGCGTGTGAGATGGTTAGTTCGGAGGTGTCATTCTTTGTGTAATTAGAGAGAAGTGTGACACCAGGCATTCACCAAGCCGCCTTTAATAATAAAGATAAGTCGTTGGGGCGTTTTTCCGACCAGGTGAAAAGAGGAAAAAAGACTGAAATACCCTCCTGCATTTTTGAATCTCGCGATCGTCTCACTCCTCTCCTCCTAGTTCCTGTCCGCCTCGCCCATCTCCTCTCCGCCTCCCCCAATTCCTCTCCTTGCCCAATTCCTCTCCTCGCCATCGCCAGCAGATCTGGGCGAGGAGCATCCAGCGCCATCACCACCACCTGGGCCATCACCCAGCGCCTCAACTCCAGGAGCAGCTGCTGCCTCGCCCAGCTTCTCCTCGCCGCCATGGACCAGTAGATCAGAGGCTGCTTCTCCTCTCCTTCCCTGCACCTGAAATTAATCGAGACAAGGATCAAATCACCTCCAGGCAGGATCAATTCATCGACCAGGAAAGGGGATCGAGCAGGAAGATCCTCACCTCCAGGCGCAGCCCAGGTTCCTCCCCGCTCCATCCAGATCGTCGCCCAGCGCTAGAAGCAGGACCTGGTCCATCACCCAGGTGCTCCTCGCCCAGCCCTCGCCCAGGTGCATCACCAGGCAGCAGCGCCCAGCGCTAGAAGCAGCAGCAGAACATCGATGTCTACGTTGTTCAGAAGAAGCAGCAGAAGATCTCGCCCAGGTCTTGGCCCCCATCGCTGTCCGTAGAAGCAGCAGAAGATCTCCTAGAAGCAGCAGCAGAACATCACTGTCTGCGTTGTTCAGAAGAGCTCCAGACACAGCACGGCGATACCCTGCAAGTATAGGAACAATTCAACCATCTAGTCCCAGCACAGCGCTATGGTTCTACTCCTGGACTTGAATTTCAGTCCACCAGAAGAAGAAGATAATATCATACCTGAAGGAGGCAATGTTGATCATCCTGAAGAAGAGGAGGGCATCGATAATCGTGTCCACGAGGATGCAAGTACAATATGTTGGTCACATGTTTCTGATACGAGTACAAGAAACAAAATCAGAAGCAACTTAACAGTTTTTTGCAAGTTTACAATCAGCAGCAGTGTTTAAATAATTCAAACAACTTAGCAGTTGTATTAGCAGTTCTGTAAAACAAATGCACATATCTTGGCCAGAAAGTTCAATTTACCAGATTTTCTCTTAGGAATGTATCTACAGTTGTTCCTGCATCAAGGCAATGTCACCACCTTGCCCAGCTCGTAGCTGCACCTACTCGAGCTCGTAGTTGTTCCTGCATCAAGGTAATGTCAACAGAATCAATTTTGAACCACAACCAGATAATATGACAGATGTAATCTAAGGCAGACATAAGAATAAGAGAACATTTGCCAAGTATCTACTGCTAGCAAACAAGCACTTGCTAGCAGCAGTAACAAGCACTGCAAGCAAGCACTTGCTAGCAGCAGTAACAAGCACAGGAAAAGTAACCCAAATGATTTGAGTTAACTGAAAAGGAGCTCACATGACACACTTAACACAAACGCACGCACCTCTGCATTATGAATTTTATACTCATGCAGAATCTGATAGCAGAGCTTTTCATCAATATGGGTTGACAGTTTAGATTCAAGATTCAGGATATGCATTGACAGTACTACAACTTCCTAAATACTGTAATGAGCTACAGAAATTTGTACACCAGCTTTGGTAGCTTGAACAACATTTTGAGCTGAACTAAAGTATATAGAGATGGACGTACCTCTGCTATCTGTGTGCAGTACCATGTATAGAGAAAGTTGGCACTTGTGGATTTACCTTTTGAATGTCCAGCTCGTCCTGTTTAGGTGTCACCCTATAGCAGCTTGACGCAAACCTAAACTGACATTAATTAGCTGGTTCCATAGCATTATATTCGAAATGCTAGACAACTGATCCACTTTGATTGCCTGCATCAAAGCAAAACAAGCACAATCTGTCATCCCAGTGTACATTAAATGGAGTAGAAGCAATACAATTACTCCTTGAGCAATATTGAAAGGAGGCAATATTGAAGCAATACAATTACTCCAAGAAAACGGAGTATTACTGCAATATACAACAAGTAATACTAGTGCAGAGGTTGCACAAACAAGCACGAAAATTCAGTTAAGCTTGCATTCGTTCAAGCAAGCAAAATTAAATACTGTAACCCCTTGAGCAATATTGAATGGAGTATTTTCATTACATAGAGTATTTTCATGGAGTAAAAGTTAAAGTAAATATTCAATCTTCTCTAATTGCTACAGATAATGCAAGCAAATACTCCTTGCTACTCCAATATTCAGTAAAGCACAACCCTTGCTACTCCAATATTCAGTTTGGGTGAATAAGACTCACAGCAAGACTCACAGCAAATATTTCTGGCAGCAAGCTCCAATTGTTAATTTTCAATTCAGAAAGTAAATAGTGGAAACATGAACCATCAGCAGCATATGTACTCCTATTGCAACCCTCATCATCTGGTTCATGCTACTCCTATTGCAACCCTAATCATCTAGTTGTACTCCAGATCAAGCAATTCTCAAATTATTCAGTTAAATACAGTGCAGTTATTCATGGAGTAATCAAAATCCTACTCCACTCCACTGCACACAAAGTTCATATACACACAAAATTTCTATTCAAGCAAATTTGTACTCGGAGTAGCACAAGCAGAAGTACTCCACTTGCTCATAAACAAATTTGAACAAGCAGGAGTACTCATCATTGAACAAATTTGAACAATTTTAACATCAACAAGCATGAGTATTTTCAGTTAAAGGCAGCAACAAAATTCAGTTTACAGCAACAACAAGCACATCAATTAACAAAATTCAGTTAACAAGCTACAGCAAGCAGGAGTAACAAGCACATCACTACTGCTACTCCACGGTGAGCAACAAGCTGTAGCAAGCTACTGCTACGCCTCGATGACAAACAAAGAAAGGGGTGGAGGAGGACGCGTACCATGGGAGAAGTCGCGGGCGCCGGTGAAGTCACGGTCGCCGGTGAGGGAGGCCGTGTTGTAACACCCCGACCCACCCCCGGGCCGGGCCTGTCACCCCTGGCAGCTCTCTAGGATCTCTAGACTGGACCCACAGATCAACACTAGTCTTTTATTTGCACTTTGTCCTCACTCGTGCGCACTCGGGAACGAGTTCCCGGTCGGTCACCCATCCTTGGAGTGCTCCGGGCCAAGCACGCTTAACCTCGGAGTTCCTTCCATATGGGTTTCTGGAAAAGAAGTTGCAACTTGTTTATATGAGTATCCTATCAATCCTATTAAGCCCTGAGCCAGGATCTCACATCCTTCCCCCCTTAGAAGACCGAAGCCCTCGTCGGTCAGCCCCCAGTCCAGGAACTTCCCCTCTTGGCACCCGTCTGTGCGCCCAGTGCCGGCACATGTCCCACATGTCCGCGCCACTGACCCGCACACGCCCGAGTTACCGCGAGGGTCGACTCTGATACCAAATGTAACACCCCGACCCACCCCCGGGCCGGGCCTGTCACCCCTGGCAGCTCTCTAGGATCTCTAGACTGGCCCCACAGATCAACACTGGTCTTTTCTGTGCACTTTGTCCTCACTCGTGCGCACCCGGGAACGAGTTCCCGGTCGGTCACCCATCCTTGGAGTGCTCTGGGCCAAGCACGCTTAACCTCGGAGTTCCTTCCAGATGAGCTTCCGGAAAAGAAGTTGCAACTTGTTTATATGAGTATCCTATCAATCCTATTAAGCCCTGAGCCAGGATTTCACACGCGTGGAGCACGTAGCAGGCCGGCGCACCGAAGGACGCCGGCTCGGCTCGCCCCGCGCACGCACTCGAGCTCCCCGCAGCCTTGGCTCCCCGCGCAACCGCCCTGCCTCGAGCTCCGCCTGCGTCTCGGTGAAGAGCGCGACGGAGAGCTCCTCTCCTCCGGTGGATCTACCGCCAGCATGCACAGATCCACCGCCATCTCGCCAGCAGCACCTCGCCGGCGGATAAAAATCCGTTCTGTGACCTCCGGGTTGCGGTTGAGAGAGGAAACGGGGTGGTGGGGAGCGGCGACGGCAAGCCAGACGGAGAGGGCGGTGGCGGTGGGTGGTCATGGCGAGCCAGAGGGAGAGGGCGGTGGAGGAGCCAGAGGGAGCGGCGGTGGGGAGCGGCGGCGGTGGTGCTCGTGGTCGGGAGCGAGCGAGCAAGAGGACGAGCGAGGGGTGGGGAAAGTGGACTGTGTGGGAGGGTATTCTTGGAAAGATCAAAATAACCGTAGCGTTACGAAAATTGTACTATGATCCGCCAACGACATATAAATTGATACGGAGGGAGTATATGTGATCGTCCCTCCGATTTTTACTTCTTCTAACTTTAGGGCATGCAAAGTGTCACGTATGATAAATGTTGATTTGGAGTAGAGAGAAATAAAAAAAGATTTATTTTCTTGTATCTAAGATATTATTTCTTAGCAATAGTATCTCTCACCACATATTTAGCGATATTGGTACTGAGATTAAAAAAAATCCATTGTACATTATATTTTATTGTCATATGGGGGCTCCCTTCAAATTCCATATTTGCTAGAACGCAAGCTTCGATGGTTTAGAGGATGGCTTGAAGATTCCAATTTACGCGGAAGAAGAATTGAGAGGTTCAGTTTGCTGGCCGGGGGGCAAGGTAAAGTTTCATTTCTACACTCGAATCACTAAAGAACAAGACATAAGAGGAAGTTGATGTGAAAAGAGCATGTTCTTTATAGCTATGTTTTGTGTTAATGTCATTTTCTTCGAGTTGTTGGAAATGTCAGGCCATTCGATTGAAATTAGGTTTCATACCATATTTGTTTAGGTAGCTATAGATTTTAGCCTTTTTCTTGCTCCACCTTCCCTAAATTCCCAGATCAAAAAAAATTCACCCATCAAAGTCCCACTCCATATGACCGTAGTCGATGCACATTGGTCGCAGTCAGGGAGCAAAGGGGGGCGCCTGATGATGTAAATTTTATCCATGAGTACGGCTGTACGGGTACCCCCATATGAGAAGGATCCTGAAACATTTTGTTACCCTCTGAGAATTACCCATACCGTACCCGTTAAGTCGTGGGTAGGGTACGAGTACAACCTTGTGCCCTCACGTATGCCCTGGGCTTCTGTGGCAACCCGCTCTGGCACATATTTCTAGAGAGGCGGTCGCCCCGTGCGCCAGCCCAAGATATCTGGCCGCACGTTACGACAATGCAACATAGCGGAAATCATTACACAATCAGGCACAAAGTGCTACAAAAGGTTTACAAGGCCATCGAGGCATTACAAAATATCTTGCCAAGCATGGCTCAGGACAGAGTTTAGCTAGCAGCGGAAGACGGCTAAGGCAACGGCTTGGAGCGGCTCCACTCCACAGGTATCTGGCTGGGCTACTGATCCTAGCACGCTCTTGCTCCACTTCTGGCTAAGGTAGAAGATGAATCCTCGCCAATATTTGGCCACAAACACAAGGCCCGTGAGTACATTTGTATGCACTCAGCAAGAATCGCCACTCATCACAAGCAATCCAACAATCATGCAACAAGATATACATTGGAAATAAACTCCTTCAACATGTCAAGTGTACTCTAGATAGATGACATAAAAGTAGCATGGCATTGACAACCAAGCATGTCGTAAGCAGACAACGGGGGTATCACCAGTACAGAGTCCAAGCCAGGTGGGGTTGGATCGTGTACCAGCAATCATACAAAGGGCTTACCTGTGACGAGTAAACGGGTGTACCAGGTGGTACCAAATAATACACAACAGCACCTGTGATCACTGCTAGGCCCACTGGCCTCATCTTTCCACTCTGGGCACGCACGGTTGATGTTGGCTCAGGCCTAACTCTAGGCTCCCAACGATCACACCGTCATCCCTGAACTCAATAGTGTGACCGACACTGAACTGTTGTTCCATAACCTTGGAACGAGGCTAGACATCCAGATTTGACACTCTCGAGAGGTTGCAGTTTCCACCCATCTAGGTGCATCATATAGCCGGTACTTTAGGAACTCTTCCTTAAGACGACCTGATACACGTACATGACCGTTCACGCTACCAAGACACTCCCTGTATAGCTACCGACATAACTCTATGTCTTACGACGAAGTGAATCCGGCACGTCCCCAACCCAAGAGCAACGCCTAGCTCCGGAACCTTCGCAAGACTAGCCCCGGCCACAAAGGTAACCGACTAGACTTGCCAAAATGGTAGCATCAAAGGAGGCTCAATAGGATACGTAGGTCAAGGCCCGCCCATATGAGCGACAGTGGTAGTGCTTTCGATGTTCAGATTAGTGGCACTATGGACTGACCCTATCGATGTTTGGAGGGGTGTTTCATTTAATCAAGTTTCATCATAACAAGTCCAAACAACAGAGGATTAGTCCAACACAACAATCACAATATCATAATAATATGTATCATCAAACATCAAGACATTAGCAACATAATATTTCAAGCAATAGTTTGTTTGTATTTGACCGGGTGACTATGGCGGTTCCTCCAGCCGGTGCCACCACGAATCAGTGTTTACAGAATAAATAGCACAGTGGTTCAAACGGATGACTGTGGCGGTTCCTCCAGCCAGCGCCATCGTAGATCAATTACAAGGTCAGCACAGGTTGTTGGCGTCGATCGGGTGACTGTGGCAGAGATACCTCCAACCAGCGCCATCACAGATCAACTACCGAAGTTGGTAGGGCATGTAGTCTCCGAAATGAACCGAAAAGCACTCATAAGAAAGAAAGCATCCATTCCACTCAAGGATTAACCCGACGTGGTGTCAGCAATCTTGGCAAAAAGAACCAAATGGAAAGCAAATGTCCCAAGCGTCGCAGTCCAAGCGGGCTTACGCCAACCACGTTTGACAGAGGGAGAAGAAGCAAATAACTCTTTTGGCAAATGCCCCCAACTCCGAGGATCATAAGACGACATTCGTCCGCTCCTCACCTCGGCGAAGAAGAAGAAGCAAACAAAGCCACGCAGGTGCGAGGCGCACAGTTGTATAGTTTCCCCACTCCGTTGAATGTGGCGGTTCCCCCAGTCCATCGCCTCAGGAATGGGAAGTGGTACCCCCAGACACAACACCACAACACTACGGAAAGTAGATGTCAAAGTAATGATATCTGATGACGCACAGTTTACAGATGACAGGCAACCAGATGCACAGATAAGTAATTACAAAGCAATGCAACAATTTAATACAACAAGGCATGACAATATGTAATCAAGCAGGCAAACAACATTGCAGGACTGGTCATAGCAAGTGGTTAGCTTGCCTGCGAAGATCGACACCGTTTGGCTTGGAGGGTCACGGGCACGTCATGGTTTGGGGTCTCGGTTCGCCGGTACCGCGGGATACACCTATACACGCATACAAGGGTGCTGAGTATACAAGTATTTTACAGAAATGTAAAACCTGCACCACTGGACAGATCCTTTCAAACTAGGAATTTACAAATTTGAATCGCTCCAAACGGAGTTACGGATCAAGAGATATTGAGGAGCGATGGTTAGCTATCTGCTGCTCACCTCGAAAAGAAAAAAAAACAGAACGGGCCGACACTGAGTTGGGCTGGGCTGAAGGCGTATTTCACGAAAAACCGTCTTCAGCTCGGGAAAGCGGAAAGCTGGGAATGCATCTCCACTAAGCTGACAGGTGGGGCCGGGCCCACGTGTCAGGGATCTAACCTTATCCTCTCCCTTTTTTTCTTTTTCATTTTTTTTCCTCCACTGCTTCTCTTCTTCGGTCGCGCGAGCAGGAGACTCGCTCGAGCGGCTGGCACGGACGTCGCCGACTGCCGGCGCTGGGAACGGCTGGGCCGCCGGCCGACGGCGGAGAAGGGCTCGCTGGGGCCTACCGCGCCCGGAGCGAGTGCCTGGGAGGACGGGGACGACCTCGGGAGGTGAGGCCCCGAGCTCACCGAGCTCGGCCGTGCCGCCGACGACTTGGCTGCCGCCGCTGCTCCGCTGCATCCGCCGCTCGCTGGCGTCCGCGGCGTGGCAGGCCTGGGTGCGCTGCTCGCCCGAGACGGCGTCGTGGCTGGCCTAGGTGCGCTGCTTGCCCGAGCCGGCGCGCTGCGCGCCGAGCTCGGCCATGGCGGAGTCAGGCACGGGCGGCTCCTCCGCCGCTCGGGGACGGCAGAGAGGTGGTCGCCAGGAGAAGGGGCTCGGTGATGGCTTCGGGCGGAAGGGGGAGGCCGGGGTCGCGTCGCCCGCGACCTTCGCCCGTACGGCCATGGACGGCTGATGATGAACTGAGTGGCTTCGGCCACCAACTGATGCTCTGGATGGATGGCTAGCAAGGGCAGGCGAGGGGGGTATGAGGTGCTCGTGCAGGGCTTGGGGCTCCTCTGGGGGGAAAAGCGGAAGCCGAAGACTGAGTGTGCGGCGCTTCAATGCCACCGGTGCAACGGTTTGTCTCCAGGCAATGAATGGTAAGGGATAGGAACGGGGCTGGATAGGGTGAGCTGAGCTGGTTGCATAGTGGAGCACGAGGCTGCACTGCAGCAGAAGGGTTAGGCAGGTTTAGGGCTAAGCGGATTTAGGTCACGCCAAAGCGTGCGTCCCGGACGTCCAGAGCGCGACACGGGCGACATCGTCGCGTTCCCGGTGACTCGGAGCTCCAAACGGGAAAAGGTTTCCACTGCTGAGTTCGTAACGACGAGAACAACACAATCAAACAAGAATCCCTCCAGGATTCCAAACTTTGTAAAATAAGATGTTTAGAAAACCAAAAGCACCGAAGGTGCTCGATGAAATGACAGGGGCCTTGCACATCTCGGAAAAATCCCAAACAATTACCACTGGGTATGTTGGGTATATGGAGGGTGTCTAAGGAGTTTGAGCTCATTTGGTGTTGTGGAAAAGGGGTTTTGCAAAAATCCGCTAAGCCGCGTACCGACATCGATTTTCGGCTTACAAAGGAAGTAGGTCAAACTTTGCTCCGAGACTCCTAAGTTGACTGAATAAATTTGGGATCGGAGCCGACATTTAACAGTTAACTCCGAAATCGGAAATATTGAATTGGAGTATGAAATATTTTTGGGCGGGTCTTCTAGAAATGGGTAGGGGAGTCCTCCGGAATTCCAAGAGAGAGCAAATTCTACGTCAAATATCCTCGAAAGATTTTAGGAAACCCTTATAAAAACTAGAAAAAGTTTTCCGGCGTCCAAAAATAATTTAAAACTCGATCTGAATTTTCGGGGTGTTACAAACCTTCCCTCATTAAAAAGAATCTCGTCCCGAGATTCGGAGACTTATAAAGATTCCCGGAGTTATAACAATATATTTCTTGCACGGTTTTAATATACCCCTATATCTTAAAACTTTTTCAAAGCTTTTCTTCATGATGCTAGAGTTTTATAAACACTCGGAGGGATCCACGCATATCAAGGTATTCTCAAAACTAGGCATTTTGCAAGCATAGCATTACTATCAAACAAGGCACACCCAAATGAATGACATGGCAGGGGCTCACAGAATCACACAATATAGGATCTACCACCATGGGTATATAAACGTAAACTAAGGTTTTTGCTCAAACATTCACATGGCAGGGCACACATAACCAACACACCCATGGCAAAAGCAAACAAGCATGTCTACAAACAAGCTAACATTCAACAAAACAGAGTTTGAACTTGGGTAAGCAGTTACCCAAAAAAAAAATTAAACAAAAGGATTGGGATATGCTATCATATCCTCTCATCTAGGGTTTTATTTTTGGAAAAGCTATATATACACTTTCATGCATACATAGGTTTTTGAAAAATTTAAGGTTTCTTTTAGGAGAAGGATGTTTGTGTCACCCAAAATGGGCTCACAAGCACCTAGATTTTGAGGGGTAGGGCCACATCCCAAAATTTGTTTTTGCAAAGATTTTTCCCTATGGAATGCCATATATACGAGGGAAGAACTTTCGGGGTATCTCCTTGCACTGAAGTAATTGTAGAGTTCTAGCTGGAGTAGAACTTACATCCTTCATTTCTGAAATTCTTCCACCGGCCATACTCCTTGTCTTGCAGCAAAGATAGCATGGCTGGAATACAAGCATATAGACAACATAATTTTTATTCTGAGAAAAACATCATTTTAGAAAAATAGTCCTGCATTTTCGTGGCCCAAGACAAATCGGTGCAGCAGTATGGCTGTAACATCCCAAGTTTTTCAAAAGTTGAAAAATCAGAAAAATTTAAAACTTTTGAAAACTATTATGTATTTTGCTTTGAAAAGAAAATTCATGCATGCATTCATCATCATATAGCTTTGTTTGCATTTTGATATTTCAAAAGTGGGAATAATAATTCCACTTGAAAACATATTTAAGAAAATATATTAAAAGGACTATCTATGTCCAATATATTATTTTGAAGTATTGTGGTATACTCCTTTGTGTTAAATTTTGGTTTTGGATTTGATTATAATTATTCGAAATGTAAGTCTAAAATAGCTATTTTCAAATATTTACATTTGTGATATTTTACTTGTTTTATTAAGCCACAAATGTTTTTTTATTTAAAACTCTATTTTAAAATTGACATAGAGTGTCAATTAAGCAATTATGCAATATTTCAAATTTGTATTTTTGAAATATTTGTAAAAGTGTGTTTGATTATTTTAAATAAAAGATCTTGATTTAAAAAAAAATTAGAAACTGGTTTGAGTTGATTTGGACTTTTAAATCAAAAGTTATGAAGAAAATAGTAAAAAGAATAAAGAAAAATGTTTTAAAAAAAAACTCAGCCGGCCGAGCTAGATGGGCCAAAACCCAGCCCAACTCGTATCGGACCGAACCAACTCTGGTCGAACCCGATGGTAATTCCATGAAAATCTAGGTTTTCAAACACTTTCCACTTAAACACAAATATCTTGATAAATATAACTCCAAATCCGGATCCGCTTGATCCTACGCGTTCATAACTTCGAGCCCAATCTTTTCCACCGACCCTTGGCCTATATAAACCCCTGTAGCCACCGGCATCTCTTTCCCCCTTTTCGTTCCACCGAAACCCTAACCAGCGAAATCGTATTTCGTTTATTTACCCACCAAAACGATCTCGAATCGCACCGGAGCCTGAAGCAATATTGTCGATCTGTTCAATATTTTTCCATCCCGAGAGGCCTCAACTCTTTTCATCAACCGTGGAGGAAGAATTTTGAATCGCCATCCTTCAGATCTGAAGTCGTATTTCTTAGATCTCTTCGCACTCGGTTCTTCAAATTGAAATTCCTTTGGTGAGAAGTTAAATCTAACCTTTACCTACAACTTTGCTATTGCACTCTTTTGATTTTGACGTACGGAATTCTCTGGACAATACAGATTGCTTTTGACGAATTTCGGAGGAGAAAACAATCTCAAAATTTCGGGCCGTAGTTACGAAAGTTGTTCCCCTGATCAAGACCCTTCTTTTGCCCCAAGCCTCACCTCTTTTGGTCAAGCGAGTTAGGAGATTTTTCGAGTTTGAAGTTTCGGATCAGGAAGGTAATTTGCGATTTGTGCCCAATCTATTCATCCACTTGGGATATATTTGTGATAGTTAGAAAGAGCACGCAATTCTCTACAACTTTCATTAAGCATGTTTTTCCGTCCGAGCAACCTTATTTTTGGTCAAAATTCGTAGTGAACCGTAAAGTCAGCTCCAGTCAGCGCTTCGTCATCGCCACGTCAGCGGTCAGAGTCAACAGTCAACCGAAGACCGGCAGTTTTGCAGAAAAACCCTAGATCTTAGATCTATCACTACTTTTTTTTGGTTTGGCCAAATTTTACAAATAAAATATTTTTGGAAAGCTTATGACACGTAGAAACTTTTGGCATAGTTAATTTTATGTTTTGCTGAATTAACTTTGTTTATTTTCAAAAGTGGCTTTATTAGTATTTTGAACATAACTTGTTTTTAAAAATTGATTTTTGGGCAAATCCAATTGTTTTAACTTTGTTTATTTAATACTTGGCCGTAGGAATACTCTACTATTTTTGTAAAAGTATTTTCTATGATTTTTGTAATTAATATTGATTAAATGCGTTTTAAGTGTTATTTTAATAATTAAAACTGTTTAAAATTGTTTTTCTTCATCTATTCGTCTAATAAAATGACTTAGTCATATTTTTATCACTTTAGTTACAAAAAGTACTTAGAAATATTTTGCCTCTCCAAATAAAGTAACCCTCTTCCTTAGAAATTTTTGATAAATAAATTTGGCAACACTTTTCCTTAGAAATTTTCAACATCTTAATAATGCTAAATCTTTTCCTTAGAAAATTTAGCATCTTGAAAAACTTGGTTGTTTTCCTTAGAAAATATTCTAAGTACTTGCTATGACAAATGTTTGTCCTTAGAAAAATTATCAACTATTGTTCTTCATACTTTTCCTTAGAATAATTTCATGGCATGGCATGCATCTCTAGTCCTTAGAAATATTTTTGCATTTCTTACATGACTTTCCTCCTTAGAATTTTGGAGGTGATGCTTGCTAGCCCTTTTAACCCTCCTAGTCAAAAATCACTAAGTTAGAAATTAGTGGAAAAGTTTGCATTGTTATCCTTGGAGAATTCAACATGAAGTTAGAGGACCAATGAAGGACTTAGCCAAGAAAAACAAACTCCAGAAGCATCTCCAAGAAGTCAAGGTACTTAGAAGAAAATCAAGGGGAAGTTCACGAAGACCAACCACCTACATTTTTCTAAGTCTTTCTTTCCCTTCTCTCTTTCTTCCTTCTTCTCTCTTCATGGTGACTAGGTTATATTCAAGACCAACCTTAATGCTGCCAACAAAATCAAGTCTTCAGAACCATCAAGTCTACAGAATTAAATGAAGTCAACGCACCAAGGAGAAAGCTACAAGGAAGCCTGGAGAAGATTCTTGGAAGACCAACTACTTCTTTCTTTCTATCTTATCTTCATTTCTATTTTGTCTCACTTTGGACATAGACCAAGTCCTTTGTGTTTAAGACTAAGTTCCTAGAGTGCTAATTGAAGACCATTGAAGATCAATGAAGCTACAAAGGAGTTGAAGATTATTTGAAGACCAAAGTTGTGAAAACTTAGAATAACCTTACAACTTTTCAAGTTGTTTTATCAAGTTTACTTTAGGCTCAACCTGGACCTTGCCTTAGCTAAATGGGATATTGTTATTTATGTCTTTCCCTTATTTTGTTTGCATGTCATTCACATCATAATTCTTTGTATCATTCTGCATCTCCTGCATGTCATATTTTCTTAAGTATTGTTTGGCTGCATATTTATTGTGAATTGTTTGATGTGTTAGAAATTTCGGAGAGAGACGAAGGTTGTTGCAACTGCTACTACTGCACTCCCTATTGCCAAGGCAAGTGGCACACCCCATAAATTTCCTAAATATTTTTATATGCATTACTTAGTGTATTTCCTTATATGCATGTGTTGGATAGTATTATTGCTATATGCTAAACCCACCATACCTTTACACTAGTTGTGTCTAGAACCCCTGTGATAACTTAGTAGATTATTTGATGCTATGCAAATGTGTTTTCTTTAAAGTTTAATTCTACTAAGTAATTTATCACCTGGGTGGACTTGGTTTTGAAAAGATGATGGAAAGGTTGAGTGTCATCTCTTAGGGGTGACCTCTAAGGGATGGTCACTTGTGGTTGCCACCCAGGGTATTAAAGGGACCAATGTTTTGTCTAAGTGAAGATGCTTCCAGTGCAGCCACTTGGTATTATGGCTCTGCCTTGACTAAGTTATAGGAACCTGATTCCGGCATGTCTCAGCGGATGAATGTTTGTATGGGTCTGCCCAGAGGAACAGGGGACTGTTTCCAATGGTCTCGTCTCAACTCTCTCCTTTTCCTTAGCACAAATTGAGTGCTTGAGGATAGTTTGGGTTTGTTGGGTCTCGTGGTGAAAGTGCACAACCTCTGCAGAGTTAAATCTAAGTACTTAGCCGTGTCCCCGGTTACGGACAATTTGAGCAGCTGATCAAGGACGACAACGGAGGCTCCCGGCATTCCAATTTCTTAAGTTAAATATTGAAGGTTGATTAAAGGTAGACAAGAGGGTGGTTTTCATGCCATACCTGTTTTGACAAAAGAAAAGTGTTTTATAAAGAGACAGGAAAAATTGGCTTTTATGCAAAACAGCCTTGAACTCCACCAGCCAAATATGCATGTAGGCTATAGAGTTATTCCATTAAGTGTCCACATAGTGTCACTTGCCAGATCCATTTTTAATGGTATCTGACCCACTCTGTTGCAAAATTTTATTTTGTTGCAGATTGTTCTGACGACGAGCGAGTTTCGTTAAGGTTTCGAGTCTGCAACCAACATGTTTTCGCCTGTGGCACATGATGATGATGGAGACTCCATGAAGAATAATTTTCCGCTGCTTTACTCTTTCGAAGCTAGCTTCGTGCTATGCAATTTGTAAAGGATATTTTCCTAAGTACAGGATCCGCGTGTAATAATTGATACAATGTTGTGATAATTCATCTTAGACTGTGTGTGCAAATGAATCGATCCAGGGGTTTGCACTATACACAGGTACCTTGCCAATTTCTAAGTGCAGGTACGCTACAATGGCATAATCATTTCAACCATACCGGATAAGCAAACACACAACGGCTAACAAAACACTCTACAAAAATCCTTTTGTGCTCCAACGTTGATGGGTACTCAACAAGCACGCTAAAGCTTGCAAGGGGAAGTCATCGTGGAGGGCTTGGGCCCTTACTTTAACATGGGTTGTCACAAGGTTCATATTGGGTGAGGAACCTTGCGGCGATACACGTACGAGTTTTTCAAACCTATGCACGTGCCAACATTAAGTGAGCGGGACACCGTGGTTACAGTGTCTCATTAAATACTTCCACTTAATAGTTAAACTTGTGCAACACACACAAAATAATTTTCATACTAGAAAATAGTATCATTCCAAGTTTGCATTAATTTTGCAGGCGTGCATATGTGTCTGGGTTCACATATACCACTTCTGCTTTTATGTGATCTGTCATTTCTTCAAAACTTTTCAACTGAAGAAAAGGACATGGTATTCCGTCACATGTCAACCAAGTGGTTAACAAGGGAATCAGAACATCAAGTTTTTCACGGGCTAACCTAAGAACAACTTGACCGCGGACAGAACAAACATGCAGCACAAGAAAACACAAGGGGTTACAAACAACCTCACAACTCTTACCTACCAACTTAGGACTCCTCACTTGGTGGGGACTTGGTCTGGGCATCCACTTTGTTGCCTTCTGGATCTTGCGGTTTTGGTCCTACGCAAAGCTTGGTATCCACTGGGCTCTTGTCAGTGGGCTGCGGGACTCAGGCAAGGGCTTGCCTATTGGAATGGCATTCCTCCAAGTGGTAGGCAAGAATGCTCTCCAAGGCGGTGGTGTAGGCTTCGAGGTGGGACAAGGTTGAGTTGAGCATCACTTTGATGCTTACCATGGGATGGCTGGGGCTTGCAAGGGATCTTGGCGGAAAGAAGCGAGGCGCGGAGGTTCCATCGCGGCTTCAAAGTACCGCAGACGAGCGAGACATTTCCAAGCTACAACTTGGAGAGCCATCTCAGGGGAATCCACGAAGTGGCTTTGAATCACATATGGCGCCGCGCTTCCTAAGGCACTTGTGGTGACATACACGTCGGCATGATATTCGCTCACGCAGGAGGAGAGGTTAGACCGATATACATGGTACACCGGCCGAGAAACACAACCAAGAATGTCGCGAGCAGCTTCCCACAGCAGAGGTGGAAACCGGGGCGAAACTCAGCGGTGGTCTCGAAAACAAGGGTAGGTTCCATCTACAACCTCAAGCTAAGGTACTTGGGAGAGAGGAGACCGCAAGATTCCTGAGTGGGATCTGCTTCAAGAGAGTTGGGTTGCAAAGGATAGCAAGCGAGGGTGGGATTTTATAGGTAGCCAGGACTTGGGTCTCATACTAATGGGTAGTGTCGATTACTTCTCATGGAAGAAACCGGTGAGCCTCACTCGGGGATTGGGACAAGTCCTACTGCACCATACTGTTGACCAACAATAGCCATACCGGTTAGGCGGAGATGGGTCAAATCCATCGGGCTCCTTGTCGGGCAAAAGTAAGGCTGCGCTTTCCATGCTAGGGTAGTCTACAGCCAGCCTGGTGCTCTGATACCACGCTCTGTGGCACCCCGCTCTGGCACATATTTCCAGAGAGGCGGTTGCCCCGTGTCGGGGGAATACTTTCTGGATTAACCCGCGGCCCAGTGCGACTTAACTTACTCGCACGGATGGAAGCCCACTTGGGAACAAGCCCAATATTGAACCGCCATAAGGAGAAAGATCTAGAAGACAAATCCCGGAGGACGTGAAGACCAAGTAGTCTCCGAGTAGGCCTCTGTGGATGTATTCCTTATGGGGAAGTTTCCTTTTTGTAACCTAGCGAGCCTCTGTGTATATAAAGAGGACTCGCAGGACTTAGAGCGGGTCGAGCTATCAAGCCCCAAACCCTAGCTCATACGGCGAGTACCAGATCGGATCGCCTCCATTGTAACACCTCGATTATCATATCAATACCAATCTAGGGTAGGCAGGAAGTAGGTCTTTTACCTCACATTGAGGGGGCCGAACCTGGGTAAATCTGTGTTGATCTTTGTTCCTGTGATCCCAAGCTCGGAGATGCTTGACTCGCGTAATCCCACACCTACGAAGTCATCTATGACACCTGACGTGACAAACCCACGACAGTTGGCGCCCACCGTGGGGCCTGCGGTCAAAAGCGTCACGTTCCGCGCAGGATCCATGAAGGGAGCTGAAGATCTTGTTGTTGGCCGTATCATCACGGTCAATGGCACACCCCTCATCGACGATTCAAGCTGGGGGCCGGAGGCAGATTATTTGGAGACCGGCCACGTCATCCCGTTCGGATCCATCAACGTCTTCGTCGGCTTCATCGGTGGCAGGTCTGTTAGATCGGTCCAGGAAGGCGATTCAATAGAAGAAGTCGCTGATGACGGGGAAGAATCCGTGGAAAGCATGGACTCGCAAGAGCTTGGGTCCATCATACCTGCCTTTGAAGAAAGTTGCTGTGGTTACCCACCAGAAATCACATCATCACCAGATCAAGAGATGGCACAAGTCGCGGTTTACATGGCCGGAGGAGCAGGTGCGTCAGGGACTGCTGGAGAAACCGAGGCATCGGCACCCCCAAGCAACCCACTTCTTGTCCCTGTGTCAGCCATGAACTCCGCCCTCCGTGCGACAGAAATTGAGGCCGCCAGGGCCGAGCTCCTGTATGAGGTTCGAAGGATGGAAGAAGAGCCCCGCAGGCTCGATCAGATAAACCAAGGAATCCAACAGGAGCGGCAGAGAGTAGCCGCGCTGGCTGCGACTCAACAACAGGTTGACCCGCAAACACAGCTGCGCGCGACTCAACCAACAGTGGAAATCCCGCTCACTCTAGCCGCAGAGACGAGAATCCATACGACTGCGGAAGGAAGGGTACCGACAAATCAAGAGACCCAGCAACAACCAAGGAGGTTTCACACCCCACAGGGCCATTACCAGAACCCTGTCGATAATATGTATGCTGCGGCTAATATCTTGACACAGATGGTACCAACAGGCGATGACCCGGTCAATGCTGAGTGTAACATCCCAAAATTATTATCCAGAATTTTATTCCAAAAATGGGAACCAACAAAAACTTTTGTTGTTTATTGTCTGTTAATTGCTTCTTCTTACTTGTGTTGTTGTTCTTGCTGGTTGTGTGAGTGTTTGCTCTAGTAAACACTAATAAGAAATAAAGAAACCAAAATCCAAATTAAAAGCAAGAAAATAAAAATAGCAAGTTATCACTTTAAAAATCTCAAAGTGACAAATTCAATTATTTTCAAATCAAAGTCAGTGGAGATGCAATGTAAACACTCTCCCTTTTTGTTCTTACTACTTTCCCATCTCAAATATTATTTTTGAACTTGTTTTAAAATTCTAAAATAAAAACAAATAGAAATAAATCAAATTACCTTAAACAAGTACTATGAAAGAAAATGTTGCCAAACATTTTATTTGGCAATGCCAATTTTTGTGGAGCTTCTACATGTTATGGGAGGCCCCACAAATATTTGCAGAATTTTCTAAAATATTAAGTACCTCAAATAAATCCAGGAAAAGCTTCTGGATATTGAAATAAAACTGAAAAATAAAAGAAAAGAGGGAGGAAGGGGTTTTCTGCAAAAAGGTCATCGACCTCAGCCCCGACGCCGTCGCCGTGTCGCCTCCACCGTCATCGCCGTTTTCTTCGCCGCCAGGGCCCCCCTGGCCGTGCTCTCCCTCGCTTCTGTACCTCTGCACCTCTCTGCACCGCAGGGGAAAAACCCGAGCACTCTCCCATCGCCTTTAAGCCGCGGTTCCTCGACGGCCACCGTAGAGGAGTTGAACGGCGCCGGCGAAATTCGTCCCCCCCTTAGCTCCCCGACACGCACCGTCCCTCTAGACGCTTCTAGAAGAAGCCCGGACCCCGGTAGACGTCTCGCCGCCACGTTACCTGTACTTAGCCGCGCGAATCGATCGAGGGATCACCCCCGTGCGCCATGGACGCCGCCATGTGAACCACGACCACCGTGGACCAGCCCTGCCCTATAAAAACCACCCCCACGCCCCTCTGGAAGCACCACACCTTCTCACTCCCTCACACTCCCCTCTCGATCCATCTGTGCACCGCAGGAGGCCGTGCACGGCTGCACCGTCGCCGCCGTCGAGGTGAAGCATGGCCGCGACGCCACACAACCCTATTGTCACCTCTCTGTCCTGAGCCTTGTTCTCCACCTTCACCGCACTCACCCGAGCTCGTTTTCCCTCATTTTAGTGCACAGCCGCGTCGCCAGGAGGTCGCCGGAGTCCGCTGCCGAGGCCGTGGAAGTCCGGGAACTCGCCGCCGACGAACCAGCCTTCCCCAGCAAGCGCAGCTCGCACCACGAACTTCCCCGAGCCTCCGCCGTCGATCCACCACTTCGCCGAGCCTTCCCGAGCCCCCTAGGTGAGGTTCCGACCGTCACAGTGCCGCCGGCGCGGCGGCGCCGCCAGTTTTTGGTCGCCGCCGTTGCCTTTGATCGTGGACCGTTGGATCCAGATCCAACAGCCACGTACCGCTTCGCTGTAGTTAAGCCACTGACTGTCTGGCCCCACCCGTCAGTCTTTTATTCTTTTCCACGCACACGCTGAGTCACTGACCAGTAGGCCCCACCTGTCAGAAATCTCAACATTATCCAGAGAGAAGGAATTTCTATTTCAATTTTCTCTGGAAAAACAGTACTGGACCTATCTTTGAAATTCAATATCTCGAGATTTAGGAATCCAAATAAATCAAACTCAACTGTTCTGGAAAGCTTATGAAATTGTTTAACCAACACAATTGGTTTCATTTAATTAAATATTAAAAAGTATTATTGAAAATACAGAAGGTTTAAAATCTAAACTTGTTTGTTTCTGATACTCTGTTAGTCCAAATAATTCCAAACCAATTTTGCTAGCTTAGTACTGCCTTGTGTTAGCTCCCCTAATTTTGGTAGAATTAATTAAGTATATTGTTTTAAATATAACCCTTCTGGACTAAAACAGATATGTTTATTGGTTGATCCAAATGAGTTAGGACCAATTTTGTTAGCTCACATATATCCATGTTTAGTTACCCCTAAAAGGGTTTAATTTTTGGAACAATAAATTTAATTGGTAGCTAAAACTTGATTATTAAGCTACTGGATTCAATCCAATGTGTAGGGAGTTTGGTAACTCCAAATGATCCAATTCAAATTGGGTTGTATTCTACACATCAGTGGCTTTCCATAGAATTTTAGTTTGTATTTTTGTGACCAACAGAACTCAAGTTGTGGAATTAAACATGAATAACTAGTTTCTGCCATAATTTGGACTTAATTAAATAATGTTTAATTCAATTTATTTGAAAACCAAATTGTGTGGTTTGATGTGTGCAGTAGCTAATTGTGATGTTGATGATGGTTATGTTGAGGTGATTGCTTGTATAGCTTAGTGATTGTTTGCATTGTTTGTTTGTTAATTAGACGAGAACGTTGTCGGATATATCGAGGAAGGAGAGTTTGCTGAATTTGAAGAACAAGAGCAAGATCACTTTGCCAAGCAAGGCAAGCTATTCTCTGAGCTTGCACTACCAACATATGCATCTACTTTCATAACATGTTTACTCTCAAAGCAAGATTTACAAAACCCATTTCAAAAATATATGGATATTATTTTGCCACCCTATGTAGTAGTTTATATAAAACTTTAGGATGGGAAAACAATGTTGTTTATTCAAAACTCCTTTGAAATTCTTGTGAGTTTATGGAAACCGAGATGTCGGTGTTGTGGAAATGGAAAAATGGTGATGTTTATGAAAAATGCACAGTGTCCTAGTACTATGGAAACCAATCCTACCCTGTGCGACCACATTTACCACATATGGGAAAAGGCGTAGTCATGTAGTTTGCTCTTATTAGTATGGGATACCTCATCGACGGAGATGACTCCGTTATGCATGAGGGGATGGTCCGAGGATCTACCCCCTGACCCGGGTCCTCACACAAGTTGGTGGGGAGGATAGAAGGTTCCACCATAAACCGCCGGACAAAACTATGAGTCCTCACACTTAGGGTTTCTGACGGGAAACCGGACTGGGTGTCGATGGAAAGTGTCATATGGGAAGGATCCTATACTAGCATGAGCAAATAAGAGGCTATGGCCGGCGGCTTACTTCGCATACACCTGGTATGGCGAGACGTGGCAGACACGATGAGTTGCCGGATGGATGTGGGTTAAAAGCGTGCTACCTCTGCAGAGTGTTAAAAACTATTCGAATAGCCGAGTCCTCGGATATGGACAATTGGGAGACTGTCCTAAGACCTTGTGCAAGTTTTAAAAAGGCTTTGAGTTTTTAAAGAAAAATGAAGTGGAGAATGTTTCCTACACCTATACCAACGGATCGGTATGAGGTGGTGGATGAAAGTGGACCATGACGGGCTATGGTCGGGAAAAGGAGAAGTTTTGGAAAAACAGATGAAAAGGTGACTTCTTTAAAATAGTTATAAAACTCTTCTTACCTTTTTCAATAAAGATATAGAGATGTTTTAAATAAGAAAAGTTGTCAACTAAAATAAAACTGGTGCATACTCATGTTGGGGTAGTTTGCGAGTACATTCAAATGTACTCATATTGGTTTCGTCCCTGGCTATTGTCCTAGCCAGACTACGAGGAGGAACACTACGCAGAGCAGGAATATGGCGACTTCTACGCCAACTAAGGATCTCCACAAGTCAGCTGCCTGTCGGGTTGTCATCGTTAGAATATGATGTCTACTACGCCGTAGCTTCCGCTGATATATTTGGTTTGGCCCATGAAGGCACCTATGTAAGAACTTGGTCTAAATGACCATTTATGTAAGACTTTTATTCGGTACTGTAATGGATGTAAACTTTGGTATCCAATTCGGATTATGTGCAACGACAGACTGATCACGGGATCGTTGTGTTAAGCATAATCGGGTATTTCGGACAGCTAGTCCGGGGTCCCCACAGACTTGGTATCAGAGCCATCCTGACTTTAGGAAACCTTAGTTAGCATGGTCGTTTGTCAAATGTTACAAAAGATGAATTTCTAAAAAGAAAGGAATGAAGTATTTTCGAAAATTGCTTATCTCCAATCCTCTTACTTATGCAAAATTTTACTCTCATTAAATGTTACATTTTCCTTAGTATCCCTAAAATTTTGTACACCTCTCATTAAGTTTAAAATTTGACTCACTTGTTGCCCTACTATATTAAAATTTTGATATACTTGTCACCTAACTAACTTAAAATTTTGCTTAAAAACTGTAGATGGCACTCCATGGACCGAGTTCGTTCAGCTGGAGAAGGACAGCAAGCTGACGTTTGAGAGGGACTTGTTCGAGTTGACCAAGCTGTTAGGTCGCCCCGCTCCAGAGTTTGAGGGAGCTCAGATTGATGTTCACGGTGTTGGAAGGCTGAGCTGGCTCATCAGATCGTCAGTTCGCAGGAACATCAAGTCTCCCAATTCCAGGACGCTCATCTTCACCACCAAGGAGGCCACCTGGGTTGACGGTCTCTGTACTGCTACACAGAGGATGCTAGCCCGACTTTGTGAGGAGCACAAGGCGGAGTTAGTAGACTCCCGTTTCCGGTTCTACGGGAGGCGCAACTGTGATGGACACCCTACTCCTTCACCTTACCACCCGATGTTTGGGAGCTACATCATGGACATGGAGATCTTACTTCAGTGCACTCAGGATGATCTGTTGCGCACTAGGATTCAGCTCCACTTCGACCGCGAGTCGCTCGTTGAGCTTCGCGAGAACGAGATGAAGCTGATGGTGGAGAAGGTTGCTCTTCTCAGGAAGAGGGCCCAGCTGAGGAAGACTATCGTGAAGCTCCGCACGAAGGTGGCAGAGCAGGATGGACTGATTGAGGATCTAGAGCACCATACTGACGAGATGGAGGAGGAGGGCGAGGATCTCCGCAAGGAGAACGACGCTTTCCTCAGTGACGATGATGACTTCGTGGAGGAGATGGACTGTGAGGAGGAGGATGATGAGGAGGAGTTAGTTGACGAGGAGGAGGAGCCACTCGAGCCAGTTCTCGAGGACGAGGAGGAGGATCCCGAGGAGCCAGCCTACCAGTCAGATGCTGACGTGTTAGAGCTGGAGGTTCCACCTCAGTAGGCGAGTGACTTGATCACTACCGCAGGATTAGGTTGACCCCCTATAGCTAGTCGAGTAGTAGCAGTGGTTCTTTTGGAAACCAGATGTTATGTTGTAAGCTTGAGGTTGTAAGCTTGATGTTGATGTGAACTCCTTGATGTATTGTTTGTGAAATATAAGTATGTTTGTCTTGTTTAAATCTGTGTGAACTATTTTCATATAAATCTTAGATTAATCAACCACTTGAGAGATCGTCTTTTCCCTTAGTCGAACTTTTCTTGCCTTGTCTCTTATACCCGGTGTGCTTCAGGATGCCACCCCGTCGCAGCAATGCGGAAGGATCAGGATCAGCACCACCACCACCGGACCCAACCCCCACCCAACTTCTCGCACTTATCATGGAGGAGCGTGAAAATGCCCGGCAAGAGCGCCAAGCTCATCTCGCTGCCTTACAACAACTCGCAGCCGCTTACAACAACAACAATAACAACAACAACAACAACAATGGTGGTAACGGCAATGGCGATGGAAACCAGCGATCTACCTTGGGTGATTTTCAGAAGACCAACCCACCCACCTACTCCAAGGGACTTCACCCACTAGAAGCCGATGATTGGCTTCGCACCATCGGCAATAATCTTGAAGTTGCTGCTGTGGGAGAAAATGAGAAAGTGCTGTATGCAACCCACTATCTCGCTGGACCTGCAAGAGCTTGGTGGGAAACTACCAAGACTCTCCAGCCAGCTGGTCATGTCATCAACTGGGCTGAGTTCCAGGAGAAGTTCCGCAAGAAGCATATTCCTTGGACTTATTGAGAGGAAGAAGGATGAGTTCCGCAAACTGAGGCAGGGAAGTAGAGATGTGGTCGGTTATCTTGAGGAGTTTACCGACTTATCTCGGTATGCTCCTGATGACACCGACAAGGAAGAGAAGAAGATGGAGCGTTTCATGAGTGGACTTCATGATGAACTTCAGTGTGCTTTGGTTATCCATGACTTCCGTGATCTGGAGTCACTTGTGGACAAAGCCATCCAGCTGGAGACCAAGCGCAAGTCGATGTATGAAGGTCGCAAGAGGAGGATGAATGCTCAGGAAGGCTCGAGCAGCCAGAAACCTCGTATCTTTCAGCAGAACACCAGGCCTGCCTATCGTCCACCCCAAGCTCCACGCCCAATTACCCTAACCGCCCAAACAACTTCAACCGCCCCAATGACAATAACCGTCCCGGAGGAAACTTCAACAACTTCACCCGCAATCCCAATGTGATCTGCTTTGAATGCGGCAACAAGGGTCACTACTCCAAAGAATGTCCCAATCCCAAGAGGAATGTCCAGCGCCCCAATGCGCCGGCACAGAACAATGGTCAAGGCCGCAATGGAAATGGAAATGGCAAGAATGCCGCACCTCGCGGAAATGCTGCTGTTGCCAAGGGTCGTCTGCACCACATCAATGCTGAAGAAGCTCAGGATGCTCCGGATGTTGTGCTGGGTACGTTCCTTGTCAACTCAGTACCTGCAACTGTTCTGTTTGATTCTGGTGCTACCCATTCATTTGTTACCCAAGAATTTGTTGCTAAGGGAGGTTTAGTTAAGAGCCTCTTACCCAAACCCATGGTCATCCAAATCCCAGAATCCACCGTAGAGACCAGATGTTTTGCTCCGATGTACCCCTTGAGATCAAAGGAGAAAGTTTCCAGTTAACTTAATTGTTCTGGGAACCCAAGGCATCGATGTTATACTCGGTATGAATTGGTTAGCCAAGTACCATGGTCGAATTGACTGTGCCAGAAGAGCTGTATCCATCACCACCGACAAAGAAGTAGAAGTGGAGTATGTGTCTAAAACTAGTCAACCTCACCCAGGCTGCCATGAGAGCATAGCTCGACCCGCCCTAGATGAGATCCGTGTTGTTCATCTGTTCAAGGATGTTTTCCCAGAAGAATTGCCTGGTATGCCGCCAGATAGGGATATTGAGTTCATAATTGAGCTTATCCAGGAACATCCCCCATATCCCAAAAGCCTTATCGGATGAATCCGGAAGAACTGGTTGAGTTGAAGAAACAGTTGGCTGATATGCTAAGCAAAGGTCTTGTCCGCCCAAGCGCTTCACCATGGGGATCACCCATTATTTTTGTGGACAAGAGAGACGGTACCACACGCCTGTGTGTGGATTATCGCAAGCTGAATGACGTGACCATTAAAAACAAGTACCCTCTTCCCAAGATCGAGGATCTGTTCGATCAAATGAACGGAGCCCGAGTCTTTTCAAAGATCGATCTTCGGACAGGTTACCATCAGTTGAAGATCGAGAGACAGATATTCCCAAGACCGCCTTCACCACTCGTTACGGTTGTTTGAATACACCGTGATGTCTTTTGGTCTGACCAATGCCCCAGCCTATTTCATGAATCTCATGAACAAGATTTTCATGGAGTACCTCGACAAGTTCGTGGTAGTTTTCCTTGATGACATCCTTATTTATTCCAAGACCGAAGAAGAGCATGCTGAACACCTGCGTCTAGTTTTGGAGACCCTCCAAGAGCACCACTGTATGCCAAACTTAGCAAGTGTGAGTTTTGGCTCAGTGAAGTGGCATTTCTTGGACATATTGTATCCGCTGGAGGAATTTCTGTTGACCCTGAGAAGATACAAGCCATTCTTGACTGGTTATCCCCAACCAATGTTTTTGAAATCCGAAGCTTTCTCGGACTTGCCGGTTATTACCGCAAGTTCGTTGAAGGATTTTCCAGTATAGCCAAACCTCTGACCCAACTGTTGAAGAAGGACAAGAAATTTGAATGGACTCAGAAGTGTGAGGATAGTTTCCAAGAACTGAAGAAGAACTAACCTCAGCCCCAATCCTGATCATGCCAGACGTCACCCAGAGTTTCGACGTGTATTGCGATGCATCACGCCTCGGACTTGGTTGCGTTCTGATGCAAGAAGGCAAAGTTGTGTCGTACCTGTCCCGGCAGTTGCGACCGCATGAAGAGAATTACCCAACCCATGACTTGGAGTTAGCTGCTGTGTCTTTGCTCTTAAGAAGTGGCGTCCCTATCTTGCGGGACATCGCTGCGAGGTCTATACAGATCACAAAAGCTTGAAGTATATTTTCACCCAGAAAGATCTGAACCTGCGACAGAGGAGATGGATGGAATTAATCAAGGATTATGATATTGGAATCCATTATCACCCCGGAAAGGCTAATGTAGTTGCCGATGCCCTTAGTCGCAAACCTTGCACCCTGAATGCCCTGATCCAAGCCGAACAGCCAGCCTTGTTCAAAGACTTCCAAGATTTTGGACTAGAGCTTGTTAGCCATGGTTATCTCGCCAATTAGAGTTAACCCCAACCCTGATGGATCAAATCAAAGAAGCCCAGAAAGGTCATGAAAGCATAGAGGGAATTAGGAAGAAATTTCCCTCGGCAAAGCACCCGGTTTTACCGAAGATGCTGAAGGAGTGCTGAAATTCAATGACCGTATCTGTGTGCCCAATGTCACGGAACTTAAGGAGTTAATCCTGAAGGAGGCCCATGAGACCCCTTATTCAATCCACCCCGGCGGAACCAAAATGTACCAAGACCTTCGAGAAAGATTTTGGTGGCATGGAATGAAGCGAGAGATTGGTTCATTCGTAGCCAAGTGTGATATCTGTCAGCGAGTCAAGGCTGAACATCAGCGACCCGCTGGATTGCTTCAACCTTTGAAAATTCCCGAGTGGAAGTGGGATGAGATTGGAATGGATTTTATTACCGGACTTCCAAGATCCAACCGAGGCCATGATTCAATCTGGGTCATCGTTGATCGACTGACCAAGGTTGCCCACTTTGTTCCTGTCAAGACCACTCATACCGGAGCTCAGTTAGCAGACCTGTATATTTCCAGAATAGTGAGCCTGCATGGTGTGCCTAAGAAGATTGTATCTGATAGAGGCACGCAATTCACCTCAAGATTCTGGAAATCCCTTCATGAAGCCCTCGGAACCAAGTTAGCCTTTAGCACAGCTTATCATCCCCAGACCGATGGCCAACTGAGCGAGTGAACCAGATATTGGAGGACATGCTTCGCGCATGTGTTCTATCCTATGGTTCCAAGTGGGAAGATTGTCTTCCGTTTGCAGAGTTCTCGTACAACAACAGTTATCAGTCTAGTCTGCAAATGGCCCCTTTTGAAGCCCTTTACGGCAAGAAGTGTCGTACACCCCTGAATTGGTCCGATACCGGAGAGAGCAAATTGTTCGGACCAGATACCCTCCGAGAAGCTGAAGAGCAAGTTCAGCTTATTCGTGAACGTCTCAAAACTGCCCAATCCCGTCAGAAGAGTTACGCTGACACCAAGCGCCGTGACTCACTTTCAATCGGAGATTATGTTATCTCCGAGTGACACCCCTCAAGGGAATGCAGCGTTTCCATGTCAAAGGAAAGTTAGCACCAAGGTATATTGGACCCTTCAAGGTCATTGCTCGTCGAGGAGAAGTATCCTATCAGCTGGAGTTACCCCAGGAGTTAGGAGATTATCATGATGTCTTCCACATTTCCTTGCTCCGGAAGTGTCTTGAAGTTCCTGACCAGCCTGATGTTTTCAAAAACATCGACCACCTCTCCATCGACCTGAACCAAGACCTGACTTATCGTGAGAGACCCCTCAAAATTCTCGAAGAAGATGTTCGTGTTACCCGAAGACGTGCGATCAAGTTTTACAAAGTCCAGTGGACTAACCACTCTGAAGAAGAAGCAACTTGGGAACGCGAAGATTATCTTAGAAGCGAATTCCCAGACCTCCTTAAAACCTAAGCCTAGCAAATCTCGGGACGAGATTTATTTTAAGGGGGGAAGGATTGTAACATCCCAAAATTATTATCAGAATTTTATTCCAAAAATGGGAACCAACAAAAACTTTTGTTGTTTATTGTCTGTTAATTGCTTCTTCTTACTTGTGTTGTTGTTCTTGCTGTTGTGTGAGTGTTTGCTCTAGTAAACACTAATAAGAAATAAAGAAACCAAAATCCAAATTAAAAGCAAGAAAATAAAAATAGCAAGTTATCACTTTAAAAATCTCAAAGTGACAAATTCAATTATTTTCAAATCAAAGTCAGTGGAGATGCAATGTAAACACTCTCCCTTTTGTTCTTACTACTTTCCCATCTCAAATATTATTTTTGAACTTGTTTTAAAATTCTAAAATAAAAACAAATAGAAATAAATCAAATTACCTTAAACAAGTACTATGAAAGAAAATGTTGCCAAACATTTTATTTGGCAATGCCAATTTTTGTGGAGCTTCTACATGTTATGGGAGGCCCCACAAATATTTGCAGAATTTTCTAAAATACTTAAGTACCTCAAATAAATCCAGGAAAAGCTTCTGGATATTGAAATAAAACTGAAAAATAAAAGAAAAGAGGGAGGAAGGGGTTTTCTGCAAAAAGGTCATCGACCTCAGCCCCGACGCCGTCGCCGTGTCGCCTCCACCGTCATCGCCGTTTTCTTCGCCGCCAGGGCCCCCCTGGCCGCGCTCTCCCTCGCTTCTGTACCTCTGCACCTCTCTGCACCGCAGGGGAAGAAACCCGAGCACTCTCCCATCGCCTTTAAGCCGCGGTTCCTCGACGGCCACCGTAGAGGAGTTGGACGGCGCCGGCGAAATTCGTCCCCCCCTTAGCTCCCCGACACGCACCGTCCCTCTAGACGCTTCTAGAAGAAGCCCGGACCCCGGTAGACGTCTCGCCGCCACGTTACCTGTACTTAGCCGCGCGAATCGATCGAGGGATCACCTCCGTGCGCCATGGACGCCGCCATGTGAACCACGACCACCGTGGACCAGCCCTGCCCTATAAAGCCACCCCCACGCCCCTCTGGAAGCACCACACCTTCTCACTCCCTCACACTCCCCTCTCGATCCATCTGTGCACCGCAGGAGGCCGTGCACGGCTGCACCGTCGCCGCCGTCGAGGTGAAGCATGGCCGCGACGCCACACAACCCTATTGTCACCTCTCTGTCCTGAGCCTTGTTCTCCACCTTCACCGCACTCACCCGAGCTCGTTTTCCCTCATTTTAGTGCACAGCCGCGTCGCCAGGAGGTCGCCGGAGTCCGCTGCCGAGGCCGTGGAAGTCCGGGAACTCGCCGCCGACGAACCAGCCTTCCCCAGCAAGCGCAGCTCGCACCACGAACTTCCCCGAGCCTCCGCCGTCGATCCACCACTTCGCCGAGCCTTCCCGAGCCCCCTAGGTGAGGTTCCGACCGTCACAGTGCCGCCGGCGCGGCGGCGCCGCCAGTTTTTGGTCGCCGCCGTTGCCTTTGATCGTGGACCGTTGGATCCAGATCCAACAGCCACGTACCGCTTCGCTGTAGTTAAGCCACTGACTGTCTGGCCCCACCCGTCAGTCTTTTATTCTTTTCCACGCACACCTGAGTCACTGACCAGTAGGCCCCACCTGTCAGAAATCTCAACATTATCCAGAGAGAAGGAATTTCTATTTCAATTTTCTCTGGAAAAACAGTACTGGACCTATCTTTGAAATTCAATATCTCGAGATTTAGGAATCCAAATAAATCAAACTCAAATGTTCTGGAAAGCTTATGAAATTGTTTAACCAACCAATTGGTCTCATTTAATTAAATATTAAAAAGTATTATTGAAAATACAGAAGGTTTAAAATTTAAACTTGTTTGTTTCTGATGCTCTGTTAGTCCAAATAATTCCAAACCAATTTTGTTAGCTTAGTACTGCCATGTATAGCTCCTAATTTTGGTGAATTATTTGTGCAGTAGATATTGTTGGTATAAGATAGAATTTGAATACCCTTCTGGACTAAAACAGATATTTATTGGTTGATCCAAATGAGTTAGGACCAATTTTGTTAGCTCACATATATCCATGTTTAGTTACCCTAAAAGGGTTTAATTTTTGGAACAATATAATTTAAATGGTGGCTAAAACTTGATTATTAAGCTACTGGATTCAATCCAATGTGTAGGGAGTTTGGTAACTCCAAATGATCCAATTCAAATTGGGTTGTATTCTACACATCAGTGGCTTTCCATAGAATTTTAGTTTGTATTTTTGTGACCAACAGAACTCAAGTTGTGGAATTAAACATGAATAACTAGTTTCTGCCATAATTTGGACTTAATTAAATAATGTTTAATTCAATTTATTTGAAAACCAAATCGTGTGGTTTGATGTGTGCAGTAGCTAATTGTGATGTTGATGATGGTTATGTTGAGGTGATTGCTTGTATAGCTTAGTGATTGTTTGCATTGTTTGTTTGTTAATTAGACGAGAACGTTGTCGGATATATCGAGGAAGGAGAGTTTGCTGAATTTGAAGAACAAGAGCAAGATCACTTTGCCAAGCAAGGCAAGCTATTCTCTGAGCTTGCACTACCAACATATGCATCTACTTTCATAACATGTTTACTCTCAAAGCAAGATTTACAAAACCCATTTCAAAAATATATGGATATTATTTTGCCACCCTATATAGTAGTTTATATAAAACTTTAGGATGGGAAAACAATGTTGTTTATTCAAAACTCCTTTGAAATTTCTTATGAGTTTATGAAATACCGAGATGTCAGTGTTGGAGTGGAAAAATGGAAAAATGGTGATGTTTATGAAAAATGCACAGTGTCCTAGTACTATGGAAACCAATCCTACCCTGTGCGACCACATTTACCACATATGGGAAAAGCGTAGTCATGTAGTTTGCTCTTATTAGTATGGGATACCTCATCGACGGAGATGACTCCGTTATGCATGAGGGGATGGTCCGAGGATCTACCCCCTGACCCGGGTCCTCACACAAGTTGGTGGGGAGGATAGAAGGTTCCACCATAAACCGCCGGACAAAACTATGAGTCCTCACACTTAGGGTTTCTGACGGGAAACCGGACTGGGTGTCGACGGAAAGTGTCATATGGGAAGGATCCTATACTAGCATGAGCAAATAAGAGGCTATGGCCGGCGGCTTACTTCGCATACACCTGGTATGGCGAGACGTGGCAGACACGATGAGTTGCCGGATGGATGTGGGTTAAAAGCGTGCTACCTCTGCAGAGTGTTAAAAACTATTCGAATAGCCGAGTCCTCGGATATGGACAATTGGGAGACTGTCCTAAGACCTTGTGCAAGTTTTAAAAAGGCTTTGAGTTTTTAAAGAAAAATGGAGTGGAGAATGTTTCCTACACCTATACCAACGGATCGGTATGAGGTGGTGGGATGAAAGTGGACCATGACGGACTATGGTCGGGAAAAGGAGAAGTTTAGGAAAAACAGATGAAAACGGTGACTTCTTTAAAAATAGTTATAAAACTCTTCTTACCTTTTTCAATAAAGATATAGAGATGTTTTAAATAAGAAAAGTTGTCAACTAAAATAAACTGGTGCATACTCATGTTGGGGTAGTTTGCGAGTACATTCAAATGTACTCATATTGGTTTCGTCCCTGGCTATTGTCCTAGCCAGACTACGAGGAGGAACACTACGCAGAGCAGGAATATGGCGACTTCTACGCCAACTAAGGATCTCCACAAGTCAGCTGCCTGTCGGGTTGTCATCATTAGAATGATGTCTACTGCGCCGTAGCTTCCGCTGATATATTTGGTTTGGCCCATGAAGGCACCTATGTAAGAACTTGGTCTAAATGACCATTTATGTAAGACTTTTATTCGGTACTGTAATGGATGTAAACTTTGGTATCCAATTCGGATTATGTGCAACGACAGACTGATCACGGGATCGTTGTGTTAAGCATAATCGGGTATTTCGGACAGCTAGTCCGGGGTCCCACACTGAGGCGCGGCGCGCGATTCAGATGTTAAGTACGGCAGTCCTGCAACAAGCCAATAGGGCGGAAGCCGAAGCACAGCTGCCCCTCGTACCAGCCAATCACAGGATTACGGCAGAAAGAAGCGTCCAGAGTAGGCCACCAGAGGACGTGTCAGGAGTCGCACCGAGGCAACAGGAGCGAGTCGCAGAAGCGCAGGCGAATGCACCATTGATGCAAAAGCGGCCCGCAGATAACCCCGCAGGCGCACCCACAGCCCTGTCCTCGCGACTCAAGGGACCAGCGTGTTTCACTGAAAAGATCAGATCGGAACCTTTTCCTGAAGATTTCAAAGGGCCACGCAAGGTGGCAAACTATAACGCCAGCATGGATCCAACCACTTGGCTCAACAATTACGAGATGGGCATGAGCATCCTAAACGCATCTGAAGAGATCTGCGCACGCTACCTAAACATGATGCTAGAAGGAGCAGCGCACATATGGCTGCAAAATTTGCCTCCCAACTCTATAAATACTTGGGAGGAACTGAAGGATGCCTTCATTAAGAACTTCCAAGGAACTTGCAAGCGACTCTGCAATATAGAAGATTTAGAGCGTTGTGTCCAGAAGGAAGGCGAGTCAAGTCGCCATTGGATGAAAAGGGTGGCAGAAATAATACACTCCTCAGATAATATACCACCAAGCTCAGCCGTCCTGGTGATGGAGAAAAACTGCAAGTTTGAGCCGCTGATTCATAAGCTGGGTCGCATGAAGGATAAAGTCAAGAGCCTCAGCGAGGTGATGGCTGCGGCTAACAAATATGCCAGCTCAGACAAAACCAGAGACGCGTCAGACGGAGAAGAAGAGGAGGTTGCTGCAAAAGGAAAGAAAAACTCCAACAAGCCCGCAGCAGCAAACGAGCCACAACAACACGAGTCAAAACAAACGCAAAAGCGAAGATGGTCACTCAGGGCTCGTAGCCAATGCGCGTGGAGGATTCAGAGGCCAGCGTGGAAGGGGTCGAGGATACGGCTCCCGGCCAATCAATATGCAAGAAGTTTCAACCGGCCATGCGACCTTCATGCGACAGGTGATGGACGGCCAGCGGACCATACCAAGGCGCAATGCCATTATTACAAAAAGTGGAAGGAAGAGAGCCAACACAACGGGGGGAATACCCATGAAGGAAACCCTAGTGCGGCTCATAACACAAACATTGGGCAGCACGGCGCGAGTAACCCCAGACAGACGGGGCAGTATCACACCATAGTTATCGATACCTCCAAAAGAGAAGAGAAATTGAGCCGGAGAAGTCAGCAGGTGAACGCCGTGATACCAACAACACCCGCTTGGTTAAGGTGGTCAGAATACGCGGTAACCTGGAGTCGCGACGACCACCCGCCACAGGTACGGGAACCTGGCAAGTTGGCACTGGTTGTGGCACCATACGTTGCAGGATACAAGCTGACCAAAGTGCTTATGGATGGAGGAAGCAGCATTAATATCTTGTACTACGATACTTTCCAGCGTCTAGGACTCAAGATTCCAGCTTGCAGCCCACGTCAACAGTATTTCACGGCATTGTCCCAGGAAGGTCCGCACGGCCAGTGGGGAAAATAACCCTAGGGGTAACTTTTGGAACAGAAGAGAACTTTAGAAGTGAATTCCTAAGCTTCGAAGTAGTAAAATTCCAGAGCCCATATCACGCCTTGTTTGGAAGAACGGCCTTTGCTAAGTTTATGGCCAGGCCATGCTACGTGTACCTACAGTTGAAGATACCAGGACCAAAAGGGGTCATCACAGTGTACGGAGATAGAGAAAAAGCAATAGAATGCGAGAAAGGAGATGCGGCTTTCGCAGAATCCGCCTGTGCCGCGGAAGAACTAAAAGGTTATAAGTCGCAGGTGGACCCAAACGATATGAGTGTGGTTACCACGCCATCTGCTGAGCCACCAATGAAGTTCAAAGCGGCCCAGGACACTAAGCAGATAAATCTTGTTCCTGGCGACTCATCCAAGCAAACTAGCATTGGAGCACACATGGAAGAAGAACAGGAGAAGGCCCTCGTTGCTTTTCTCCAGGAAAATAAAGACATCTTCGCATGGAAGCCGTCAGATATGCCAGGGGTACCAAGAGAATTAGCAGAACATAGCCTCAAAGTGAACCCTGCGGCTAAACCAGTGAAGCAGCCACTACGGCGTTTTCATGATGACAGGAGAAAGGCAATAGGAGAGGAATAGCTCGCTTGCTGGCTGCAGGATTCATCACAGAGGTATACCATCCGGAGTGGGTGGCAAATCCAGTATTGGTTATGAAAAAGAATGGTACGTGGCGAATGTGCGTTGATTACACCAGTCTTAACAAAGCTTGTCCAAAGGATCCATTTGCTTTGCCAAGAATCGACCAAGTAATTGATTCAACTGCTGGGTGCGAGCTGTTATGCTTTTTGGACGCCTATTCAGGCTACCATCAAATCAAGATGAAGAGGGAAGACCAAGAAAAGACGTCCTTCATCACACCCTTCGGAGCTTTTTGTTACGTCAGCATGCCCTTTGGGTTGAAGAACGCAGGTGCGACTTACCAAAGATGCATTCAGAATTGCTACATGAGCAAATAGGTCGCAACGTTCATGCCTACGTGGATGATATTGTGATTAAATCGCAAGTTAGCCAGGATCTTATTGGTGATCTGGCAGAGACATTCACAAATCTCAGAAAATACAACATGAAGCTCAACCCCACAAAGTGCGTCTTCGGAGTACCAGCAGGAAGCTATTGGGATTCATAGTATCAGAAAGAGGCATTGAGGCCAATCCTGACAAGATAAAGGCCGTGATGGATCTCCAAAAGCCAGAAAAGATAAAAGATGTACAGCGGCTTACTGGTTGCGTAGCAGCTTTGAGTCGCTTTATATCAAGATTGGGAGAGAAAGCACTACCTTTGTACAGACTGTTGAAAAAATCAGACACCTTCGTTTGGGACGCAGAGGCCGACGAAGCTCTGACAGCCTTGAAACATCAATTGACGAATGCTCCAGTTCTGGCGGCTCCAAAAGATAAAGAGCCAATGTTACTATACATAGCGGCAAATTCCCGCGCTGTGAGTGCTGTCATGGTTGTGGAGAGACAAGAAGCAGGAAAGGAATACCCTGTCCAGAGGCCAGTATACTACGTGAGCGAAGTCCTCACAGCTTCCAAACAGCGTTACCCACAGTGGCAGAAGTTGGTGTTTGGAGTGTTCATGGCGAGTCGCAAGCTGAAGCACTACTTCCAAGAGCATCCAATAACTGTGGTGAGTTCAGCACCATTGGCAGATATCATTCGTAATCGAGAAGCTACTGGAAGAGTCGCTAAGTGGGCGATCGAGTTGGGACCACATCACATCAGCTATGAGCCGCGCACATCAATTAAGTCGCAAGCCCTTGCAGATTTTATTAACGATTGGACAGAAATCCAAGTTGCCCCAGCATGGCAGAAACCAAATACTGGACCATGCATTTTGATGGGTCAAGACAGTTGCAAGGCTCGGGGGCTGGAGTTGTTCTGACATCTCCCAAGGGAGACAAGCTGCGGTATGTGTTACAGATACACTTCAACTGCACAAATAACGTGGCGGAGTACGAGGCACTGCTTCATGGTCTACGTATAGCAAAGGAGATGAACATCAGTCGCATACGCTGTTTTGGCGATTCAGACTTGGTGGCACAGCAGGTCTCCGGAACGTGGGACAGCAAGGACGAACATGGCTGCATATAGGAGAGAGGTGGACAGAATTGCTGGACATTTCACTGGATACCAAGTTGAACATATTGATCGGAGACAAAATGAAGCTGCGGATGCCCTGTCTCGGCTTGGATCCAATAGACAGTCAGTCCCACCCAATGTTTTCCTGGATGAACTGCACAATCCATCAGTCAAACCTCCAGCAGAAATTGACATTGCAGAGCCAGAGGATGATTCAACTTTAGTCGCAGCCCTGCATGAACAGCCAGGATGGACAGAGCCATACATGGCATATTTAAGTCGCGGAGTGCTGCCGGACGATGAAATTGAGGCGCGCAAAATCATACGACGATCAAAGGCCTATACAATCATCAACAATGAATTATACAAGCGCAGCGTATCAGGAGCATTTCAAAGATGTGTCTCACCAGAAGAGGGACGAAAAATCTTGCACGAAATTCATTCAGGCGATTGTGGCCATCATGCTTCGTCAAGATCTTTGGTGGCAAAGGCGTTCCGACATGGATTCTTCTGGTTAACAGCATTAGCAGATGCAGAGCAAATTGTCAGAGTGTGCGATGGATGTCAAAGATACGCTAGGCAAGATCATATGCCAGCCCAAGCACTTCGCACAATACCCATCACATGGCCTTTTGCCGTATGGGGTTTTGACATGGTAGGGCCTTTCAGACGGTCTTCAAACGGAAAAACTCACCTCTTAGTCATGGTGGACAAATTCACAAAGTGGATAGAAGCAGAACCTGTGGGAGATTGCGAGGCTGAAACAGCAGTCAAGTTCTTGAAGAAGGTCATATTCCGCTTTGGTTACCCCCATAGTATCATTACAGACAATGGGAGCAACACCTCTGAAGGGGCTACACAGATATTTTGCGCAGACAATGGGATAAGATTGGACCTCACGTCAGTAGCACACCCGCAGAGCAATGGACAAGCTGAGCGAGCTAACCAGGAAATTCTCCATGGAATTAAGCCGCGCCTTATTGAAAAGGTCGAAGCATCTCCAGGATGTTGGGTGGAAGAACTGCCAGCAGTACTGTGGAGCTTGAGAACAACCCCTAACAGATCCACAGGATTTACACCATATTTCATGGTCTATGGAGCAGAAGCAGTCATGCCCAGCGATATCATACATGATTCACCAAGAGTTGCGGCTTACATCGAGACAGATAATGAGATAGCTCGGCAAGACTCGGTGGACACATTAGAAGAGGTTAGAGACTTGGCAGCATCAAGGTCAGCAGTATATCAACAAGACTTGCGACGCTATCATGCCAGACGCATCAAAACCCACCTTTCAAGAAGGCGACCTAGTGCTGCGACTTAAACAAGATCACAAGGGAATGCATAAGCTGTCCTCTCCATGGGAAGGACCCTACATCATCAGCAAGAAGCTAAACAATGGGTCGTACTACCTGCTGGATGTAAGGGAAGAAAGCAGCGAACGCCATGATTTCGAGGATCGTCTCGAGGCACCTCGCCCTTGGAACGTCGCACACCTGCGACCGTACTATACATAAGAAAAGGCTAATCAGAGCCAAGCATCATCCTTTCCAGCTTTATAGCTGAGTATCATCACAGCCACTCAGGGCTAGAACTTCAACTTTGGTCGCCACCTAGGCGCGACCTATGCAACATCTGATCGCCACCCAGGCGCGATCGACCCTTGTATCAGAAACGGCCGCCACCTAGGCGCGGCCGTAAACTTTGTATCATCTCTGGTCGCCACCTAGGCGCGACCGACCCCATGTATCACCATGGATCGCCACCTACGCGCGATCCAACCCTATGTATAACACTCGGTTGCCACCTAGGCGCGACCTTATGTGTCATCATAATCAAAGCTTATCATAGCTTAGCCTATCATGGCAATATCATTATGTTTCTTGGGGTCTTTGTTACCCTGAAACAGCCGATTTATTGGCAATTATCAAATTTACCTTAAGTTGGATTGCTACTCGCATTATGTGGCCAAAGTACTGGGGTGTGGCGTCAATCGAGCTTGATTGCCTATCATGGCCGCTCTCGACCCTGAACACACATATTCCTGGGAAATACTGAGTCGCGCGAGTGCCCACTTAAGGATTCAGATGGCCTAACTAGAGGTCGATGTACTGCTTATAGTACGGCAACACCAATTACAATTACTTGTAACTTAACAATTGTTTTATTCATGATATCAAGTTACAGGTGATGACCTTCAGAGTTCTCTGAGAAGAATTGAGATGATTACCACATAACATCCTCTCAATCCTTGGGGGCTATATCATATTATCATCAAAAATTTGAAGATAGATCGTCATCAAGTTTGAAGCTATCAGGATACTCTAAAGCTCACGAAGTCAGATGATCTTCCAGGTGCGAGTCAAGGCCAAACTGTACAATTATAAGCCGCGAAACAAGGAAAAGCACGGCCTAAGCATTCAAGATCAAGAAGTACTATGAAGTTCAGGCCATGCTTGGGGGCTAATGTCGGGGGAATACTTTCTGGATTAACCCGCGGCCCAGTGCGACTTAACTTACTCGCACGGATGAAGGCCCACTTGGGAACAAGCCCAATATTGAACCGCCATAAGGAGAAAGATCTAGAAGACAAATCCCGGAGGACGTGAAGACCAAGTAGTCTCCGAGTAGGCCTCTGTGGATGTATTCCTTATGGGGAAGTTTCCTTTTGTAACCTAGCGAGCCTCTGTGTATATAAAGAGGACTCGCAGGACTTAGAGCGGGTCAAGCTATCAAGCCCCAAACCCTAGCTCATACGGCGAGTACCAGATCGGATCGCCTCCATTGTAACACCTCGATTATCATATCAATACCAATCTAGGGTAGGCAGGAAGTAGGTCTTTTACCTCACATTGAGGGGGCCGAACCTGGGTAAATCTGTGTTGATCTTTGTTCCTGCGATCCCAAGCTCGGAGATGCTTGACTCGCGTAATCCCACACCTACGAAGTCATCTATGACACCTGACGTGACAAACCCACGACACCCCGTGCGCCAGCCCAAGATATCTGGCCGCACGTTACGACAATGCAACATAGCGGAAATCGTTACACAATCAGTCACAAAGTGCTACAAAAGGTTTACAAGGCCATCGAGGCATTACAAAATATCTTGCCAAGCATGGCTTAGGACAGAGTTTAGCTAGCAGCGGAAGACGGCTAAGGCAACGGCTTGGAGCGGCTCCACTCCACAGGTATCTGGCTGGGCTACTGATCCTAGCACGCTCTTGCTCCACTTCTGGCTAAGGTAGAAGATGAATCCTCACCAATATCTGGCCACAAACACAAGGCCCGTGAGTACATTTGTATGCACTCAGCAAGAATCGCCACTCATCACAAGCAATCCAACAATCATGCAACAAGATATACATTGGAAATAAACTCCTTCAACATGTCAAGTGTACTCTAGATACATGACATAAAAGTAGCATGGCATTGACAACCAAGCATGTCGTAAGCAGACAACGGGGTATCACCAGTACAGAGTCCAAGCCAGGTGGGGTTGGATCGTGTACCAGCAATCATACAAAGGGCTTACCTGTGACGAGTAAACGGGTGTACCAGGTGGTACCAAATAATACACAACAGCACCTGTGATCACTGCTAGGCCCACTGGCCTCATCTTTCCACTCTGGGCACGCACGGTTGATGTTGGCTCAGGCCTAACTCTAGGCTCCCAACGATCACACCGTCATCCCTGAACACGGTAACCATCCACAGCTCAAAGTATCATTCCCTGCATCATCTTATTGTTCATTTAGTGAAATCAGGTTGTTCATCTTTCTTTCAAACAGAACTTATGTTTAACCTCCTGACTCGACAAAGACAATAGTGTGACCGACACTGAACTGTTGTTCCATAACCGTGGAACGAGTCTAGACATCCAGATTTGACACTCTCGAGAGGTTGCAGTTTCCACCCATCTAGGTGCATCATATAGCCGGTACTTTAGGAAGTCTTCCTTAAGACGACCTGATACACGTAGATGACCGTTCACGCTACCAAGACACTCCCTGTATAGCTACCGACATAACTCTATGTCTTATGACGAAGTGAATTCGGCACGTCCCCAACCCATGAGCAACGCCTAGCTCCGGAACCTTCGCAAGACTAGCCCCGGCCACAAAGGTAACCGACTAGACTTGCCAAAATGGTAGCATCAAAGGAGGCTCAATAGGATACGTAGGTCAAGGCCCGCCCATATGAGCGACAGTGGTAGTGCTTTCGATGTTCAGATTAGTGGCACTATGGACTGACCCTATCGATGTTTGGAGGGGTGTTTCATTTAATCAAGTTTCATCATAACAAGTCCAAACAACAGAGGATTAGTCCAACACAACAATCACAATATCATAATAATATGTATCATCAAACATCAAGACATTAGCAACATAATATTTCAAGCAATAGTTTGTTTGTATTTGACCGGGTGACTATGGCGGTTCCTCCAGCCGGCGCCACCACGAATCAATGTTTACAGAATAAATAGCACAGTGGTTCAAACGGATGACTGTGGCGGTTCCTCCAGCCAGCGCCATCGTAGATCAATTACAAGGTTAGCACAGGTTGTTGGCGTCGATCAGGTGACTGTGGCAGAGATACCTCCGACCAGCGCCATCACAGATCAACTACCGAAGTTGGTAGGGCATGTAGTCTCCGAAATGAACCGAAAAGCACTCATAAGAAAGAAAGCATCCATTCCACTCAAGGATTAACCCGACGTGGTGTCAGCAATCTTGGCAAAAAGAACCAAATGGAAAGCAAATGTCCCAAGCGTCGTAGTCCAGCCGGGCTTACGCCAACCACGTTTGACGGAGGGAGAAAAAGCCAATAAATCTTTTGGCAAATGCCCCCAACTCCGAGGATCATAAGAATACATTCGTCCGCTCCTCACCTCGGTGAAGAAGAAGAAGCAAACAAAGCCACGCAGGTGCGAGGCGCACAGTTGTATAGTTTCCCCACTCCGTTGACTGTGGCGGTTCCCCCAGTCCATCGCCTCGGGAATGGGAACTGGTACCCCCAGACACAACACCACAACACTACGGAAAGTAGATGTCAAAGTCATGATATCTCATGACGCACAGTTTACAGATGACAGGCAACCAGATGCACAGATAAGTAATTACAAAGCAATGTGACAATTTAATACAACAAGGCATGACAATATGTCATCAAACAGGCAAACAACATTGCAGGACTGGTCATAGCAAGTGGTTAGCTTGCCTGCGAAGATCGACACCGTTTGGCTTGGAGGGTCACGGGCACGTCACGGTTTGGGGTCTCGGTTCGCCGGTACCGCGGGAAACACCTATACACGCATACAAGGGTGCTGAGTATACAAGTATTTTACAGAAATGTAAAACCTGCACCACTGGACAGATCCTTTCAAACTAGGAATTTACAAATTTGAATCGCTCCAAACGGAGTTACGGATTAAGAGATATTGACGAGCGACGGTTAGCTATCTGCTGCTCACGTGGAAAAGAAAAGAAAAAACAGAACGGGCCGAAACTGAGCTGGGCTGGGCTGAAGGCGTATTTCAGGAAAAACCGTCTTCAGCTCGGGAAAGCGGAAAGCTGGGAATGCATCTCCACTAAGCTGACAGGTGGGGCCAGGCCCACGTGTCAGGGATCTAACCTTATCCACTCCCTTTTTTTCTTTCTCTTTTTTTCCTCCACTGCTTCTCTTCTTCGGTCGCGCGAGCAGGAGACTCGCTCGAGCGGCTGGCACGGACATAGCCGACCGCCGGCGCTGGGAACGGCTGGGCCGCCGGCCGACGGCGGAGAAGGGCTCGCCGGGGCCTACCGCGCCCAGAGCGAGTGCCTGGGAGGACGGGGACGACCTCGGGAGGTGAGGCCCCGAGCTCACCGAGCTCGGCCGTGCCGCCGATGACCTGGCCGCCGCCGCTTCTCCGCTGCATCCGCCGCTCGCTGGCGGCCGCGGCGTGGCTGGCCTGGGTGCGCTGCTCGCCCGAGACGGCGCCGTGGCTGGCCTAGGTGCGCTTCTTGCCCGAGCCGGCGCGCTGCCCGCCGAGCTCGGCCATGGCGGAGTCAGGCACGGGCGGCTCCTCCGCCACTCGGGGACGGCAGAGAGGTGGTCGCCAGGAGAAGGGGCTCGGTGATGGCTTCGGGCGGAAGGGGGAGGCCGGGGTCGCGTCGCCCGCGACCTTCGCCCGTACGGCCATGGTCGGCTGATGATGAACTGAGTGGCTTCGGCCACCAACTGATGCTCTGGATGGATGGCTAGCAAGGGCAGGAGAGGGGGGTATGAGGTGCTCGTGCAGGGCTTGGGGCTCCTCTGGGGGGAAAAGCGGAAGCCGACGACTGAGTGTGCGGCGCTTCAATGCCACCGGTGCAACGGTTTGTCTCCAGGCAATGAATGGTAAGGGATAGGAACGGGGCTGGAAAGGGCGAGCTGAGCTGGTTGCATAGTGGTGCACGAGGCTGCACTGCAGCAGAAGGGTTAGGCAGGTTTAGGGCTAAGCGGATTTAGGTCACGCCAAAGCGTGCGTCCCGGACGTCCAGAGCGCGACACGGGCGACATCGTCGCGTTCCCGGTGACTCGGAGCTCCAAACGGGAAAAGGTTTCCACCGCTGAGTTCGTAACGACGAGAACAACACAATCAAACATGAATCCCTCCAGGATTTCAAACTTTGTAAAATAAGATGTTTAGAAAACCAAAAGCACCGAAGGTGCTCGATGAAATGACAGGGGCCTTGCACATCTCGGAAAAATCCCAAACAATTACCACTGGGTATGTTGGGTATATGGAGGGTGTCTAAGGAGTTTGAGCTCATTTGGTGTTGTGGAAAAGGGGTTTTGCAAAAATCCGCTAAGCCGCGTACCGACATCGATTTTCGGCTTACAAAGGAAGTAGGTCAAACTTTGCTCAAATGGGTTTGGGTCCAATAGAAGAAGTGTAGGAAATACAAAAATATGCATCTCCCTAAATTATGTGAATTTTCCGAGACTCCTAAGTTGACTGAATAAATTTGGGATCAGAGCCGACATTTAACAGTTAACTCCGAAATCGGAAATATTGAATCGGAGTATGAAATATTTTTGGGCGGGTCTTCTAGAAATGGGTAGGGGAATCCTCCGGAATTCCAAGAGAGAGCAAATTCTATGTCAAATCTCCTCGAAAGATTTTAGGAAACCCTTATTAAAACTAGAAAAAGTTTTCCGGCGTCCAAAAATAATTTAAAACTCGGTCTGAATTTTCGGGGTGTTACAGCTTCGGAACTCCAATGACCTAACCTCCACCAGCCCTAGTCGTAGGATCAGAAGGCTAACAATCCCATCACAACAGCACACTTGCACGGGCTCGTTGTGACCTACCGAACTTTCATGTCAATTTGTCATGTGACTCATGTATTCATGTTGTATTATGACTGTGTGATTGTGATTTTAAAAAATGTCATGTACCTGTTATTTGAGATGAGATAATTGTACTTTTTTATCAAATGTGCTAACGATGAATGTGAAATTGTGTACTATTTGATAATTCAATGGACACAATACCCCTCGGGCATGGATGTCAGGATGTGATTTTCATTCCCGTCGTCTCATGGGTAGGAGGAGCATGGGTAAAACTTCAAACCCATATGTTATATGTGTATAAGTATGATATTGCTCCACCGTATCATACCTATCCATTTTCATCCTCAGAGGAGGTGGCAAGTTGAAACAAACTGGACGGGTGGGTGGCAGGTCTAAGTGTCACGTTTTCCTGGCGGATGGGTGCGACATGTTAGTTTAGTCATTATTTGAGTCATTTTTTAGGGCAACTGAAAGTGCATGGTGCCCCCATGTGTGGTTTTGGTAATCAATGACAATCCTTATGGACTAATGTTTGCATTGAGATATCCTTATACATCATTGGTCCGATGGAATTATAAGCGTGAAGAAAAGGGTTCTATGCTGGGTTTTTCTACTAAAGCCGGTAGTATCGAGTCAGTGCCGGTAGTACCGCCCGGCTCATGCCCCAGGAGCTGGGCACGCTTAGGACTGATCTTGTGTTGCCGGTAGTACCGGGATTTGGCCCGGTAGTACCGAGCTACGGAGCTCGGTACTACCCTGCCAAGTATCGGGGCTAGTACCACATGATCCCAGGAGCTACTGGACTCGGTGCATTTTTGCTCGGAAGTTGATCCGGTAGTAGCCCGGTACTACCGGGTGCAGAGTAGTACCAGACCCTCCAGGTCGGTACTACCGGGTGGCGTTTCTAAGCAGAAGAGGGATTCGAAGCTCGTGTTGATTGTCGGTTGACTTCTTGCCCGGTACTACCGGGCAAGCGCATGACGATAAGTGGTGATCGTCATCAAGTGTGAAGATGTGCCTAAGACAGGCTCTCCCATAGTGGAGTATGGGGGATCAATATGTGAGGCTTCACAAAGCGAAGAGCAATCAAGAAAGGTGGTCCACATGAAGAGATCAAGATCGACATCATCTAGCTCAAGTGGAATGCGCAAGGCAAAAGTATAATCTTGATAGGGTTTCTATTTTACCGGTCTCATGTTGTTAGTCGGGAGACCGGGTTATATGATAGATAGCGTACTATCAAGAGGGGCTCTCGATCGATCTTTAGCGTATCAGTTGGAGAGAGCTCAAACCTTCGCATATTTGGCATCATCATATTTCTTGGTTCTTATTTGGATTTTCTCTATGTGGAGTTTTGGTTCTTGTCGTGATCTTCATGACAAGCCCAAGTTCACCGAAAACGGATTTCGTATGGAAAACTTGTTGCGTTTTCAGTTTTGGAGGTTCGTCTTTTATAGAGAGGTTTTATCTTTCTACATTTGGTTTTATCCTCCCATGGTGGACTATGATGTTTCTCTGCATGATCTTGTAAAGCTCGTTGTGGTGATTTCAACGAGCCAAGAACATAAAAAACAGAGTTCGTATGCGAAAGTTATGCCCTTTTTGTATCGGTGCTTCTGCAGTTTTATAGGGGGGGGGGCGATAGTACCGACCCTACTACCGGGAAACATTTTTTGGTATTGGATTCGAGTGGTTTTAACCCGGTATTTGACCCGGTACTACTGTCCACCCAGTAGTATCGGATCGAGCCCAGTAGTACCGCTGCGGCGCGATTTTGCACTCAACGGTTGGATATCTGGGTGACCTATTTAAGGGGCCTTCTTCCCCAATGGTTCCCCAACCTTTCTAGCAAGTTTTGACCTTCATTGTTGACCTCCACAAGCTTGTTATCTCTCAATTCCTCCATGATTCTTGCCTCGAATTAGAGGGAAAAGAGAGAGGAGATCTAGATCTACTATTCTACCAATCAATCTCTCCTCTAAGTGAGGGGAAGCTTTTGGATCTAGATCTTGGAGGGATTTGGTGTTCTTCCTTGTTCTTCCTCTCTTCTCTCCCCATAAGCATTAGTTGCTTTTGGTGGGATTTGAGAGTGAAGGATTTGAGCACTTCTTGTGTTCATGCCCATTGCATTAGTTGCATCGGTTTGCGTTCTCCACGGTGATACGTGGAAGTTGAAGTTGAGAAGCTTGTTACTCTTGGGTATTTGGAGTGCCCTAGAGCTTGTCCTCTTGGGTACTTGGAGTGCCCTAGACGGTCCTTGTTGATCTCGGAGTTTTGGTAGCTCGCGGGATATTTGGGAGCCCCCAATTGAGTTGTGGGTGTGTGCCCCCAAGGTTGTTGTAAAGGCTCCGGATTCCACCTTGAAGGATTCCGATAGTGGAAGGTGAATCAATCCTTTGTGGTGCGGTTCATCGGAGAATAGGGTGAGGCCTTTGTGGCGTTGAGTAGACCTTTTGTGGTGAGCTCACACCCCTCCAACGGGACGTACTCCCCTCAAAAGGAGTAATTCGGAAATACATCATTGTCTCTGCGTGCCTTGGTTATTTCTATACCCGAGCTCTTTGCTTATGCACTTTATATTGTGATAGCCTTCGTGTTTGAAGTCTTATGTCTTGCTATCACCTTGTTGCTTGTCTTGCTTAGCATAAGTTGTTGGTGCACATAGTTGAACCTAGAACATTTAGGTTGTTGGCTTGATGAATTAAACACCTAGTTTTATCCTGCATTTATTCAAGCCAAAACCGGATAAGTTTTAATCGCCTATTCACCCCCCTCTAGGCGACATTCTTGTCCTTTCAGCAACCATGTATTTCATTAATCGAAAATCAAGTTAAATGAAGCAACACACATGGAAACTAAAAGACAGACTGGGATAAACTGATTATCCTGAATTTGCAGATAAAATCCTAAGAGATCGAGAAATATAAAATGATCCCTAGGGTTTCCTGCAACCACCGCACAAAACCAGCGCCGCCGAGACGGACGCCGAGCCTCCACAAGTATAAGATCCAAAAAAGCACCATCGCTAACGAGGTTTTGTGAGTCGATGAACAGGACTGCTGCACGCAACGAGAGGCACATGTCGTTGTGGCGCGTCGACCGGGGGACGTCCGCGTGTTGTCTTGGACCAAGATCCGTCGCCTCCCATCACTAGTAGGGAAAAGCCTACCCCTGACGCACGGCTTTTGCCTAATGGTGACGGGGGGCGCCCGTCAGTGCTATTTCGTCAGTGGTATCTCGTACCGCTGACGAGCTCTGTTACCACTGACGTGCATATGAGCCGCACGACAGTGGTATCTGAGCTACCACTGACGCGCGCTTCGCCCGTCAGAGGTAGCCGAGAGTCGCTTGTCAGCCGTGTTCCGTCCAAATATACGCCGCCCGTCAGCAGTACTCTGAGCCGTGCGTCAGTGCTATAATTTGTGAATTTATTATTTTTGTGCCCAACGTATATATACGCGTATACAGTTGGCAAATACAGTATAAATTCACAGTATGAATAATGAAGTAGTACAAATAGACAAGTATAAATCACGCATGCATTACAAACCGACAAATTTATATACCACAAAGAGTGATCAAATATTGTATCATACACAAATACATTTCGAGAGTCGATAGTTTAAGCTCGTCGCAAAGGTTTCGAAAGCAATTCTACTGTCATCTAAACTACAGTACAAAAGAGTGGCAATGACGATGAGCAAGGAGGGGATGACGATGAAGTTGGACTTCATCCGTTTCTTCCTTTCTTCCTCTCTAGCCGGTGGTTCGCCTCCGGTCTAGTCCTATAGCCCTAACTTTTTGATCTCTCTGCACACAAGACACACGGATAGAAATATTAGGCAAAAAGAAAGCAAGAGTTCTAATTAACGAAAAAGACAAAACAAGAAATGGTTGGATTTGTGCCTAGATAGCATGTTCGCAGAAAGTAAAAACAACAGCACCAAGTTTACGAAATTTGCTAAGGGATCAACCGTCGATCACTGCTTCTTGCTCGGTTTCGGCTTCGGCTTCGGCGGGAAGGGGCGGAAGATCTCATCAAATCTGATGAAGAACACGTCCCCGGGGTAAGTGTCGACAAAGCCCATGCTGTTTGGCACCCTTGCCAGGTAAAGTGGGTATGGTGGATTTGGCATTCGGAGGTAACTTTTCTCTAAATACATAACACCCTCATGTACGCTCCTCATATCCTCAACTAGGAGATCCCGGGCTTCCGGCGGCAGCATCGGTTCACCCAATTGATGTGTTTTATGCCAGTTACGGACTTTTACCTTGTCATTACAGTGGGTCGGTGGCCATCATGCGGTTGAGTGGTGCCACGATGACTCCTTTAGCCACGTCTTTGAACTCGTTGTTCAAATGAAGCAGCATTGTGCATTCCATCTGGTCGGCCTGCCAAAACACATACGCAAGGCGTTAGAGAGAGCCTTTTGCGACGCTTATTTATCGTGAGGGCGTTGATCTCGTCTAACGTCGACGGACCGTGGGCAGCCGTCGGCATGCAAGAGACGACGGAAGGGCTGCTACGAGGCGCGGTGAATGCCGGCGAATCCTCCCTAAAAAGTGCAATGTTGTCGGCCGGCGTATGTTGTGCACTGTTTGCGGCGGCCGGCGTATGTTGTGCACTGTTTGCGGTGGCCGGCGTATGTTGCGCACTATTTGCGGCAGCCGCCGACGCATCAGGATTAGGGTTCTGCGGGACATGCAACGGCGCCTGGTTGTTCGAGCTGCTGGCGCCTAAGCTGACAAGAGTCGGGCCACTCCCTTCTCGGCCACCGTCAATCCAATTTATGACCGACTGCATGATAGAAGGAAGGAGGGTTTGGATCTGCTTGGTCACTTCTTCTTGGACCAATTCCCTTTGCGTGTTATCCCTCTCGAGCCTCCTCCTCTCCTTTCGCACCTCCTTGTCCTCAGAGAAATAGTCAGAAAACTTTCTACCGGAGCCGACGCCGAGCACATGCCCACGATGAGGCTTTCTTGTCACCGGCAACTCCTTAACCCTGTTCACCGCCCTGTTAAAAGGGTCGTCCCAAGGGGCCTTCACCGTCGACGACTCCTGGGATGAAGTCTGGGTCCACGCAAGTTCTTGTTCCTCCTGCAAAAGGAACGTGTGAACCATTTAGAAATGTTGTTACTAGCATTTCATCGACTTGAATAGAAGCTAATAATTTAGTTGGTAAACTTCCTTACCAGATAACGGTCCTGGAGATCCTTGACCTTCTTGTTCAAAAGAAGTTTCCTGTTCTTGGGATCTTCGTTGTATCAGGACCTGATATATCGTCTTGCACGCGGGTCTTTGAACTTCTCGTACGGGTTTTCTTTCTTCTGTTCTATGTAAACTTTGTCCTGCTCGTCCCAAATTGGTTGCTTGCCGAGGTAACCACCGCTTCCGAGATTGTGGTCACCTAAGTTCTTCTCCCACAAATTCTTCCCCCACTGCCTCCGCAGCACCTTCGAAGGATGTTTTTCCAACTCAATAAAGAGATTTAAATCCTCATGCTTAATGGAGGGAAAGACGCGGTGGATGTCTTCGAAACTGCCACCTTCATCAATCTTGGCCCTCACCCTATTTTTCCAAGTGCTCAGAGCTCTGCTCATCTTGCCGAGGGCGTATGAGTTTACCGGATTTGTGTAGAGATCCAAGCTGCGGTAGTCCAGGGGGAACTTGTATCGTGCCTGCAGCTTCTGAATAAGGAGCCCCGCCAGTTCTTCATGGTCTTTGTCCCTTATGTTCTCATCATAGATCTTGGCGGTGTCTCGAAGGATGCATCCACAATTGTTGCCGAAACCACCCGCAAGTTTACGCGGTAGCAGAGGCACACTAGTTGGGTCCACTTCCGCAAAGGTGGATCTGGTGGCGGGGAGCCTATTTGGTTTTCTCTCCTTCCGGCGACGCTTGGCACTGCTACCTTCATCAGTGGTCTCGTGACCATCCGCGGCGCCACTCGTAGTGGTCTCGTTGCCATCCCTGGGGTCGTCAGTGCTATAGTAAGTGGCATCATCGACGGTCCCCTTATTGCCCTCGAAATCCTCCCGCTCGTCAGCGGTACGCTTCCTTGGCATCGCCATGTCGTCCTCACTGCAGTTTCCTTGCATCGACATGTAGTGCTCTGTTAAAGGATCACACTCGGCGTCGCCTCCTTGATCAGAACCCCCAGCTTCTCGTTCTACCCATGAACCCCCGGCTTCATCATTGTGAGCCATGTCCGCGCTAACAATAAAACCTCGTAGTTAGTAAAACAAATGTAAGTAAATTTCACCAAAGTATTAAATATTCACTAAATCATTTTAAAACCAGTTAACCATTTAAAACCACTTAAACATTTTAAAACCCACTTAAGCATTTTAAAAACCACAAAAGCATTTAAAATTCACTAAAGCATTTAAAATCCATGAGGCCCTTGAGATTGCCGGAATGTTATTTAACTTCCGTTCCGGCAAATCTCGGGTACTCCATATATCATATTTTTTGCAAAGGTCATGCCGAAATTCACGAAAAATTTCGGCATGATCTTTGCTAAAAATATGATATGTGGAGTACCTGAAATTTGCCGGAACGGAAGTTAATCGACATTCCGGCAATCTCAAGGGCCTCATGGGTACCTGCAAATATACACAAATCATTCCACCACCACAACATCATGGACACCACAAAAATTCAAACCCCGGCCGGCATCTCCGGCCGGCAGCATACACACAAATCACATGCAACAGCATGCACCATCACCACCACCACAATATCCTATGTTGAGCATCTGAGGTCCTTGAGATTGCTGGAATGTTATTTAACTTTCATTACGGCAAATCTCGGGTACTCCATATATTTTTTCTTTGCAAAAGTCATGCCGAAATTCACGAAAAATTTCGGCATGACCTTTGCTAAAAATATGATATATGGAGTACCCGAAATTCGCCGGAACAGAAGTTAATCGACATTCCGGCAATCTCAAGGGCCTCATGGGTACCTGCAAACATACACAAATCACCACAACATCATCATCTCACCACCACAAATCATGGGACTCATTCCACCACCACCACATCATCGACACCAACCACTAATCATTTTAAAAACTCAAACCCCGGCCGGTGATACGTCTCAAACGTATCTATAATTTCTGATGTTCCATGCTTATATTATGCCAATTGCTACATGTTTTACATACACTTCATAGCATTTTTATGCATTTTCTGGGACTAACCTATTAACAAGATGCCACAGTGACAGTTCCTGTTTTCTGCTGTTTTTGTATTCCAGAAAAGCTAGTCTGGAAATATTCTCGGAATTGGACGAAACTTGGACAGGACGTCTCCAGCCGCGAGCTAGCCACACCATGGGGCGGCGCGGCCCCACCCACTGCCGCGCCATGGGGTGATGTGGGCCCCACGAGCGTCTCCAGCCGCCGCCCTTTCGCCTATTTATTCATCTTCACGGGAAAACCCTAGATACCCGAGCCATTATCCACGGAAAGTTCCAGAGACGCCGCCGCCGTCAACCCTAGCTCAGGAGGGTTCAGAAGCTCTTCCCGGCACCCTGCCGGAGAGGGGGAATCATCACCGGAGGGCTCTACATCACCATCCTTGCCTCCGGAGTGATGTGTGAGTAGTTCATCTTTGGACTACGGGTCCATAACAGTAGCTAGATGGTTGTCTCTCCACTTTATGCTATCATGTTTAGATCTTGTGAGCTGCCTATCATGATCAAGATCATCTTATTGTAATGCTACATGTTGTGTTTGCTGGGATCCGATGAATATTGAATACTATGTCAAGTTGATTATTGATACGTCTAAAACGTATCTATAATTTTTGATGTTCCATGCATGTTTTATGTCACTTGGCACATGTTTTATATACACTTTATATCATATTATGGCATTTATTGGATTAACCTACTAATAGTTGCCAAAGTGCACAATCTTCTTGTTTTCCTATTTGTTGTGTAGAAATTATCAAAAAATACAATAGGAAACCATATTGGAGTCAAATTGGGACTTTCCAGAAATCTGTCTGGAAACGTTTTTCAAAGATGGTCACATTACGGGCCCAAGACGGCATCAAACGGAAGTCTTCCCGAAAGGAAAGTTGCAGGAAATTTCGCGAGAATCGATCTAGACTTAAAATTCGCCCAATTCCGAGTCCGGACGGCCGAGATATTTCCGATTTACTGCAGCCCTAGATGGGATGACGGAAATCCGAGAGTCTATATAAGGGAGGAAACCCTAGGTCGTGGGAGAAGCCCCATACCACGAATTTTCCTCCTCCCAGGCAGTCGTCTGGGGGTGGAGAACCTCCTCCATACCACCACCGTCTCCAAGGAAGAAGAGGGGCCAAGGGCCGCTGCCCCCAAGGGCCGCCGCCACTCCTAGCCGCCGCGGGCTGCCGCCGCCACCGCGGGCTGCCACCGGCGCCGCTTCGCCGTGGCTGCTGCGGGCCGCCGCCTCCACTCCGGGCTGCACCTCTTCATCAACCTCTCCATCAAGCTCCTCATTACCATGACCATGTGTGAGTAGTTTCCCTCGGGGCTGAGGGCTCGTACCGGTAGCTATGTGGTTCATCTCTCTCTCCCATGGTGTGATCTTTATGTGATCATGAGCTTTGTAATCTAGTTGGGTCCATGGATGTTACTCTTCGTAATCTTATGAATATGCTACTCAAGTGGTTTTATTAATGTAATCTCCGGAGTCAGCTTTGTCCCATGGTGCGAAGTTGACAGTGCGCGTGCCGTGTGTGACTCTTTGGATTAAAGATTATGGGAATACTTGCCATGAGTTGTTCTTTTGTTGGTTGTCACTATAAAATTGTGGTGTTTGTTTAGTACTATTTTGGGGCGCTCATAGTGACATTGGGGTTCCCTAGATGTGGAAGACAGACTTTAAGGTGTGCTTTCGCAGCCCTACACGCAGTAGATTGGTATTTCTATCCAACGGGAGAATAGTTCAGAGTAGCATACTGAAGAGTAAATATCTATGTATTCAATTATATTATAATTGTTGAGAGTGCCCACTAGTGAAAGTATGATCCCTAGGCCTTATTTCCAAGCATTGAAACACCGTTTGCTCTCATTTTGGCTCATGTTTGCTTGCTGCCATTTTTATTTCAGATTGCAATTACCACTTATAATCATCCATATTACTTGTATTTCACTATCTCTTCGCCGAACTAGTGCACCTATACATCTGACAAGTGTATTAGGTGTGTTGGGGACACAAGAGACTTCTTGTATCTTAATTGCAGCGTTGCTTGAGAGCGATATCTTTGACCTATACCTCCCTGAGTTCGATAAACCTTGGGTTATTCACTTAAGGGAAACTTGCTGCTGTTCTACAAACCTCTGCACTTGGAGGCCCAACACTGTCTACAAGAATAGAAGCGTGCGTAGACATCAAGCTATTTTCTGGCGCCGTTGCCGGGGAGGTAAGTGCTGGAAGGTATCTCCTTTAGATCCTGCAGTTATATCTTTTTGTTTCTTGTTTTTATTTTACTAGTTAGGCTTAATGAAAAAAACAAAAAAATTAGAGATCTTTATGAACTTTATATTGAATTAGGACATGATGCTTTTGAAGAGAAAATTAAAAAAGCAATGGGAGTTTGTTTGCATAATAGTGATAGCAATGCTATTAGCATGAATTCTTTGAACACCATTATTCCTAATGCTATGGAAAAGTCTAAGCTTGGGGAAGCTAGTTTATATAAAAATGATATTTTTAGTTCCCCAGCTTTGAAGGAGAAAATTTGCTTTGATAATGCTTTGTCTCCCATATGTGATAATTCTAATCATGCTTGTGATGTTCTAAATCCACCAACTGAAAGTATTCCTTTTGAAATACCTATGGAAATTGTTGAAATGGTTATGGATGAACGTTATGCGGGGGATGGAACAGTCCATCCACATGATCACTTGTTGAAACTTACAGAACTTTGTGAGTTGTTTAAGGTTGCAGGTTTATCAAGAGAAGATGTCATGAGGAAATTATTTCCATTTTCACTTAAGGACAAAGCAAAGAAGTGGTATAGGATGCTGGATGATCGTCCTTCGAATTGGAAACAACTTGAATCTCTCTTTTACTCTAAATTTTATCCTCTTCATGAAGTGCATCTAGCTAGGAGTTACATTTTCAATTTTTATCCTCATGATAGAGAAAGCATTGCTCAAGCTTGGGGAAGACTGAAAACATTAATACTCAAATGTCCTAACCATGAGCTTCCTGAGGAAATAATTGTTACTAATTTTTATGCAAGGCTTTCAGGTCATTACAAGGATTATCTAGATGCTTCTTCAGGTGGGTCTTTCACAAGTAAGAAGGTTGAAGCTAAATGGGATCCTAAATGGCAATACTGAAGATTGGGAGAACGACAAAGGTAAAGAATCAGGTATAAACTATAAGTATGATTGCATTAAGTCTTTCGCTGAAACTGCTAGTTTTCATGGGCTTAGTGCTAAATTTGGTCTTGATTCTCAAATTATTGTTGATTGCTGTAAAACCTTTGCTTTTCATATTAATATTCCTAAAGAGAATTGGGACATGTATCATGAACCTTTTAAAGACACTTGCTTGGAAACCGAAATTGTTACTAATGATTGCAATAAACATGCTCAAACTTCTGAAAATACTATTTCTTATAAGCATGTTAATTTTTGTGGAGCACTTAGACCTTGTGAAAAGAATAAAATCGAAGAGGAATATTGTATTCATCATAGGAATGAAAAAACTACAACATGGTACAGAGCTCTAAGTGATCTTGCTGAAAAAGTTTGTGCCCGCTATCCTTTTATTTGTGAACTTTGCTATAAAGAAGGTCATTTCGAATTTCAATGCTCAGGTTCTAATAAGGATATTGCGGGAAACTTTTGTGATAACATGATCACTCCTAATCAGCATGATGAACTTACATTATTTTTGGGGTGTGAAGAGTTATCAAGAAAAACTTCTTCGTTAGATATGAGTGCTTTTGATATGAATAGCGTGTTGCATGGATGTTATCTCTATTGTGTTAATAATTGCCATGCCAACACTTACATACAAAATATTATAAAAGATGGAATGGCTTTACCAAAATATGAAAGGACTAATGTTTGTTTTACTCTTATTAATGAAAAGGAGGAATCCTCCCGAGTTTCTTCTATTGTTTCTAACAATAAACCAGGGTATGTGGAGAAGCCTCTTTTCAAGCCTCCTTATCCTAAGGAGGGAGAGAAGAAGAAGAAGAGGAGGAGTAAAAGGAGAGAGGAAACGGTATCTTCCCCTAAGCATGTTGCTCCTATTATAGTTGCTGCTGATGAGTCTGAATTCGATGATGATCCTATGCCTGTTACTTATAGTAGTGATCATGATTGGGAAAAGCACACTACCTTTGATATTGAAAATCTTTTTGGTACCAATTCTGAAAAATATGATGTTATTAATTGCTATACTATTAGTACTATCCATGTTCCTTCCAATGATGATATGGAAAGCTCTAAGCTTAGGGATGAGGTGTTTGAAAATCCTTTTGCTACTGATGATTATATATTTGAAACCTCTCCTTCTAGTAAAAATGATGATGATATGTTTACAAATGAACACACTTTGGAAGATAACTATTCCATTGCTTATGATGATACTATGCCTCCAGTCTTTGATAATTATAAAGAATACTATGACATAGGCTATAATTACATTCATCCTCATGAAACTTGTCATAATTATAGAGGGATTGACCAAGACCATTCCTCTAATATACAACTTGTCAATCATGTTCGAGTTCTTTATGATGATCCTACTCCCATTGTTATTAATAAGAAGAACTTTGCTTATGTGGAAAATATTGATACTCTTATGCATATGGATCATGGTAAGAATGTTTCATGTGATAGTTATATTGTTGAATTTATTCATTATGCTACTGAAAGTTATTATGAGAGAGGAAAACAGGGTTTTAAACATTTCAACATATATCAAATAAGTACAAGAATTCAAGCTTGGGGATGCCAAGCCACCTCACTCCAACCATCTTGATAACAAGTAAGTAAGCCTAGCTACATGGCTATAAAGAAAGCGCTTTACGGGAGGCAACCCGGTTGTTTTTTATTTGTTTCCTCCTGCTGTAACAAGAGACTTAGTTTTTAGTTTAGTTTCTGGAATTTTTAATAAAGTACCAAGTTTTACCTATTTTGGTTTGAAAAAAAGTTGCTTATAGCGTTCGGAGATTTTATTCCTGCACGAATCTGTGCACGGTATGATTTTTAATTCTTATTCTGTAACTCCGAATGAGCTCATATTTGAACTGTAGTGGCAACTCTTCATCCTCTGTATGCATGAATTTTTTAGGAATTTTCCGACAAAGTTAAGTAGGGTAGAAAAATACGTTTAGCTACTGCTGTTTTTCTGGACAGATTCTGTCCCATTTTGTTTGATGCATGCTTAGAACATTTAACTTGAATCTTTTTTATCCAATTGAGTTTATGAGTAGGCATACAACATTATACATGTTCTGGACATCCATATGAATTTTTGTCTAAGGATTATATGCAGCAAGAAATCTATTTGTTTATCACTACTAATGTGCCCCACAGAAAAAGAAATGGGAGAAACGGTGTTTTGAAGTTTTTTCACAGGGATTAGAGGAGATGCACCAAGAGCTATCCAAGGATGGTGAAGACCATAAGCTTGGGTATGTGAAGACAACCCCACTGGACCTACACACTCTCGGTTTGCACACGTCTAATTTCTGTTTTTCGATCGAAACACTTTATCGCATAAACTTGGAGCGTCTTTTTGTTTGTTTAGGTTAGATTTTTATTTTGTGAGACCACCACACTATCATTTATATATGAGAGAGCTACTGGAAATTTGGGTTGAATTATGTTGGATGCTATTATAAGATTGGGAAAAGGGATGTTGACGTTAATTTTAAAAGATACATATAATTGCATGATTCATGAGCTTGTTAATGAGTAATAATTTGCAAATATTTCATCAAGAGCTATCTTTTATTCATGTTTTGATGCTAAATGTTATTCTACCTTGTTTTCACATGGATTAGTTAGTTCTATGGACACTCATGCATGCATTTAGATGGTCAACTTTCTCCCTCTTGCTAGCCCAAAAATTCCAACAAGCAAAAACTTGTTTCCAACACCTTCAACCAAAGTTTTTCCAGTGAGTCCACCATATCTACCTATTAGCTTTATGCTATTCCGAGTATGTTTATCATGATATTTGTGTTATCTATACCTCTGAATGAAAATGCTTATGTTGTTAATTGTTGTGGGAAAAGTTGGTTATATAGCTCTCTCGAACTTGATGCACACTTTACTTTCATTGCATTAAATAAATATGACCCATTGTGATTAAAATTATGATGTTGTGGACTTGACAAACGTCTTTGGTTGAGAGTTAGCTCGTATGTACTGTCACATGGCAAGCTTTCAACATTGCACATCATCTCATTTAGTTGATATCATGTACTTTTGTTTCTGGATGCTTACCATGGGTGAAATAAATGGGGAAATGAAGTGAGTTTAAATGAGTTTGTATAAATGGTTAGAGAGACGCCTGGGCCGCTAATCTAAGCCATGCATCATTCATGGTGGAAATTTACTTACATGCTATGGTGAACCTTCTGTGATACACCTTACAATAAAAAGCTATCCAATCGTAAATAAAAAGGGTGTTGAGATTGTTCATTATGTTTGTTTGTCTTGTCATTTTGATATGGGCTTGTTCCATATCCTGGGACAAGAGGTACCCCAGTTGACACTCTTAATGATACTGTTATTACTTGCAATGATATTTAACTTGAATTTCACTAGTACAGAACGACACATCGGAAACGGGCAAAAAACCCCTTCGGCAATGGAGAAAGGGTCCGTGTCCCCGCCTCTGTCACTGATGTGAAGCCTCACAATGGCAACGGAGGTGATAAACCGTTTCTGATGTATTTAACATTAGACACGGAGTTTTGCTAATAACCATTTCTAATAAGGGTTACAGGAAAACAAAAAAAACACGGTGACGGGCTGTGCCGTCGATGGAGCCCCGCTCCATGCGACTATACGGCCGCCCGGTCGTCACCGTATTCCTGTACGCCCTGCTTTATAAAAGTTCATCAGTGCGCGTGGCTGGAGCTCTGCTCCTATGTCTTCACGGCCGCCAGATGAACATCTACTGTCTTTCCTGCTGCGCAAAATGTACTGCTCCTGGTGACGGCACCGTGTATGGAGCCCCGCTCCTAGGTCTTCACGGCAGCAGCATCGTCACCAAGCATCCACCAAGCCCTTGAAACAACGAATATTCTTTGTTAAAAACAGCAAACAAAGCTAATAAACAGAGCCAATAAGCAGTAAACAAAGCAAACCGAGCTAAATAAGTAGCTAACATAGCAAATACATAGCTAAACAGAGCTAACTAACAGAGCAAACCGAGCTAAATAAGTAGCTAACATAGCAAATACATAGCTAAACAAAGCAAACCGAGCTAAATAAGTAGCTAACATAGCAAATACATAGCTGAACAGAGCTAACTAACAGAGCAAACTGAGCTAAATAAGTAGCTAACATAGCAAATACATAGCTAAACAAAGCAAACCGAGCTAAATAAGTAGCTAACATAGCAAATACATAGCTAAACAAAGCAAACCGAGCTAAAAAAGTAGCTAACATAGCAAATACATAGCTAAACAAAGCAAACCGAGCTAAATAAGTACCTAACATAGCAAATACATAGCTGAACAGAGCTAACTAACAGAGCAAACCGAGCTAAATAAGTAGCTAACAGAGCGGTCATTTACCTTAGGCGAGGCGGGGTCGCTTTCCGTCGCGGATTGCGTCCCAGGCGTCGGCGCCGGAGCCACTGCCAGAGGAGACGTCAGAGGAGACCTCATCCTGCTCGAACACCGGAGCGTCCTCCTCCTCCTCCTCATCCTCCTCCTCCGCCGCCGCCACCGCTGCCGCCGCCGCATCTGGCCCAGGGCCCTGGCCAGGGAGAAGAGAGCGGTCTATGGCCGCCCGAGCCGCGTCTGGAACAACGCCTCCTCGGCGGCTTCTATCGCGTGCTCGGCGGCGGAGATGCGGATAGCTCTCTGCATCGCAGACGCCCGAATGACACCCTCGGCGTGCTCGCGCTCAAAGGAGGCGCGAGAGAGGAGGAGACCGACCTCCAGATCCTCGTCCTCATCGTCCAAGGAGGACGATGAGGACGAGATCCGGGCGTCGGTGGCCGCCGCCGCCGTGGATCCGGATGGGATTTGACGGCTCAGAAAGAACTCGCGACCGCAGTCGCCGGGGATCTCGCCCCAGTTGTAGGGGAGATCCAGGCTGCGCCTCGGAGGTGGGAGGAGGAAGATGCTCCATCCTGACTTCCGTCGGCGCCGGAGGGGTTCGCCATCGATGGGTGAAGTAGGAGGAGAGCGTGTGCGGCTAGGGTTAGGAACTGGGGAGAGTGAGACTGAGAGTGAGAGTGAGATACAGTACTGGAGTGGGAGATATTAATACCGGCACCGCTTAATGTGCCTTCACATGGGAAACGGAGATAGACCGATCTCCGTTTCTGATGTGGAAATATCAGCAACGGAGATATTCTTTCCTCCGTTGCCTATATATGAGCAACGGATATCTTTTCAGCCTCCGTTACCATTGTGTCGGGCCCATCGACCGACTACCACGCGCGCCCACTCGCGGAAACGCGCGGAGCTCATTTTTCCGTCGCCTAACTCTTGCCGTTGCCATAGAGGGGTATCCGATGTGTCGTTCTGTACTAGTGCTTGCTTTGTTTTCCAAAGTTGAGTAACACATGGAGTAGGTACTTGTATTCAAGGGGCATGAGACTTTCAACCTGTACTTTGTCAAGCACACTACTCGTATTGCTTTCACTTTAAACTTAATCATTCAAGATGCTATGATAGGGGAATGAGAGCTTGACACCAAGGATTACCATATTACAATCATTGACTTAAGTAGAGAAGTTCAGAAGTTAGATGAAATTTATTCATGCTTTACCTCTACTCATATATATATATATCTTTCCAAAGTGTCCACCTTTTATATTCAGATTTTCACCAATACTCTATGACCATTGTAGGATGTTCTTACTTATTATTATACATACATGTGGTCCATAGTACTTCTTCTCTTATGTTACACTTTGTGAATTATCATTGAACATCCTTGCATTGAATACTTGATATCACTTCATAATCTATATTGCATATTGCTACTCCTTTTAAGAATGAACCATTTGACTCTATGTAGCAATAGTAATCATCACTTCATTCATAACATGTGCCTTACAATATTTGATCAAGTTTATGATGGTAGCATGTCACTTCAAAAATTATTTTGTTTTATCGTTTACCTACTCGAGGACGAGTAGGAACTAAGCTTGGGGATGCTTGATACGTCTAAAACGTATCTATAATTTTTGATGTTCCATGCATGTTTTATGTCAATTGGCACATGTTTTATATACACTTTATATCATATTATGGCATTTATTAGATTAACCTACTAATAGTTGCCAAAGTGCACAATCTTCTTGTTTTCCAATTTGTTGCGTAGAAATTATCAAAAAATACAATAGGAAACCATATTGGAGTCAAATTGGGACTTTGCAGAAATCTGTCTGGAAACGTTTTTCAAAGATGGTCACGTTACGGGCCCAAGACGGCGTGAAACGGAAGTCTCCCCGAAAGGAAAGTTGTAGGAAATTTCGCGAGAATCGATATAGACTTAAACTTCACCTAATTCTGAGTCCGGACGGCCGAGATATTCCCGATTTACTGTAGCCCTAGATGGGATGACGGAAATCCGAGAGTCTATATACGGGAGGAAACCCTAGGTCGTGGGAGGAGCCCCATACCACGAATTTTCCTCCTCCCAGGCAGCCGTCTGGGGGTGGAGAACCTCCTCCATACCACAACCATCTCTAAGGAAGAAGAGGGGCCAAGGGCCGCTGCCCCCAAGGGCCGCCGCCACTCCTAGCCGCCGCCGCCGCTCCTCGCCGCCGCGGGCTGCCACCGCCGCCGCTTCGCCGTGGCTGCTGCGGGCCGCCGCCTCCACTCCGGGCTGCACCTCTTCATCAACCTCTCCATCAAGCTCCTCATTACCATGACCATGTGTGAGTAGTTTCCCTCGGGACTGAGGGCTCGTACCGGTAGCTATGTGGTTCATCTCTCTCTCCCATGGTGTGATCTTTATGTGATCATGAGCTTTGTAATCTAGTTGGATCCATGGATGTTACTCTTCGTTATCTTATGAATATGCTACTCAAGTGGTTTTATTAATGTAATCTCCGGAGTCACCTTTGTCCCATGGTGCGAAGTTGACAGTGTGCGTGCCGTGTGTGACTCTTTGGATTAAAGATTATGGGAATACTTGCCATGAGTTGTTCTTTTGTTGGTTGTTACTATAAAATTGTGGTGTTTGTTTAGTACTATTTTGGGGCGCTCATAGTGACATTGGGGTTCCCTAGATGTGCAAGACAGACTTTAAGGTGTGCTTTTGCAGCCCTACACGATGGTCTTGGTGTTCTATGATATTGTGGTGTTTGTTCACTCAGACTTTAAGGTGTGCTCTTGTAGCCCTGTGCAGTAGATTGGTATTTCTATCCAACGGGAGAATAGTTCAGAGTAGCATAGTGAAGAGGAAATATCTATGTATTCAATTATATTATAATTGTTGAGAGTGTCCACTAGTGAAAGTATGATCCCTAGGCCTTATTTCCAAGCATTGAAACACCGTTTGCTCTCATTTTGGCTCATGTTTGCTTACTGCCATTTTTATTTCAGATTGCAATTACCACTTATAATCATCCATATTACTTGTATTTCACTATCTCTTCGCCGAACTAGTGCACCTATACATCTGACAAGTGTATTAGGTGTGTTGGGGACACAAGAGACTTCTTGTATCTTAATTGCAGGGTTGCTTGAGAGGGATATCTTTGACCTATACCTCCCTGAGTTCGATAAACCTTGGGTTATTCACTCAAGGGAAACTTGTTGCTGTTCTACAAACCTCTGCACTTGGAGGCCCAACACTTTCTACAAAAATAGAAGCGTGCGTAGACATCAATTATCGATCTATCTTATATGTTATTTATGATCTTGCATGCTTTCCGTTACTAGTAGATGCTTTGGCCAAGTAGATGCTTGTAACTCCAAGAGTGAGTATTTATGCTAGATAGTGGGTTCATGCCTCCGGTAATCTGGGAGAGTGACAACAACTTCTAAGATTGTGGATGTGCTGTTGCCACTAGGGATAAAATAACCGATGCTTAGCTTAAGGGTGCGCCGTTAGGTCTAATGCATTTGTTTACATTACGCACATTACTTAATGCAATTATCCGTTGCTTGCAACTTAATACCAACGGGGAACTCGGTATGACAACCTGGAGGTGGATTATTAGTCATAGACGCTGTTGGATAACGGTCTATGTATTTTGTCGTAATGCCCACATGAATATCATAGTAATCATCATGTCATATATATGCATTGTCATGCGCTCAATATTTTGTCAATTGCCCAGCTGTAATTTGTTCACCCAGCATGTTAGTTATCTTTTATGGAGAGACACCACTAGTGAACTGTGGACCCCGGTCCATTCTTTTACACTGATAATACAACCAACTGCAAACATTGTTCCTTTTCATTCTCTGCAATTTACTACTGTTTTCCACACCATACGTTTAATCCTTTGTTTTCAGCAAGCCGGTGAGATTGACAACCTCACTGTTTCGTTGGGGCAAAGTAGTTTGATTGTGTTGTGTGCAGGTTCCACGTCAGCGCGCCACTGACAACCTTCAGAAGTGATTTCTTGCTCCTACTGGTTCGATTAAACCTTGGTTTCATACTGAGGGAAACTGCTGCTACACTGCTTCATACCTTCCTCTTGGGGTCTCCCAACGAACGTGTGATCCACGTCATCAAGCATTTTTCTGGCGCCGTTGCCGGGGAGCAAGAGGATTTCTGCAAGGGGAGTTTCACGCTTCCAATCTCTTTACTTTGTTATTGTCTTGCTTAGTTTATTTTTATTTGTCTTGTTTGCTTTATTTATCAAAAACACAAAAAAATTAGTTACTTTTATTTTCAAGTTGTTATTTTCTGTTTTGTTTTAATTTTGCTAAAATGAGTACCCCTGAGAACACTAAGTTGTGTGATTTCACTAGCACGAACAACAATGATTTCATTAGTACACCTATTGCTCCACCTGCTTCTAACGCAGAATTCTATGAAATTAAACCTGCACTTTTAAATCTTGTTATGAAAGAGCAATTCTCTGGTGTTAGTACTGATGATGCTGCTGCTCACCTTAATAATTTTGTTGAACTTTGTGAGATGCAAAAGTATAAGGAGTAGATGGTGATATTATTAAACTGAAACTTTTTCCTTTCTCTTTGAGAGGACGTGCTAAAGAATGGTTGCTATCTTTGACTAGAAATAGTATTGATTCATGGACTAAATGCAAAGATGCTTTCATAGGAAAATATTATCCTCCTGCTAAGATATATCTTTGAGAAGTAGCATTATGAATTTCAAACAATTTGATAATGAGCATGTTGCTCAAGCTTGGGAGAGAATGAAATCATTGGTAAAGAATTGTCCCACCCATGGACTGACTGCTTGGATGATCATCCAAACCTTTTATGCAGGATAAATTTTTCTTCAAGAAACCTATTGGATTCGGCCTCTGGAGGTACCTTTATGTCCATCACTTTGGGTGCTGCAACAAAGCTTCTTGATGATATGATGATAAATTATTCTGAATGGCACACCGAAAGAGCTCCACAAGGTAAGAAGGTAAATTCTGTTGAAGAAATCTCTTCCTTGAGTGATAAGATTGATACTATTATGTCTATGCTTACAAATGGAAAAATGCATGTTGATCCAAATAATGTTCCTTTAGCTTCTTTGGTTGCTCAAGAAGAGCATGTTGATGTGAACTTCATTAAAAATAATAACTTCAACAACAATGCTTATAGGAATAATTTTGGTAATAACAATTATAAGCCCTATCCTTTAATAGTGGCAATGGTTATGTTAATTCTTATGGTAATTCCTACAACAATAATAAGAGTGTACCCTCTGATCTTGAAGTCATGCTTAAGGATTTTATTAGTACACAAACTGCTTTCAATAAATCTGTTGAGGAAAAGTTTGGGAAAATTGATGTTCTTGCCTCTAAAGTTGATAGTCTTGCTCTTGATGTTGATTTGTTAAAAATTAAAACTATGCCTCATGATGTTAAAGAGAGCAAAACTCTCAATGCTATACAAGTTAAAATTGATAATAATGTGAGGATGTTAGCTGATTTACATGCTAGGTGGGCAAGAGAGGATGAAATTGCTAAAAAGAATAGTATTGCTAGAGTTTATACTATTACTACTACTGAAAATGCTGAAATCAAGTGTTAACAAACCTCCTACTATCAATGGTAAAGTAATTGGTGTTGGCAATGTCTCTACTTCTGTTGCAAAACGTTTAAAATTGCCTGAAAACACTGAAACTGTTCCTGATAAAAGTGCTGAAATTTTTCGAGATGGGAGACAATGGTCCCATTACTTTGATAATAATGATTTTGATTTTGATGGTTGCAATATTTCTGAAGTAATTAAGTTCTTGCAAAAGCTAGCTAGAAGTCCTAATGCTAGTGCTATAAACATGGCTTTTACTAAACATATTACTAATGCTCTCATGCAAGTTAGGGAAGAGAAATTAAAACATGAAGCTTCTATCCCTAGGAAGTTAGAAGATGGTTGGGAGCCCATCATTAAAATGAAGGTGAATGATTTTGATTGCAATGCTTTATGTGATCTTGGTGCTAGTATTTCTGTTATGCCTAAGAAACTTATGATATGCTTGATTTAGCACCTTTGGAACACTGTTATTTGGATGTTCACCTTGCTGATAATACTATAAAGAAACCTTTGGGGAGAGTTGATGATGTTTTTATAATGGTTAACAATAACCTTGTCCCCGTTGATTTTGTTGTTTTGGATATTGAATGCAATGCTTCTTGTCCTATTGTTTTGGGAAGACCTTTTCTTAGAACTGTTGGTGCTATTATTGATATGAGAGAGGGGAATATTAAATATCAATTCCCACTCAAGAAAGGTATGGAACACTTCCCTAGAAAGAAGATGAAGTTACCTTTTGATTCTATTGTTAGAGCAAATTATTCTGTTGATGCTTCATCACTTGGAAACACTTGATTCTTACTTTCTGCGCCTAGCTGAAAGCGCTTATGGGAGACAACCCATTATTTTATTTCTGCAATTTTTCTTTTCTTTTTGAGTCAAGGAGTTGTTTACTTCTGTAACAATTCCTTTGTATCTTTATTTTATCGCATTGTTGTGCCAAGTAGCCTCTAATAGGAAGATGATGCTAGATTTGGATTTCTGCGCAGGAACAGATTTCTGCTGTTCACCGTTTTACTTCTGTAAAATCACAGAAAAATTATTTAAATCTGCAAATTTTTGTGCGTGATCCTCAGATATGTACGCATCTTTCGTTAGTTTTTTTTCGATCTGAGCAACGTAAGTGCCTCGAAAAAATTCGTCTTTACGACTGTTCTGTTTAGACAGATTCTGTCTTTTATTTTTCGCATTCTCTCTTTTACTAGTGTTGAGTGGAATTCTTTTTTAGGGTGAAGAGCTTCACATAACATCAGTGGCAGTAGTTAATGTTAAAAGTAACGGTCATGTTTGTGTCCTTATAGAACATGTGAGTTTTTGATTGTGCACTAACCCTCTAATGAGAATTACTCTGAGTTTGGTGTGGCGGAAGTTTTCAAGGGTCAAGAGAGAAGGATGATATAATGTGATCAAGAAGAGTGAAGAGCTTAAGCTTGGGGATGCTCCCATGGATCACCCCAGCATATTTCAAGAAGACTCAAGCGTCTAAGCTTGGGGATGCCCAAGGCATCCCCTTCTTCATCAGCAACTTATCAGGTCATCTCTAGTGAAACTATATTTTAATTCTTTCACATCATATGTGCTTTACTTGGAGCGTCTGTGTGCTTTTATTTTCAGTATTTTATTTTTCTTATGGTCAACTTGATTGGACCCTAGCATTCTTGATTGGGAGAGAGACACGCTCCGCTTTTTCATATGAATACTCCTATTCTTCACTTATACTTGTTGAGTATTCTTATCTAGCTATTGCTATGCTTTTAGCTCCTGTTTTGCATGCATCTCTTATTCAGAGCTGTTAGTTCTTTTAAAGAAAGTACTCTCTTGCTTCACTTATAATTGTTTGGAGAGTTTATGTTGAAATAAATTGATTGGTGTTTGGTTGGAACAGAAAATGTTGCATGTGGTAGATGGTATAATGGAAAAAGCTTACATATTCTTGTAGATCACTGTATTGGATAATTTGATACTTGTCAATTGTTTTGAGTTATCAAGTAGTTCATGTTTAAGCTTTTGTATCATGTAGTTAAAACCTATTAATGAAGAACTACCGTAAAGCTCGTTGAAATTTGGTTTGCATGATTGGTATCTCTAAGGTCTAGATATTTTCTAGTAAAAGGGTTTGGTTAACAAGGAAGACAGTGTAGAGTCTTATAATGCTTGCAATATGTTTTCATATAAGTCTTGCTGTGTCGGTTGATATCCTGTGTTTGCTTCAAATAACCTTGCTAGCCTAAACTCTGTACTGAGAGGGAATGCTTCTCGTGCATCCAAAACCTTGAGCCAAAATCCATGCCATCTGTGTCCACCATAACTACCTATATGTGGTATTTCCTTGCCATTCCAAGTAAATTTTTCATGTGCTACCTTTAAACTATTCAAAAATTATTACTCCTATTTTGTGTCAATGTTTACCAAGCTCATGAGGACGGGGTGGATGTCTTTATGTCAACTGTCAAACAGACTTTACCACCGGACTAGCGGCATATACATCCGCTTATCCATTAATTTTGCAAAAAGAGCTGGCAAATGGGGTGCCCAGTCCCAATTAATTACAACTTTAACCGCTTAATTCTCTTCACATTTTTGCCCTGATTTATCAGTCAAGCAATGACAAACAGTGAAATATCTGCATGTGTAAACAAAAGAGAAGAGGGATGATCTGCCTTGCTGGTAGAAATAACGTCCTTCATGGGAGCCGCTCTTAAAAGTCTGGTTGGCAGGGGTCATATTGTACTTTCCATTTTCTGATTCGTTGACAATTAACAAACACCTCCAAAACTTATTTTTACTCTCTTATGATTTCAAAAACTTAAAAAGCTCTAGCACATGATTTAATCCCTGCTTCCCTCTGCGAAGGGCCTTTCTTTTACTTTTATGTTGAGTCAGTTTTCCTACTTCTTTCTATCTTAGAAGCAAACACTAGTGTCAACTTTGGTGCAACAATTTTTATATGCTTGTATATTGCACTTATTATATTGCTTTGTGTTGACAAATATCCATGAGATATATATGTTGAAAGTTGAAAGCAATTGCTGAAGCTTAAATCTTCCTTTGTGTTGGTTAAATACCTTTTACTTAGAATCTATTGCTTTATGAGTTAACTCTTATGCAAAACTCTTTGATGCTTGTCTCGAAAGTACTATTCATGAAAAGTTTTTGCTTATATGATTCAGTTGTTTGCTCATTATCTACTTGCTAGCAAACTATAGACCATTGACCTGGATCACTTCATTCATAACATGTGCTTTACAATACTATTTGATCAAGATTATGATTGTAGCATGTCACCTCAGAAATTATTTTGTTTTTATCGTTTTACCTACTCGAGGACGAGTAGAACTAAGCTTGGGGATGCTTGATACGTCTCAAACGTATCTATAATTTCTGATGTTCCATGTTGATATTATACCAATTGTTACATGTTTTATATACACTTCATAGCATTTTTATGCATTTTCTGGGACTAACCTATTAACAAGATGCCACAGTGCCAGTTCCTGTTTTCTGCTGTTTTTGTATTCCAGAAAAGCTAGTCTGGAAATATTCTCGGAATTGGACGAAACTTGGACAGAACCTCCTATTTTTCCAACACGTACACGGAGTCCAAAGGAGAGACGGAGGGGCCGCGAGCCAGCCACACCATGGGGCGCGCGGCCCCCCTGCCGCGCCGTGGGGTGGTGTGGGCCCCACGGGCGTCTCCAGCCGCCGCCCTTTCGCCTATTTATTCATCTCACGGAAAACCCTAAACCCGAGCCATTATCCACGAAAAGTTCCAGAGACGCCGCCGCCGTCAACCCTAGCTCGGGAGGGTTCAGAAGCTCTTCCCGGCACCCTGCCGGAGAGGGGAATCATCACCGGAGGGCTCTACATCACCATGCCTGCCTCCGGAGTGATGCGTGAGTAGTTCATCCTTGGACTACGGGTCCATGCAGTAGCTAGATGGTTGTCTCTCCACTTTATGCTATCATGTTTAGATCTTGTGAGCTGCCTATCATGATCAAGATCATCTTATTGTAATGCTACATGTTGTGTTTGCTGGGATCCGATGAATATTGAATACTATGTCAAGTTGATTATCAATCTATCTTATATGTTATTTATGATCTTGCATGCTTTCCGTTACTAGTAGATGCTTTGGCCAAGTAGATGCTTGTAACTCCAAGAGTGAGTATTTATGCTAGATAGTGGGTTCATGCCTCCGGTAATCTGGGAGAGTGACAACAACTTCTAAGATTGTGGATGTGCTGTTGCCACTAGGGATAAAATAACCGATGCTTAGCTTAAGGGTGCGCCGTTAGGTCTAATGCATTTGTTTACATTACGCACATTACTTAATGCATTATCCGTTGCTTGCAACTTAATACCAACGGGGAACTCGGTATGACAACCTGGAGGTGGATTATTAGTCATAGACGCTGTTGGATAACGGTCTATGTATTTTGTCGTAATGCCCACATGAATATCATAGTAATCATCATGTCATATATATGCATTGTCATGCGCTCAATATTTTGTCAATTGCCCAGCTGTAATTTGTTCACCCAGCATGTTAGTTATCTTTTATGGAGAGACACCACTAGTGAACTGTGGACCCCGGTCCATTCTTTTACACTGATAATACAACCAACTGCAAACATTGTTCCTTTTCATTCTCTGCAATTTACTACTATTTTCCACACCATACGTTTAATCCTTTGTTTTCAGCAAGCCGGTGAGATTGACAACCTCACTGTTTCGTTGGGGCAAAGTAGTTTGATTGTGTTGTGTGCAGGTTCCACGTCAGCGCGCCACTGACAACCTTCAGAAGTGATTTCTTGCTCCTACTGGTTCGATTAAACCTTGGTTTCATACTGAGGGAAACTGCTGCTACACTGTTTCATACCTTCCTCTTGGGGTCTCCCAACGAATGTGTGATCCACGTCATCAGCCGGCTTCTCCGACCGGCAGCATACACAAATCACAAGAGCATCATCACCACCACCACAACATCATCGACAAATCTCACCTGAAACTGGATCATAAACATTTGATTATTGCTCGGAAATTTACAAATAAAATATCAAAATGATCACAAAACTAGAATCTAAAAGGGCAGAACAAATATCCAATTTTTGTTGCAATTTTCACAAATTTTCCTTAGTTGTTTTTTTTGCTAGAATTGAACCTAACCTAAATTAACATAAATTGAAAACTAAACCTAAACAGTACCTAAAATAACTAAAATTGCAGAACTAATATAGACAATTTTCACAAATTTTACTTAGTGGCCGAACATGAATTTGACAAATTTTACTACACAAAATCCTTAGTGGCATTTTCACAAACACCTTGGCTGCACATGGGAGAGGAGGTGGAGAACCGAGCGAACCTGCAGAAGGGAGAGGCGCCGAGGAAGAGGAGGGCACGGTGGCGATGGCGCTCGCGTCCTGGACGGTGGAGGTGCTCGGGGCCGTGGACGGCGGAGGCGTCGGGGACGTGGAATGCGGAGGCTTGGAGCAGAGAGGGGGCGCGCGCGAGAGGAGGGAGAGTGGGGAGAGAGGGGCCGTGGACGGCGGAGGCTTCTGGGAGGGAGCCAGACGCGGCGGCCGGTGGCGAGGGGGAAGAGAGTGCGGCGGCGGTGTGCTCGGGAGAGAGAGCGCGGTTGAAACGGATTTGTGGAAATTTAGACTCGACACACGCGCGCGAGGCCAAGGGGTAACTAGCTACCCCACTTCCCACTGACGTACGACCCAGGACGCGTGTCAGTGGTACGTTTTGCACCACTGACGGCCCTCTGGCCGGCCGCGTCAGTGGTACAGAGTATCACTGACGGCTCTTAGAGGCGCGCGTCAGTACAACGTGTACCACTGACGGCAGCCAGGGTCGCGCGTCAGTGGAACTTTTTTCCTTTTTCTTGTTTTAATTTTCTTTTGCCAATTCTTTTGTTTTTTGCAATAATAAGTGTGGCATCTATTATTAAATTGAAACATACATATAATAAGTGTGTTATCGCGAGTATTATTTGATCGATTCAAATCCGTATTTGTACAAAAGAGGGCCTATACATGCATAGTTAACGCCGCATGCACATTGAATATTATACAAGTTGCACGTAATTATACAAAAGAGAGACGATACATGCATAGTTTTGCCGCACATATCGCATATTAGTTGATCGATACAAACAAGCACATAATTATACAAAAATATGTGTTGATCGATACAAGTCCATAATTATACAAAAGAGAGATACATGCATATAGTTTCTCAGCGTTTAACAATCTTCTTGCCTTTTTTTTGTCGCCGTTGAATAATTTAGCCCCACATCATGACTTGTCCTTTTGAACGGACGACCTGACCTCGGTAGTGTGGTCCTGCTAGGCCGTGACGAGTCGGTTAATTATGGAGAGAAAGCATATATATTGGAACACGTGCTTAATTAGCCAATACCCATGCTCATTTTGTGCGGTGACGTTGTTTCACGCTTGTTGAAGTGCCAGCTTCGGGGTATAATTAACCATGGTGGTGAAGTATCGGTCTTCTTCGATGATGCTCGATCTTAACCCATCTGACACGGAACATCGGCAGTACGTACACACCCTCTAACGTATAATTAAAGTTGGCCGGCCCGATATAATCTCCTCGATCCTTCCGTAGTATCTTAACTTCACGTCACCGGTGTACCCCTGAGTTTTGATTACCCTAATTAAAGCTCCCAGCCCCATATATAATCGCGAGGTACGTACGGTGGTCATCACGATCGGGACCCGCACTTAATTACCCTAATTAATTAAACCCCTAAAAACCCTAAACCCTAATTAAATCACTAAAAACCCTAAACCCTAATTAAACCATATATAAACATGCATGGCTAGTCGTCGGGACCCACTTACCACTGACGTGCGGGACCCATGCGGGTCAGTGGTACGAATCACAGCACTGACGCACACAGTCAGCGCACGTCAGTGGTACGTGGGGCCCGCTGCGGGTAGCCAGGGGAGGCGTACCGCTGACGTGGTGAATATAACATGCGTTAGTGGTACCCTTCACACCACTGACGCACGGTAATTCCGCGCGTCAGCGGTACGCCTCCCCTGGCTACCACAGCGGGCCCCACGTACCACTGACGAGGCATTTAAGCTGTGCGTCAGTGCTATCTGGACACTGCTGACGCATTGTTATTTTGCACGTCAGTGCTATATAGCACTGATGTACGCATGTTTTGCCCGTCAGTGACCGGCTTGCATCTATAAGCTTTTCCCTACTAGTGCATTGACGAAGTCGGAGAAGAACGGAAGATCCACCAACTCTGGACCAACATCCGCGCTCCAGAAGAACCACCTCAGCTCTGCCGCCAGAGCCGCCATAGAAAACGACACACGCCAGCGACACGCCGAGAAAATGTTCTCGCCAAATCTGAAGAATGGCGAGAACACCAAGCTGCCGGTCTGAAGGACCGACAAGCAAACGTCGCCATCAACTCGGAGGCGCCACCGTGAAGGTCGCCGCTGGTGTGGGAGTAGAGTTGAGGCAGATTTATTTGCCCGGGAGCCGCTCCCAGCACCCCAATGACGCACCACAACAGACAGACCCTAGCCCTAACTACCAGGCGGAGAAACGAGGTCCCCCTCCCTCCTGCCGCCGAAGCAGCAATCGGAGGGAGAGGGAAGCAGCGCCCTCGCCGGCTGAGATCTAGACGGAGGGAGTTGGTCGCCGCCACCTGTGAGGGAGGGTATTTGAGTGATTTGTGCGCTGTGTTGATAACTAACTCTATATTTGGGATTCAATTATTTTATTTCAAAAGCTAGGACAAAATGTTACTACCATTGTTCCGTAAATTTAGTTTGCCAAAACGGTTTGTAATACGAAACAAAGGGAGTACAAGTTTACATGAAGGTGAGGTTTTACCGGAAAGTGTAAATGGAGCCCGAGCTCCATGTAGCTTTTTTTTTCTTAAAAATCACAATCGGCATCTTAAGTTTCGAAATTTTGAAACATTTCTACAGATCAAACATTTTATTTATGGAAGAAAAACAGCTTAGATTCTAACCTTGTGTCTGACCTGCGGGCCAAGGGACAGTCTCAGGTAGATAATTTCTATGGGCGTAGGCCTCCCAAAAGGTATTTAGTGTGATCTTTTTGTTCAAATAGCAATTAAGGTGAAGCAAGGACTTACATGTAGATAATTTCGAGATCTACGAGTGTGCAATTTTCCGATTCAGAATTCATATTATTTGAGGCTACACATAAAAGATAAATTGGACAAAATTTCAAGTTTTTAAAATTGTTGACTATTCGCCACCCACGTCTTTGTATACCGGATTTAGCATTAAAATTTTGCACGCTCTGTGATTTTTCTTTCTTGAATTTTGAAAACTTGAAAATGCAAATTTTGATTATTTTTAATAAACGAGCCACGTGTAGTTCGGGTTCCAAAACGGCTTACTCAGGTTTTACGCCATTCACTCTTTTTAAAAGACATAAATAAACTCCTTTAATAGTTCTTTTTTTAGAAGAACTAGCTAATATGCCCGTGCGTTGCAACGGGTGAGAAAAATATGAGATGTAGATGCTTGCAAAGTAAGCACATGACACAGAAACCAAGGTAGTTTCAGGCGTCAACGGCACGATGTGCGGTGTGCCAAGAGAGTCGTCACCTGACCCCACTCTGTCAAGGTTTTCGCCTCCCTCTTGGGTCGGGGAGAAGAGGAAATACGGATTAATCATTGGGCAGGGGTCAGGATGTAGATGCACAAATTCTCATCGTTAGAGACATGACAAAAATCGGTCGGACAACAAGATACACAAACCTGGATAATATCAATGCACTAAATCAAATCAAGTATTTAAGTTTATAGCAAACATGTCCGTGCGTTGCAACGGGAGAGAAAAAATTCTGAGTCATGGAAACACACAAACTAAGTTCTCATTGTTACGGCTGTGTCGTGTCGCAGAAACGAACTCCGCGGTCATACCCGGCGTTGCAACGGGAGGGGAAAAAAATCCAAGTCACCGAAGACCACAAAGTAAAAGTTTCACACTGCCCAGTGCAACAAAATAAGCATAGCAGGAGCATGTCCAACATGAATGTATGTACATGCAAATGTTTAATCATGCCACCATACACAATCTTTTTGTCGACTCACCTTTCAGTATGCCTGAGAAACCAAGTTTGATAGGCCAAAGGGTATTCAGCACAGCTAAAACGTTCCTTTTTGCACTCTGCAATGAAATGGAGATGTTCTTTTACCTGCTAGAATAGGAGTTGTGCATCGGAAGTCGAACTAAACATGCATTTTCAAAAAAAAAAGGTGTTTTGTGTGCATACTGCATAGTAGCATTTGTGTCCTCGTGGCGGTCTTCTTCTTCTAAAAAAGACACACATTTGGGTGTTTGCTCGACACCAGCGTATTTTATGAATATTACACCGTTCAATATTTAGGCTCTATCACCTAAAACTTCTGGATCCACCATTTTTTTTATGGATGAATCAGGTTGTAGCAAGTAGTTCGTTTTGTAATAAAACATCTCATTATGAAGCATACAACGAATTTTAAACTTATGAAGCAGCATGTTTTCTTCTACCTCCAAGAACAACGATACATAAATTGTGGTCTTTTGGCATTTTCTAATTTATCTTAAATTCTATTGCATAGCTTATTAGTGATTTGAGTATAACTGAGCAAAAAATGCAATAACGGTATGGTATCGGAAAATGCAATAGCAATTTGCGCAATAGAATTTAAATTTCTAAAACTTGCCTGATTGAACCATTCGTATCAGCCACTAAGGTTTTGCCTCGATACTTCCAAACCTACCGAATAGTGACGTGATATTAGCAATATTGCATGAAATAAAATGGAAAGCTACACAACAAAGAGAATTTCGGATCAGCGGTCAGCGCAATCGGCTGCTACGCCTGTGTGCATGCTGGCATTGCTGCTTGAAGGTCGAGAATACCATACCAACTCCGAACATGTACCTGGCATGGAGCGCCTCCGAACATGTACCTGGCATGGAGAGCAGATCAGATTGCCTCGCCCTTTCATGCATGTCATCTTTTTGAATCTTGTAGGAGGAGGCGAGGGCTCAGCGGGTGGTGGCGCCAGCGATGGGGCCGTCGTTGGCACCACTACAAGTACGCCAATGAGGGGACGCGCGGTGGCCGCTCGATTTCAGTGCTCGCCCGCGGCAGCGGTGCACGGAGTATGTGTAGCGTTGTTGACGAAGTTTCACACCGTCGCGCTCCATCCAGTGCGCCTGCTCCTCGGATGCCTCTGCGACCGCCGCGCCCCAGCGGCTTCTAAATCCCATGTCGAGCCGCCAACATAGCTCATCACAGGTGCGCCCGTGTACGTAGCGGCGCAGGCCGTGCCAATGGCGGCCTTCAGCCGGCGGCCATGCACCGGGGCGGAACCCTAGCAACTTGTGGCTCCACACGATAGAGGAAAATAAATCGAATCAAGACTCAAGGCGACAGAATAGATCATGTAGATTTCGATAGAGAGGCGACGGAGTAAATGGACGAGCGAAACTGATGCTGGCGCTGATTGAGCATTAATTAGTGCTGATTGATCGCTGCGGGAGGGAGTTTTTTTTTTAACTATCTGCGGGAAGTTACCAAGGTTGGACGAAGTGGACGAAAGGTTTTTTTGGTGGCAGACTAAGGAACGAAATTCTTCTTTTAGATAGATAGGAAAATGCCCGTGCGTTGCAACGGGTGTAAGATAAATACATATGTTTTTACAATCCTAGAAATATCATAATCTGTATCACTCAATGATACAAGCTTGGGAATTAGAGAGATGAGGGAGGAGATTAGAACGGGAATGTCACTGATGTTTACTTTATATCATTTAAATTTTGTATGTGATAGGTTTCACTTCTGATTCACATGTTCCAGTATAAAACAATCATCTCAAATGAGCTAACTTTCTAATATTCTTTTGTTTGCATCATGGTTATGCAAAACCATATAGGCTTACACCCCCTATTGCTTGCACTACTTCTCTCATCAATTCTTTGGCCCGGTACTTGCAAAACCTCTTGAGTTGGTTCTCATCCCCACTTTAAAATCAAAATAGAACATTGTTTTAGCACTGAAAATAACCTCGATCCTACATGAATAAGTGAAAAACTGACAATGGAGGTCATATTGGACGATCAACTTATGTGAAATTGTGGCCATAAAAATGTACTCCCTCCATTCCGTCAAGGTGGTGTCCATGTCGTGGATGAAAAAGCTCATCCGCCAGCTTGCACAACACCTCAACCTCATCGGCCGCCAACTGGAGTAGTTCTGGTTGTTGGCACTCAAGAATTACTCGTAGATGTGTTAGCTGCTGGAGACACTATCTCATCAACATTGGTATAAGCATATCCTGAAGCACACAAAATTTAATTTTAAATATATGACACGATGCATCATTCTAGAGTAGAATAAAATCAAGACATGAACATTAGCTAAAAGCTGTATATTAGTGTTTCTAATTTAGTTATCTTTGTTAGTACAAACATCGGAAAAGGTTGAGTCCCTATAGTCTCTTTCCCTATAATCAGGTGGGACAGCCAACAATCATCTCTGATATTTTACAGACTTGTAGCCTTGCTAATAAAACGATCCATCTGAGAGACTTAATTTATTTGTAACTGAATTGAGGTCGCCAATGTCCGTGAGGTGTTTCTTATTGTTCTAGGTGTTGGTGTAGGAATCATGGCACCTTTTGGCAAGCTTCCGCCGTCCTTCCTCGCCATTGACCTTTGTGTGTGTTGGTGATAGCAGAGTAAAAGAAACCTGCAGCGGTTCAAATGTGGCAAGCTCAAACTGCAGAATACTACGACAAATGCTTCTAGTTCTAGTTGCTTCTAGTTATCATCCAAAGTTGGTTGATCATCTACTTAGGTTTCTAATTAAATAAAAACTTCAGTTTCTAAACAACAGACATTATAGTATAATTCATGCGCAAGACTCAAAGAACTGCAACTTGCAACCTTAAACTCGTTTGCTCAGACCTCTTTAAGAAAGCAAAGATTAAACACATATGTCAAAAACAAACTGAAACTATGACAATAACTTATTAAACATGTAGTAACTGAATAACATGTTGCACATAAGCAGTAAATGAATCAAAGCTATTAAACAGAACACATTGTGTTGTCATTACTCATTTGTCAAAGATATAAATATTGCTGATTTGTGTATTCAGCAGCCAGCGGACCAAAGGTCTCAGAATCAAATAACATCTGCAATGATAATATCTGGGCATGCCTTAATTTCCTTCTTTGCCTGCAAAGATGAAATAAAAGTGGAAGAGTAAACCAGGTATGGAAGAGCATTTGTCTCACTGTTTTTGGTACAAGTAAAACAACAAAACAGATAAAGTGTTTTATTACAAACATTCACATTTACTCGCAAAATAAATCAAGAATATCATACTGACCCCTGCAGCTTTGGATTCCAGAAAGCGTGATGTGATGGAACTTGAAACTCGGGTTCCACATAGAAAGATTTACCTGACCAGTAGCTCAGAGTCCTTAAAAATCATAGCTGCTTCTGTTATCTATATATTAATAATTACAATTTTCAGTTTGCTCAACTCCATCACCGTGTTCTCCCACTGCACCTATCCGCAGTGACCACATCTTGCCCCACTCGGCAGCCTCCTCCGATCCGCCTCCGTCGCGGCCCAGTTGCACGATCCTTTGCCATATGAAATATTGGTAGTGCTTATAAGGAATGGTGTGATCAGTATGAATGATAGTTAACTCACCATGACCATCGGTTTTGTCTTGGAAGGCAAAACCAGTGAATCAAGTGCTAGGAGGAACTAAGTGAATTCTTGTATTATCCTGTTTAGGACTGCATCAGTCTATATTTTGGATCCGAAATCATTAATTCAAGAATAATGCGTATGCAGATCATTAGTTAATAAAATAGTTTATGCATCTTTCATATGTGTACATGTACAGTTTCTGTAATATGTAAATAGAGTCTGGAATACTGCACATAAGACACCGATATATGGGCTGCCAGAATAAGCAAAAGAGAAGGAATTAAATGCGGCCTCAACAAACCTGGACCCTTTAGATGGCATGAAAGTGGAATTGATTTCCATAGTCTCTCATTGGACAGCACTACTTCCAGATTGAAGTAGGCATAGAGTATTGTCTCAGTTCTGCGTCACTGAAGAGTAGAGTACACATCACTTGCTAATCAATCAAAAAATGCTGAAGAGCTGCACATGGAAGTAAAGAAATGGACGATTTGCACAGAGACATTTCGTCAAACTGGCAATGTGCAGACCCGAGTTTTACCTGAACAACCGAGATCATGGAGGTCGCGTCGGGAGTCCTGGGCTTGAAGACGAAGAACGTCTGGAGGCCGTGGTCGGTCTGGATGCCGCACAGGTCGAGGCGAGGCCCCTTCAGAATATACCGGAATACGGCGGCTGGGCCGGCGCCCTGCTGCTACAGGTGCACCTCCACGGATGGCTCACAAGGGCTGGTGGCTGGCTCGAGCAGCAGCATGGTCAGCGACTCCTCCGCCGGCGGAGGCGACGACTGAAATGAGCGGCGCGCGACGGCGGCGGTGGGGTGGAACCTGGGCATCCTCGGTCGGGAACAATTCTTAATCCTGGCCGCCTCTTCCGGCATGATCGCGTATGACAGACAGGCAATTTTGACGTGAGTTTTAAGGAGCGTTTTTCTGGGCGCGTTACGAAGGAAGCGCGACGAAGGGAGGGAGCGAGATTAGCGAGATTTAATGCTGATTGAGGATTGATTTCGTGGCTGTATTGAACATGGGAAAGATTGGATTCGTTTCCCGACAAATTAGATCCGGTAATTAAGTCCCTGATTAAATTCCAGCATGTGGTGTGTGTGGGAAAAAAAATGAGATGGATGCGTACGGGAGAATTGGATGAAAAGTTTTTTTTTGTGGCAGACTAACGAACAAAACTTTTGTTTTAGATAGGAGAGATAGAAAGAGAAGAGACTCCTTTAATAGCTGGGCCTTTTCTCCTTTGGCCCAGGAGCGATCGGGCGTGGAGAACATTCCCTTTCTTTCGCTCTTCGCAGCCGGCAGCTCTCTCCGACCAGTGGGTCCCACCTGCGCCTCCTCCACCTCCCACTCCGACTCCTCCTTTCCAGCACTCGCTCCAGTCGTCCGCCACCGCCGCCAACCCGCTGTTCCCACACCGCGCCGCCTCCACCCCGACTGCGCGTGCTAGCCCGCCGCCGCCTGCCACTACCCGGCTCGCCTTCGAAGCGAGGAGAGGGAAACGATGGTGGTCATCGCCGCCGCCGCGGACGGCGGCAAGGGGTCCGTCGCTCCGTCCCATCTTCTTCTACTTCCTCTTCATCTCCTTCTTCCGGGTGAAGAATCTCTTAGGCGATTTAGTTGGTGATTTGATTCCTGACGGGTTTAGTGATCGTGTTACTGCGTGCAGATGGCCGGGGGTTCCTCCGACGAGGAAGCCCGACGCGAGGGCTCCTAAACCCGTCAACTTGCCGAGCCAGAGGTAGCATTTCTAACCCTAGCACGTGGCGTCTGCTGACGAACCTCCTGCATCTGCATCTGTCATGTACTACTCTGTAGTATTTATTTATTGGTACTACCTGTTAGATATTGATCTCCAACCGTGGAGTCCAATGGCTCCACGATCCCTGTGATCGCGCCCTGATCGGGGGCGCCCGACCTTAATTGTCGGTGGGCCCCTGTCGCAGCGCTATATAAAGGGTGGGGGCCGGCCTGCACAGCTCACGAGGTTGACCGTGCGCAGCCAAACCCCACCGACATTCCCTCTCCGATCTAGGGTTAGCGCCCAGCGACAGGAAGCTCCACCGCCGTCACGCCACCACTGCCTCGGCCACCATGGCCTCGGGCTCGAGCTCGTCGACCCACGGAGAAGGTACTCCAATCTCCCCTCTCTCCCTCTCTGTTTATCACACACACACACCGATGCACACATGATCTATCGATTGGAGAAAAGCTAGGACCTAACAATGGTATCAGAGCACGTTTTGGTTCCTAGTTTAATTTCGGTAGAGAGAAAGAAAAGGAAAAAAGAAAAAGAAAAAATTCCCCATCCCGTATGAACCCTAATTCAAAAAGGGAAAAGAAAACTCACCGGAGACGCCCTCGGGCTCGGCGGCAAAGGACGCCGCCGTCACGGGCCGCGTCAATCCTCTCGATCCCGATGCGCACCGAGTGGGGCATCGGGAAGAAGATGCAACCCCTCACGGGGCAAAGAAAGATCACCCCGCAAGGGGCAAAGACGCACTGCGGCCTAACCGCTCAACGGAGACGCGCTCACCGCGAGGGGAACGCGCCACCGGCGAGGGGAAGGCAACAGCGCAAGGACGGCCACCGTCTTGCCATCGCCGTGGTGGAGTTCTTCTCCACGCGCGGGAACGTGGGCGAGGCAGAAAAGGAAGGGAGAGGGAAAAGGATCGCGCGCGGCGCGGCCGACTCCGGCGCGACCGTCTCCAGCACGGCTGTCTCCGGCGGGTGCCGTGGGCGGCGGCCGGCGAGCTCTTTTCCGCCGCCGTGTTTCGTGCGGGAGAGAGCAAGGGAGAGAAAGAAAAGAATGAGGCTAGGGTTCGTGCGTAGCTCGTTTTGATCAAGCTAGGAATGCGGAGGACCGTCGGATGGAATCCGACGGCCAGGATCGTCCGGCGGTAACCCTAGCAGCAGAGCGGGCTTTTGGGCCGAAAGTGAGCAGGGCCGTGGGCCGTTTCCCTGGCGTCTGCGTCGCCGCGCGCGGCGGATAGCGGCCGTGGGCCGCAGTTTAGCGCAACGCGCGCGCGACAGATAGCGAAAGGCCATGGGCCGACTGTTTTTTCGCACAGAAAAAGTTTTTCTGTTAATTCTTTTTCAAAAGCATGTTTAGTTAATTATTTCTTTCTGTTTTTCCTATTCATTTTATCCAACGAAAATTTGTTTAGGAAACAGAAAAGAAAAAAAAAATACTTGTTAAAAGTATAAAAGTTTATGAATTTTTATTCATTTATTTAAAGTTTCCGCTGCAAATAGTTAAAAGAAATTGCATAAAAGCAATAAAGTGAAAATTAAAAGCATGATTAAAATGATATTAATGCTGATTATGATTCTGCTATTATTTGACCAACGTTATTAATAGCATTATTATGATTTAAAGTGAGAATTGAAAGCATGATAAAGTGATTTTAATGATGATTATGATTTTGTTGTTAAATGACCAACGTTGTTAATAACATGATTATGATCTGTCTTAAAGGTGCATTTATTTCTTTTATTGCCCAACGGTAATATAGTTTTAATTGCACAAACGGTTGTATGTTTTAATTTATACCAACGTTGGATTATTACATGCAATTGTTTTTTGTTATCTTATATCCTTGTGGTTTCAGGAAGTTTTCACCTGATGAGTTGCCTCAAGGACGTTCCGACGCTCAGGGGTGACAACTACGCTGAGTGGTGGAAGAAAGTCGAGCTGGCTTTTGTCTGCGCTGAGGTCGACTGGGTTGTGAGTACTCCACAGCCAGTCAAGCCAGCAGAGCCAGTGAGAGCATCTGATGATGATGATTCTGCTTGGCAGAAAAAGCAGCTGGACTATGGTCCAGTAGAGATGGGTTACACCCTAGAGAACCAAAAGTGGGTGAACGCCAACAAAAAGTGCATGGCATTCATAAAGAACACAGTTGAGAACGCTATTGTGGGCTCAATTGAAGAGTGTACCTCTGTGGGAGAGTATCTCCAAAAGATAAAGAGCCAGTTTACTGGTTCTTCAAAGACATATGCTACCCAGCTGCTCAACAGCTGGTGACAGAAAAGTATCATGGAGGTTCACATGGAATAAGGGAGCACATTCTCAGAATGAGCAACATGGCTGCTAAGCTTAAGTCCATGGAGGCTGATCTGGAGCTCAAGCCTGCACTCATAGTTCACTTGGTGATGGCTTCACTGCCACCACAATTTGAAAATTTCATCATCAACTACAATGTGTCGCCTGAAAAATGGGACATTGAAAAGACCATTGCCATGCTGTCGCAAGAAGAGGAAAGGCTGAAGTCCCAGAATGGGGGCTCCTTGAACTTTGTGAAGGACAACAAGAACAGGAACTACGGTTCCCCTTCTAAGCCATATGGCAAAGGTCCTCACCAGTATAAGCCACATGGCAAAGGTCCCCAGCAGTTTCAGCAAGTGGACAAAGATACATGCCACCACTGCAAGAAGAAAGGGCATTTCAAGCAAGATTGCCCAGATTGGCTCAAGATGATAATGGCCAAGAGAGGTAAGACACAGTTTCTTTTGTAAATGAATCCCTGTATACACAGTTTTCAAAATCTACTTGGTGGATTGACTCAGGTGCAACTGTTCATGTTGCAAATTCTTTACAGGGATTCCATTCGACAAGGACTTTGCAAAGAAGCGAAAGACACATTGAAGTCGCAAATGGAGTTCAAGCAGAAGTTGAAGCTGTTGGCGACATCTCCTTGGAGCTAGCTGATGGTTTCAATATTATGCTTAGAGATGTTTTATTTGTTCCTTCGATTCACAGAAACTTAATAAGTGTATCGTGTTTGGATAAAGACAGTTATGAATGTTATTTCGGTCATGGCAAGTGTGCCATATGGTTTAAAGATGCTTGTGTGGGTATTGCTTTACTTCATGATAAGCTTTATTTGTTATCCTTGCGTGAAAAAGTGCATTCTGTGAGTAATGTGAATGAACAAATTCCTTGTCGAACAAAGAACAAAAGAAAAGAAAGCGAACTCATGACTCTTCGAAGTTATGGCACTGTCGATTAGGCCATATTTCGAGGGGAAGAATAGAAAGCCTCGTTAAAAATGAATTCTTCCTCCGTTAGAGTTCTCAGATATCGAACAATGCATAGATTGCATAAAAGGAAAATACGTAAAACAAATTAAAAAGGGTGCAAACCGAAGCAGCGACACTAGAAATTATTCACACTGATATATGTGGACCATTTCCGGTGAAAAGTGTGGATGGTTATGACTCGTTCATAACGTTCACAGATGATTACTCCCGATATGGTTATATTTATCCAATTAAAGAAAGATCTGAAGCATTGGATAAATTTAAAATATTCAAAGCTGAAGTTGAAAATCAACATGATAAAAGAATTAAAATAGTCAGGTCCGACCGTGGGGGGGAGTACTACGGTCGGCACACTCCATATGGTCAAGTACCTGGACCTTTTGCAAGGTTTTTACAGGAAAATGGAATAGTCGCCCAGTATTCTATGCCGGGCGAACCACAGCAAAATGGAGTAGCTGAAAGGCGTAACCGTACTCTTATGGATATGGTGCGCAGTATGATGAGTTATTCCACACTGCCATTGGGATTATGGATGGAGGCGTTAAAAACCGCCATTCACATTCTCAACAGAGTACCAAGTAAGTCGGTGCCCAAAACACCGTACGAGTTGTGGACAGGGAAAGTTCCTTCTCTACGCCACTTGAAAGTCTGGGGGAGCCCAGCTGAGGCAAAAGTTTTTAATCCCACATTGCAAAGTTAGACCCCAAAACAGTAACTTGCCATTTCATTGGCTATCCTGATAGATCAAAAGGTTATCGTTTCTACTGTGCAGACAGATACACAAAGTTTGTAGAAACGAGACACGCGGTCTTCTTGGAGGACGAAATGATGAGGGGGAGCATGGTAGGCCGGAAAATTGATCTTGAGGAGAAGAGGGTGTGTGCACCTTTTCCGATGATCCATGAGCCATTTTTCGCCCTACCTGTTGTACCTGCACCGATAATCCCAGAGGTTGTGGTGCAAGCACCTGTTGTAACTCCACCCGTGACCACAACGAGGCAAGATTCGGAACCTGTCCGTCAGGAGCCGACTCAACCCGTTGTTGAGCATGAAAGGGAGCGACGACAGCCACATTTAGAAGAAGAGTCGCACGTTGAGACACATGATGTGCCAGAGAATGAGACTCTCAGAAGGTCTAAAAGAGCTAGGAAATCAGCTATTTCTAGTGATTATAGAGTTTATAATACAGAAACAGTTCATATGGAAGAAGATCCCACTTCATATGAAGAAGCCATGAGAAGCGTTCACTCTTCGAAGTGGCTGGAAGCCATGGAAGACGAGATGAAATCGATGAGTTCTAACAATGTTTGGGACTTAGAGGAAATTCCTAAAGGAGCCAAAACAGTAGGCTGCAAATGGGTCTACAAAACAAGTATGACTCCAATGGAACGTTGAAAAGTATAAAGCGCGACTTGTGGCAAAAGGCTTTACGCAAAGAGAAGGGGTAGATTACAATGAGACATTTTCTCCGGTCTCATGTAAGGATTCTTTCAGAATCATCATGGCACTAGTTGCGCATTTTGATTTAGAGTTGCATCAAATGGATGTAAAGACGGCATTTCTAAATGGAGATTTAGAAGAAAATGTTTACATGAAACAACCCAGGTTTTTTCATGGAGGGGAAGGAACATATGGGATGCCGCCTAAAGAAATCCATTTATGGGTTAAAGCAAGCCTCTAGACAGTGGTATTTAAAGTTCAATAATACAATTAAAAGTTTTGGATTTAAAGAGAATGTTGAGGACAACTGCATTTATGCAAAGTTTAAAAGTGGGAAATATATTTTCCTAATTCTGTACGTGGATGATATCTTGCTTGCAAGCAATGATGTCAGTCTACTACTAGAAACAAAGAAATTCTTGTCCTCAAATTTTGATATGAAAGATCTTGGTGAAGCTTCATATGTTTTGGGCATAGAAATTCACCGGGATAGAAAGAATGGAGTGCTAGGACTATCACAAAAGGCATATTTAGAAAAGGTTCTAAAGAAATATAATATGCATAAAAGTAGCGCATCACCTGCTCCGATAGTCAAGGGCGATAGTTTTGGGAAATTTCAATGTCCCAAAAGTCAATATGAGATCGATCGAATGAAAGCAGTACCATATGCTTCGGCTGTTGGAAGCTTACAGTATGCACAAGTGTGCACTCGCCCTGACTTAGCTTTTATCACCGGGGTACTCGGTAGATATCAAGAAAATCCAGGCCATGAACACTGGAACATGGTAAAGAAAGCATTGCGTTATGTGCAAGGCGCAAAAGACCTCATGCTAACATATAGAAGATCTGATTCCCTAGAGATAAGAGGGTATTCAGACGCAGATTTTGCGGGAGACAAAGATGATAGAAAGTCCACGTCAGGGTACGTGTTCACTCTCGCAGGAGGGGCTATTTCGTGGAAAAGCTCCAAACAGTCATTAGTTGCATCATCCACGATGTATGCAGAATTTATAGCATGTTATGAGGCCACGGGCAGGCGATATGGTTAAAGAAATTTATACCCGACTTGAAAGTGGTAGATTGTATTGACAAACCACTAAAGATGTACTGTGACAACCAGCCCGCAGTATTCTATGCTCACAACAACAAGTCGAGTAATGCTACAAAGGCAATAGATATAAAGTATTATGTTGTGAAAGATAAGATCCAGGATCAAACTATAAGTCTCGAGCATATAAGGACAAAGGAAATGCTTGCGGATCCGCTAACGAAAGGCTTACCACCCGATGTGTTCCAGAAACACATAGCCGGCATGGGATTAATGGAAAGCCTATGATCACTGGATCACAGAGGCCCAAAAGTAATAGTTTATTGTTTCAAAACTGAAAAGTATATGGTGGCTGTCTGATTCTATCGGCAATTGAGCTGTGACGATGAAACATGCTCTATGTACTAATCGGTGATGAACGAGTAAAGTAAAAGGTTAAAAGTAAAAGTTGAGATCAAGGGAGAATGTTAGATATTGATCTCCAACCGTGGAGTCCAACGGCTCCACGATCCCTGTGATCGCGCCCTGATCGGGGGCGCCCGACCTTAATTGTCGGTGGGCCCCTGTCGCAGCGCTATATAAAGGGTGGGGGGCCGGCCTGCACAGCTCACGAGGTTGACCGTGCGCAGCCAAACCCCACCGACATTCCCCTCTCCGATCTAGGGTTAGCGCCTAGCGACAGGAAGCTCCACCGCCGTCACGCCACCACTGCCTCGGCCACCATGGCCTCGGGCTCGAGCTCGTCGACCCACGGAGAAGGTACTCCAATCTCCCCTCTCTCCCTCTCTGTTTATCACACACACACACCGATGCGCACATGATCTATCGATTGGAGAAAAGCTAGGACCTAACACTACCTTCTTTTGTATCTTGTGAAATTGATGTGGTGAGACTTTGTTTTCCTAGGTTGGACAGCGATGGCCTCAGCCTTAACGAGGAGAATGTTCGAAAGTAAGATATTCTCCCTTTGACAATTTTTTAGGTGTTGCTACTTGCTAGAACGGGGCAGATAGACTGGTTTCTGCATGCATGCATGTTCACTTGTTCAGGTATCTGGTTAGTTAGATTGAGAAAGGAAATTATGCCAGAAACATCACGTATTAGGTGTGCGTACCTTGGAATTGGATGATAGAACTGTAAGTCTGTAAAGGTTTTTGCTTACATTAAATCAGTAGCTAGCTTCGGTGGTGAAACACTAGCCTGAATTGAACGTGGGGCATGGGACATGTTGGATTCCAGGCACCTTGTTTATGCAAAGCTGAGATGATGTTTCATTCTTATTGCCGTCTGATGGAATTCCGGTATGGATGTTAGGGGCACTGCCACATGGGGTAACAAATCAATGCTCCCAGCATCGAATGCATGGGCTTCACCTTGGCCTATGTATCACAAGAATGATGGAGCTTCTGTTTCACCTAGCCACATGGATGATCGTCCTTCTTCCCGAGGAAGCTCGACGTCATCGTCAACAGTTGGAAGTGACTTCCTCGACGTACCATCATATCATTTGCCAACTACCGCAAGTCGTCCCCAAAGCACAGAGACAAGATCAGGGAGCTTGCCACTTTTTCCAGATTCTTTCACTAATGTTCTGAAAGCACCATTGACAACTGTTGGCAGACAGGTATGCACCTCATCTGTAACTCAAGTGGGAAACTAACCGAGCTATATCTAATACTTTATTTTGCTAATGTAGGCACCTGCATCACGGGGGAAAGGTTTCAGCCTAAGTATGGAATGGAGTATCAGAGTTTGTCCTTCTGAATTTGGAATGGAAATGTAAAGACTTTTGTTGAGTACCTCAAATTTCTTGTAGAAAATCTTGAATGTTATCAGTGAGCTAGAGTCTCTGAAGCCGATTGTGAAGCAGCAAATTGCTGAGCTTAATAGAGAGGCTGCAGAAGAACCTAATGGTCAATGTGAAATGTCTGCTGCAAATGGTGCAAGCAGTAGGATGGATCATCTTGCTCCAAGTCTACATATGGTGCAGGTATATCCTTTATTTGATTGTTTCCCATCCTGAAGTTTCTATACCACCTTCTGGAGAAGGGGTTATGTACTGCAAATTAATGGCACCTTTTGTATATATTATTTTATTTCCTTTTCAAGGGATTTACTTATTTTCTCCTGCAGCCAGCACTTAGGAGCGCAACAGGACCATTGAAGAAACCGTTCTCTACGGGGGGCCATCAAGAGGCATCGCCTCAGGGTGTTGAGTCTGATAGGCAGCTAGTCAAGTCGTATGTGTATAATTCGATACTATGCATTTGCATGGTGTTCTTCCCAGTTACACATCATTCTAGTTTTCAAATTTCGTTTCTTGTTACTGTCATTTAATGATTTCGGGATAACTTTGTGCCATTTTCCCACTTTGTGTGCCCCCTTTTTGTTTTCAGTGTCAGTTATTACTTACTGTGTACTAGAGTAGCACACACCCTCCCACGAGCAATAAAGGACTTGCTGTGGACTAGAGTAACATACACCATTTTCCTAGATGTACATTGGTTGTTACTTGTTACACAAGATCTTAAAATGTCTTATTCAGGAACAGAGGGATTAACTGGATAAGTAATGTATGAGCTTTCAGGTCGAACTGCACCATTAATGGTGATATGGGTAATTTCTTCCGCAATGGTCGTGGAGTTCGTCAGGGGGACCCCCTTTCCCCCTGCTCTTCGATTACGTGGTTGAAGCCCTGGCTGCCATCCTTGATGCAGCCAGGAGGGCCGGCCATATTCAGGGCGTCATTCCACATCTCATCCCCGGGGGTGTGTCTCACCTGCAATATGCGGATGACACGATCATCATGTTCCAGCCGGATGACTTGGCTATTGCCAATCTCAAATTCATTCTTCTATGTTTTGAGAATATGTCAGGGTTGAGGATTAACTTCCACAAGAGTGAGGTGCTGGTCATGGGGACGGATAGTGCGGAGCAGCGACGGATTGCCGACATGCTTAATTGCAAATGTGGCGCCTTCCCGTTCACTTATCTGGGTCTCCCCATTAGTGACCATGCACTTTGTGCAGGGGATTGGGATCCCCTGACCGCGAGAGTTGGTAAGCGTGCTGACCCATGGTTTGGGAAGCTCATGTCTTCGGCGGCTCGGCTGACGCTGACCAACGCGTGTCTATCTAGTCTCCCCTCCATGCGATGGGCGTTTGCCTCCTGGGTGACGGGGTGCACAAGACTATGGATAGACATAGATCCCGGTTCTTTTGGGAGAGCAACGGGGTTAAGCGCAAATACCACTGGGTCCGGTGGGCGGCAGTCTGTCAACCCAAGGTTCTTGGGGGCCTGGGGATCATTGACACCAAACTCATGAACATATGCCTTATGGCGAAATGGGTTTGGAGACTACTCGCGCGCCACCGCGGCCTATGGGCGGACATAATCAGGAGCAAATATCTACGGTCTAAAGACGTGCTGATTGACGCCCATAGCCCTGGTTCCCAATTCTAGAACGCCCTTCAAAAGGTGAAGGAGGTGCTGCGCCTTGGGGCGCGACACTATGTTAGGGATGGCAGATTGACTAGGTTCTGGATTGACTGGTGGCAGGGGTCGGGGCCCCTTTCGACCAGGTTCCCGAACTTATTCGTGATATCGCTGGACCCTCACATTTCGGTTGCTTCGGCATTTCACGGCGAGGGGTGGCATATCCACCTGCGTCGGGCGTTGGGCCAAACCGACATTCCGGATTGGGATGATCTCCGCCGTCAGACAGCGGGTTTTCGCTTGTCGGTCGGGCCGGATGAGCTAGTGTGGACATTGGAACCTTCTGGTAAATTCACTGTTAAATCCCTTTACCGGAAGCTTTGCCAGGGGGTCCCGCGGAAACACTACAGTGAGATTTGGGGAATCGCGGTTCCCCTAAAGGTTAGGATCTTCCTTTGGCAATTAGTCAGGAAGCGGCTCCCTTCGGGAGACAACCTTGCCCGCCGCAACGGCCCCTCGAATGACCTTTGCGAGATGTGTGGTCAAGTGGAGGACACCAACCACATATTCTTTGGCTGCGTCTTAGCCAAGTTCCTCTGGAGTGCAGTAAGGGAACTGCTGCATTGCTTCTGGAACCCCACGTGTTTCGCGGAGCTGTATAGGCTACTTCAGGGATACACGGGTCGGGCACGTAGAGTCTTATGGATTTGTTGTGCGGCCCTGTGCTGGACTCTCTGGAATGTTCGGAACAAATACACCATAGAAGGGATCTTCCCCTCACAGCCGGCTGACTGCCTCTTCAAACTGATTATGTACATGCAGGTGTGGAAGCCAGTGGCTAGACGACAGGACAGAGGCGAGGTGGAGTCGGCGATTCGCGAGATACGCCGGCTTCACGACACCGTCAGGGAGCGTCCTTGACCACCTGTTTCCGTCTCCTTTGTGCCTTAGAGCCAGTGATGTGTTTGTGTGTGTGTGTGGTGTGGTAGACATTTGTAGCCCGCGTGCTATCTGGATTGTTGTGGTGTCCTGCGTGACCCTTGTTGTTGTCCGAACTTGTATGCACTCGCCGTTGTGGCTTTATTAATTTAAAGCTGGGCTCCCCTCGAGCCTATGTTCTGAACTCTCAGGATTACGGTCCCTCCTAATACAATTTGCTAGAAAGGCATGAATGTAATTTATCCATAGACATCTCCTTCTCGAAGACGTGGCTTGTTTTGCACACATATGTGCTAAGAGCATCTCTAGTAGATACCGAATAACCTCCCCGGTCCAAAAACAGACACACCACACACCCCAAATCCGGCCGCCCGGGAAAAAAATTCGGGAGTGCGGGATATTTCCCCTGGTTCCCCATATCTTCGATTTCGGCCGCTATTTTTCGTGTGTACACGGTTCTTTGCACGAGATCCGCGCGATGAACCTTCAGCTCGCGCTTCTCGCTAGAGATGCTCTAAACATTGGCCTCCCGAGGTATACAATTCAGCTTGAAGTTTTCCGAGTGCCCAACAAGAGCAGCAATTTCATGTAAAGTGGCAGAGATCTCCGAACGGTCAAAGTTTGGTGATTAACTTAGCTCAGTTTGAATCACTCTCAGCGTCGAAACTGTACGTGAGGACAGGAGAGACAGATCGTTGATGCGATCCTAAAAACCCATCTAGGGTTCCTTCCTCTCGCCGGCGACGCTGCTGGTCCGCTACGCCTCCGGTGGCCTTAGGATCTTCGAGGTGTGGCGGATCACGACATCTCGCCGGCGGGAGGGTTCCATTCTTTGTTTAGGTTTTTTCAGTGTCTTCTTCGAGATGGTGAGGCGACGGCTACATCTTGAAGTCAGAATAAGGTCTTCCCCGTCCTATCCTCGCTCTGTTGGTGCGTCTAGCACCAGCGGAGGGCGCGTGGATGCGTGTATGCGGCGGATCTCCTGGGGTCCTGTCTGTTTTCGTGTTCGTGTGTGTGGTTGCATGTCTGACTCTTCTTATCTACGACTGTCGTCATTGGCGATGGTTACTGCTCTGGTGCGCTGGTCCCTTGGGGCCTTAGCACGACGACTTCTCGTCTGTATACTACAAGAAGCTCTACTACGATAAGCTTTACCCGGCTCCAGTGAGGGAGGGGTGAGGACTGCGGCGCGCCATCGGCTCGCTTCAGTGTTTGTAGTCGTCACTAGGTGGTCCGAAGGCCTATTTGTAATTTTATTACTTTTACAATTCTTTGTACCATTGTTGATAATTAATAGATTGGTTGGCCTTTTCGTAAAAAAAAAACTTAGCTCAGTTTGATGATTTAGACTTTGGAGACGAAAATGGGTCAGACCAGTAGCTGATGCACGTGATCTTCGTGTGAAAGTAACCCTGAAAGGAAAGTAACCCTGAACAATAAACCTATGTCCCACACGGCAGTGACACGGCCAGGATGCACCTAGCCGAAAGAACAGAGGTCCGTCTATGGCCGCTCAACAACCTCTGCAGTTTGCTTTTTTGCCAAATCTGGCCGTTATTCTGAACTAACAACGGATCTGGCCCCTTCTGAGAACTAATTGCAAATCTGGCCCCTCGGGTCGGCGCCAACGCAGACGGCGCCGACATCGTGCAGGTCGGCGCCAACCATCCCGAGCGCCGAAGTTCGCAGCCGGACCCAGCTGAAATCCTACGTGGCATACGTCGGCGCCAACTGAAATGGCGCCGAACCTGTGTGCGCTAACTGAACCGTCCAGGTGTTCGGCGCCAAGAGCGATGGCGCCGACCTCCCAGGCTTTTGAACCGAGTTGACTTACCCTATCCACTCACCTGTCCCGCACTCGCCCGTCCCCAACACATCCCGAGCACCCGTCCCCGCCGCCGCCGACCGTCGCCTCCCAGCCACGCCCCACCACGCACCTCACCTCCCCGCTGTCTCCTTCCCCGCCTCGCCTCCCGCCGCCTCCTTCCCCGCCTCGCCCCCCACCGTCGCCTCCCACCGTATACCACACCCGCCGCCGCGCCCCACCATTCCCGCCGCCGCGCCCCACCACACCCGAGCTCCGGTCGCCTCCATCCCCGCCGTCTGCCCCCACCCTCTTCCATCGCCGGTCGCCACCGCACCCATCCACAACCGCCGCCGCCTCCCACCGTGGCCCCGCATCCTTCTCCTTCGCCGGCGCCGGCCAAGCGCCCTTCGGCGGCCTCTCCTCCTCCGTGAAGGTATAACGTGTGCCCACCCGCCCCCCCCCCCCTCTCTCGTACTGCAGACAATGTTCACCATTGCCACCATTGATTTGTGTTTCCTTGTACACACAATTGCCACCATTGCCACTTAATTTTGATGCCAATATGGTCTAGATTGGAGATAGAATGGGTGACCGTATTAGAAAATTGGGTGCCCAAATTTTGATTTGTGTTTCCGGTTGTAAATGGTGCCAATTGTGTGTAGAATAGATTAATTAGTTTGGAGAATAGCTTTGTTAATTAAGTGGCAATGGTGGCAATGGAATGTAGAATCGATTTGTTCGTAGTAGCTATATTTGTTGGTATCGAAATAATTTGTTATTGAGAGCTCTTTATTTACATAAATCATCATCTAATGGTAGAGGTATATCTTGTTTCCGATTATAGATGGCCTACACAAAGATTGTTCATGTTCATCACGGAGGCCGTGTTGTGTCCTCTAGTTGCGGTGTTGAGTTTGAGGAGATGACGAGTAAAGTATTGTTCTTCCCGCATAGTCCAACTTTGCGTGAGCTTGTTGTGAAGATCGAAACGGCGTTGGGTTGGTTAGGCACTGCTGTTGGTTTGGAAGGAAGATACGATGCCGGTGGCTGTAGGTCTTATACTCAGATGATACCCATCCGAGACAACGAAGGGTGGGAGTTGTACAAAGAGCTTGTTGAGAGCTCTCAAATCAAGTCAATTGTTGTTGTTGCCGTGAAGGTTGACATCAACAGTCGTACCGTAGTTCTCCCTGATTTGAACAAGCATCCAACGGTTGTTAAAGAAAACAATGATGACCGTAGTGAGCACGATTCGGGTCCAAGCCAGCCTCCCTTGAGGGAGAAGGAGAGTGTTGACCATCGAGTTAAAGTGGAGTTGCTTAGGGAGCAGAAACTAAAGGGTGCAGCACCACCTGCAACTCGTGTTGTGTCCTCTAGTATGCCTAGTAGAGAAGAGATCATTGAGGAGAAACCCAATGTTGCACACTTGGAGGCGGTGAATGACGAGTTTGTTGGTGTCTGTCCATTGGACATTCCAGCACCACCGTTTGTACCTCAGGTGGCATCCTCTGAACTTGATGGAGACCCGTATACTTTCGAAGATCACAATCCCGAAGACAAGGGTTATGATCAGGCTTATGCGGTTGACTCTGATGAGGATCGTGAGGAGCCCCAGTGGTCCGTGGACGAGACAGATGCGTTCGTCAAGGTATGGGGCAGGCATCCTAGTATTCATGAGTTCAAGGATGTTAGGGAGGCTCACCTAGCCGTTTCCGACTCGAACCTGCGGGAATATGGCCCAGAGCCACCTAAACCCATCATCCAGGATGGGGATGGAGAAATCCAACGGCCTAGGGCAAGGCCTTTGATATATGCGGGTCTAAAATTCAAGGGTCTATTGGAGATGCAGATCTGGCTGCAGGAGTACGCCGTTAGGCATCATCGGCAGTACATTGTGTTCAAGTCTAACCAGAAAGAGCGATATGTTGTGATGTGCGATGACAAAAAGTGTGGGTGGAAGGTGAGAGCAAGGAAGACTCCTCAAGGTCGCTGGAAGATAAGTAGCTACGATGGCCCACACACATGCGGCGACAAGGTCCTTGCCAACAAGGACCCTGGCGAGAAGGTTGTCCGGCGCACACACCGGCAACTGACATCTACTTTTATTGCTCACCGGTGCGCCGAAGCCATCAAAGCTACGCCTACCCTCTCAGCGGCCTCTTTGATGAAGTTTATACATCTCATCTTTGATTATCGTGTCACGTATGGCAAGGCGTGGAGAGCTAAGCAGATGGCTATGAAAATGGCCTACGGGGATTGGGAGGAAGCCTATGGAAGGCTACCAAAGATGTTGGCGGCTATGGGCCATCGCAACCCTGGAATGACAATTTGTGTGCAACCGCATCCAACTTATACTCGCACGGTTGAAGACGTCAAATACCCAGTGTTTGGACGCGCGTTTTGGTGCTTCCGCCCTTGTGTCGAAGCATTCAAGCATTGTCGTCCATTTCTTTCCGTGGACGGCACCTTTTTGATAGGGAAGTTTAAGGGCTCCCTTCTTGTTGCTATCTCTTGCGACGCGGACAACCGTTTGGTCCCCCTTGCCTTTGCTCTGGTCACGGGGGAGGACACGAACAACTGGAGTTGGTTCATGCACTTGTTGAGGACTAAGGTAGTTGGCAGGGATAGGGTTGTTTGTTTGATATCTGATCGCCATCAGGGCATACTGAATGCCGTGAAGGATGAAATACCTGGGCATCCCCTTGTGAAGCACCGGTGGTACATGAGGCATTTCGCGGCTAATTTCTACCGTGCTTGCCGTAACCGGGAAATGGCTGAGTATCTTCGTAGGCTTTCCATGGTGTTTGAGGAGGATGTGTTTGACCGGATGTACGCAGAGTTGTATGGCTTGACGAATGCGAAGGGTAAGGCTTTCCTTACGGAGCATTTGCCACAAAAAATGTTGTGGTCCCAAGCATTCGATGAGGATGGGGTTCGGCACGGTCACATGACAAGTAACATGGCCGAGGTATTCAATAAAGTTTTAAAGGGTATCCGTGCGTTACCGGTTAGCGCCATAGCAGCGTTTACCTTTGACAGGCAGTATGATGTGTATTGGTATGGAGAAACATATGTAGAGAACCAGGAGGCCAAAAAACTAGAGGAGAAGAGGAAAAAAGAACACAGAGAGTGTTACCAAAAACAATTTGAAGCATGGGCTGCTCAAAAGATGGCCAACCGAAGAAACCGTTAGAACTCTTGTTTCGTATATGCGAAACAATTTTAATTCCTTATAATCTGTATTTCATTCCAAAAGGAGCTCTTGTATCGTATATTTGAAGAGGGTCGATGGTAAACATTGCCCGAGCACCATCATTGTAATGTTTGCTTTTGTAACAAATAAGTGTAATTGACTCCACCAGAGTACTCCGACGATTTCTAAAATAAAACATCATGGTTCAACATAACATAAAGTTCATCATGTCAAACAAAAACCACAACATGATTAGTATACCACACTTAAAGTGGGTCAAACGATCAGTAGAAGAATCATTAATGGAGATGTTGTTTTCCTGAACAGGCCACCTAGTACCCAGAAGCATTCTCTCCAGGCATTTAAAGTATACATCCACGATGATCATACAATCAAAATCAATCCCCTAATATGCTCTCCTTTGTCAGTAGATTTTGACGGAGATTGTGTGCATATTTATTACCCTCAGTCACTTGCTGCAAAAGCGGAAGCCTTGGAGCTTTTCAGCGTGGAGAAGCAACTGACAAATTCACACAACGGAAAAGTAAACCTCCAGCTATCTAATGACAGTTTGCTAGCTCTGAAACACATGTCTATAAGAACCATGTTAAGCAAAGAATCAGCAAACATCAACGAGGTTGTCCTATTTATGCAATACCAAACAAATATCTAACATATAATTTGACATTAAGGTCCACAGGAACTGCATAAAACATCCAACAGAGTACTCAACATTACAATAAAATATAACATCTTGGTTCAACATAAAGTTCATCATGTCAAACAAAAACCACAACATGATTAGAAGACAACCTCGCAGATTCAACCACAAATGCTTATGGATTCCAACTCTTGAAATAGCCCGCGTTGTATTTCTTCAAGAATTCCTTACTTGCATTCAGCTCATTTTCTTCCCTTTCCCGTGCTTGTTCTTCCTTCCTTCTCTTGGCTTGTACCTCCCTCTCTTTCCGGTCCTTCTCTAATTCCTCCTCCAAGAGTTTTCTCTTCACAACTTCTTCAGCTTGCTTCCTCTTGCGCTCCCTTTTCCAAATCTCATTTTCTTGCCTTTGTTCTTCATCAAAACCTTCCATGACTCTTCCAAAGTGTCGGGACCATAAAGGGGACACCACCGTGTCATGTCTTGGCAATGCTCACACCAAACCAGTGGAGGAGCCTTGGGTGTGGTTTCGTCTAGTTTCCATAGCGCCGGTGGAGTTGGAGGTGGACGCACAAGACGTGTCCAAGTCTCAGCCGGCCATGGGCTCTTATGCATCCACACATATGGTGAAATAAGGTAGTCATCATACACCTCAGGCCCATCAATCCATTGGAAAAAGTAGCATGTACAATATTGATGTCAGTTTTGTAAGCAAATAGGACATCAGATACAAATACATGTCAAATTCATAGTTGCTAAATAAAGAAATAAGAATACTCACGCGACGATCGCTGCACATGTAGAACGCACGACCGGCAGTAGCGGCGTGCATAGATTGTGAGATTTGACAAGCCTTTCCGCAAGGACAATTCGGAACCGGGTACATGGGTGGCACCGGAGCATCTTTGCATGATACATTGGGATACTTGCCTTTGGTACTTTCTACTATCTTCATCTTACGTGCAACCTCTTTGTAAATGTCAGGGGAATCTAGCAAACCAAAAATAAAACATAAGAAACTATACAAAGCTCCACATACCAAATGGAATTACAATATTTTGTACACAACCATTCACACACATATTCAACACTCTCAATACATAAACTACTTCTAATTTTGCCTCCTACAACCATTCACATGCCTCCTACAAAGCTATGCACCATGTACAAATAATTTTGCATTCTAGTGTCTCCTATAAAAATATCCACCTCATAATATTCTAAAAGAACTTACATATGACTCCTACAAAGCTATCCATCATGTACAAGTAATTCACACACACATTAACTACTTCAACAACAAAAATTACACCACAAATTTTGGTTCTAGAAATCCGAATCAAAATGACATCAAATTTCATAATAAAATGGATGGAATTGGATGAAAAGAAGGTGATTTGAGAGAGAATACCTCCAAGAAGAGTTGCCATGGTCTAATTTGAAGAAATCCACGAGTTTTGAGTGGATTTGAGATTTGGGGCGGAAAACAGGAGAGAGAGAGCTTGTGGCGGCTGTGGGGGAGGAGGGGAGGAGTAGGTGTTGGAATGGGAAAGAGAAGGGACTAGGGTTATAACTGCAAGGTCGGCGCCATCGCAGATGGCGCCGAACAGGTCGATCAAATTCAGTTAACGCTCACAGGTTCGGTGCCAGGGGAATTGGCGCCGACATGCCACGTCGGATTTCATCCGGGCCCAGCAGCAAACTTCGGCGAGAGCTGGCTCTGGCGCCGACCTGCACGATGTCGGCGCCGTCTGCGTTGGCGCCGACCCGAGGGGCCAGATTTGCAATTAGTTCTGGGCCAGATCCGTTGTTAGTTCTGGATAACGGCCAGATTTGGCCCCCATTGCTCCGCTCCCCCACAAAAGTTAGCAGCCAAAGGGCCTCTTTTCCCCCTCATCTTCTTCCCGTCGCCCCCATCTATCGTCCCCTACCCTGGGCCCTGCTCCCCTCTCTCACGTCGCTACCAATCACTACCCCACGAGGACCCGAGCCAGATCTTGCCGTGAGTAGCTCAAGTGCTCAACTCCCCGTGTAGGTGAGCCGGCTCCTCACACCCACCCCACCACAAGGGAGAAGCAGGCGCCCTCTTCTTCAAAAGCCATCTCTTTGCTGTTCTTGGCGTTCCTGGAGGTTTTGGCCCGCCGCGAGGAGGGTTTTGGTGTGCTCGGTAGTGGGGAATCTTGGCGAGAAGTGCCTAGTTTGCGCCCGGTTGGTAGGGGGTTGGTGCCGGTGCCGCGGCTTCCGTCATGGAGGCAGCCGCAATGTCGCCATCCTCCGCCTCGTCCCACAACCTCGACGCTGCCTCCACCAGCGACGACATGCCGTCCTTGCAAGAAGGCCTCCTCTTCTCGGACAGCCTCAAGGTACCTCACCTCCGCCCGCAAGCCGCAATCTCTGCCTTCCCCCGCTCGTTTTCTCTCTCATGGATCTAGGCAAATGTTCGTGCGGAAATCGTGCTGCATTTCTTGATTTTGCGGCTGCGTCGCCGGAAAATCTGGTGGTGGGTCTAATTCGGGGGACGCACTTCACTGTAGTCCCGCTATGTCGCTGTCAATCACAAGATTTCGTTCCTATTTTGGTAGAAACAGAGTAGCCTCGGCACTGACCTTTCCATACTGAGTGTACTGTAGTTATAACTTCTGAAAATATTTTATCGAGTCCTTCTATTTGTGTACCATGTAGTTGTATATCTAATCATGTGTTGCTTCTTTTAAAAAGATCTCGAGTTGGTTACATAATTGGGTGTGAAACTCTGCAACCTTTTTCTGCTTTCCCCCCAATTGAGCAAAAGCGCTACCCCATTAGTATGATTTTAAAAATGCGCAGTCTGTGCAGTGAAATGGTTACTGAGGCTGAGCCGCACCCAAGTAGGTTGTCACACCTAGTTTGCAGTAGAGCCTTGCATATACGATAGCCTTTTGATCATTTGAAGTTTGAATTGTGGCTTAGTTTCGTGCCAGCAAGCTTATTGGTCCATTTTTGTCAACCGTTAGCATGCTGTTGTCATCCCTTGTCAAATTTGTCGCTATTAGAGGTAAAGAAATTAGGACCCTTGTTAACGACGAAACCCCACGTGGCCGCAACTTAGTTAATTATTGATGTTCTCCCATATGGCATTTCTTATAGTATCCCCTATGCTGAGCTTAAATTATGATTGTTTGCAGGACTTGAGGAATCTGCGGTCGCAGCTATACTCTGCGGCGGAATATTTTGAAGTATTCTACACAAATAATTCGCACAGATCTACGTAAGATGTTTTTTTCTTTGTTCTTTCTTTACTTTGCTGGTTAAATATAAGGCTATCTTGTATGTTGTATCTCATTCACACTGATCTTTTGTAGGGTGGTGACGAGTTTAAAAGACTATGCAGTTGAGGCCCTTGTTAGCACTGTTGACCATCTTGGTTTTGTGTCATACAAGGTGGATAATCTTGTCAATGAAAAAGCTGACGAGGTTAACGAAACAGAATTTCGAGTATCATCGGTTGAACAGGTATTGTAATTGAATGCTGAAGGAAGGGATAACTCTTTTTGTAAATCTTATTCCGTTCATGTTTAACTTCATATTATTGAACGAGTATGAAACTGTCATTTGTCTCCCACTTCATTGTAAGGCAATTCGCACAAATTACTTGGTTAACATATTGGCAAGTCCTAATTGTCGCAATATTGTTTTACATGGTTGTAGAGGGTAAGGATTTGCCAACAGACGATTGACCAGGAAGGAAGATCTCAGCAGTCTCTTCTTATCAGAGCACCGAAGTACCACACGCGCTACATATTACCAGGCAAGTTCATGGCCTACTATGTTGCTAGCGTTTTACCTTATTGTGCTGTTTAGATAATAATTGTTATCCTGTACAGGCGCAGGTATAGTGGAATCTGCTATCCACCCGGTCTCAGAGTCCCCACGGTATAATAGGCAGCATACGAGTCGCAAAATGCGCAAGTCTCAATCTTGTAAGCTTACTGCATTTCTGATTTCTGAATTTTAGAGAGTTAACTGTTTTATTGATTTTTTAATGGTTTATCTTTCAGCAATTTCTACTCCCGTTAGTAGGCAGACTACAATGAGGTAAACAGATAACTCCCAGGATCTTGGTTTGTGTGTTCTTTTGGGTCGAAGTGTTCATAAGACACCCTTCTGACTGTTCTTTGTCAAGAAATACATAGTACAGGCTTATTTAAACAATGTTCTATTGCAGGAACGTCCGTTCACAGTCTCCTACAATTCGTGCGACACATCATCGATCACGGTCCATGTCACCTTCTCGAAAAGCACGAGCTCCGTCACCATCGCCCCAAGTTGTGAACACAAATCCAAAAGGTATAATATCTGTACGTTTGAATGAGCAAGCATTGCATTCTTTGGATGCACATCTTGCAGAAAAGAATTTAAACGTTCAGTAATTGCAATTTCGCCTACAGAAACTAGAGCCGAAACAAGACCAGAAACTAGAGCAGAAACAAGAGCTAGTTCGCCAATACCAACTCCCAGTCCCCTCGCGCGGTCTGCTACAGTCGCAAGAAGACCACCTCTGGATCCGAAGCAATTTGTATGTTTTCTTTCCGTTTAGTCCTATATGTTCCGAAGCCACTTTTTTCCCTAGTTTCTGATATTGTGATAATCCCTTGCAGAGACAAACTTCAATGCAGCTGCACTCGGACTTGGACAACCACAAGGAGCGGGAGAAAAGCTTGAGCAAAGGCCGGGGTTTCCTCAAGTCGTTGCTCACAAGACGTCGGTGGAGGAACGACGAGTCGTTGTACAATTACTTGGACGAGTATTGATTGCTAAAAGAATGTTTCAAACAAAAGTTTCCATGTTAACCAAATCTCATATATATGATGTTTGAGATCTCTGGTCATGTCCTGTTGCTTGCTTGGTGTCGATTTTCCATGTGTTTATACAGCAATGCAGACAGAAACCTCACAATGTTGGTCATGGCACTGTGCAAGCACATCCATGAGCAACTAGAGTACCATCGCCCACATTTTTTTTTCGTTTCTTCGATTCACATATTCATAGCTCATGGTGTTTCTGGCGATGTTGTGGAGCAGCACTGATGAGTGGTTTGTGGTTTCAGTGGCAGCAGCAGTAGGCCCAAGGGCCCTAGGCTAATTAATAGATCCACAGTAATCTGCTTGTAAATTAGAGGACTTGATTTGCATTCTCCTGTTACGCCCACCGAGGCTCATCATAAGGTTATGTGCAAAGCCATCATTAGGCCCTAATATAATACTATCATTGGATGAGACATTGGAGCTAAACTTGGAGTAGTAATACAGTAATAGAACATGGACACTTGCTAGGTTGATGTGCACATCCCACTAGTCCCTTCTCTTTTCCTCTCGTGTGAGCACCGTCAGGCTCTACACGATGCAATGTCTTGTTTTAAGGAACCATGTTGTTCTGCGTGTCAGCGAACTTTCCCCATAAGCATGTTCAGTCCAAACCCTTGACCAATTCGCTTTTATTTTTGAGAGAGTAACCATATATTTCACTAATAGAAAATAAAGTTACATGAACAAACACACGTGGAAACTAAAACACAGAGGAAAACTTTGCAGATAAAATCCTAAGAGATAGAAAAATACAAAACTATCCTTAAGGTTTTCTGCACACACCGAAAAACTTTGCCTTTCATCTTTTGTAAACTTGGAAACTCGTGTACCCGGTTAGAAGCAGAGCAACAATCTTAGCTCAACATTAAGCCGAGTCGATCTAACACACAGGGCCATTACTATGGTCTAAGATAGGACATGATTGCTTCGATTTTTGGTTTTTTGTTAGACGCAAGCCACTGCTTTGATCCGGTTTGATGAGAATAGTGATCCAGGGCCCGGTGGGCTCTGTGTACCAAAAGGTGGTACTAGTCACTTGGGTCATGTGTCCCATGGTGACCACTGACACCCGGCTCCACAGGCCTTAGTAGGCCATCAAGTTTGAACCTCATTATGTTGGGCCTAGCCTATATAATGCTAGGTTCTTTTTTGAGAATCTTCCATGGCATTTTATTTTATTCCATAACTCAAAAAAAACGTTATGTTTGAACAAGCTCAGCCAGAAAATCGGAGGTAACTCAAAAGTTCATAACTGTAGACTTTAAACTAAGAGCTTCATAGGCGCACAAATGAGCTGTTTTATTTCCTTCCCACCGGGTGAAGTGCAGACTGAATCACTGGACATTGAAGGCAGCTTCTTTTATCTCCAGTTCATTGTGCCATGAGGTGACCAAAGTCGGCAAACAGTTTCCATCAGTACTCTGTCATACCCATTTGCTCTTGCGACGCACAATATCATATGTGCAACGCGGATTCGACGACTAGAAAAGGCGCATATATTTGTAAATCCAATGAACTCAAGCGATATTATCATGTCGTATGATCCTGCTCTAGTTGAGTATAGAATAAATTACGCTGAAGGGGAATCATTGACCAATTAGACAAGGAGCGGCACTACTCTTCTTTCTTCCCAACAAAAACCAGTATCTTTCGTGAAAAAAATAGTGGTTGTGGCAAATCAACAACAGCTTCACACGGTTTTGATCTCCCTGATATTTGTGGAGCATATGGATCGATTTGTATCTTTTGGTTTTATTTATGTCGCTCGGAATGGACGGAGATTGTCAAATAGCCGTGTGACAACAAATCTACAAATAAATAGCCACTCCGTCGTCATCAGATTTTAGAATACTCGCCTTCGACTACCTCAGCAACTCAAACCCGAAAAGATCAAGGTGAGACAAGCTGGCTAAAGTAGTACAAATAGTAATTGATTAATTAATTAAACCAACGAGCCAAATCAAATGGCATTGCAGCATGTCGAAAGAGTATTGGAGGTTACATATTTATATGCGCTAGCTCCTATGTTAGCACACGACACATCTGCATTGTATAATACAGAAGATGTAAAAGAAACCATTGACTTCTAATTGCCAAGTTTAGTCTTGATGAAAAGGACCATTAGTGCTTAAATACCCCACAAGATGAGGCCTGAGGGGTTTGGTTTGGGGGTATGGAGTGAGATGGAATGCGACAATCATGTGTAATCATGAGACGGGATGGAAAGGTTTTAGACTTTCAACTGTCCGTTAGATTGATGTATGGTTTCAGGGGGGGAAATCGGAACGAGAAAAGTTTCGGAGCCCAACGAAATTCCCGCGCTTTTTATAATAAATTTTGGATTTTCCATGATCAAATTCAAACAAATTTTGAAAAAAAAAATGAATTTAGCTTGAATTTGAAACGAACATAGTCCGAAAATTTTGGCAAAAATATATTTCGGTATGCACCCAAATTAAAAAATAGGAAATTTCGTTGAAAATTTGGACATTGCATGGTATTAATTAATTGGACGAAGCAACATAAATGTAAGTAATATATAAAAAAGTAAAGTTCATACAATTTGAAGCCTAGTGTACAAACTACAAATTTAGTGACCCAATGTATAAGAAAACTACATATTATTTATGTATTTTATAAACCCATGCCCACATGGCTTGTAGAATCTTAAAGTTATAGTTTTGTAATACAAATGATCGAAAAGTTCTTATGGAGGACGAGCTCCACGAAGCCTGTTTTTCGAAAGAAAAAAATCGATATTTTACCGTTTCCAAAAATGCTGAAAAAAATCCTAGACGTTGACAATGACCATTCTACGAGTCTGTAAATTATCAACCCGTAATAGGTTTTATTCCGTCCTACAGAAAAATGACAAATCCTGACAAATCTGAAATTTTTCGAATCACATCTCAGATCCAGAATTTTGTTATTTTTGCATTGACAAAAATACACAATATTTCGCTTTGGTATTCTGCACAATGGTAGACATAATCATGTTCCACTTGTATGATTTTTTTTCACATTATTTGGAAACTTAAAATGTCGTTTTTGAGTTTTTCAAAAAACGAGCTCCGTGGAGCTCGTCCTCCAAATCACCTTCCTCGTGATCACCGTCCTACAAATGATTGCTAACTCAGTAGTTAGGCACATCCAAGAAAGAAAAAGGGATCTCTTTTTCTCGCGCAAAAAAGTTCTGAACAAAATGACACATGCACATAATTATAATTGGGACATAGTATAATGTTTGCGTTGTAACAAAGTTACATTTTCGAAAGTTGAGCTACTTCTCCATGAAAATAAGTTTTGTACAAATATTTTTTATACGTGGAGCATTTTTTTTGTAAAAAGATAATCACAATTCACATGAGCGTGGGTTCGACATTGCAGCTCCCAATGAACTACAAGTAGTTTTTTGAAAGCTCCATGAGGAACCAAAGAAAACACATGTACCGCCGCCTCCCATTCGCGTATTAACCCAGCCCAAAACACTAGCGAGATGACAAGATCAGTTATACGGAGTAGATGGTAGGCGCCGGCGGTACCGCGGTTTGTCTTAGTTCATCGAAGGCGACGGTCGAAATCACGGTAAATAACAAGAATTAAAAAAAAACCTTGTCGGCCTTGGCAGCCAGCCGCAAATTTGACGGCCAGAGCCAATGGTTGAACATGCGAAACACAACCGGAACTCGTAGAGAGAGAAAGAGAGTAGTAGGTTACCTTTACCGGCCGTCCCTGTCTTTGGAAGCAAACAAACAAACATTGCTCGAGTGACGACGCATCATCCACCGGTCGGCTAGCCAATCCCCGCAGCTGGTGGCCGAGAAGTCTAGATAGATAATCCGGGATGCGGTAAAGCATATAGCGGGTCGACGTCCGTGGATGCGATTCCCATGTCCGGAATGTGCGCTGCGGCGTGCAGCCGTGCCGTCGCACACTCCACACAGAGGCCAGAGCGGGCAAGTTGGGCGTTGCGTTGTTCCCGAGAGCGACTGGAGATGCCCACAAACAAATGGAGCTAAGACTAGCCACAATGGGAGTATCATAACTAGTATCATGCATGCCATGTTGGCAAAAATCTGATGTGGCACAGTAATTAATGAATAAAGAGAGGATAGTGGTATCTACCTATGTTACAGTATCATAGCACACAAAATAAGATATTTTAATAGCAAGTTAATCTTGTGCACATATTTGTATTGGGATACTACAAACAAATAAATGAGATGTGGCTATGATACTACTATATGATACTATGCATTGTAGGGATAGTATCATACACTAGTATCATATGCATGATACCAATTTATGATACTCCCCATTGTGACTAGTCTAATCTGCACAAGATCGATCCGCCAGGAAGGAAGAAGAGAGCATTCCCCTTCCCAACGTCGTTTTCAAGGGATCCACGCGCGGTTCGCCACGCAAACTACAGAGCCATTCCTTCCTGTGGCCCGGTTCTTGGCTAGCGCCAGCATTAATTGGCATATTTGACTGTAGAGAAAAACACGAAATAAATCATAAATTTCATATCAGAAAAAGGATTTGACGACAGAAGAACAGTTGGAGCACACAGCTTCAGACGTCGAGTAGTACCTGTCACCAAGATTTCGTCCATCGCCACGTACGGGAATAAAAAACGAACGATTCTGTCTAATCGGGTACACGCCGATTTGGGAAAGAGGTTTCCACGATTTCCTTTGTGGCCACACCACACGGTACGGGCGCCCGCGCGTACGACAAAACCCATGCATCAGTGCTCGGCTCACCACGTCGCAGCGCCACACGAGCATCTGCAGGAGCCGTCCGGACGTCCCCGGCGTTCCGTACACCCCTTTGAGACACTTTGACGGTTCACGCTTTCGATCGTACTAGTGCTACAATTTAAGTTTTTTTTAGACTATCTACAAACAATATTACAAGTATTTTTGTCTACACGATTCACGCCTTTGCACTACTACAAATATCAGCGACCTACATTTGTCTAGGGTTTGACGTTCGTACTGTTATTTCTAATTATGAGAAACAAGTTAAGCTAGTATTTTTTAATCTACCATGGCCATTGGGTCCAACTATACATATGGCGTATTTAACTTCACGAGGAATCCATAAAAAATAGTGCCTCGCCAAGGGGATCCCCTCTCCCCTTTTCTTTTTAACTCTGTGGCCGATGTTCTCCAGCAACTCATTCTCCAGGCTTCTCGGGAGGGTTTGCTTCCTCACCCGCTAGTCGACGACCTCCCATGTCCTGTCCTTCAATATGCGGACGACACACTTATCATTATCCGCGCCAGAATCGACTATGTCCACACTCTTAAATCCATCCTCACCGCCTTCTCTGAGGCCACCGGTCTTCATATCAATTACCATAAGAGTACTTTTGTCCCTATTCACGTCTCCGCGGTCGCAGCTGCTGATTTGGCATCCGCTTTTGGCTGCCCGGTCGCGTCTTTTCTCCAAGTCTACCTGGGACTTCCTCTCTCCACCCACAAGTTTCGCGCCGCGGAACTTGCACCCATTGTCTCCCGCTGCGATGGGTACCTCGCCGGATGGCGAGGGAGGTGCACCCCCCATTGGTGGTCGTCTTATCCTTGTAAACTCGGTTCTCTCTGCCCTCCTCTCCCACGCCATGGCTGCCGGCATTCTCCCGCAGGGCATCATTGAGGCCATTGACCGACGACGCCGTGCGTTCCTCTGGACTGGAGAGGACTCCTGCAATGGCGACAACTGCAAAGTAGCTTGGACTGACGTTTGCACCCCAAAATCCAAAGGAGGCCCTGGGATTCTTTGCATCTCCTCACAAAACTCCCCACTTCTCTCCAAATTCCTTACCAAGCTCCACGCCGGTTCTACTGCGCCATGGGCCTCTTGGTTTCGCCGTTTCTACGGCTGGAACTCCTCTCGTGATCTTGGGGATACCCACCGCCTCGACACCCCCATCTGGAATTATATTCTCTCCACCCTCCCCTCCTTCCGCTCGAACTCCCTGGTTACCATAGGCTCCGTAGAGCTCACCTCCTTCTGGTTTGATCGCTGGACGGGACCGCAAACCCTGGCCGAGTTGTTCCCCGCCCTCGCCTCCCACACCACTCGCCCTAATATATCTGTTAGTTCGGCAGCTTCTTCCGCCTTCTCCGCCTCCCTCGTCCCACGCCTCTCCGATGTCGCCTCCTCGGAGCTGCCCACCATCTCTCAGCTCATTGGCGGCTTCGACCTAAACCCCAACGTTGCCGACTCCCGCCTCAACCGCTTCACCAAAAAAATTGCCTCAAATAGAGATACCTATGCTGATTTTTTTAGGCACTTGCCCTCTGACGAGTTTGCAGGAGCTGTTTGGTACAATGCCGCACCTAACAACTGCAGGATTTTCAACTGGCTGGTCCACCGCCGTAGGGTGTCTACAAACGAAAGACGCTTCCGCCACTCACTCACCGACTCCCCCGCATGCCCCTCATGCGTTGAAGACGAAGACATCAACCACTTGCTTCTTGGGTGTCACCGTGCGCAAGAAGTTTGGCGCCTTCTTCCACCGTGCACGCCCGCGCCGCTGCCCACCTCTATCGAATTGATGTGGGAAACTCAGATGCCACACAAGGGCAAGCTTACCGTTCTCTCCGCAGTCCTGTGGAGCATTTGGAAACGGCGAAACTCGTCTTCAAGGCGATCGACGAGCCCCCGGAGATCACAGCGACAAAATGTATCCAAGACGTCATGCTTTGGACGCATCGCTGCCGCGACCCCTTAACGAAAGACTTTCTTTTATATTGGTGTAATTTATTTGTTCCCCCCTGAACACTGGATGTCTTTCTTTGCTTCTTTCCTTCTCAACCCCTCACACTCTGTAACCTAGCATGTAATTCTATGGTTGGTCATTTATAATAAAAGTTTAGGCTGGCCCCGGCCCGCCGTAGTTTCAGTAAAAAAAAAAAAAGTCATGGAACCGCCCGTGCCAACAAATGCCGACGGAGTCCCTGGCTAAATAAGCAGACGTACTGTCAAGATCCCTCCCATTCTTATCGAATATCCACGAAATAAACCTCATAGTCACTGATTACCTCCCATTCTTATCGATTGGAGACAATGGTTTTTCCTTTGTGGACACTGATTAACGCCTGATTGGCCAGAAAAGTTCCCGAACGATTTTTCTTTTTTTGACAAGTACACAAGCCTCCAACGGTACGTCTCACCACGTCGCATGCATATATGCACCCGACCGACGGGTACTCGCAGCAGCCGTCCCCGGCGTTCCGTACACCCTCTTGGGACAATTTGACGATTCATGCTACTGTATTGTAGTACTAGAGCTGCACTACAAATATCAACGGCCGGCATTTGTGTAGGGATTTGACGACATTCGTAGTCGTACCGCTACTTCTTGGGATAAGTAGGTCAGCCGTTTTCTAAACTACCATGAAACTTCGTGAGAAAAAATCGTGACGCTAGATCCAATGTTATGGACTCAGTCTTCAAAAAGTAGGCCGATTTATCGTGAATTGTGGTGTGACCGATAATATTACGGCATATTTTATCGTTGATGCCTATTTTTTCGGTTTGACGGCCGATTAGTTCGAATTTCGCCGTCTCTTAGCTCGGTTTATTGGTTTCCAATCTATTACCAACAGATAGTCTTGTAGAACTTGAATTTTGCCTTTTTGTTGATTGAAAGGCAAGGAATCAATGTAACATTTTCTGTCCAATGCTCCAATGTTGTTTTCTTGCATAGCGTATTTTAAAAAATTTACTAACAAAATTTAGGATGTACAAAAAAACTAGCCAATAAATAGACGACCAATAAAATCGATTAACCTGTCGATAAGCGATTAATTTATAATATAAAACCGAAAGAGCAGTAAACAATAAGCCATATTTTGAACATCGCGTGGAATTGCTCGTGCCAACAACAACGGACGGAGTCCCTGGCCAGGCGTACTGTCAAGATCACTCCCACTCTCATCGCAGTACATGATCCACGGATCGACCTGGTCTGAGGCTGCCTAATGATAAGTACACAACCTGATTAAAAACGGAGAGGAAGCGGCAGTACAATAACAACAACAACAACTTCACATTTATCTAGCTAGGGATTGACATTTTTTGTCATGAGAAATATAAGTTGAGCTATTTTTTTAATCTACCGTGACCATTGGATCCGACTATATTATATGGAGTTTTTCTACTTTACGGGGAAACTATCGGGACGCTAGATCCGATGTCATGGAGCCGCTGGTGCCAGCATGTACTGTGGACGACTCCCTAGCTAGCTAGCTAAGCAGGCGTACTGTGAAGATCCCTATATCCCATATATTCTTATCAAATATCCAGGAAAGAAATCTCATATATTATCATTCGTTTGAGAAAATGGTTTCCTTGTGGCCACAGATTAGCATCTGATTGGCGAGAAACGTTCCCGAAAACGAACTTGAGAAGTACACAAGTCTCCCACGGTACGGGCGCACGCGTCTATGAAAACAGCCGACACCGTTCGGCTCACCACATCGCATGCATATGCTATGCATCCGACCAACGGGTGCTCGCAGCAGCCGTCCCCGGCGTTCCGTACACCCCTTTGGGACAATTTGACGATTCAAGCTATTGTACCACTAGTAGTAGCACAAATATCAACGACCTACATTTGTTTAGGGATTTGACATTCATACACTGCTATTTCTTGTGAAAAGTAAGCTAGCTGTTTTCTAATGTACCACGAAACTTCGTGAGAAAAAGTCGTGACACTGGATCCAAGGTCATGGAATCGCTCGTGCCTACATCGAGTGGTGGAGTGAGGTGATTCGCAAGAAAGGTGACTCGAGGAAGGCTTTCGTCGTCTCTCGCAATGCTTGTCTCATGGGAAGTTTGGTTGGAGAGGAACGCCCGCGTCTTCGTAATAGTTCTCCACCGCCCGTATGCTCGTCGACAAAAATAGCGCACCCATAAAACAATTTTAGTTGGTCTTTCTGTGGCGCACGCCCTGGGTGCGCCACATAAATAATTTTAGTGGCGAGAAGTGCGCCACAGAATTCCAAATTGGTGCGCCACTAATAGCCATTTCTGTACTAGTGTAGCGGTCAACAGGATGGCAATGGGACGGGTTCGGACGAATATATCAAATCCAAATCCAGATCCAAGTCCACCAACCTCATTATGGCGCGCCCACTAAAGTATCCATGGACATGTATGTCGCCCCATATACAAATCCGCCGGATACTGGATACTGGGATATCCATGGATATCCACGAGTAATGCATCGGAGTATCAAATCAACAAAATTTCAACCACAAAGTACTTAAAATACGTAGAATCTCACATAATCACACCACAAAATACATAATTGTCTTATCTCAATCTCACGGAACATAGCTAATACTTCTTATTACAAGTTTCCAACACAACAATTCATAGATTCAAGAGATATAGTAAACGATAGCACAAATGTTGTTTTGAATCTTGGATGATTGGAGCATCATTCTCGCTGACATGTGGATCCCACATGTCAGGAGGGTATCCACTAGATATCCGTGGGGCAAAACATTTGCCCGTGTCGACCCATGAGTTAGCGGATATCCGTCCCATGAAATCCATGGACAGAAACAGCTCTCCAAACCCTTATCCACCGGCCAGATATCCATGGATACCCGGATCCATGTATAAAATTGCCATCCTTAGGCCGGTCATGTGGTGTCCTGCAGGAGCAAAATCGTTGTGTAATATTATGACGCGGCTTTTGTTTTGGGCTTGGCCTCGTTTTGTCAAGGCGGGTTCGTAGCAAAATGTGGACGGAGTCCCTGGGCAGCGTGCGTACCGTGAAGAATCAAGATCACTCCCATTCTCATCGCTGTACATCCTCGGATCGATTTGATCTGAGACTGGCTAGGGATAAGTATTCAACCTGATTAACAACGGAGAGGAAGTGGTACACATCCTTGCGCCGACCACGCCACCTCCCACCGACGCAAATGCGATATGCAGGCCAGCGTGGCGCGGACCGAGACCGGTGCCAATCACCCGCGTGGTCCCGGTGCGCATGGCCAGTGTGTGCCATTGGCTCCATCCAAATTTAATTTCCATCTCAATCGCGATTTGCAAGTGGCAGCAGATTAAAATTAGTAACTACGTAGTGCTCTGATCGTCGTCTGGGTTAACTTTGCTTGTCGCCATCGGAGATGGAAATAGAATATGCACGCCGACCGATGCGCGATCGGCCACGCCCACGCCGTGCTGCGACGCGGCCGGCCGCGGCGTGGACATGCGCGTCGATCGGCGGTGGCCGGAGCGCGCGCGCCCGAGCAGCGGCGAACAGCACGCTGGTGAGCAGGTCCGCACGTGCCGGCCGTACCGCGCGCGCTCGCGCCTTCAAGTGCGGGGCGCATCGAGAGAGAGACCAGAGAGGATGAGAATTGGAGATGTGGACGGGAAGATGGAGCACGTTGGCGATTATTGCACGGGCCACGCTGGAGTGCACACACATACAATGGGCGCCGCATTCTGTCTCCTTCCAACTCTTGCCTTTTTATTTTATTTTTTTTGGCGGCAAACGGGGTGGTTGCATCTGGCGACGGTGGAAGGGTCGGCTGTTTTTTTTACGTAGGTGAGAAAGAAAGATGCGAGATGCAGTGCTGCGTGCTCATGTGTTGTTTATAATCTTGGTGCTCCCGGTGACGTAGTGCGTGTCTGCGGTTATACATGTGGGCCGGGTGCTGTGTAGAGCGGTGTGCGTGTATCAGTTGCTACCCCATCGTGTTTGTCTAAACTCTCGTGAGACAAAAAAAAAAGCGCCGTACCTTCAAATGTACTACTCCGTATTTTGTATCCCTAGACTTTCATACTACTCCGTATTATTTAGACAGAAAATAGAGACAGTGAACCATTAGCTTCCCCCCGCTACGGAAAGCAGCAGTAGCGTAGTTTAATGAGTATGACTACCGCAAACGGAGCTTGGCTCTGATGATTGGGTTCCCTGTGGTGGAACCAGACCATCCAGGTTCAAGTCTTAGACTTGGCATGGGCGTTTGCATTTACCTGGATTTATTCCAGGTTTATCCGGCGCTATTCTTTCAGTGGTAGGTGGTGTGCCCGTCAACAGCGAGGCGTCTGTGGTGACTTCGTCAACCTCAAGATTTGCCGGCTCAGTCCTTCGGAGGTGCTCATAGGGGTAGGGTGTGCGTGTGTGCGTTCATAGGGGTGAGTGTACGTGCGTATTTGTGAGCGTCTGTGTTGTACTGTGTTCTCAAAAAAAATTGAATATGACTACCATAGATATCGAGCAGTTTAAGTGTTTGCTCTTTTTTTAAAAGAAAGTATGATACTGTATCCACTCTTTGTTACTTCGGTCGTATCAAAAGTTTCACAACAAATTAACAACGCAAATGATCACCCATTTTACTAAACGTACATTCTGCCACCTACTCTCGATATTTTTTTGCCACCCAAGAGATGCTTAGATATAGAATTATAGATCAAACTTGGTTTATTGTTTCTTCACATATATTGTGCACGCCACTTATACGAAGCCAAGTCCATGTAATTAAGTTTCATTACAACCTTTGTATTAAAAATCACCAGCCTGCAACCACTAATTAAGTTGGATGCATCAACTTATATGCTAAGCAAACTACTGACTTTCCAAATGAAAGGGTCACAATGTTTTCTTTTATAACTTTAACCACCATAGACATCCTATATCGAGTTATAGATCAAACTTGGTTTATTGTTTTATTGTGCACGCCACTTTATATGAGGTCCATGAAATTAAGTTTTATTACTACCTTTTGTTTTAAAATATCCCTAGTCAGCAACCACCGAGTTGGATGCATCAACTTGTATGATAAGAAACCCACTACTTTCCCATTGAAAGGGTCACAACGTTTTCTTTTATAACCGTAACCACCATAGACATCACAGGCGTATTGGGCATTACTACTTGCTTTGACTGTCTCCCATAGAAATGGAGATTTGACAGCATCAAACCTTGCGAGATTCAACGGTGTTGTTTAGTTCTTCAAACGGGAAGACACACAACATTGTTTATAACCGTCGCGACATGTACTGCCTACATATAAACCGCTCCGTGTTTATAAAGTTTAACTACAATCCTAATTGCCACCAAGATATTCACATCTAAGAACTTGCATGATCTCCAAGGACACAACTCCATGAAAGTGTAAACATTTGTTGAAAAATGTGTTGTATTTTAGCTACATAAAAAACGTGTCTCTAAGTAGACATTGAAAACAAAATCAATTTCGATCTTCACATTTTTTTTCTCTTTTATGTAGGTCACAGATGAAAACATAATTCGATGAAAATGTGTATGTACTTACATGATTGTTTTTCAGAACTTTTGAAGTGGAAAAAAATAAAAGTTTCCCTGGATCTCAGGCTTCTTTTGGAGTTTCCGTATCTATGCACCACTATCATCATTCTTTCTATACATGTCATACTAGATCGAATGATGGTAAAGAAAATAAACACATCATAGTCCACCACATTTTGCCCACTTGCCTGGGTAGATTCCCTGAGTCACCCTAGCAAGTCCTAGTAGAATAGCATCGCCACTTCCAGACACATGTGCGATTCCTTCCACACACTAGAGAGGTGGAGCCGCAGCCGCAGCCGCAGCAGATCCCCGCCCACTTGTCGACGCCAATATCTTATTATTATTCTGGTCCACTACCCGCCACATCCCTCCCACATTTGATCCCCCTCTTCTTCCACACCCTCCCCCACATATGGCACCACAGCTCCCTCTGCTCTCCCCGTCCCGTCGCCGCCTCCTCACCCGCCGCCGCCGCCGACGCACCGCACAACCAGCTGCCTGACCGCGAGTTTAGGAGGGGCTGACACCGAGCGCGCGCGTGGGGTAATATGGACATGGACCTTTCATCCGCCGGCGGGGGCGACATGTGGCCCTTCGACTCGCTCACCACCTCGCTCTTCTTCTCCTCCGTCTCCTCCTCCCCGCCGCTCCACCCGCTGCCCGTCACCTCCTCCTCCTGGCTCACGCCGCCCTCGCCGCTCTGGCTCTTCGAGGATCGCCAGATGATGCCCATCGAGGTCGGGCCCGCGCCAGCCGCGGCGCCCGAGGACGCCGTCCCCGCCCCCGTCGCCGCCGAGGACGTCCAACGAGCCCGCTCCGGTAATAAGCTTTTATACTTGGAATCATCCTCGGTTCGTTCTTATTTTTTGCTTGCTGGATCGTTTGATTTGGAACACGATTCGTTCGAGAAGGTAGCAGCATATGTTTAGGGTGATTTTGTTCCTATCTCTTGTTCGGTTTATCATTTGTTCCTTAGAATCTTTTCTGCCTGCTCCAAAGCTCGAACAGTGGGGCATCTCGAATCTCGCCGTTATTCTAGTCGTTAACCTTATCTCTGCTGTACGATCCGCGAAGTTTCCAACCTTTGGGTTTGACCTTTTTGTTTTTGCCTTCTTTTGGTACGTCTCTTGGTTGCATTATTGCATACAATCCGCCTTATGAATTTCTAACACAACACGATGGATAAAATGCCGTACATCTATAATTAGCTTTATTGCAATGATAGGCTTGCCGTGTTTAATACGACGTGGCTAGCTGTCTAACTACGTGGGCCAATGCGTGGGTCTCTAAAGAAAATGATTAGACTAGTCACAGTGGGAGTAACATCATTAGTAACATCAATGCCACGTAAGCAAAAAATCTGACTTGACGGATAATTAACGAGGAGAGAGATGATTGTGGTAACTAGCTATGTTACCGTAACATCACACATTTCAATGCAAAATGAATGTAGAACTTAATAAATATGACACTACACATATGTTACTCCCCACTATGGAAGTCTATATTACTAGTCTAAGTTACTCCCCATTGTGAGGAGTCTTAGGGCCCTTTTGTTTGGGCTTATTTTGGTTTTTTGGCTTTGGCTTTAAGCCAGAAAAGCACCTAAATAACATTGGTTGGTGGCTTATTGGATTCCACTAGGAGATGGGGGTATATGCATACGGAAAGGGGGTCATTTTTCTTGTATTGTTATTGCCCGAGTCGTTTACTTTGCCTAGTGCATGGCCTACTTTCCATGGTGCCCCTTGTTAGTGGTGGTATGATGCCTCCAATGTGATCTTTGGGTGTATATTTTGTAGATTTAGTGGTGGATCGTGACGCCATACTAGATCTTATTCGTAGTTGAAGTTGTTGGATAAGGCCTTGCTTTGTCTCATTCTATTATTAGTATGTAAAGCATTGATAAATTACAGTTAAAAAACTTGGTGGCTGCCAGAAATATGGTTGCCATTATCAAAATAGGTATTCCCTTGTCACATCAGCGCAAGGTTGTACAGTTTAGACTGAATGGATGATCATAAAATGCATTGCTCAGATAATTAGCAATGCTATTCCGTTCTTATTCATATTCTTAGCCTTATTTCTCTAACAATACTGCATTCTCTTCTTATAACTAGGGAATTTGGACACGCCAAGTAAGAGGATCGAACATCATAACAACAAATGGCAGATTAACTTATCTCTGCACGACGATAGCACAAACAGCTCTTGCTTGTTCAAGGAGAAGCTTACACATGCTCTCAGATACTTCAAGGAGTCGACAGATCAACACCTGTTGGTCCAGGTTTGGGCGCCGGTTAAGAATGGAGATCGCTTAGTGCTTACTACATCAGGACAACCCTTTGTACTTGACCACCAGAGCATTGGGTTACTTCAGTACAGGGCTGTATCCATGATGTACATGTTCTCAATAGATGGAGATAATGCTGGAGAGCTTGGGTTACCTGGGCGTGTCTACAAGCAAAAAGTGCCTGAATGGACACCAAATGTGCAGTATTACAGCAGCACTGAGTACCCACGCCTTAACCATGCCATCAGTTACAACGTTCATGGTACTGTTGCCTTGCCCGTTTTTGATCCTTCGGTTCAATCATGTGTTGCTGTTGTTGAACTTATAATGACATCGAAGAAGATAAATTATTCTGAAGAGGTCGATAAGGTCTGCAAAGCTCTTGAGGTTAGTCTTTTCTTTCGTCTCTTGTGTTTTGTTTTCCTTCATGAGCTTTCAGGTGAAATTGCTTTGATATGTGGACAATATATCCTTAGCCGTCAGTTGTAGCAACCACACGCGGCATAAATTTTGTCAGATCCTTGCTTCTCTTACACTTTAGTAATATTGTTAATGTGATATGCAGGCAGTAAATCTTAAAAGCACTGAGATATTGGACCATCCAAATGTGCAGGTGAGCATTCAATCAGTATGGATAATTGATTTTTTTTGTCTGTTTCTTCTACTAGGGGGATGATTTATATGTTTCTTGTGCATTCAGATATGTAATGAAGGACGTCAATCTGCGCTGGTGGAGATACTGGAGATTTTGACAGTCGTATGTGAAGAGCACAAGCTTCCTTTAGCACAAACCTGGGTTCCTTGCAAGCATCGAAGTGTATTGGCGCATGGTGGCGGTCTTAAGAAAAGTTGTTTGAGCTTTGATGGAAGTTGCATGGGAGAAGTCTGCATGTCAACCAGTGATGTTGCATTTCATGTGATTGATGCTCATATGTGGGGATTTCGAGATGCATGTGTAGAACATCATCTACAGAGGGGGCAAGGAGTTTCTGGGAAGGCATTTATCTATCACAAACCTTGCTTTTCTAAAGATATCAGTCAGTTCTGTAAGCTCGAGTATCCCCTTGTGCACTATGCTCGTATGTTTGGATTGGCTGGCTGCTTTGCTATATGTTTACAAAGTCCTTATACTGGTGATGATTATTATATGTTAGAGTTTTTCCTGCCACCCAGTTGTAGAGATGAAGATGATCAAAACGCCTTGTTGGAGTCTATATTAGGTCTGATCAATCAGTGTCTCCGTAATCTAAAGGTAGCTGGTAACGGAGACTCCAACGAAGCTTCTCTTCAACTTAGTAATGTCATAATGATCGAGAATGAAGATTTCAAGACAAACATGCAGTTTGAGAACCCTGAAGATTGCTTTCGTGAATCACCTGAAGGTGATCCACATGGAGGAGCCCACGAGTTTGATAAAGGGAATAGTAAAGTATCAGAAGGACATTTGTTGGCTGATGATAACTCTCAAAATAATGGCGCATCTGTCTCCAGGCCAAATGGCAGTGCCGCTTCTGATTCTTCGCTGATTCACAAAAATGGCAAACCCCCTGAAAGGAAACGGGGAAAAGCTGAAAAAACAATCAGCCTAGATGTTCTTCAGCAATATTTTTCTGGAAGCCTGAAAAATGCAGCAAAAAGCCTTGGTGGTAAGTTTCTAAATATTTTGCCAATGTTATGTTCATAATTCCTCTACTTTTGTGTTTTACTTTTTCTAAGATGGCTACTTTCAAACTTATGTTCAATTTGACAATATAGTCCTCTTGAGCACACAAATCAAACAAATTATCCAATTAGTTATGCATGTTTATTTCTTCTAAGGCTTACACGGTAAAAGAACGTTGCAACATGCAGGTTTGAGCTTGTAGGTTTCATCCGTGTTGTGTTGTTATTCTATTTATTCAGAAAATGCTATCTCAGTGTGCTTGGCATTTGGGATTCTTTTCATTTTGTTGGTGTCATGACACCATGGATGTGACACTTGTTCTGTTGAAATCAAAATTGCAGAACGTAGACTCAGTAATGAGGTGTTTAGATTTTGGAACAGAGATTCTCCGATGTAGCATTCAAAATTTCAAATACATCATGGTAGTCTAGGGAAATGTTTTTGACAACTAATAGGCTTCACCAGATATTGCCACTGAAGTCAACAAAGTCTGGCTTGTGAGTGAAAAATGACTGTATTTTGTAAGTCGGCTTCCTTTATTTGGAACAAAATCCTTTTAACAGCTACACTTGTTTTGACCCATTTGGTTCTGAAACTAAAGGAGAGTAGATGCATTGAACATCGAATGTTGTAACAGTATTAACAGTAGCAGGGTTGACCACTGGATTCTTGGCATTAACGAAAGTTTTTCCTGTTTGACAGTGTGTCCTACAACCATGAAGCGCATCTGCAGGCAACACGGGATTTCTCGTTGGCCATCCCGAAAAATCAACAAGGTCAACCGGTCTCTCTCGAAGTTAAAGCAAGTAATTGAGTCTGTTCAAGGCTCAGATGCTGCATTTAATCTGACATCTATCACAGGACCTCTTCCGACTATTCCCGTTGGTCCTTCATCAGATTCCTTCAATGGGAAAGCAAGTCAAAGTAAAGCAGAACCTTCAAATCCTACGGTCGATGGTGACAGAGATTCATCTTTGCAGAAGTCACTAGAAAACGGTAGCCATTTTGGTGCACTCATGTCGCAGCAAGGATTTGAAGACACTGGCAACAATGTCCAACTTGAAGCAGACAAAGCTTCTCTCTCGAGAAGCTCATCGGGAGAAGGCAGTATAAATTCACGTACTTCGGAGGGCTCATGTCAGGGAAGTCCTGCAAACCAGACATTCATTTGCCAACCTATTGCTTCGACGTTCTTGGAACCACAATTGAATCTAGAAGGGTTCACAAAAGAACCTTTCCAAGAACCAGAGCTACCACTTTCCAGGATGCTCATTGAGGATTCTGGTAGTTCCAAAGATTTGAAGAATCTCTTTGCTTCAGCATTTGACCGACCAATGTTAGCTCCTCCCAGCAATTTTGGGCCAACGCAAAATTCAGGGACTGTGACGATAAAGGCGAGTTTTAAGGAAGACATCATAAGGTTCCGCTTCCCGTGCTCGAGCAGTGTTATGGTATTGAAAGATGAAGTAGCCAAAAGGCTGAGGATGGATGCTAGCATGTTTGATATCAAGTATCTTGATGATGATCATGAGTGGGTGAAGCTAGCGTGCAATGCGGACTTGGAAGAATGCATGGAGATCTCCCGGCATTCTCGCAGCCATGTCATCAGGCTATTAGTTAGCGATGTTACGGCCCACATTGGTAGTTCTTGTGGAAGCTCCGGTTGATACACAAACACAAGTCGACATGCTTAACTTTTTTTTTCAGTGGGTAAGTACAAGTTTCTTGTTCCAAGAAGTCAGTTTCACCTGTTGTTAAGATAGTCCTGTTGCTAGATAGCATTAGCAGCTTTGTTGTGTTCGATTACGGTACCATTTTTTGTTGTACGAATATGTGTAACTCTGCAAAACACACGTGTTGTCAATGCTGTACATATTTAGCACGTGGTGCTGGTCATTCTGGTGGTACAGTTAAAAACCGAAGTTGTAATATGACTTTTGTTGTCCAGAAATTGAACAGTTTTGGAGAGTTGGTTCCTTTTATTCACTTTCAGTTACCCTCGTCGAGTTTGAGCCTTTTGAGGCTTGGTTGGTTCATTACTCCCTGTTGTGAGGTCTTAATTTTTTGTTCCGTTTTGGCAGAAAATAAGTGTTAGTTTTTTTGTTGTTGTATCTTATTCAGCTAGTACATAAAATTGAGCTATACTGATTCTTGGTGTATAAAATCTTGCTGCAAATCGTAGACCTGTCCTGTTCAGGAATTGTTATGCATTGCACCATTCATTTTCGGATATCGACAAGAAGTTTCCAGTTGGAATAGTCGCCATTTCTAGCGCAAGACATATTTCCTTTCATGCCAGCTGTGTGAGTTATGCATGATTAGGGCCTATATGGATAAATGGATGATAATGGAGAAGACGAAGACCACAGTTTCCATATGGCAGCTAATAGATAAAAGCGAATACTCGATAAAAAAATGATTTCTGCAGATTTATGCGCGTTGTGGTGTACTGGTGTTCCACGTAGAAGTTTGTGCCAGCACCTCAAGTCGTACGAGTACTGGCGTATTTACACAGAAGTAAGATTCGGTGAGGAGCTAGTCAGCCAGCACAGCACAGGGAGGCAGAACCTTCAATCAAACTGGAATACGCATGGCATGAGACCACAACAACCTTTACCCTCCTGCAAGAGGCAAAAAACGAGCCACCCACTGAGGAGAACTTTATTTCGAATCTTTTCCGAATCACTTATAATTAGGATTACAGGTACACGTTTGACAAAAAAAAAGTCATGTGTATGCGCAGGCCCGGCTAACGACCCAGACGACTGACATCGAAGGCAGGCACTGGTGCCCGCTCCTGAAGTTCAATCTAGCTAGAAATGTTCTCGCATCAGACATCTTCCTAACAAACTTGGTGAACCGGTTCCAATTGTGCGACTCGAACAAGCTTTTGTTCATCCTAACGTAGTTGAAGGAAAAAGATGTTCCCGAAGTACCGCCTGAGTAGAGCCTCGAGCTTCGTATGACCTGATTCAGTGATGTATCATCCAGCCTCGTCACAGAATTTTCACCATTGAGAGGTAGATTGCATATTTTAGCAGCAGCCATGAGTTGCCGGAGGGTCCCTTCAGGACTGCTCTGAGAGCTACTTCTTTCTGCATCCCTCAGATCAAAACAACTGCAGCACAAGGCAGCTTTGTGTCTAGAGAACATTTGAGCAATTGGAAGGTAGCCATCTCTCAGTAATGTGTTGTAGTAACCAGCTGTCAGCTCAGACGGGTGCGAACATGTGTAGTAGTGCCAATGTATGCCAGAAACCTTCCCTGAGATGGTCACACCAGTGCCGGAAAAGATTGCATCAGCGACCGTGCATAACCTCTCTCCATGAAGAAGAAGCATTCCTGAATACCACTCGAGGAAAAATCGGCCATAAGGTGTATTCCAGCATCCTCCATCGGCACGGAAAAAGTTAGTCTCTCCAGGGTTTTGCCGTGTGCCATCTGTGCCAGCCGGACCTCCTTCTCCCCACTCTTGAGTCCCAAGAATCCGCGCACGAGCGCTCAATGATGCTTGCATGAACTGTCAAAGTACAACACAACAAAGTGATCACAAAACTTATCTTTTGATGCTATATACCAATCTGAAGAGCCCTCCAGAAGAGACACATGGTAACACTAAAGAAATTGCCATTTCATAACAGAAAATCATTTATTGATGCTTAACCTATGAAAATGCATGTGCATTGTTTTTTCTGTCCAGTTCAGTATTACTTCCTCGAAAGGATACAAGTAATGAATAAGCATGTGGCCATCACTTTAGCTTTCAGCTCATGAGCTTTACTGGAGCCAGGGCCAAACGGACAGGTTATTCTTGAACAAATTAAAGCCATCCATACACATCGAAGTATGATATAAGCTGAAGTACGTACCAAGTGGAGTTTAAGACTTTTAATTCCGAATTTATCATATAGGTTGGCTTCTAGTTGCTTTAAACTGGGTGAGGCCCTGCTTGGTTCCCCGTATCTTAACCAATTACGGTCGTGAAATTTCACGGACCTGCAAACCTCCTCCTGGAAATCCGGTCGGTCCCATGGAATGGCCAGGAAAGTTTTACAGACCGAAAATTAAAAAGACAATCCAAGCGAGGCCTGAGTGTAAAATCAATATCATATACTAGGGCTTGTGCTTGGGATCAACCGATCAATCATCATATACACCAAAAAATGGATGTTCACTAAACATTAAAAGAAATGTCCATACTGAAGTGATAAGATTATGGATTTTCTTTCACTGTGTACCTTGTCATAGCATTGAAATTCCCCAAGTTCAGATGAGCTGCCTGGCTGATTTAGCTTCTCAGTTGGGCATGATGGATACCTCAGCTCACCTCCTGGGCCCATTCCAACTTGAACTTCCTGCAAGTCAACATCTAAGGGGCTTACAACCTCTTGCTGGTGTAAAATTAGCATGTCGCGTTAAATACCAAAGAAAACCACATACTGTTACTATGGCACCAAGGTAGTCCTTAAAACTGTCGCGAAAGCTCCTCATGAAGTCTGAATAAGCTTGCATAGGTGATCTTCCCTTCAGAAGTGGAAGAATGTCACATCCCAATGAGATGTATTCTTTATTTCTCCGTTGGTATCTATCAGTATATGACAAGTCTGGCATCTTCTCCATCTCCTCAAGCACCCATTGTGGAAGAGGGACCCTGATTTTTTTCCAAAAGATAGCAGAACTGAGAAATCTTTTGCATAAAAGCTAACTTATTCTCACTTGTCATTATGGCAGCAAAAAGAATGATGAAGTAGTATGGTTATACAAGAACAAAGGACTAAACTGAAAAGGCAAGATAGTGAACATTGCAGAGTGGAAAAAGGATCAATGTATTTATCGAGCGGAACTCTGACACAGTTACATCTTGCTTCACAGTCTAGATTTTAAAGTATGTTATACTGAATAAATTCTTGGAGTTCAATATTACCACCATATGGGTGGGTCATTTAGAAGCGCAACCGCTGAACCATATGGCATGCTGGAAACCAATTTTTCGGCCACATTTCACCAATTAAATGGTTGGAGAAAGGCACCACAAAAAAATGTCAGCCACCTTTATTTTTAACAGTTGGATCAACAAGCTACAATTGATACACGACGGTCACACAACAAGCAGCATCCAGTTTTCAAATAGGTTCGTAATGATTTGGATGGACCCGGAGTTCAGATGATGACATGGGCCAAAAAAGTATGCTAAATGAGTAAACAGTTCCTAATGATTTTTCAGGCGCTCATGAACGAGAGCTGGACGATTTTGATGCAAGGGGGCATAGATACTAAGAGTTGAACACCAAAGAGAGCTAAAATGTAATGCACAATTCTCTTATTCAAAGAGGCAGGAACTAGAGCCCGCTTTCAGTAATTCCTGGTATAAGTGTAACAGATCCTCTGTATCAGTCATCATAATCATTGTCTTTCTGTAATCATTATCATGATCAATGGCACGAAGATGACTTAGTTTTAAGCTTTTAGTCACCTTGAGTATAAATCTGTAAGCTTCACGCATCTTTTGCTCCTTTGTCACCTTGTTTTGGAGACTGGCGTGAGCCCTAAGAGCAGAGCTAGAAAAAGAGCAGGAGCAGTCAATGGAGCAAAAACAGAGGAGGAATAGGAAAGAGCCCAGAAGAGGACATAGTAATAGCAGAGTCCATGCATGTTCGGAATCCATATTAGGGAGTTCTTGTGTTACGAAGCAAGTCAAGGTGACTTGTGGGCGATGCTATCCTGGACAAGGCGGACCTGTGGAAGCTAGCAGGCACTGCTACTACACACACAGCCTTCCGACTAGGGGGAGGTTTTAGCTTTGCTTAGCAGTATGTCTTCTTCAGTTAGCTTAGGTTTTATTTTTCCTTTGATAGCTTTATTCAGTTTTCCTTGCTTAGCTGAGGCCACAGTGTGTGTGATTTGTAATCTTTATGCTTTATTTGCACTCTTCTATTAGTACAGAACGCGCAAGTTTTGACACGAGTTAGAGAAAAAGGTATTGAATAGAGTGAGAGTGTGGTCAATATCGTTCACTAGGGAAGAAATAAATTAATCCCCTCTCCACCAGTTGCTATTTTGCAACCACTTCACTCTCACTCTTCTACCCACTACCCGACATGTAATGGCCGACCGCAGCACCTACTCGTCAATGATAATCTCGTCAGTGAATCATCCCTAAATTTTGGCAGCAACAGGGCACACAGTAAGTACCAGAGCTTGCATACATGGCTTCCGAGGTAGAAGCAGCAGGCAGACAATGACTTGAAATGGGACAATGAGACCACTAAGACACACACACAGTTTCCTAAATTAAAATTGCATGAACCATAATAAGACTCAAGGAGATAAAATTTAATACTTTGCAGGGCAATTAATTGCATGCCATGTTTTTTTCCCGGAGAAGGGGAGATCCCAGGACTCTGCAACTGCATGTCATGTTTGGAAAAGGAAAACTGTTTTTATCCTACCCAATTCCCAGCACTGGGACATAGTTTAAAATGCCACAAACACGATGAAATACTTCCTTAGTCCTTGCAACATGTATGTTCACATATTAAAACAAAATAATAATCTGTGAATATCATACTTAACTCTATAAGAGAAATACAATTCTAGCCAATATGCCAACATTGACATTTAAATATGTTAGGTTCATATCCTTGGAAGCTTATTACCACCTCCATGACTCTACTGTCACCACACAACTCCTGCTGCCTTGAGATGAGTCGGTACGTTATTTCCTATCTTTCCTCTAGGGTCAACATGCCACATAATTCATCTGGAAAGAACAGTGAGCATCATAAGGTTTGGGTGTCTGCATATCAAATGGGATAATGAGACCACTAAGATACACACACATAGTTTCCTAGATTAAGATGCCATGAACTATAATGGCACTTCATGGAGATAAAATTTAATGCTTTGCAGGGCAATTAATTGAATAACTCCGCCTATGTCTTCTAGGCATAGCCGGTCCCAAGCCCGGGTAAAGGAGGAGGGTTGTGATAGGCTTGGCGAGCCAACGTAAAAACTAGCCAGTCCCATGGGTATGGAACTCATTTGGGCGAGAGTAGTACTAGGCTGGGTGACCTCCTGGGAAGTCCTCGTGAAAGGGTTTCATATCTAAGGGTTGTGATAGGCTTGGCGAGCCAACGTAAAAACTAGCCAGTTCCATGGGTATGAAATCCATTTGGGCGAGAGTAGTACTAGGATGGGTGACCTCCTGGGAAGTCCTCGTGAAAGCTCGTGAAAGGGTTTCATATCTAGCTTACCCCAACTTGTTTGGGACAAAAGGCTTAGTTAAGGTTAAGGTTAAGGTAAGGGCAATTAATTGCATGCCATGTTGTTTTTTTAGAAGGGAAGAGATCCCTGGCCTCTTCAACTGCATGTCATGTTTGGAAAAGGAAAACTGTTTTTATCCTACCCAATGCTCAGCTACCGTACATAGTTTTAAATGACAAAACACGATAAAATACTTCCTTAGTCCTTGCAACATGTATGTTCACATATTCAAACAAAATGGTAAATCAGACTTAACTATTAAGAAAAATACAATTCTACCAAATATGCCAACATTGACACTAAAACATGTTAGGGTCACATCCTGAGAAGTTTTTTACCACCTCCATGACTCTACTGTCACCACACAAGTCTTGCTGCTGTGAGATGAGTCAGTACGTTATTTCCTATCTTTCCTCTAGGGTCAACATGCCACATAATCCATGTGGAAAGATCTACTTCTACATCCACTGATACACCACATAAACAGAGCAGAAAATAGGTTTCTGGTATGGTAGCAGTATTCAATTATGTAAATGCAGCACACTATTGTGGTCATGTATTGCACTGATCTACTAAAATTTATTGTGGCTCAATCACAGTTCAATAGCCAATCTCTAAACTCAGAAAATGGGTTAAAATGCAGCCTTATCCTACACATGTAGCAGGAGAGCTTCAACATGATGTCTCTAACTCTAAATACACTGAAATATCAATTCATTTACATCTGAAACCAAAATGTTCGGCTCACAAAGCATATACACACACAGAACCTAACAGAAGAACAGCAAGACAAATAATAAGTATGTTTAGAGCGGGGGGAGAGCAGAAGCGAGACGCACCAGAACGGGTCTTGCGGCCCGGCGCCGCACTGGTGGAAGGCGAGGATAGCGCGCACGCGGAGCCCGTGGCGGCGCGCCATGGCGGCGAGGTCGAGGTACCCTGCCCAGTCGTACTCCCCGGGCCCCCCGCGCTCGACGAGGCCCCACCACAGCTCCACCGCCACCCCCGTCACCCCGGCGCTCGCCAGCGCGGCGAGCGAAGCCGCCATGGCGCGCCTCCGCGCTACACGGCCCCCGGGCCCCACGGCGTCGGCGGGGAGCGTGACGTATACGGGTGCGCCAGGGGGCGTGGTGGGCGGGGGAGGCGGCGAGACGTAGTGGATCTCGCCCCCTCCCCCGGCCCCGCCAGCACCGTAGGAGGAAGAAGAGGAGGAGGACGGAAACGAAGCCGACGAGGAGGAGGATGCCGCCACGCGGATGAGGGGAGCGCGGCGGAAGCGCACTCCGGGGCTGGGCACGGCGGCGGATACGGCGAGGAGAGGATGCGGCGGCGCGGTGATCACCGCCATTGCAGTGGAGGGGTCTTGCTCGACGCCGCTCCGCGTGGCGAGTGCGGTGATGGCGACCGCAGTGGCTTGTAGCGCGGCAGTGGTCCGAGAGAGCTTGGAGCTTCCGTCGCCGTCTTTTTTGTTGCTTTTGGAACTTGGAAGGCTGGTCGGCACTCGGCAGGTGTTCCGCTACTGCTTCACGCTAAACAACGGACGGCTTCAGTTAACCGGAGAGTGAGATATTTTCACGGAATGGACGCAAAGCCGGGAAATCATCCTTGGCTCGTTACCTAAGTTACCTAAAGACAAGAGAATTTGAGCCTCAGAGCGCTCGGCGTCGATCGGCACTGTGGGTGGCCCGCTACAGTGTAACAGTGCGCGCCGGATCTGCGCCATCGACCGCCGATCGGACGTTCCAGACGTGACAGGCACCTATACGTAATTTTGTGAAACTCCAGGGACTTGCTTGCAAAAATACCGCACAACTCGACCCTCTCCTCTCTCTCCTTCCCCACGTGCGGCCGGAGCTGTGCCGCCGCTGCACGCTCTCCCAATCAAATCGAAGACCACCCGCGGCCCGTCCTCGACCTCCTCTCCATTCTCACGGAAGATCGCGACCTGGGAACCTCGGAGACACCGCAGCGAGGTCCTTTTCGCCGTGTCCGTACGCCGCCGCCGTGCCCCGATTCGTCGCCAACCCGACTTCGCCTTGCCCATCACCGCCATCCTCCGACTGCCCGCGACGCGCCGCGTCGAATGCGCTACGTCGCGCCGCCTCTCTCGCCCTCCAACGACGCCGCCGTGGTCGACGTGGCCGCACGGAGAAGAGGAAGATGGCATCCATTGCTGACGTCAACGGATGACATCAGCAAGGGCCCCACCAGTCAGTTTTCCGTTGTTTTCGTATTTTTTGTAAATTATTAAATTTCTGACGCGCGGGTCCCATTTGTCAGCACTTTAATAATAATCACAAAAAAATGATATTTATCAAATTCATAACTTTTAAACCGTAATTCAGAATAAGGCAAATGATATATCAAAATTTGCAAAAAAAAATAAAAAAAGGAGCTTTTAAACAATTTTAGCATGCATTTCCCTCGACTTTTACTTTTACAAAAAACTAACATTTCTTTCCCGCGCTCATATTCGCAACAAACACAATCTAATTTTTTTTTAAATTTAGGCAATACAATTAGCCAGACATTCTGTGTATTGAATTAATTGTATTGAATCTCGAACATATCAATATGTATCGAACATACGTGTATATTTTGATATATCAATATTTACAGAAATATAAGAGTTTTTAAACAATTTTGGCATACATTTCTCTCGAATTACATTTTTACAAAAAAAACTCACGTTCCTTTTCCCGCATTCATATTTCCGACACAAATTTTAAATCTAACATTATATATTCAACCTCACGACAAACATATATACATATATGTAGATTTCTATGTAGAATGCTTAATCTTATTAGTAAACATCTCAAAAGCAATTATTAAATTTACACATCAAAAAAAAAATAGCAAAATGGTAATAAAAAAATTCCCACTATTTATGTCTCACAACGAAAATTTTAATTTTGAATATTTTTAAATTTCAAATGCCCTTCAAATTTGAACATCCATAAACGTAAAAAAAAATCAAACCTAAATGGCTTCCAATTTGAACAATTTTTAAAATCCAAACAATTTTAAAGCGTAACTTCCTTTGAATTTCAATAATTTCCAAATTTGAACAAATTTCAAATGTGAACATTTCCAAATTTGGATTTTACCACACAGTCAGGAAAAATATGGCAAACAACATGAACAAAAAAAAGTTACCTACTTACATCATATGATCAAAATCCAAATTGTAATATTTCACAATTTTAGAAGCATTTCAAATATGATCATTTGACAAACGCAAATAGAATTTAAATATGACAAAAAACACTGGCTATTTATGACGTATGATCAAAATCTAGATTTGAATATTTTAAAATTTCTAATACCTTCCAAATCTAAGTAATTATTAACTTTCTAGCATTTCAAATATGACCATTTGACAAACGCAAATAGAGTTTAAATATGGCAAAAAACACTAGCTATTTATGACATATGATCAAAATCTAGACTTGAATATTTTAAAATTTCTAATACCTTCCAAATTTGAGTAATTAATTTGTGATGCCGGCAAGCTCGCCATGCCTGTCGTTCCCACTGCTAACATCACCCTGATGTGGCAGTGGGCCCAATTAGTCAGCGACTTATCCTTTTCCACAGAAATTTAAGAAAATGATGAATCCTTGACATGTTGACCCACTTTGTTTACATAATTAACATTTAAAAAAATCATAAAATTAAAATCTATCCATCAGAAAAATATGACAAAAAATATCATAATGTCCAGAAAAATAAATGCTAACTACTTACAACAAAATACAAACCCTTTTCCACAAGAATTTTAGAAATTGCTGAATCCCTGGCATATGGGCTCACTTTACTTCCACAATTCCCATGAAAAAAATAAGTAAATTGCAAAATCAATAATTTAAAATCTATCAATCAGAAAAATGTGACAAAAATATAAAAATGACCAAGAAAATACATGATAACTACTTACAACAAAATACAAACATTTTTGGACATTTTAATTTAGCAAATATTTAGAGAAAACCTAAATACATTCCCTCTGATTAAATGGAGTTGTATTAACAAAAAAAATACACACTGCATTTCCACTGCTTGTGGAGCTTAATTAATTATGACAAACTACAAACATAAACCTATATAAATTTGAACATTTAGAATTGCTGAAAATTTTGAAGCTACACCGAACGATAGATTTCAACAAATTTTAACATTCTAAATTGAAAAATTACAACAATAAATCAAAAATGCCAATTGTCTTTGCAAAATATATTATACAGCTAAAACAAAAAAAACAAAGCATTAACACCAACCTAACTTTTTTAATCAGTCCAAAGAATGCTAACTATTTATAGAGGGAAAAAACATGATTAAATAGATCAACTCTCGGTTTTTGCCATACTCTTGCTCAATGAGACGCCTGATTGTTGTCCTGCTGAAGAATGAGCAACGATTGCCAAGATTGATATAACGCATTTTTTAGCATGAGGGATCTGCTCTCCGTCCGTACGACGACGTCTCATCCACCAGATGTACCATGCCGCGACATCCACGTTTTCTTGTACTCCCTCCGATCCATATTAATGGTCTCAACATTATCTAGATACGGATGCATCTAGTCTAAACACTTAACTAGATATATTCGTATCTAGATAAAGTTGAGTCCATTAATATGGATCGGAGGTTGTACTTTAATTTTTTCTTATCCTGGCAATGGGACTGTTTCCGATTTGAGGATTGCTTCAAGCACCTCTGAACCTTATTGGTTGTCTCGGATTTCATTATTGACAATGTTTCCCACTCCTATAATTTTCCATATAATCTCGACATCAGGGCATTTAAATACCCTATGCATTACATCTTCTGGTGGCACATTGCAGATCGGACATAGCCCACTCGTTCCTTACATGATGGTTGAATAGGATATTTTTTTAGTGGAAGGATTCCATGCATTATTCTCCAACAGACTATCTTCACCTTTACTGGTACTTTTGACTTATATAAAATCTTCCATGTGGGGTTGTTCAATGACGTACCTTGGATTGAATAGGTGCTTCCATTCAATGTGGTACACCGACCGGACAGAGAATGCACCCGATCTTGTACCCTTCCAGCCCACAAAATGCTCAAACGTGTTGAGGTTAAGGGGTATTTCGAGGATCCTTCTCACATCAATTGGATGGAAGATAGTCCTAATAAGCTCATGGTCCCAACTTTCCCTGATAGGATCAATCAGGTCAAATACTTTACTCAAGACGCACTCTCCCTTGGAGATATAATTTTTCTGTCCGGGCTGCTAGGATCCACGGATCATTCCAAATGTCCACTGAATTTCCATTCCAAATACGCCAAATACATCTCTTTTAAAGGTTTGGGTTCCCGCGACGATTCTTTGTCAACTAAAAAGATGACCCCACCTTTGGGCGTGCCTTAAGAATGTCTCCACTCGGGTAGTATTTTGCTCTCAAAACTTGGGCACATAAAGAGTTTGGTTCATCAACCAGTCTCCATACCTGCTTGGCAAGCATAGCTAGATTAAAAGAGTGGAGATCACTAAATCCCATCCCTCATTCTTTCATTGAGAAGCATAATTTTCACCGCGCATACCAGTCTTTCCTTGATCGTCGTCTCCCCACCAAAACTGAGAGATAACATCCGTGATCTTACAAGCCTTCTTAATTAGCTAGTTCCAACCAAATCCAGTGAAGCGAAGGAAGCTGATGGGAAATCAAATAAACCAATTAACACTCGATTTTATTTGGGAAACGATATTTATGGCTAATGAGCCTTGAAATGACCAAGCATCACTATTTAGTTTCTCGTAAGTGGATAAATGACCTGGCACAATAATCTGTGTGGCTGTGACTCCATGTAGTGTCACCGGTACATCCGTACAGGCTAACCGAGGTTACCTTCCTAGAAAATGTAGCTGGATTTCAGAAGGTCCCGGCCCTTGAATTACCTCTCAAGCACGTGCTTCAGACTGGCCCCGTATCTTATTTAAAAGAGGATGGTTGTTTGAGGCAGCAAGTTTCAGATGCACTCTTTTTCTTATCAAGGTACCTAAGAGGACTAGAAGGTTTTTAATGAGGCGGCTTGCTAGCTTAATATATTGTGGTTTAAATTCAAAAAAAAATTGCATGCCGCGAACGATTTAGTCCCACATCTTGCAAAGTGGACACTGGTGGTATCACAAGTTCACAATTTGCGTTGACAGGATTAATTAGTCCATTTAGTCCGAAACATGCCATGTCGGACGCTGACTGGACGAAAAAATTACAATTTAGTCCAGCAGAGTAGAATAAATTTCCGTCCCGATTTCCGCTCGTCAGTTAAGATCTGATGTCATTTTTGCATTTCAGTCCAACGGTGATTGTGGCCTCATCTTTCCTATTCTGTTATTTCCTTTTTTTCTAGAACGAACCCGGAAACCACCTCGACGAGTTCAGAGCTGACGGCGAGGTCACCGTTTCCGTGGAGAAGCCGCTGGCCATGCGGTACCACGAGCACGACGAAGACCCGCCGTCGTACGGTAGGCGATTTTCATTTCTGAACTTTGATTTTCCTGTTGGTTGTGGTGGTATTTGCCCCGATTTTCATGGGTCTATAATCGGGATTGATTTAGGATATTTTAGAGGTAATAATCATTGGGAACCGGCTTAGTAGTACTGGAACAATGTTTCAGTAAGGTCAATTCATGAGATTATCCTCTAATTTTGCCCAGAGTAGAGCCATGTTCTTCTGTGATACGGAACTCAATTCCTGCGGTGTTCTTCAATTCCCGCCACGTTCTTCAGTATTGTTAGAGGAAGATAGTTTGTTAGAGATGCCCAGGTTGTTTTTCAATTGCTGGGTATTCAATTCCTGGACGTGAGCGTCCCGCTGTTGGCGTCGCCGTGCTGCCCGACGTTGCAGAGGAACCCCTCCAGGTTGCTCTTCACTGTCTTCAGCTCGACGTGGGGGCCGTCGTTGGGCAGCTTCCCTTCAAGGATGAGCTGCGAGATCGATGTCCGTCTGTTGTCTGTTAACAAGAAACCAAAATGGAATATATTGATCACAGAACGCTTAGAAAATTCCTGTCGAAAAGATTTGATAATTTTGCTTATTCTCCTTCTGATGGAGCTTCTGGTGGCATTCTAGTGGCTTGGTGTTCCTCGATTTTTCAAGGCAGCTTAATTGAAATCCAGAAATTTGGAATTACCATTAACTTCACGTCTATGCACAATACTGAAAGCTGGAATTTAGTCACAGTCTATGGGCCATGTACGGGAGAAGATCGGGATTTATTTGTGTCCTGGCTATATAATTTAAATATTATTCCTAACACTTTGTGGCTGGTGTTAGGAGATTTCAATTTCATTAGAGCTCCTAATAATAGGAATAAGCCTGGAGGAAATGTCCACGATATGTTCACGTTTAATGAGATTATTGGACATCTGGGGCTGGAGGAGTTACCTCTTAAAGGAAGGGCTTACACCTGGTCAAATATGCAGGAGGAGCCTCTCCTCGAACAACTGGACTGGTTTTTCACCACACCTTCTTGGACTTCAACGTTCCCAAACACGGTGGTGAATCCATTGGCTAAGCCTTCCTCGGATCATGTGCCTTGCATGATCACTATCGATACTGACATACCAAAAGCTAGCATATTCAGATTTGATAATTTTTGGATTGATATGCCAGGGTTTACTGAATGTGTGACCGATAGTTGGAAGCTCCCATCGAATAAATCTAATATTGCGGCTCAATTGGCTCACAAGTTCAAGTGTCTTCGATATGACCTGAAGAAATGGGCAACTAGTTTGTCCACTCTCAAAAAGCTGATTGCAAAATGTAATGAGGTTATTCTTATTCCGGATAAACTGGAGGAGGTGAGGGCTCTCTCTAAACCGGAGTTCAATTTCAGAGGAATTGTCAAGCTTCATTTGGAAAACTTGCTGATGGCTCAAAGCAATTATTGGAAGAAGAGGTGTACTATCAGATGGATCAAACTTGGAGAGGAAAACACAAAAAAATTCCATTCTATGGCCACACAAAGATACAGAAGAAATGCTATATCTAGCTTGAAGAGCAGTGATGGAGGTGTGACGTCTGATCACCAGCAAATGGCAGGGATCATCTGGGACAGTTATAAACAGAGGATGGGGCAGTCAACTGGAATTCAAATGGGATTTGATCTGAACAGACTGCTAACAAGAGTTGAGGGATTGGAAGCTCTTTCTAGACCCTTTGAGAAAGATGAAATGGACCTAGTAATTAAACATATGCCTGCGGATAAAGCTCCTGGACCTGACGGGTTCAATGGGCTTTTTCTTAAAAAATGCTGGTCCATTGTATGCTCGGATTTCTATAAGCTAGCCAGAGACTTCCTTGAGGGAGGTATCTCCTTGGAGAGCATCAATACTTCTTTTATCACCCTCATTCCTAAGGTGGGAGTTCTGAAGGGGTAAATGATTATCGTCCTATTTCTTTGACTAATGTCTGCCTCAAATTCCTCACGAAGCTGGTGGCAAACCGGTTACAGGATCACATCCTTCAGTGTGTGCATAAAAACCAATATGGTTTCCTTAGAACAAGAACAATTCAGGATTGTCTGGCGTGGTCCTTTGAATATATGTTTCAATGTCGATCAGCGAAGAAACCAATTATCATACTGAAGCTGGACTTTGAAAAGGCCTTCGACACAATTGAGCATGAAGCTTTGTTTCAGATTATGAGAGCAAAAGGTTTTGATGAGAAGTTCATAGCATGGGTGAAAGAATTCCTATCGTCAGGTTCCTCTTCTGTCCTTCTGAATGGAGTGCCTGGTAAACAGTTTTACTGCAAACGGGGAGTTAGACAAGGAGACCCGCTATCTTCTATTCTATATGTTCTGGGAGGGGATCTGCTGCAATCAGCAGTTAACGATATGTGCCACCAAGGTCTTCTTCAATTACCTATCCACACTGGGAACCCGGATTACCCTATAATCCAATATGCGGATGACACCTTAATTGTTATGCCGGCAGACTTGGATCAGGTACTGGCTCTCAAGGGGATGCTCCAAATCTTTACTCAGTCCACAGGTTTGAAGATTAACTTCCATAAGTCATCATTGATGCCTATTAATGTGACAGAGGAACAGATGGTGACACTGGCTGAGGGATTCGGCTGTACGGTTGGTGTAATGCCATTTACTTACCTTGGATTAGCTGTTGGCACGGTAAGACCAACAATCCAAGACTTGACCCCCATTGTGGTAAGATTTGAAAGAATATTGACTGCAACTTCTTGCTTCTTAAACCAAGGAGCTCATCTGCAGCTAATAGCTTCGGCTTTTTGCTCTCTTCCACTGCATTCCTACTGGAATTATTAAGCAGTTGGAAAGAATCATTAGACAATGTCTGTGGAGAGGCAACACTGACACTCCTAAACAGTCGCTGGCTGCTTGGGAAATGATCTGCAAGCCAAAGAATAAAGGGGGGGGGGGGGGGGGGGCTGGGGATTACAAATTTCCAACACAAGAATGATGCACTTTTGATGAAATATTTGCATAAATTCTATAACAAGGAGGATACACCTTGGGTACAGCTAGTGTGGAATGCCTACTATGATGATCAAGTACCACATGCAGTAGCCTCTTGCGGTTCTTTTTGGTGGAAGGATATCATGAAGCTGGGCGAGAAATACAGAGAATTAGCCCTCCCGGAAATTCACAAGGGAGATACAGTCCTGTTCTGGAAGGACAAATGGGAGGTTGATCACTCGAGAATTCCTCTCCAGGAAAGGCTAGCTCGTTTATTCTCATTTGTAAAGGATGAAGACAGCTCGGTTAGAGACATGATGTTGATGCAGGACATCCTCTCGGGTTTTCATTTGCCTCTGTCAGCTAGGGCGTTTGATGAGCTTCAGAGTTTGAAGGACTGGATAACCAGTATTAATCTCTCAGGGGAGAATGATGTTTGGGTTTGTAAAGGAGGTTCATATAAAGCAGCCCAGTATTATGCTCATGTACATAGTTCCATTGTGGTGTGCCCGGTGTACAACTGGATTTGGAGAAGCAAATGCACAATGAAGATTAAAATGTTTGCTTGGCTGATGCTTAGCGACAGACTGAACACAAGAGACTTACTCCAGAGAAGACAATGGAAGGTGACTGAAGATTTCACTTGTGTTCTCTGCCCTTGTAGGGTGCATGAAGATAGAGACCATCTGTTCTTTTCCTGCAATTTCAGTGCTCGTATCTGGAACTACTTGCAGATTGAGTGGCAGCAACATGACCAACTCCTAACAGTCGCTTCAGAAGCAAGGAAGGGTTTTGCTCAACCTTCCTTCACTGAGGTGGTGCTGCTGGTGTGCTGGAACATTTGGAAAGTCAGGAATGACAAAATATTCAACAATGTAACACCTAGGTTTGCCACCTGGCGTGGTAGCATCTTTCATGATGTACAGTTACAGTCACATAGATTGAAACAGAAAAATAGAGATAGGCTTTTGGGATGGTTAGCCGGTTTAGTCTGACATAGACAGGTAGTCCTTAACTTTTTTCTCTGTAATTAGCTTTGTAATTTCTTGATTGTTTTAAAGTGGAAAATGGGCTGTGAGGCTTTTTGCCCTACAGTAGAAAAGTTTCAAAAAACGACATGGGAGGAATTATGTCTTGTTTAGAAGTTTCAGACACGAGACGAGGGGCGAGGGCTCCATCTTTTTACCCTTTTCTTTGCCCTTCCTTCTTGTTTTCCTTTTTTCTTTTGTCTAGCCTTTTTCCACGCCTTGACATGGCTATAATTAACTAAAAACGAGAATGCAAGTATGCGGTAATAACTCTATCTTCTTTCACCTTAAAAACAACAAGGAAAACACCAATGGTTCGTTCAGCTAAGCATACGGGGGACGTAATACAGAGAGCATTAGCATCATCGGATATATGAGCGACTTTTGTGTCATCTCCAAGAAGGTTCCATCCACCTCATGCTTCGGTGCAACACTCTCACGACCACGGCCCAATAAGGCAGCATCGCCGAAGATACTTGCTGGTGATATGAGTGTTGGCTGGTAATCCGGCAGATTCAGCAAACAATTACACTTGGGCCAGTTGTGTTCGAACTTCAATGAGCTCACAGCAGTCAGCCTACAGCCTTTTTTCTCCTCCCCGACGGCCTCGTTGAGGTTGTACATGTAGGCACCGCTATACTCAAACTCGGCAAAGAGAAGGCCACCTCCACAGTCCCAGGCGCCCTTCAAAGAATCGTCCAACCGAGAGCCTTCCTTGACGAGAGTATGTAGCTGCTCCCACCGGTGATCCGCGGTGAGTAACCAGAGCATGGTGTCCTGGCCCTTGTGCGTGTAGACGCATGGGCGGCCACGTACCTCCAACATCATGAATTTTGAGTACTTGTCTTGCCCTTCCGGGACGGCAATCCTGATCACAGCCTCGGTGTCGAAATCGAAAGCAAGCACCGACATGTCGGAATTCTCATTGACAAGGAAGTATATTTTGTCGTCGGCCGTGTGTAGAAAGTGATTACAATTCGTGTGATTCCCGAATGATAAGACCATCCTTGGTTCTTGGCCACTGTTGCCGTCCAGTAAGGGTGATACCACCATCAACCTCGCGTCATTATCGTCAACCTCGCAGATGAGAGCCTTGTACACATTGCTCGATGGTCCGTACCCGAACCCAATGATGAGGCGGCCCACGTCCTCGTTGCCAGGGTGCGGCAACTGCAAGGACAGCCGTCCCTCCTCCTTGGTGGCCGGGTTGAAAACCACGCCGTCGACGGACGACTGCCCTTCGTCAGTGTAGGACACGAGAACTAGCCCGTTGCACGTGCTCGCATACCAGCCTCGGTCTCGGTGTTCCTTGCAGTCGTCGTGGCATTTGATCCGAGCGGCGTGCGGGAGCTCCAGTGGTGCGCCGAGGCGGCGGTGGCGAAGCCAGAAGTGCGGAGGCAACGGGCCGGCAGACGCGCAAGAATCTCGTCGGCCACAAACTCGTCTCCGAAGACGACGGCGTGGTCGTCGGCTGCCTTATTGGACGCCATGGTTCCTCGTACACCGACGGCAAGGCCTATGATATATGTACGCAAGAACTATTTCGATGATTGGTTGTCTTTGCGCAGAGGAAATATAACAGGACATCTGGTACGGTAGTCGGAGTCTCCTAGCTAGTTCGAGTCCATCTCCGATTTCTTGGGGCCAGGACATGTACGACTTCGATCAGCACAGCATGCAGTACAACCTGTGTTCCGACTGATGTGCGGCCTAGGGTTTGGAATCTCTGTTTTTAGAAAGAAAAAAACGTAACCCACCGAAAAGGAACGGTATTTCAAAAATATTTCGACCAAATTGTGTTAAGTTTAATTACATTTTACCATATTAGTTCCATTTGAATTTTTTCTAAATCTAGTACGAGAGTTTCGAGATAATTACATTTCGGAACCAACCAAAATTTATAAAAAAATCATTCAAAATTAAAACCAGGGTACTCTCTGGTCCCGTCTGACGCCACAACGCTCTACCCATCTTGCAATAAACGGATCGAGTTGGCTGTCGCTGTTCGCCTTAATTAGAGCTGGCTACAAGGAGGGCCGGAGGGGAGACATGAACGAGGCGCGGAAGGGGGAGTGGGTTGGGCCCACGAGCGCCTCGGTGAGGACGAGGCTGATTGCCTCGAGCTGGCACGGTTGACACGGCAGTGTGGGCCGTGAACGGACAACACGGCCAGTAGCGCCTCCAACTGTGGCATTTTATCAGCAGAGAAACTCTAGCATATCCCACAAAAGTTGTAAGCGGTTAACGCAAACCGTTTGTACAGAACGGCGCGATACCCGTCTGATTAGATCCTATAAATTCCCTCCTTAAAACTGTTTTTGCAGTATGGTTTGTTTTTTGCTCGATCAGTAATATCCCTAAACACATGTTTTTCTCAATTTCTATGTGAATTCGCATGTATACTCAAATTGATCTCTAATTTCACACAAATAGTTTTAGCACTCAACATTATACAATACTAGGTATCTTGGCGCGGCGACACGCCGCACCTTTTGCGAAAACTCATCTGATGAAGATCAATTTTTGTGTACAGTTGGAAAATACGGAAAACAAATTCCATTTAAAATTTATTTTAGCGGAATAAGTATCGTTGAACAATTGTTGCTAGGAAATCGTTGTAAAATCATTCTTCTAAGTTTTAATTTTACATGGGTAGGGAGCAATAGTCCTTTAAGTTAAAGTAGCAAGAAAATTTACAGGGGAACACAAAAAAAAAAATATTAAATACAATTTAGGGAATATTTAATTTGCGCACTGATATAAAAGAAAAATATAATAGTAGTGAATGTCGTAGTAAGTGTAATCCTTAGGTGATGTTTTGAATTTTCCAAGTCAGTAAGTAAGTAGTAAATATATCGCAAAATGTGGTCTAGTGCGGATAAATATTACCGGCTGGAAATTATCGCCGAGGAGATTGGATTTTTTTTTTGGAATTTACAATGGACAATATTGTTGGAATACGGTTAGAAATTAAAAAAAGAGGAGCTGAAATAATATTGTTGTGCACGTCGAGGATGTCGGCACGGGAAAAATCAACTATTGCCGGAAAATGTCGCTGCAACGTAAATTTCGTTCCAAAATACACTAACACATGAGGATGGAAAAACAAATTTATTTTTAAAAAATGTCGGTATATTGTGTGGTCTAGTATTGTGTTATTAATGTGTGAGCTAAATAACCAATTGAACTGAAGATATTATGATGATCTTGAGATTCCCAAACAAAATGGGACTCAAAATAATTGGGGAAACATAGCATAGAAATTCTCAAAAGTTGGGTTACACTTGTCTTGTTTGTTGGCAGCGAGGTACGGGTTGTTGGTGCTTTCAGAACCAACTCCGGATTCGTGTTTTGTCGATAAGAACGAAACACCGGAAAAGGAAAAGAGCAATCAACATACGACGTCGATGCACTGCAAACAATATAGATGATATGACAAATTAAAGGTATTGAAATGCGCCCCTAAGATATGTAGATCAATTTAAATGGAGGTGAGATGTCATTTCCACAATTTTCATATTTGACATTTTATTTCTTCTAATTAAAGAGGAATTCAAGTTGATTAATCATGTATGGAATGCAGTAGTTGCAAAGGGCTCATTTTTCTGCAAATTTTGATATATTGTTTGCATTTTTCTGAAATACAGATCAAAAGATATAAATTTTAGAATTTTAGCTTTTCCTGCAATTATTAAATATCTGACAGTCGGGGCCCACAGTTCAGGATTTTATTAATTATGGAAATAATTTACGAAAATGATAAAATTCTGTCTAACGGGGCCCACACGTCAGCGTGTGGCACACAGGCGACGGCGGCCACCGCCAGCTCTGCCGACCTCCGGCGAGCAAGCTCAGCTTGCTCCAGGACGCGTGCGAGGCTGGGGCCACGCGTATCCGCGGGAGGAGGTTGCGAGGAAGCCGGTGGCGGCGGAGCTGGACCATTTGGTCACCAGAGTCGTCGGCGACGACCAAACTGGCGGCGGCGGAAGGCGAGCACCACGGCCACGGCGAAGGAGGGAAGCGGAAAGGTCGGAAAGAGGTCCAGCCGGACCAGCGTCTCACCAGGAGAACGATGGAGAGGTCGGGGAGGCGAGGCGAGGTCGGGGCGGAGCGAATCGAGCTTGACGGGGCGGCGGCCGGAGTTGGGGAAGGAGAGCACGGCGGCGGCGATTCCGGGCGTCCCGGCACGCGTTTGTCGGCGAGGAGGTGGAGGACGCGACGGCGGAGCCCCCTGCGTGCTTGGATTCGTCGGGGGAGGAGCGGAGCAGCGGCGTCGCGCGTCGGCGGCGGCGGCGAGTCGCGCGGGAGAGAGAAGGAGAGGGAGGGGGATGTGTGGGTGTTTGTTCAGCGAGGTCCCTAGGTTTTCCGCAAATTGCAGATAGGTCCATATCCGTGGGGAGTTGTGGGGTGCGGGGTATTTTGTGGAGATGTGAGGTTTTTTTTTTTGCAAAGTGGCGCAGTGACCGGCTGTAACCGGGGTGACCGGCTGGCGACCGGGCGACGTGGCCGCCTGTGATTGGACAAAAATCGGCCTGAACAGTATGCGACGCTGGAGACTGTCGTGGACGTTTCCTGGTCATCGGTTCGGTCGGATCGGACGGTCCGAAAAAGCAGGTGACGTGGCCCCGTGGGATGTGGGGTGATTCTTTCCAGCCTTTATATATTAATCTATTATCAGCTATAGAAAAGTAAAAGTTGGATTACCTTGGATAATGAGAGAACTAACAGCAAGAATCAGTCAGCCTACATAGTGAAATTAGAAGGAAAAAATTAACACGAACAATGGGACCTTGGATGCACAAATGAGAAAATCAATTGAAGGTGTCAGTTAATAAGTTCAAGCATAGAAGCCGGGAAGCTTCAGTTTTGGCGATACCAACCTTTGGAGCCGGTTGCCGTCTCCGGAACGCCGGGACTTGTACCTGTCCGACGCAGGTGCCGACAGGAGCAGGGATGGGAGTTGCTGCTGGGAGGATGGCTGGCCGGGGCCGTCGGTGGGGAGGTAGAGCGAGAGCTGGAGGGACTCCAAGAGGAGCTTCTTGCCTCCGACAACGGAGGACTCGTCGTCGGGACAATCCCGGCGCTAGGGCGCGGAGAGGTGGCGGAAGTCGCGCTCGACGCAGAGCTTGGCCTTGGCGGCATCCGCGGCAGCGTCGGCGGCAGGTTTGGGGAAGGGATGGTCAGAGGGCGGAGGCGCGGCGCCAGGGTCCTTCGATCCACCGGAGTCGCCGTACATGGCCGCCGGACTGAGGATGGATTCACGCCGTACAATCACCGGATGGATACTTTGGGCTGAAATGCAAAAATATCGTCAAATCCTAACTGACGAGCGGAAGGACTCGGAACGGAAATTTATTCTACTTTGCTATACTAAAGTGCAGTTTTTTCGTCCAGTCAGCGTCTGATGTGGACTAAATGGACTAATAGATCCTAGCAACGCAAATTGTGGTACCACTGGTGTCCACTTTGCAAGATGTGGGACTAAATCGTTCGCAGCGTGCAAGTTGTAGAACTAAAAGTGTTATTTTCTCCATGTACAACAGGTTAATCGTTCAGTCATGGAGCACAGCCATGCTTAAAAGCAAGCATTATGCAAATAAATTTTAAATAATTTTCAAAATGTCAAAAATTCTTAATAAAATGTTGGGTGTACATCTGAACATTCTATATTTGCACACAAAATTTCGTGAAAAAAAGACATTCTTTGTTGCATGTGAAAAACGACAAATAATTGTTTGGTGAAAAATCATTTTGGAGCACGAGAATTTGACTTTTTTACACAGCCACAAAAAATGTCATTTTTTCACGAAATTTTTGTGCGGGCATAGAATATCTAGGTGCACATCCAAAAGAAATGTTGGGTGGATCTACACCTATGATGCAAAGATGATTTCCCATTATATGACATAACCGTTTAGTGATCAATGCACGAAGTAGGACGTACCAGTCGGAAGATTTCTCATCATTGTACAATTGCACAAAATCTGTAGTTTGGTTGGACGGTTTATAGCGGTGACTTACAATTATTTACTGATTATTATTTTTTTTAAACGGAGGCCTCCCGCGGGTGGCCTCGCAGCATGCTCGCAGGCGGCCTCAATGGTGCATCGTTCGGGGGGAGGCTCGCTCCTCTAGCGTCGGGTGATGGCAAGCTCTCAATCTTCTGCGAAGTTTGGGGAAGGGGCGGCACCCTGAATCCACTAGCGCTCGCAACCCACCCCTTGGGCAGGGGGGTCTCCGGTGGGGCGAACATCCTGAACTGATCGAACTCACATGCCTGCTCTAGGGTGAAGTTGTGCCCGCCGTGGAACGCACCGCTAGACTATCGGCCTTGAAATTGTTTGACATCTTGGAGGTGGTGTGTGTCCCTGGCTGGCGACGAAAGGGTTTAGGGTTTAGTTGAAACCCAACGCATAGTGAAAGATGTGAAGAAGTATGATTTCTACTTCATGATGAGAAAAGGTTGTTACGAACAACTATCGTTTTCTCATATGAAGAAATGTACGCTGGTCTGTGGATGCTTATGGTAATACCATAGATGTTGTTGATGAGAATATTCGGACGAGGGAGCACATGCATTGAGTCAATGGATAAATTTTCCCGCGCCATGGTGAAGGTGTTTGGACTGATGTACTGGAGAGAACCAACTAGTAAGAACACTGAAAAGTTACTGGCAACTGGAGTAGGAAGATGTTTTCAAGGTATCCTTAGTCGATTGCATGCATTGACAATGGAACAACTACTCATCAAGTTTGTGTGGGAATTTCCAAGATCACACCAAATAGACCACGATCATATTGGAAGCAGTGGCATTGAAAGACTTGTAGATTTAGCATGTCGGGTTCTCACAATGAAATCAATGTGCATGCTTCAGTGATCTCTGGTGTTAACAGACTTTGTGATGGGATGTTCCGACCTGCAACTACACCGTCAACAGGCATGAATACACCATGGGTACTACCTTGCCGAGGGTATCTATCCTCAATGGGCGGCATTTGGGAACACAATATCCGATCCCCAAGGTAATAAGCAATATATCTTTGCACAAATGCAAGAAGCTGCTAGGAAGGAGGCAGAGAGGGCATTTGAAGCGCTCCAGTCTCCTTTGGGTATTGTTCTTGTAGCTGTAATGACGTGGAATCCGAAAACATTGTGGTAAGTGATGACTTATTTTGTAATCTTTCAAATATGATTGTGAAGAACGAGGGCCAAGGGACCGCCCGGGCGAATGATTTTGGTAAGCCCGGAGAACATGTTCGCCTACTGAAACAAAATGCAGATAAGTTGTGAACTTTCTTAAGATGCCTCAAGAGGCGCATGCGCAACTACTCAATGATTTTGTAAAACATATGTGGAGTACGCGGCACATAAATCTTATGTGTGAACTATATTTTTCTATTTTAAACTATTTATTTGTGACTCTGAATAATTTGGTGTATAGTATAATCTATGTGCATGTAATTTCCATGGATTTGATGTTTAAAAGTGGGGGCATCGTTGCAGGAGGGGACATATAGTGGTGACCGGCTACTATCAGCGGACACGTCTGGGCGTGTTCGTGGATATATAGAGGATCAAATTTGCCAGTTCGACTGGAGATGCTCTTGGACTTTTTGATTCATAGGATTTTCATAAGATTTGTCTATGGTTGAAATCTTATATAAATTTTACTGCAGGAGTTGCTTGATTCATAAATCATATCCATTCTCATAGCAATTTTGTAGTGCAAATTTCATAGAAAAAAAGCATTACGCCAGACTTATTGAAAAAAATCCTTCACTACAATCAAAGAGAATGCCTCTTCTCATAAAATTTAATTAGGCATGATATACCAATCCTATATATTTTCTATTGCTATATTTTTTCTATCCTATTAATTAAAGGAGCCCCTAATCCTAGTTGGCTTATGCACGAGCCAAAACCATGTATAGGTGTCAAATCTATACTTCTTATAAGACAAAACCCCACTAACATTCATTAAATTAGTCTATCTTTACATGCAAGGTGTCCACATCATCTATTATTTGAGCCATTCATTTATCCATGTCATCACCACATCATACACTATTTGAGAGTATTTTTCCCGAGAATTTTTTCCATTTCATGCATAAAATATCCTTTCTTTATATTATTTTTTTAAGATCCCCGCTGCAACGCGCGGTATATGTTTCTAGTATCCGTAGATACCAAACGGCTTGGCGGCAAAATGCATCTAGCAGCTGCTAAGTTTTCTTGTAGAGGTTCAGTTGTGTACCTCTCTCAGTGCAATGTGCACCGTTAACGAAAGTTTTTCCTTTTTTTCGAGGAAACAATGGGCCGCCCCCCTGAAGAATTTCATTTCTCAAAAAAGAAAAAAAAGAAATTGGTACAGCACAGCAGCACCATGGCAGAGGAAACGAAAGGTTTTGAATTTTTGCGAACGTTTCAGGAAACAAGTTCAAATCGTAGCACTTAGTGCTTTTACTCCATGACAGGCCTCCACACCCTTTCTTTAGATGGAAGTAAAGCACCTGTTCTGTTCCCGATTGCTTCCGTCTGCAACAACTTCAGTCCGCCCTTTCCCATCATTCTTGGGGTTAGTTGAGTTCAAGTCTCAAGGAACGAGGCAGTCTATCAATTTCATAATTTAAGATGATAACAACTCCATTGACTGGTAGTATAATTTATCACATACTACTCGCGACTTGGGGTTAGTTGAGTACTACCACACCTAGTCGCGCACACGTATTCAAGTCCCTGTGGACGCCCTTCACCTATTTCGTGAATGAAACAGTGCGCGGTGCATACCAAACATCATCAGCCTTCTGCCTTCAACACTTCTCCCCTCGAGCCTCCTAACACCTAAGCACAGCTCCATAGCCCAAACACAGCCATGGCCAAAGCACGGCGGTTCGTCCCCGTCGTGCTGAGGGTCACGGCGGCTGCGGCGGCCGGCGTCGCGGCGATCGTCATGGCCACAAGCCACCAAACGACCACCGTCTTCGGCGTGGAGGTGCAGGCCAAGTTCCAGTACATGCCATCCTTGGTGTAAGTATACACCATCTATCTACCGTTTGTCCATCGTGCCGGCCGGTATCGATCGCCATGGTTAACTGAACACCGCGTACGCGTGCCCTGCAGGTTCTTCGTGGTCGCAAACGTCATTGCGTGCGCATACAGCCTCGTCGCCCTCCTCGCGCCGATGGCGCCGAGCCCCGCCGCGAGGCTGGTGCTCGTGGCCGACGTGGTAAGTTCTGGCGCACCAGGCTATATGTATCTGAAACAGTACTGATCTTGCGCGATCGAACGCCTCGTAGTGCGATGCATTTCATTCTTTTGTCTGACGAGGTTGATGTCTGAGCTGCAGGTGCTCGGCATGGTGCTCACCGGCGCCGCCTCCGCGGCCGCCGCCACATCGGTCCTCGGGAAGAACGGGAACAGCCACGCCGGCTGGCAGCCGATCTGCGGGATAATGAGTACTTTCTGCGACCATGTCACGGGAGCTCTCGCGTGTGGCTTCGTTGCGGTCGCCCTCCACTTCCTCGTCCTTCTGTATTCCATTTACACCATCAACAGTAGTTAGACATGTTACTTCTTGTACCGTTTGTTGCTGGTTTTTCCTGCGTGAAGAGGATAAATTAAACTGCATGTGTGTCTCAGAAACATATCATGGGAACTTCATTTTCGTTACAATTTTTGACTTCAAATTATGCTATATATTTCTATATTGCTTTTGTAGAACTAAAGATGTACAGTAATATATATAGATAATTCTGTGCAATAAATAATGTTCCACTTGGGACAACAAATGTTCTTGTCACTGTGAGCTGGCCAGGATCGATTTTAAATTTGATTGTATATCAGGCAGTAGGGCAACAATTAGTTGAGATGTCACTATCTCGTTCTGTTTAACTACAATGTTTTGTGTTGAGTCAACGGGAAGGATCGCAGGATCTCCCTTTGGATTAACTAGTAAGGTCTAGTGTTCAAGCCCATGATTGAACAGCCATCCAAAACAAATCGGTGAAATGGCTGGCTGAACATGTACATTTGTAGATAAGAAGTCATGTCTCACAGAGAACTTGCATGTGGCAAGATGGTTAGGAGGGTGGTTGTACCCCCAACCCACCAGAGTTCAAACCCTAGGTTTGACGCTGGTGTTTCTCATTTAAGACGGAATATTCTTCAGTGGGAGGCGACGTTCCCGTCGACAGCGAGGCGTCCGTGGTGAATTCGTCAATCTCAAGACTCGACCCGCCGACTCGGTCTCTCGGAGGTGCTCATAGGGGTGAGTGTGTGCGCGTGTATATGAGCGCCTGCGTTGTACTGTGTTTCACAAAAAAAAAGTCATGTCTCACAAGTGAACTTAACAATAGGGAAGTAAATCCCAACCTTAATGCGGGTTTCCACGTTCCACGGGCTCAACTGCTCAAGCCATGGCTCACAAGTTCAATCTTCTTCGAAGAGGTAACACCTCATTTTTGTAAGTGACGTCGTTGGCCCCTGCGAAGCTGCAAGTGACACGAGTCATCCGGGATTACCAGTTTGGCTGCAATACTAAGCGCAATACTTTTGAGTATAAAACTGAAGGTAGCATTTTAAAAGGTTTAGTAGTAAATGCTCATTTGTAAGCTCAGGCAACAGAGAGCCCTCTTCTGAACTCTTCTCAATGTGTCAAACGAAATCCGAAATAAATTCCTAGATGTATCCTTTCTCTCTCGAAACAGGTTTTCGCCCCGCTTTATAACCCACTTTATAAATAAAGTCCAACCGGCCAAACCGATACGAAGTGGTGGGGAATCCTCAAACAAGCAGGTCAACAAGAAAGACCGACAAGTGAGATGGGGGACAACCACCAACTCAAAGTCGAACAGTCGTAGTGTCTCCTAGATGTGTCCTACAACCGTGCACAATCTCAACGCAAAATTAATACTTCATATTGTAGACCACACAAATGATAAAATCTGAAAAAGCGTGGAGTTTTGAAAATGTGAACTCTCCACTACACCCAGATCCACACTTTTTATTATTTTTCTTAGCCTAGAATACAAAGTGTTGCGCGTTGATTTTTGCACACGGGTAGAATACATCTGGGATTTTTTTCAGAAAATTTTGGAACTTTTAAATCGAGTATTAAAAAAAAAACTCGCTATCACCCAAGCTGTAAAAAGCCGCATTCTAGTAGTAGTATAGTTTTCAGAAGTAAATATAAAAGGTACAAAACAATGTAATAGAAATAGTACAAATTATCCAATGTAGCACAGTTGCGTTTTGGACTACAAGTCAGCTGCAGTGACTTTTAACGCCACTGCTGTCGTCCCCTGTTCGAGGATACTGTCCATAACGCGGAAATGCCGCTAATATTTGCATTGCAGGTAGAAAGACAGTGCAGTCGCTGCATGCATCATATTGTACCAGAAACAAGATCTTCAGGAGGTACGGTAGCATATCCCACGAATGTGCCTGTCTGCCTGAATCCTCTTCCACCACCGAATAACCCACTTCATCATCCGACATAAGTTTCAGCCATTTCTCATGACTAACCAGTAACCACCACCGTAGAGGTTGCAGCACTGATTCAAGACATTTACGCATTCATCGTGCATAAAAATATGCAACCAGTGTAACATATGCCTTCAGCAAGAACGTAAACATATCCCAAATTAACGGTTTGTTTTCAATCCCGGGTACAGGTAAGATTTTGGAAAAGCTCTCAGCGAGATCAGGTCCAACCAGTGCGTTACTCATTTATTTCCAAGTACATGGGTGCATTACACCTACAGAAATATCTGTCCTAGAGAAGGATTCCACTGTTTATGTTAGTGCCGTGAGACATACTTTTGACATGTAAGCGCATATTTTGTTGGCCATGACCAAAAAATAACAAGCTTACAAGTCCAGACAACATGATTTCAGTCATAACAGAAAGATAACAAGGCACCCCACAAGCTGATTAAGCATGAGATAACTGTGCTTCGTCCTCAATGGAAGTAACCCAGGACCTGGCCACCCACGTTTTGCCTAATTGCTTCCTCGTGATCTAGAACACCATTTGGAGTGGTCACCACAACATAGCCCCACTGCAGAGCAAATAAGACCACAAAAGGTAAGGTGTTAGAAATAACACAATATCTCTGCAAAACGAAGAGACAATGATGTATCCCTTAGTTCTACTATAAACATATAAGCTGCATAAAGAGAATTCTATGTAAAATAAATAAATACATAATTAAGCATGGCAAATAAGCTTTCAGAAGTTAGTTTAGCTAGAAACGCTTAGCTTGACCTCCACACTTGGCTCAAGTAAGTCCAGAACTCCAGAGGTGTGACCGAAGAAGATCCAAGTGAATGAGTAACGTCAAGAACATTTACACTCCGTAACACTATCAGTTAATTTTCTAATATTATCTTGCATATAACGTTTGGTTCTTCTCACTTGTGAAGTCATCTAAAAAAGACGAGGAATCATGTTTGTGTGATGAAGTTAATTCAACAAAGTTAGCAAATGTTCAACAGGAAGTCACCTGAGATAATCTGTGCAGATTATCACTTGCCTTGGTTTCCAAAAGTGTATTTGCATCAGGGACACTTGAACAATTATGCTACATTCTTGTATGCGTATATTTGTTCAATTACTCGAAAATCTGTCGGAATGACAGGTTGACAGATTTGTTGCCTCAGAAATATTATTGACAGAGATAAACTCTTCATGTTGACAACAAATATTGATTAGAATGTTTTCGGTAAGTTTCATACTAGTAAAAGCAAGATGCTGCCTCTGATCTAGCCAACGCTTAGTTACTAACAGTCATAATCTACATTTCATAATGGATATTGTATATTTTGTTTCAGCAAATAGCAGAGTGCATTCAGGAATAAGCATTTAAAATAGCAAACTACAGCACGCCACATCTTCACCTTTCTGTTTCCCTCGATGTCAGTCCCAGTATCAAAACAAACAAAGCAAGAAAAGTGTATCCCACAACTAACAGAGCGTATGAATGTTCACAAATATCAAATATGAGTAGACAAAATACCTGACGCGTCGGAAGCATCCGAGTTCTGTATTTTTCTATTTCCGTAGCTCTCAGGTCCTGTCTGTAGGTAAGAGCTTTGCAATCCTTAATCCTTCCCTGAAGTTCCACAGTAATTTTTCCCACCCTATGTGGATCGAAGACCTCGAAATTCTTTATGTAACCTGAGAAAATTTGAAAAAAAAATACAGAATAAATTTCAGGAAAAAACAACATTGTAAAAGAAATATTCTCTTCCCTATGAATGTGCAATTTTTTTAAAGGATTGGAATGATAGATGTTACGTTAGCAAACATAAGAGACTAAAGAACACTAATAGTACGTAACATTTTGTTTTCCTTTCTTTTCACATGCTGGAGCCAAAATGAAAAAGGGAAAGGCAAGCCACTACTTCCAAATAACTTATATCCACTTGTTCCATCAATAAAGGTGCATAATGTCTACAGTTCTAAGCACCATTCTTTTTCTTTTTTAACAAGGAGAGCTTATAAGCAAGTTGATATAATCACGTCAAACCAACTCCTTCACATAGAGTGGAGTTGATCCATACAGCACTCCACTACACCTTTCTGCCCTACCAAAGTCGCTAAATTATGCGCGGTCACATTTGCAGTGCAACTGATGTTGACGACATTCATCTTGGGGAGACAAGGGAACCTACGGGACGAATGATCATATGCCGCAAAGCTCACAAACATGAATGATCTTGCGTATCTGTACTCTATTCTAACAGGTGGTCAGACAAAATAAGTATAACTAGATCCAGTATACAGTAACACTGAGGTGGAATACTTACAGATTCTTTGAACAGTTGAAAGGGATATTCCATCTAAGGTATGGCGAACATAAAGCTACCAATAAATATGATAACATAGGATAAATATGTTACTTGCAAACAACACTTCGAAACTTCAGACATTTAACAATAATTCAGTGCAAAGAAGTTTATGTCACCGTATATTGATTCTGTCCATTTTACAACAATGGACGATGAATAAGTAAAGCGAAAGTTACTGAAAGGCCCCTATTATTCCGAAATGTTAACATCAAGTGGCTCCTAATCTAAAACTGATCTTAACATGAGGGGTTCAGATCATTTCTGTTCTGGTAGTAAATCAAAATTGTAAAACCACACCTCTCTATCGGTCTCCCAAATCAACGGATATATACACTATGCGTGCGTACAAATCGGACTAGTTTAGCAATAACTTCGAATTAACGCCGCCACCCTCCTATTTCACCACGGACGAAACCTCCTGCTCTTCCTCGGCGTAGCAGGAGATATGAAGAGATGCGTGGGGTGAGGAGGGTCTTTAGAGAATGAAACAGGGGGTGGTCAGTACCTCGGTGCTTCATGATGTTGAGGAAGGAGATCATGACGCCGGAGATGGGCTGGAGTTGCGCCGTCGCCTTCCCCCGCCGCTCCGCGTTCACCATCGTGCGCAGCGCATCGTTGAGGATCCTCCGCCCCATCGCTCGCTTGGCTCGCCTCGCTCTTCCGGCCGTAGCTCGCTGCACTTACCAAGCCGCCGGCGGCGCTCACGACGAAGAGCAGGGTGGAAGGAATTAGGGAGGACGCGACGAGCGTTGGAGGTGGGCCTGGCGTTAGGGATAGAGAGAGCACGGCCTCGCCCAAACGTGGGTTTCCATGGGCCTGCCAGAGATTACCTGGGCTGCCTCCACGAACGGTGTAAACTCCTTTTCTTTTTTGACGAAAACACCAAAAATGGGGCAGCCGCTGCGATGGTCACTCCTCTGTTCGATCCAGTTGGCTGTGTTTAGGAGAGAGGCAGTGCATTTTCTCGACCCGGAAATATCTCATAAGAAGAATGAATTATATCAAATCTTACCGAGTACCTACCGTGACAGATAATATTCCTTCCCTGAACGTAAGTTGTATAGTTTTCTGCATAAATATTAAGACATGAGTATTTGACATACGTTAGATCATTTGTTTATGGAAAAATCGGAAGAGAGTAGTCCCTAATAGACATAAACTGAAAATAATCCGTAAAATTCCTCCATTCGAGATTGTGACTCACTTCTGGATGGGTAAAATTGTTCATTAATCGTAATACACCCTATATTTTGAAATTTTACTCAGAAAACTATACACCTTACATCAACAAACGTAGGGAGTATGTTGTTTTATTCTCCATTTGTTCCATAATATAAAATGTTTTAGACACTCTAATGTGGATAAATACGGACCAAAATGAGTAAACAACCCACTAAAATATGTATAGATATGTATGAATTGCAGTATGGCTCAGCAAAGGGTACAGGCGATTCAAAAGCGATTGACGTGGGGTGGCCACGGCAAATCTCATCGGTAGTATACCTAGGGTTTCGTATGAGGAGAGAAGTTGGCGCGCTGGTAGTTCCGGCGGCTGACAAGCAGGGATTTACCTAGGTTCGGCTCCTCATTGTGAGGTAAAGACCTACTCCTGCTTGTCTGATTATATTCATGGAGGATTACATGATGGCCGTAATAGCGATAGTGGTGAGATGAGATCTCACTAGGTCTAGGCCTATCTGTTGTGTGTCTAGTTGTGCCGTATGGCTTCGCCTCTGGGGGTGCCCCTGCCTGGCTTTATATATGCAGCCAGGTAGGGTTTACATGAGTCCTAGTAGACTACGTCTTGGAGTCCTTTCCTTGTACTGCAAGTTGGGCTTCATGGGCCATCGGATGCGCCTTGGCTGGGCCGCACCGGGTATGTCAATGGTGAGGCATCCGAAGGGTATGTCCACGTCATTAGCTCCCGAGTGTCTGGTCGATTCGAAGAATCGGGCAGAGTCTAATAGCAGCATGTCGAGCAGGCGCAGTCGATACGTCGGGTGTGTTGATGATCATGTTGATGCTTCGAGAGTTAAATCATTTATAAGAAATCCAGTGTAGGTGTAAGAAACCCAATAATAGTAATAAATCCGATGCGATCTATAGAGAGACCGACTTTGAGAAATCCAGTGCGGCCTGTAGAGAACCCGACTTTGAGAATACCGATGCGGGCTGTAGAGAACTCAACTTTGAAAAATCCGACGCGGGATATAGAGAACTCGACTTTGAAATATCCAGCGCAGGCTGTAGAGAACCCGACTTTGAAAAATCCGACGCGGGCTGTAGAGAACCCGACTTTGAAAATTGTGTAGCACTCGAGCCGTCGGCGAGTGCGCTCCCGATGGGAGTAGTCGAATGAAATTTGAGTTGTCCAAGGAGGTGCTCAACTTGGTCTTAGTCCTTGCACCCTTGCTGCATTGTCGGGTATTTTTGACTCGGTAGTACGTCGGGTGCGCGTCCAGCGCTCACGATGGGAGTAGCCCCCGAGGGTCTGGTCGATTCGAAGAATCGAGCAGAGACTAATAGCCGAAAGTTCATCGGGTGCCTTTTGCCAGAGAAGGTTGTTAATCGGAAGTGCGTCGACTTGTGCTCTTTGTGATGGTTGTTTGCTTTGATGGGGATAGTGGCATAGCAGGCCTGGTACGCTCGCCGGATCGGGACCAGTTAACTGCACTTGGGCAAAACCTTACTAACCTACTTCAAGTTCGAGTCCCTGGACTCGAACCCAGAAACGGCTGGTCAGGTTCGACTCAGGCCGCGGAGGTCTTACAGGAGTCGACCTGCAGCATAATTTTTCGGGTACCAACACATCCATCAGGATTTTCGTCATTTATGCTGACATGGAAACTTTCAGGACAAGCGCAGTAGTTGCGGGCCCCGGCTGGCTCGACGGATCGGCGGGTCTTACCTTTGCACCATGTGTGCAGCATCCGAGGGTTATATGCGGTGGACGCAACTCGGGAAGTTTTTGCTTGCGACCTTGCCGGTCGTGAATTTTGTGAAAGTGCAGTGTATGACTGCTTTAATCGACTCGTAAGAGGATTTGTCTTGTCGACGCTGTCGAGTGCCTGTTGGCATGATTAATCTCGGTCGACTCCGGAGAGGACCTACTGAGTTATTTCGTCGGGTGCGCGGCAGCGTGTTGCTGCCGAGTATCTTGCGAATGCTCCAGTCTTCGCGCCTTCTGGCGTAGATATTTGTCGGGTGCGCGGCACTCGAGCCGACGGCGAGTGCCCTCCGAGTGTCGGGTGCGGCCGAGGCAATTTTGTTACGGCTTGTGCGGCGCAGCCCCTGAGCATTGGGTGCAGCCAAGGCAAATTTGTTGCGGCCTGTGCGGCGCAGCACCCATTAAAGCATCAGGTGCGGCCAAGACGAATTTGTTGCGGCCTGTGCGGTGCGGCACCCGTTAGAGCATCAGGTGCGGCCAAGGCGAATTTGTTGTGGCCTGTGCGGCGCGGCACCCGGTGGAGCATCAGGTGCGGCCAAGGCGAATTTGTTGCGGCCTGTGCGGCGCGGCACCCGGTAGAGCATCAGGTGCGGCCAAGGCGAATTTGTTGCGGCCTGTGCGGCGCGGCACCCGGTAGAGCATCAGGTGCGGCCAAGGCGAATTTGTTGTGGCCTGTGCGGCGCGGCACCCGGTAGAGCATCAGGTGCGGCCAAGTTCTTGCAGTGTCTAGCCGGAAGAAGTCGACGCGGCGGACCGGAGTCGACGCGGTGGAGTTGAGCGGCGGAGAGCGTCGACGCGGCGGACCGGAGTCGACGCGGCGGAGTTGAGCGGTGTAAGGATTCGACGCTTCGGAGTCGAAAAGCGCCAGCCCCCGAGTGTTGGATGCAACCGAAGCAAGTTAGAATTGAAGAAATAAAATATGTAAGTGACTTAGCTGTTCATGAGCGACGGAAATCTGTAGACTGTCGAGGTCGACTCGCCAAACGGGTGGAGCGACGAAGTTGTTGTTTTGTCGTTGATGATGAATCGCCAGCCCCCGAGCCTCGGGTGCGCGTGCATACGTCGCCCTCTTCCCGAGGCGATGATTTGTCGGGCCGTGTGGTCCGTTGGCCGATGCTGATTGTCGCAGTTGATCTTGACGAGGGCGTGGTTGGTGTCGAAGCGCCAGCCCCGAGTGTCGGAGGCAGAGTCGATGAAGGCGAGGCCGCCAGCCCCCGAGTGTCGGAGGCGTGGTCGATGAAGGCGAGGTCGGCAGCCCCCGAGCGTCGGAGGCGGAGTCAATGAAGGTGAGGCCGCCAGCCCCCGAGTGTCGGAGGCGGGGTCGATGAAGGCGAGGCCGGCAGCCCCCGAGCGTCGGAGGCGGAGTCGATGAAGGCGAGGTCGCCAACCCCCGAGTGTCGGAGGCGGGGTCGGCAGCCCCCGAGCGTCGGAGGCGGAGTCGATGAAGGCGAGGTCGGCAGCCCCCGAGTGTCGGAGGCGGGGTCGATGAAGACGAGGCCGCCAGCCCCCGAGTGTCGGAGGCGGAGTCGATGACAGCGAGGCCGCCAGCCCCCGAGTGTCGGAGGCGGGGTCGATGAAGGCGAGGCCGCCAGCCCCCGAGTGTCGGGTAGTTGATGTAGACGCTTTGTTGTTGAAGAGGGAGTCGATGCGGTGGCTGCACGTCAAGCCCCCGAGTCCTTTTTGTCGAGTCGGCGAGGCGGAGTCGACGATGCGGAGTCGAAGAAGGCATGGGAGTCGCCTTGTCGATAGCAGCGATGAAGTTGATGTCGAAGCGCCAGCCCCCGAGGGTACGTGATGCCCTTCCAGGGAGCGGGCTCTCTGGGCCGATGTCGTAGATGCCAGCGTGGTTGTGCGGCGCTGAGCTGACAAGAATTGACGCGACGGGTGAAGTCGATGCGAACGGATCGGAGTTGATGTGCAGTCGATGAAGACACTAGAGTCGATGAAGACGAGGCACCCGCCCCCGAGGGTGCAGCGATGAAGTTGTTGTTGTTGATGTCGAAGGGCCAGCCCCCGAGCGTCGGGTGCGCCGAAATAGTTTTGAGGCACAGTCCCGAGTATTAGGAGCACCCTGCGTCGGTGCAGAGGATGACGAGCGGCCGATGAAGATGCGCAGCACCGCTGCCGCCCCGAGTCGCCAGTCGCGGCAAGGTTGGAGTCGCAAGACTTGGATGCGATGTACTGTTGTCGAGGTGTTGTTGCACGGACGTGCCCTCACACCTTGATTCTCCTCGTACATGCACACATACGATTTAGGAGATGAATCTCTATTAGTAAACAATAATAATGTAATAACTGAATGAGTAAGAAAAAGATAGATGTATGATCATGAATATCAGTCCACGCCCATGCGCATGAACTGCGATCTGCGCGGAGGATCTCGTAGGGCTGCAGGGTGGTGGGGAGCGGCGCTGCGTCGATCAAGGCCTGCAGATCCTTGGCTCTCGAGACGCAGAAGCGCAAGCTTCGTTGGTGGTGACGTGTGTAGCTGGCAGTGGCACGTTGCTGATGTCCAGCACGTGAAGATGCTCGAACGACAAGGAGCTGATGGTGAGATTAGGCCGACAAAGGGACTCGAACGGTAGGCGCGTGCTTGAGCAGATCGCCCGCACCGCGCGGCAGAATCGACCCCGATGTCTCCGCTCTGATCCGTGAGCAGCCGCGTACCCCGAGGCCACAGGTCGTCGAGCGTGTAGCAGGTAGGCGCTCCCGGCCGCGGCGACCGTCTTCCTGGCGTCACTTTCGTGATGGAGCGGCGGGTCGATGTAGCGAGTCGTCGCAGGCCGTGCTTGATCGAATCGTGACCTTGGGTGCTCTCTCACGCATGCCCTCCTTTTTTTTTTGGTTAATGCTCCAAGCCTTCACGTGAAGATGCATTAACTCATGATAATTAGCATGCAGGGAACAACTTTGCTCCTCGGGACTTGATCCAGAACCAGCCACCACGGAATTGAGTTGGATCCTAGCTATGGATGGCAATGGGTACCCGCAAACCCGATACCCGACGGGTACCCGCCTTAAATGGGGCGGGTTTGGTAAGAAAAAAAAACCACGGGGCTGCTTATTGGTAAAAACCTAGACCCGTCGGGTCTAGCGGGGACGGGTATGGGGGTGCCAAACCCATACCCGCAGACCCGCATACCCGCTATGTCTGAGGAGTGGCCCACATGTCATTGCCTCACACTCTAACTCTCACCTAACCCAGCCACTCTCTCCCCATTTTCTGTGCTGCTGCAATGCTTGGCGGGTACGGGACGGGTCCCGCGTACCCGCCGGGTCGCGGGTATGGTAGAGATCTTGACCCGCCGGCGGGTATGGGGCGGGTGGCGAGTGCGGGTGGAGGGGCCGGGTGCGGGTATGGGGATGCCAAACCCGGCCCCGAACCCGGCGGGTGCCATCCGTAATCCCAGCTCGTTCACGCGAGGTGGGTTTTGCTTCCGTCGGCTCGCCGTCTCCCGTTGGTTCCGAACTTCCGATGCAAAAAATAATAATTTTGCCTTGGACCATTGCAACTCGACGAATCTCGCTTAGCCGAGATCGCCGCGGCAGAAAGTTTCGCCACAATTGTTGTAGATCGGATCAGCGCGCGCGAGGATGATGTTGATGTAGAGCCCCCGGCGCTGCGCTGGTATGACGTCGGAGTCGTCGTTGTTGTTGATGTAGATTGGAGCCGTCCAAACCGTAGATCCAGATCCAGCGCGCGTTCTTCCCACAGACGGCGCCAATTGACGTGGGGTGGCCACGGCAAATCCCATCGGTAGTATACCTAGGGTTTCGTATGAGGAGGGAAGTTGGCGCCCTGGTAGTTCCGTCGGCTGACAAACAGGGATTTACCCAGGTTCGACCCCTCATTGTGAGGTAAAGACCTACTCCTGCTTGTCTGATTATATTCATGGAGGATTACATGATGGCCGTAATGGCGATAGTGGTGAGATGAGATCTCGCTAGGGCTAGGCCTATCTGTTGTGTGTCTAGTTGTGCCGTATGGCTTCGCCTCTGGGGGTGCCCCTGCCTGGCTTTATATATGCAGCCAGGTAGGGTTTACATGAGTCCTAGTAGACTACGTCTTGGAGTCCTTTCCTTGTACTGCAAGTTGGGTTTCATGGGCCACCAGATGCGTCTTGGCTGGGCCGCACCGGGTATGTCAATGGTGGGGCACCCGAAGGGTATGCCCACGTCAGCGATCTAGGTCTTAGTTCATCTCATCGGCGAAGCTGTCGGTTTTCCCGCCTCCGGCGGCCCTTGGGGCCTCATAGGTGTGGTGGACCGCAGCCCCTCGCCGGCGGGAAGGTTTTTGTTCCTTTTTTAGGTTGTTCCAGTGTCTTATTCGCGATGATGTGGCGGCGACATCCTGAAGGCAAAATAAGGTTATCTCCATCCTATCCTCGCTTCGGTTGTGCGCCTAGCGCCGATGGAGGGAGTGTGGAGTTATGTGTTCGACGGATCTTTTCAGATCCGGTCCCTTTTGTGTTTGTTCGTGTGATTGCAGGTCTGACTCTTTCGATATACGGTTGCCATCATTTACGATGGTTGCTGCTCTGGTGCGTTGGTCCTTCGGGATTTTGGCATGACGAGTTCCTATCTGTCTACTACAACAAGCTCTACGACTATAAGTTTTGTCCGGCTCCATTGAGGGAGGGGTGAGGACGGTGGCGCGCTTTCGGTTCGCTTCAGTGATTGTTGTTGTCGCTAGGTGGTCTGAAGACCTATTTATATTTTTTTTACTTTCATGATTATTTATACCATTATTGATGATCAATAAATTGGTTGTCCTTTTCGAAAAAAGATACGTACGAATCAGGAAAAAAACTAAAAACATAAAAAGGCTTATATTTGAAAACGGATGGAGTAGAAAACTAAGAACACATTACCTAAGTATATTTTCTGTTAAATCTACTCATGTAATTTTTTTTGTAGGTGTTAGTAGCACACTTCTCTATTGATAACCAAAAGTTGAAATATTTGACTTGTTCGAATTCTACGTGAGAATAAAAGGTACAGATTGCACATGCCAATGTAATGTGTACATCTCCATTTCCGTACGTTTCTTCCAGACTGTATACTTTGGACGACATGTGCTATTACAAGTTGTAATGCAAGGGAATAAAAGGCACTAGCCTTCGAATTCGATATACATAAATGAATAGTGTATTATTTCGAGAGCACGTGTGTGAGAATCGTGTGCCTTTTAGATTAAGAAAGAGCAGAAAACAGTTTATACAGGTTAAAGGTTACAGACTGCTGTCCAGATCGGGGGACTAAAATGAATTGTGTTTGCATTCTCCTACAAACTTCCTACTTCCCTGCAAAAAGGGAAGATGCTACAACAACCTAAACACCGAGCCAGTCGCAATATGGGTTCGACAAGTTGTATTTAACTACCACAAATTGAGGCCACTCAAAAGGGTAATATAAATTCCAATGACTCGTTTTAGTTATTAGAGTTGGTAGCTTGTACGTACTGTATTGTATATGTATTTGTACCGGTTTGGTATATCCAAACCTATCGATCCGATCTCGGTTGTGAGATCGATCGATCCCTGTACTCTCCCGATCTCCTATATAATGGAAAGCCCCTCGACGGGGTACGTACGGCAAAATATTCTTCAAACTTGGTATCAGAGCGAGAGCAACATCGATCCATCTAGGGTTAGGGTTCTCCATCGCTCCGCCGCCGGTGCTCTAACATCGGTCATGGCCACCAACGCCCTGTCTCTCGGGCGCAGCCGGTGCCCTCACCTCGTCGGCATCCGCCTCCACCTTCGCCCCCATCAACTCCACGATCATCGTGCGCCTGGACCGCACCAACTTCCTCCTCTGGAAGACGCAGGTGGTTCCGAGCATCGCCGGTGCTGGGTACTATGGCTATCTCGACGGCAGCTGCAAAATGCCGCCCAAGACCGTCAAGCAGGGGACCGGCGACGCGGCTGTAGACGTCGCCAACCCTGACCACGCGACCTGGTGTATGCTGGACCAAAGGGTTCTCAGCGTCCTCGTTGGGTCGATGGCTGAAGATATCCTCGGCCAGATGGTCGGGAAGAACACTTCCGCCGCAGTTTGGGAGTGTGTCACGGGCATGTTCTCAGCCCAGAACCGCGCCGGTGTGCACCAGATTAAACGCCAGCTTGCGTAGTTAAAGAAGAAGGACTTGTCCGCCGCCGCCTATTATCACAAGATGAAGGCGTACGCGGACGCCATGGCCACCATCGGGAGCCCACTGGAAGATGACGACCTGATTGACTACATCGTTGGTGGCCTCGGGCCGCAATTCGAGTCTTTCCAGGCGTCGCTCAACATCCTCAGCCACACCAGCTCGGCGCCCCTCCCTCTCACCGACTTCTACGCCATGCTTCTCTCATATGCGGCCATGCAGGAGCAGAACAGCTCCGACGCTGCAGAGTTCTCTTCTTCAGCGAACACCGTCGCTCGGAGTGGCGGTGATGACTTCGGACGTCAATCTGGATGTCCGACTGACAACTCCGGTGGTCGCTCCGGTGGATGTCAGAGTGGAGGACAGCCCAACCAGGGCTATGGCGGTGGTGGCGGCCAAGGCAGCGGCCACCAAGGAGGACAAGGCGGTGGCTACCAAGGCGGTGGCTATCAAGGTGGTGGCAACCGTGGTGGCGGCCGCGGCAATGGCAACGGAGGCGGCGGTGGTGGAAACCGCAAGTGGCGCCCCAAGTGCCAAATCTGCAAGAATTGGGGTCATGAGGCCCTCCAATGCAGGAAGTTCCAGGACAATGGCCGTTCTGGTAACTCCGCCACTCATGGCCATGATGAGCCGCCACACTGGATTCTGGACAGCGGTGCCACCGATCACCTCACCAATGACATGGAGCGGATGAATGTCCAGGAACGCTACCATGGCAAGGATCAAGTTCAGGTCGCCAACGGAGCAGGTCTGTCTATTACTCATGTTGGTCATTCTCGTTTAGCTGGTTCTATGCAACCCATTGCTTTGAAAAATATCCTTCATGTTCCTGAACTTAGTAAAAATCTACTTTCCGTTCATAGAATCCTTTGCGATAATCATGTCTTTATCGAGTTTCATCGTGATTTTTTCTATGTTAAGGACACGAGCACGAAGCAAATCATTCTTCAAGGTAGAAGCCGTGGTGGTCTCTACCCAATTCCGTTCGGCCGCACATCTTCGTTCTCGGGTCGTCATGCGTCCTCCAGTGTCAAGCTATCTTATGAACAATGGCATCAACGTCTCGGTCATCCATCAAATAATGTAGTTCAAGCTGTAGTCAAGAACAATAGTCTTTTGTGTTCCCAAACTCTAGTTCCTAGGTTTGTGATGCTTGTCAGCGTGCAAAGAGTCATCAATTACCTTATAATCTTTCATCTCGTGTTTCTCTTGCACCTTTAGAGCTTATTCATACTGATGTTTGGGGTCCTGCATTGCCTTCCTCCAGAGGTTTTAAGTACTACGATTAGTTTCATTGATGATTATAGTCGTTATTGCTGGATCTACTTGCTCAAACACAAGTCTGATGTCGAGGACGTCTTTTACGCTTTTCAGCGTCATGTCGAGTTGACCCTTAACACTAAAATTCGTGCGATACAGTCTGATTGGGGTGGTGAGTATCATCGCTTGCATAAGTATTTTCAGCGCACTGGCATAGCTCGTCGTGTGTCCTGTCCTCATACCTCCCAACAGAATGGCATTGCTGTCACGCCCCGAGACCCGGCCCGGTAGAATGACAGCCGCCGCGCGCCTATAGACCACGAAAGCCTATACACGCGCAAAGCTAGAAAAGCAGGATAAACCAGCACAATGGATCTCAACAACTCATCTACTCATTATTTTACAAGATTATTACATTTACAAGGATAAATAGATTCTCTAGTCGTTTCCCACCCAACTGGTCCAGCCTACTCCTCGGATACATCGTCTTTCGCTGCGCACTCTGATTACACAAAAACAGAAGAAGCAAGGGTGAGTACGATAAATCATACTCAGCAAGCAGGTACTTCACTAAGCAACAAATGATCAGATTATTTAATACAGTAATAACAGCCTTACTGTATTTAAGTCAGATATCAACGGACAAGATAAATAAAGCATCAACAAAACTTGAGTTAAAAGAATAAATCATTCACCGAGGAATATAAAGTTAAGGATGGTGAACGATCTTGTATCGGCATCACACATGACAGCAAGGTTCCCTACCCGGGACTCACAGGGGTGAAAATCCACGCTTTTACACTCTTAAGAGGGGTACTCCGACGTCGACAGCCTCGACCAGAACCACACAGGCTCCAGAACGAGCAGAGCCCTTTGACCCGCTAAGACACCGGACACCCTGACCTACTCATGTCGATCGCTCCTACGGATCCATCACCGACACTTTCCATTCAAGGGCCGCCCCTCGCGGAGAACTCAGACAGTCCCATACCTGTACTGTGACCGGTACAATACGATCACCTTCGTAACACCAAGTTTTCTTTATAAAAACATTCAGTTCATTTGCATGTCAAAAATACGTGCTAAGCCCGGTTCATACCGGTGGCTTCTACAGATCCATCACCGTAACGACACCGCTCAGGGTATCACATATTCAATCAAAGCATACTCTACAAAATATATGAGAGGGGTAGGAACAGCTTGCCTCAGTTAAGCTACGCCGTAGCTAGCAAATAATCTCAACGATGATCAACTCTGATATGGTCGACCCCTCCAATCGCCGGCTATCTCATGGCAGCGAGCTGCCGCTTGTTCAGCATCGTCGTCTTCAACGATCAGAAGCACCTCCCTGCTCTGGTGTATTCCTCCTCCTCCGGAACACATGCGCAGCCTCAAGAATACCACCGGCTGCCGAAGCCCCCATCTCGCCGGCGCCTAGCTCATGGCGAGCTCTGCCGCTGTCGCCCTCTACTATAAACGAACCAGCGCCTCCAGCTGAATATTTCCATTTCGGCGAGAACATGGACACCGCATGGTCGTCGCTCTCCTCTCACTCTCTGGTTGCACTCTCTAATTCCTCTCTCGGTGGTCTCACTCTTCTCTGACCTTCACTGGACGGATCGATGTTGTGATGAGCAAGGAGAGCACGGCTCAGCGGCAGCTATGGCAGAGTATTTATAGGAGACGATCGGTCGCCGGGCCAAAATATCTAAGCTGCCGCTTTGCCGACTAATCACTGAAAATATCTGCCGACGTCCCTGGTCGTAAGCGATTACGACAACCACTGTTGTTTGGCCTCCATGCAGAAGTCCACGCCTGATCATTCGTTATGACTCAGCTAGCATCCTCTCCTACGATGCCACGTAGCTCTTCCTAATCAAGTGTCTCACGTTACTTATTTTAGCCATGCATGCATGCAATGGATCAGTGCACCAGCACATGCACAAACAAGTTAAATCGTACGTGTTGCCACGAAGATTAGCTCCACTAATTTTCGTGTATACAGATTTAACACAATAAATTAGCACAAAGAAAATAATTAAAAAGCATAATATAAGTTTACTTAGATTACTTAATAATCCAAAAATCTGGGTTATCACAATTGCTGAACGAAAGCACCGTCATCTTGTCGAGACTAGGCTTGCCCTTCTCGCACATTCCTCTTTGCCACTACGTTTTTGGGATGAAGCGTTCCTCACCGCCTGCTATCTTATTAATAGGATGTCCACACCTGTGTTGCACAACACTACACCTATTGAGAAACTTCTCCAGTCCCCTTCGGATTATTCGTTTCTTCGCACTTTTGGATGCGCCGGTTGGCCCAGTTTGCGGAAGTACAACTCACGTAAGCTGGAGTTTCGCTCCAAAATGTGTGTGTTCTTGGGATATAGCCCTATGCATAAAGGATACAAGTGCTTGGACCGTTCCACGGGTCGGATTTTCATCTCACGCGATGTTATTTTTGACGAACGCGTGTTTCCCTATGCCACGCCCGGTGTCGTGGTTGATGTTTCGCAATTGCACCCTGTGTCTTTTCCTGTGCACGAACCAGCTATTCAGGATGTTCACTTGCGTAAATATGACATGTCCTTGTTGTCACATGATCCGCTTGTTCCTTTGTCTGGTATTTCTGTGCAGGTTCCAGGACCGATCGATGTGCAATCTCAGCCGTCGTTGCATGGGGCGAGCGCTCCTCCCGATACGGCCTCGTCCGGCCCATCGAGCGGTGCGCGCTGCTCTGCCTCGTCGCCCGCTGCCTCGGACGGGCCAGCCCAGCAGGCCGCGCGGCGTCCGTCCTCGCCCCAGCCTCCGTCGCCCGTTGCCTCGGCTGGATCCCGGCGCCATCCTCACCCGATACGGCTCACGATGCCAGCACTGCTTCCGACTCCTCAAGTGCGCCGTCTTCGCCTGGCAGCTCCTCCGCCTCGCCAGCGCATGTGCCTCCGCCGCCTCCGGTGGTCACCCGCTCGCAGAACAATGTGCATCGTCCCCGAAAGTATACTGACGGGACTGTTCGGTACAATCAGGATCGTCGTCGTGCACTGTTTGCTACTCCGGTTCCCATCGCTCCGCCCTCACTGATCTAGCTTGGCGGAATGCTATGGAGATGAGTTCTCAGCTCTTCAACGTAACCGAACATGGATCTTGGTTCCTCGACCGTCCGGTACTAACATTGTTGGCAGTAAATGGATTTTCAAGACGAAATTCCGCCCTGATGGTTCTGTTGACAAGCTCAAGGCGCGTCTCGTTGCTCGCGGTTTCACTCAGCAACACGGTATCGATTATCACGACACCTTTAGTCCTGTTGTGAAGCCTGTCACTGTGCGCCTGGTTTTATCTCTTGCAGTCTCTCGCGGCTGGTGCCTCCGTCAGGTCGATGTCAGCAATGCTTTCCTCCATGGTTTTCTCAATGAGACTGTCTATATGCAGCAGCCCCCTGGTTTTGAGGACCCTCGGCATCCGCAGCATGTGTGCAAGCTTCAACGTGCTTTATATGGTCTGAAACAGTCTCCCCGAGCTTGGTATGCGCGGTTGAGTGATAAGCTTCATGAGCTTGGTTTTGTCTCCAGCAAGGCTGATACTTCTCTCTTCATTTTTGCTCACGCTGGTGTCAGTCTGTACATGTTGGTGTACGTCGATGATATTGTCATTGCTGGTTCCTCTCCTGCCGCGGTTGATCGTTTGGTTCAGACTCTTGCCTGCACGTTTCCTATTAAGGATCTTGGACGTCTTGAGTACTTTCTTGGTATTGAGGCTGCCTACAATTCAGGGGGAATGGTGCTTACTCAGCATAAATACGCACTTGATCTTTTACACCATGCGAATATGGAGAATTGCCGGGCTGTATCAACACCCATGTCCACCACCGACAAGCTGTCCAGGGATGTCGGGCAGTAGCTGGATAGTGGTGATGTTTTTCGATACATGAGTTTAGTTGGAGGGCTCCAATATCTGACGCTGACCACGCCTGATTTGTCTTTTGCTGTGAATAAGGTGTGCCAGTACTTGTCGCAGCCCACTACGGTGCATTATGAGGCGGTCAAGCGAATCCTTCGGTATGTGAAAGGAACAGTGTCCACAGGGTTGCGAATTCAGAAAGGGTCGTCTACCGTTCTAAATATTTATACTGATGCAGACTGGGCAGGATGTCCTGATGATCGACGGTCCACTGGAGGCTTCACCATTTTCCTTGGACCGAATCTTCTATCGTGGAGCTCACACAAGCAACCCACGGTATCGAGGTCAAGCACCGAGGCAGAGTACAAAGCTCTTGCCAATGGCATGGCTGAGTCGATATGGATTCAGTCAGTGCTAAAGGAGCTTGGTGTTCATCAGTCCAAACCACCTGTGTTATGGTTTGATAATCTTGGAGCCACCTACCTGTCCGCCAATCCTGTGTTTCATGCTCGCACGAAGCATATCGAGATCGATTTTCACTTTGTGCGAGAGAAGGTTGCCTTGGGAGCTTTGGATGTTCGATACATCAGTACAGGAGATCAGCTAGCCGATGTCTTCACCAAGCCAGCTACTGAACAGCTGCTTCGCAGATTTCGCGCCAATCTCAACCTCGTACACGACGGTTTAGATTGAGGGGATGTTTTAGAGTTGGTAGCTTGTACGTACTGTATTGTATATGTATTTGTACCGGTTTGGTATATCCAAACCTATCGATCCGATCTAGGTTGTGAGATCGATCGATCCCTGTACTCTCCCGATCTCCTATATAATGGAAAGCCCCTCGACGGGTATGTACGGCAAAATATTCTTCAAACTTTAGTACCAAATATTTGACGTCTTCACGCTAACCCTTTTAGCTAAGGAAAGCGTTGAGCGTCCCCCGGGGATCGAAAACCCTGGTCCTCCGCATGCAGCACATGACACGTGTCCTCCCACGGTGAAACAGAAAAATGACCACCAGTTCGTCCTCCTCCTTGGGCCTCTCTTTTCTTCCTCCTCGTCTCCCTCCCTTTCGTGACCACGACCACTGACTCCTAGCTCCATGTCCTCCCCGCCGCACCTCCACTGCCGGCATCACCACCAGAAGCCCCGTCGGCAGCATGTCGCCTCCCCTGGTTGGGAGCACCACCGCCCCACGGGCTGGTAGCACCCCCTGGCCCCTGCCCACCACCGCCGCCTGCAACAATTAGTAGCACCTTTGTCTCAGCATGGCTGCCAGCGGCCACCTCTGAAGCACCGCCGTCAACCCGCCGATCACCCATGTCAGCGTCGCTCCCCACGAATGGTAGCATAGTCGTCCAACTATGGTAGCAGCTCCGCTCTCCTCTGGTAGCAACGATGCCCACCTATGGTAGCACGCCACCAATGCCTGCTCCATTGTAGCAGCACCACCACTGATCGTAGCACCTCCGTAGACCTACGGTAGCACCTCTGCTCCCCTATGGTAGCACCGTTGCCCCACTTTGGTAGCATCGCCGCCACCCTTTGGTAGCACCGTCGCCGCACTATGGTAGCATTGCAACCCTTCTTTAGAAGCGCCAACTCCCGATTATGGTAGCACCTTCTCTCGCTGCTGGTAGCAACTCGATGCTTGTGGCAAATGTCTTTGCGGGTCGGCGCCTAGTTTGGAGCAGCGCTGGGTTCGCTCACCGGACCACCACCAGCAGGGCACCAACGCCGAGGCAGTAGCTCCCCCCTCCCCCGGGTAAAGGAAGGGAGGTTGCTGCAGCGCCGGGTTTGCTCACCGGACCGCCGGCAGCAGGGCACCAACGCTGATGAGGCAGGCCCCCAGAAAAGGAGGGGAGGTTGCAGCATCGCCGGGTATATATGGTCATCGGACCACCGGCAAACAGGGCTCCAACGCCACCACTCGTCACAAAAATCGAAAGGAGAAAATAAGGGGAAATAGGGAGGAGCTGCTGCCATGGAGCTGTCGCACAGAGGAGAGAAATAGGGAGGAGCGGCTGACATGCGCAGTCGCGTGGAGGAGATAAAACAGTAGGTGCGGCTGTCAGAGCATCTCCACCGGCACCCTCCAAACGACCCCCCAAAGGCCCATTGGGGGTCCGGACGGCAAAAACAGCCACCAGCGGCACCCCCAAAGGGTCAGCCCGAGCAAAATCGTGTTCGGCACCCCGAAAGGGCCCCCAACTTTGGAGGCCCTCTCGGGGGTGCCGGACACTACCCGGACATGCCTCCGATAGGGTTGGCCCGCCCGTCATACACACAACACCGGTCTGGCCTTGGGTTTAAGGCGCCGTGTAGGAGGCCATTCCACCCGCGTTAATGGTGACGCGTTTCCGCAGGCGACGAAGGGACGGGATGGCGATGCATCTGCCGCACGCCTTGCATTTACGGCGGCGCCTGCTGGGCGCCCATCCTTTCCCGGCTTCCCAAGCGGCACAGTGGCGGAGACATGTCGCCGCCATTAACTCCGACGCGACGCGTGCTCACCCACCCGACGCTTCCCGCCTCCGTTTCCCGCCTCGAACCTGGACGACTATAAAGAGGCCCCCGACGTGCACCCATTTCTCCACACCAACGCTGACGCTCACCGTAGCCCACAGCAACAGCATGCCTCGCCGCCTCGCCACCTCATGGGCCACCCTCACCCAGGAAGCTCATCGTGCTCGCCCCACGGAGCAGGAGGCAACCGTCGGTGAACCCGCAGCCTTCGATTGGGCGGAGGTGGACGACGTGCACGTGGACGAGAAGGAGGAGCAGGAGCCGGAGCAGGAGGTGCCGTACCCTGGGCTGGAGCCACGCCGGAGCTACACGAGGTGCCGCTGCCACCGCAGTAGGAGCCGGAGCAGGCGCTGCTGCTGTGGCCAGACCAGGTGGTTGCCGCCAACTCGTTCGAGAGCTGGCACAACAAGCAGGCAAGCCGCCAGGTCAGGCTGGGCTAAGAGGCGCCTGGCGACGCCATGGAGGCCGCCATCATCCAGGCCTCCCTCCTGAGCGCGGAGCGCGACGAGCATTGTCGCTCCTTCATGGCCGCCGAGCGGGCGGCGTACGAGCAGCTCAACGCACAGGCGGAGAAGCCCACGCAGCAGCAGCTCATCGCCCATGCAGAGGAGCTAGCGCATGCGGCCTCCCAGCTGTGCGCCGAGCGGGAGTCGCACGAGGAGCTGAACCAGCGGCGGTTGGCGAGGCAGGCGCAGGCGAGGGCAGCGGCGGCAGCGGCAGACAGGGATGCCATGCGTCGGGCGGCAGACATGGATGTCATGCGCCGGGCGGCGATCGCGCTCCGGCAGGAGTGGCGTGCGTGCTCGCGCTTAGCCCAGAGCCAGAAGGCCACGCACGACGACAAGGATGGCCCGAGCGGCGGCGTTTAGATTAGGATTTAGTTCCCATTTTAGTTTTAGTTTGTATTGTTTTAGTTTTAGTTTGTAACTTCTTAGTTTAAGTTTGTATCGTTTTAGTTTAAATTTGTATCGTTGCCGAGATAAGTTGCCGCCCGCAAGGTGTTCGATCAATTGCTCGTGTTTGGGGGCGGGCCTTTGGGGTGCGCCGCTGTGGGCTGCACCCTTCAATTGACCGGACACATGTCTGGCACCCTCCAATTGGGCCTCAATTGGGAGGTGCCGGACACTCAATTGGTGGGTGTGATACGTCTCAAACGTATCTATAAATTTTGATGCTCCATGCTTGTTTTATATCAAATGCCACATGTTTATACTAAAGTTTATATCATTTTATGACATTTATTGGACTAACCTATTAACCTAGTGCCCAGTGCCAGTTTCTGTCTGTTTTGTCTGCTTATTGCAGAAAAGGCCCAAAAATGAAAGTGCTCGGAATTGGACGAAAATTTACCTGAATTATTTCCAGCACAATGTAACATCCTGGAATTTGGCCTTTCAAAAATTTCTTTTAAAAATATTGTCATCGACTTTGGATTTAATTTGCCTTGGTTAAATGGCCTTTTCAATTTTCAATCTTCGACGAAACCTTACCCAAGTTTGGGATCTTGATTTTTGTGTTCTCTCCCACTTGGTATCTTGATTACTTGGCCCCAAAACCCCAAAATCATTTTCTAAATATTTCTATTTATCGTTAAACCAAAATCCCTTTATTTGAGCTTTCCAAAGAAAGTACTTGAAATATTGTTCTAAAAATTCTCCAAAAATTAGGGGATGATCCCTAGGCAATATATAGCCTAATTATGCAAAAATATTTGGTTCACACTTGAGGATTTACCTCATATCTTTTCTATCCATTTTCTGCCTTCTAACTCAAATGATTTTAAAAACTAGTCAAATGATTTTTCTAATGTGAGGTAGTGGCATAAATGCAAGCACAAGGAGTGTCTACACCTCAGAGCAGAAGGTTGGCCAGACCAAAAATATTTTGCTTCATCAAAACAAATGTTTTCTTTTTGGCCAGTGTGGTTTTTCAAAAGTTCTAATCGCACCAAGTTTCGAATTTGCAAAAACTTTATTCAGTAAAGTTGAGGTTTTTAAATTTGGCGCACGGAGGTGAAAACCTCATCTCATTTGGGGCTCGGAGCTGGGAGATACAGCTCGATGCCGCTTCTGGCATGCCCAGAATGGTGGTCACCGCCGGCGAGGCCGTGCACGGCGGCGCTGCCACCTTTTGGTCGTCGCCGTTCTGCTCCCCCGCTCTCCAAACCTTGCCCAGAGAGTACCCCTCCTCTCCCAGAACCTCCCAGCAGCCACGCGTCGCCGGAGAAGAATTCCACACGCGTCACCGACGCATCCCGACGCGCCGCTCAGCACAGCGCCACCGGGCCCCCGCTCGTCAGCGACCCTCGCCGCCCCCGAGCCTATCCACCCCCTCCTCCCGTGCCGCGTGCGCTACTGTGCCGCACTGTTCTTCCCTTTCCCGTGCTTGGTAACGTTTCGAACAGTGTCTATGACAGATGGGACCCACTAGTCAGGATTTTATTAATTAACAGAAATGTTTTCTGTTTTTATTTCTGTTTGAAAATAGGCAGAAATTTACCCCAACTTTAAAAGGGCATATCTCTCTCAAAAATAGTCAGAAAAATATGAAACAAATTTTGCCAGCTTTGTTTTGAAATTATTTATCCATTGGCACCAAAATAAATTGATTTGGAGTTTGTTTGCTTGGCCCTTTATTCAATGTCTTAGGAAGGGTTTTTGATGCATTTATTTATTCTTGTGTTAGATTTAAACCTCTCCCAGGAAGTCGAAGTTGTTCCTGAACCCTACCCCACTACTGAAGGCAAGCCATCAACCCGATCTCAAACTTGGTCGAACCCTAGAAATTAAATTGGTTGCTTAAGTTGATTGCTATTGCACCTCACATGCCATGTTGCATTTTAAATTGTCGCACTACCTTATAATTACTTATCTGCGCATCACCCCCATTCCCGAGGCGATGGGCCGGAGGAACCGCCACAGTCAAAGGAATGGGGAAACATTACAACTGTGCGCCTCGCACTTGCGTGGCTTTGTTTGCTTCTTCCTCTTCGCCGAGGTGAGGAGCTGACGAATGTCGTCTTATGATCCTCGGAGTTGGGGGCATTTGCCAAAAGAGTTATTTGCTTCTTCTCCCTCCGTCAAACGTGGTTGGCGTAAGCCCACCTGGACTGCGACGCTTGGGACATTTGCTTTCCATTTGGTTCTTTTTGCCAAGATTGCTGACACCACGTCGAGATAACCCTCGAGTGGAATGGATGCTCTCTTTCTTATGAATGCTTTTCGGTTCATTCTTTGGGGACTACATGCCTCACCAACTTTGTAATTGATCTACGATGACGCTGGCTGGAGGAACCGCCACAGTCATCCGCTTGAACCACTGTGCTATTTATTCTGTAAACACTGATTCGTGGTGGCGCTGGCTGGGGGAACCGCCATAGTCGCCCGGTCAATACTATTGCTTGAACTATTTATGAATATCATTATTGCTTGGTTCATGTTGGTGTTAGTAATTAAAATTTGACTAAGAAGATAACCACCTCCCTCGACTAGATTGAGTCACATAGTGCCACCCACCAGACACAACAAGCACAACCACGCGTCGTTCAAATGGGCAGACCATGGCCGAGTATTCTATCAAGCCTCCTTTGACGCCACCCTTTTGGCAAGTCTAGTCGGTTACCTTTGTGGTCGGGGCTAGTCTTGCGAAGGTTCCGGAGCTAGGCGTCGCTCATCTGTTGGGGGCGTGCCGGATTCACTTCGTCATAAGACTTGGTCCCTCGGGCGTGTCGGTGGCTACATAGGGAGTGTCTAGGTAGATTAAGCAGCCGTGGAAGTGTGGGTTTGTACTGTTCGCCATGATCGGTTTTAGTACTTCGGTACCGGCGGTACAAGCTTAGACTTCAGCGTGTGGATAAAAGTTGCCACCTCTCGAGAGTGTAAATCTAGAATCTATCCTTGTCCCTAGGTTATGGGACGGTGTTTGGGTCAAGTCACGCTATGAGTCAGTCCAGTTGAACTTGGAGAAATAATTAATGTAAACCCAACGGTCACATGGAAATTCGAGAGTCTAGCCAGAGTTGGCTAAGGACTTGAGAATCGATAAATAAGCCAGAGTTGGCTAGAGGCTTGGAAGCCTAGTTGTGGTCACGAGTTGTTGGGTGAGAAACGTGATCTCACTTGATAACACGAAACGTCCCTACCAAGGTAAGTAGGTAAGTTAAGTCCAACCGTTAAGCTTGGACTCGCACTTATATACCCGAACTTATGCCATGCTACTTTCCGAACTTATGCCATGCCATATAGATAGGCCTTGTTTGATTTTAGGCTAATGTCTTGCGAGTACATTCAATGTACTCACCTGGCTTTTCATGTGGCCAGACCCCGCTGCACCCGTCGCCGAGTACCCGCTGTACGAGAACTATGAACCAGTATCCCAGGCAGAACCCCGTGGAATAAGGCCGCCGTGCCACGCTACTACCTACGTACCCGTTGCGATCTCTGATGGAGGCTCGATGTTAGAAAAATAATGTACATACCGTTATGTGCGCGTGTTGCGCGATCGCTGGAGCCTCACCCCGTGTTGTAATATGTTGTAATCGTCCGAACTCGGAGCCTTAAATATATTTGGTTATGTCTTTGTGTATCAAGTTGTCATATATCCAGTGTTTCTGGGGCTGGTATATGGGGTAGCTCGATCATCTGGATCGGGGTGCCACAGAGCTTGGTATCAGAGCCTAACTGCATGTAGGATACCCTAGTCCCTCGGACGACTTAGGATAGAGCTTGCCACGTTGCCTGCTTCTGAATTGTTTCTCTACTTGTTTGCGCTTGTGACGAGGTGTACCCTCATCAAATCCCATGGTTAAGGACCTAGGGTTGAGATTATGGGGAGAGAACGTGGTAGTACTGGTAGTTTCGTCGGCTGACAAGCAGAGGCAAAGATTTACCCAGGTTCAGGCCCCTCGGGTGGAGGTAAAGACCCTACTTCCTGCTTGTCTGGTATTGATTGTGGATTATGCGATTACAGGGGAGCTCCGGCGAGTTGATGATCTCGCAAGAGCTTTGGTGGTTCGTGTATGGCTTGGTCCCAGATCGGTACCCCTCCCAGCCTTTAAATAGGCTGGGTCTCGGGAGTTTGTAACCGACCTAGTTTACACATAAGGAAAGCCTAAACCGACTATGCCTATGTCTAGTCTTGGAGGGTACTCCATCTTCTTGGGCCTCTTGTCTTGGGCTTCGAGTAGGCTCTTCGATATTGGGCCTTAGTCGTTACGTGCACCAGGTACCCTCATGTAGGGTACCCGATATGTATACCCATGTCAGTAGCCCCCGAGTACTTGGCTGACTCGAAGAATCGGGCATGGACTCTTTCGTAAGTGCACGTCATATGCTTTGATTTCTGTATATATAATTTGGAATTCCTGTATGAATAGCACACGTTTGGCTATGTCGAGTATCTCATCGACTGTGTTTTATGATGATCAAGGGATAATAGCTTAGCAGGCCCAGTACACTCGACGGATCGGGACTGGTTAACTACTCATTCGGGTAAAACCTTACTAGCTTTCAATCAAACTCGAGTCCCCGGACTCGAATCTGGAACAAACTGGTCAGATTCGACTAGGCCGCTTGAGGTCTTACTGAGTCGATCTGCAGTATAACTTTGAATTTTACCCAACGCGTCCGTCGGGATTTTTCATCATGTCTGCTGACACGGAAAGTGTAAGGATTAACGTTGCTGGAACGGTCCTTAGCCCAGCTCGAAAGTTCGGCGGGTCTTACCTTTGCACTATGCGTGCAGCATCCGAGGTATTTGCGACTGACGCAACTCGGGAATGTTTCGAGTATGATTTCTGAACTTTGTTGGACGAGTCATGCCCTTTGTCGACTGATATTTGCTGTTATGCTATCGGGTGCGCGACAGCGCTCCCGATGGGAGTAGCCCCCGAGATTGTGCTTTATTGCTTTGCAATGGAGGATAATCTCAAAACTCTTCTTACTCTGCATATGTTAATCGAAGAAATTTGTGCCATAATTCTATCGGGTGCACGACAGTGCTCCCGATGGGAGTAGCCCCCGAGATTATGCTGTATTACTTGTAAATGGAGGATAATCTCAATCATTATCCTAAGCATCTTCAGTCGAAGAATTTTTTGAACATGCTCCCGATGGGAGTAATATGACTTAGTCGAAGGAACGGTCGAGTGACCAATTTTGCCTTAAGAAAGTTTTGTCACACCCGAACTAATCAGGGCAATCGAGTGACCAATATGCGTTGAGCATACTCGAACGTATTTTCTGAACAGATGCTTCAATGACGTCAGGGATGACGTTTATTTCGACTGCGATTTCTGACACGCGTGGCGTGCGTTATGCTGCGATTGATGGGACGTGACACGTAGGTGGGCCCATTTGTGCAGAGCTGACCGAAGACGGTGCCGTTTGGACTTGATTTGACTATACGGGCCCACTTTTTCCGCAAGCGTGATGATGGCTCCTCTTTTTACGTGCGTAGTGGGCGGAGTGGCCGGCGACGGTTGCCCTCCGCGTTTGCCACGTGTACGGTCAGATTGCGTGCGTAACGCACGATTTGGATCTGAATGGCTGTGATTGCTTTTGTCTTGTGGTAAATAGGGGAACGGCGCTGGCATTTGTTTTTTACCTGCCATTTGCTCTGCGCGCCGCCCCTGTTCCATCGTCTTCCTCGCGCTCTGCCTCCATTGCTCCTGCTAAAGCTTTGCGCGCTCTCCCACCTGCTCGTTGACGATGAAGAAAGCGGCGGGCAACAAGCGCTCCGCCTCGACTGCTGCCGCCGCGCCCGATGCGGCGGCGAAGAAGGGGAAGAAGATTGCGGCTAGCACATCTGCGGCCGCCGTCGACCTCAAGAAGACCAATGGGGATTGGATGAAATCCACCCTGAAGGATGCGCAGCTGGACAAGCTGCGCGAGGAAGGATTGCTGCCACCTTCCGACCAACTCCTCGTCCGCGCACCTTCGCCCAAGGAGGTACTTCCCGAGCCTCGCGCTAACGAGCGCGTCTGTTTCGCGGAGTTTTTGCCTAGGGGTTTCTCGCTCCCCCTCCATGATTTTGTGCGAGGTTTGCTTTTTGCCTACGGGGTGCAGATCCATGATCTCACCCCGAACGGTATTCTGCACATTGCGTGTTTCATCACGCTGTGCGAGTGTTTTTTGGGTGTTGCTCCGAGTTGGGCATTATGGAAGTCCATCTTCATGGTCCGGCCAAACAACCGAGGTGGCCGAACCTATCCAGTCGGAGGCCTGCAGATCCAAGTGCGCAGCGACACCCGGTACTTCGCCCTGAAGCCAGTCGACTCGGCGCAGGGGTGGAGGAAGAGGTGGTTCTATGTGCAAGTGGACCAAAATGTGGCCCCAGCATTTTCGACTGCTGGTATAGCCGCTAGGACGAAAGCCTGGACCATGAGCTTTCGACTGAAGAAGTGGCGGAAGCAGCGCCTATGCTGGAGACAATTGGAGGGCTCCTGAACAGCATCACGGGTGTGCATCTGATTGCCACCTTTGTGAAGAGGCGGGTATGGCCACTCCGCGCTCGTGCCCACCCAATGTGGGAGTACGAAGGTCCCCTCGACTCCACTCGAATGAGCAAGGAGGAGCTGTCGAGGAGTGAACTGGTGACACATGTGCGGTCCATCACCAGTACAAACAGAGCGAGCCCTGCAACGTCGACTGCCCAGTCGATCCTTATGGGGCTGAAAAGCCTTTGCAGAGGTTAGTGAATCTTTCGAGTATATGATCTTCTGTTTTTGTTATCCTTCTGTGCATCTTTTTGACTTTCGACTGCTATATCTTGTATGCAGGGCCACTCGACCCTCCACTCTTCCTCCTCTTCCCGAAGATGGGCCAACTTATGAAACAGAGGTGACAGTAGAAGCGAAGGAGGGGATGAATCGCCTTTACCTTCGGCTACCACTTCACCCACAGAAGAGGTTGAAGAGAAGGGGTAGAGGAAGCACAGGCAAGGAGCCTGCCGCGAGTGAGGATGTTAGCGAGGTTCCTCTTCGCAAGCGCCGTCGGGCAGCCCAAGTTTTGTCTTCTTCCACGAGCTCACCCGCGAGGGAATCGGATGTGAGGGATGATGGAAACTCAGCTCCGTCTCCTACGACCACAGCTGCTCCCTTGGACGTGAGTCCTTTGAGCTCGGCTCCTCCTCCTCCTCAGTCGAGTGGGCAGCTACCTTTTGGAGGCCCAAACTTTGACGAGCTCGACACTGAGGATGAAGAAGAGCACAGGTTTGCTCCTTTTTGCACTTAATAATATTTTTTGTGAGTTATGTACTTTTGCTTATGTTGTATGCCTTTCGGTCACTTGTAGTGCCGAGACTGTGCGACCTCCAACTCCTCCAACCGTGAGAGCCTCGACTCCAGATCAGCCTGAAGCCTCTCCTGTTGCGGCTGAGGTTGTGAAAACAATAGCCACGACCACTTCCATTGAGGCTGCCAATATTGCGAGTACATCGACTCCGCAAATTGGAACTTCTGCTGCCAAGCCCGCGCCTTGGATTGAACACGTAAGTGTCTTTTTGTCGAGTCTTCCTTCTGGACCTATTTGTGTATAGCTTATGTTGGTTTCGTGTGCGTGCAGCCCTTCTACCTCAACCTGGTGGAATCAGGTAAAGCATTTGTCCAGGTTGAACAGGAGAGGGATAATCTGCGCGCTGTTATGGAGCAGCTCACCCGTAAGTATCTTGGGTTTCTGTAAGTCTTTGCCTTGTCGATTGTGAATGACATCTGCCCATCTATCTCAGGTGACAAGGCAAACGCTGAATCTCGGGTTAAAGAGTTAGAAGAGACACTCGCCAAGGAGCGCGAGGAGTCGAAGAAGGCCTTGGATGATGCCAAGGACTCCGCCGCTTTGCGCGAGAAGAATTATGCTGAGCGCCTGGCGAGCCTCACCCGAGACGTAGGCGGTGAGTCGAGCCTTTCACTTTTTGCCTACTTCTTTTGCCACTGAATAGTATGTAACATTTTTGTTACTTCTGCTTTTTTGAAGGAGCTGTTGGGGCATCGACACCTGTAGATCAACCGAGTGTCGATTTGTCCCTTGACCGCGCAATCGGCGACCTGGATCGTCTCTACCCAAGCCAAGGACGCACTCGCCAAATCTACGAGCACGCTCGGCGCCGTGTTCAAGGATGTGTTCCCCTCCAGCCAACCTCCTTCGACTGTGGATGGCTTCGCAGACGTCCTGGGCCCGGGAACTTCGACTATGACGAACTTTGCTCGCGCTTTGACGGTACGCGGCTCAGAGACCACCCTCAAACTCCTTTTAGGTCATGGGATAGAGGGTGACTTCGAAGCCGCTCTGTCTGCTTTCCCTCGTAAGCCTGGCGGGAAATTGGTGTCCCTAAAGCATTTGAACGAGCCAGCCGCAAAGTTGGCTGAAACTTTTATGGCCACCATGGAGCGCCGGGCAGAAGAGGTCGCCGCTCGTGCGAGTAGGGCTAGGTCAGAGTCAATGTCTGAGAAGTAGGGCAGCCGCGCCTTTGATGTCTTGTAATTAAACTTATGACCATGCGAGTATGCATGTGCTTTTGCTACCTTTGTATGAATTTATGCTCCTCGTTATGATTCTGTTTGTAAAGCTGTATGTTGTTGCTCGTCTGAGCTTTGTGACTAGTTTCTCATGAAACTTTTATGATGCTTGGAACAGAAACGGCCAGCCGCCACTTCATCCAGTTCGTCGCGGCATCATACCCCTTCTCGATCTCGAGCTCAGGCGTCAAATGATGCCGCGGTAATACGTTATATGAAGGCTCGACTTGCGAAACAGGAGCAGGAACTGGCGAGTGCCCGAAGCGAGCTGGAAAGGATGAGGGCAAGGCCTGCTTTACCCACCCAACGGGAGGAGTATGTGCTTGGCGAGATGGAGATCGTGAACAGACAGCTCGAGTGTAAGCATGACTGCCTTGATCTTATGAGTTCACAGCCTGTTCTTTTTTGTTCACCCAACTTGTGTTGTTGCAGGTTTTGTTCAAGATTTCCAGGCGGAGCAGGCTCGCGTGGATGAGCAGTTGAACATGGCAACTGACGAACCCACGACTGGCCGCCAGCACTTTCGATTGGACAAGCACCGAGCACGCATACTCGCGACTCTGCAAGATCGGGTGTGGCGGAGCACTATGCTTCTTGAATTGTGCAGGTCGGCCTTCAGTCGAATCAACCAGATGGTTTTTCCGACTGGGCCACAACCTCAAGGAATCCACGCGTTGCTCGATCTCTTCCGGTCAACAGGTTCCATTCGAGGCTTCATCACCCAGAAGCTTGTGGACGGTGCCAACGCAACCATGGCATATCTCCGAAGTCAACGTCCAAATTTGCAGCTACGTCCACCCGTGCCTGGATCGTCTTTGTCCCAGTCGAATCTTGACGAAACATTCGATCACGCGAGGACATTGGTTGATTGCTATCAAGCGCAACTTATGGGCCCTGTTCTTCCAGCAAAGGATGAACCAGAAGATTAGGGTATTTATGTATAGGGAACAGCCCCCGAGTGTAAATTTGCCACTTAGTACATATTTGTTCACTTGTATGTATGCAGCCCCCGAGTGTATCGAGTGGGGTTTATGAAAAACAGTTTACATGAATTACATAGCCCCCGAGTGCTCGAGTGAGGTTATGAATTTTATGAGAGTTGAAGCTTCAACTTATGCCTGCAGGCTCAGCCCCCGAGTGATTGATTGGGGTTGAGCAACTTTTTCCTTTGTGTTTAGTGTTACGATCCAGCCCCCGAGTATTCGAGTGTGGCTGAATTATTATGTTTGAAGGAGCGAAAGCTTTTATGTTATGAGGAGCTCAGCCCCCGAGCATACGGGTGAGGCTAAGTTTTGTGCTGATAAGCTATGCGAGTATAAGCAGGAAAAGTATGAGGAATTTATTGACTATATTCCATTTATGAATGTTAGGCTGCAGGCCGCCTCATTAAAAACCTTCCAGTCCCCTTAGGTACCCTGGTAAGGAAAAGAGCGCGTCTGAAACCTGCAGCCATCCGACATATGAGCCTATTACATTATGCGACTGAGCAATCTAAGCATAGAAACGGCGCAGCTGCGCAACGTTCCAAGGATTGTGGAGAGTTCGCCGGTCTTCGCATGCTTCAGTCTGTATGCTCCACCACCTATGACCTCGGTGATGATGAAGGGTCCTTCCCATGGAGAAGCAAGTTTATGCACCTTCTTTTGCTTCAGTCGAAGTACCAAGTCACCCACCTCGAAGGACCTGGTACGCAGTCGACGGCTGTGATAGTTGCGTAGATCTTGCTGGTAGACAGCTGTACGTGCTAGCGCTGTGTTGCGTGCTTCTTCGAGCAAGTCGACTGCATCTTCGAGTGCTTCATCTGCATCTTCTTCATTGTATGCTTCGACCTTGGTGCGTTGAACCTTACGTCTGATGGCAGGATTGCCTCTGCGCCGTAGACCATGAAGAATGGAGTGAATTGTGTTGAGGCGTTGGGTGTTGTGCGTAGGCTCCATAGCACAGACGGGAGCTCTTCTACCCAAGCACCCGCAGCCCTTTTGAGTGGCACCAGGAGGCGCTTCTTGATTCCACTCGTCACAAGCCCATTGGCCTTTTCGACTTGGCCGTTTGATTGCGGGTGCGCCACAGATGCATAATTGAGCGTGATATCTTGCTCTTTGCAGAAGGATTTGAATTCCTCAGCCGTGAAGTTTGTACCGTTGTCAGTGATGATGCTATTTGGCACACCAAAGCGGTATATGATGGATTTTATGAAATTGACTGCTGTAGTGGCAGTCGAACTTGTGATGGGTACTGCTTCAATCCACTTGGTGAACTTGTCGACCGCCACCAGAAGGTGAGTATGCCCTCCATGGGAGGATTTTTTGAGTGGCCCAACCATATCGAGCCCCCACTGGGCGAAAGGCCAGGCCAATGGTATTGTCTTCAACGCCGATGCGGGTGCGTGCGGCTTTGTGGCGAATTTTTGGCAGCCGATGCACCTTTTGACTATGTCCTCCGCGTCTTTGAGTGCTGTGGGCCAGTAGAAGCCTGCGCGAAAGGCTTTGGCTACGAGTGATCGACTGCTGGCGTGATGCCCGCAAGTACCTGCATGAATATCACGAAGGATGGCTTGGCCATCTTCAAATGCTATGCAACGCTGGAACATACCTGATATGCTGCGTTTGTAAAGTTCACCGTTGATGACAGTGTATGCTTTAGATCGTCGAGTGACGCGTCTTGACTCTGTGAAGTCTTCGGGTACCTCGCCGCGGAGTATGTATGCGAGGAAGGGTTGAGTCCAAGTTGGCTCGATGAGGAGTACCTCGACTGGTGGGTCCTCTGTGCTAGGTGTTTTGCTCTTGGCTGGTGCGGCTGGTGCAGGAGTTGCCGCTTCTTTTTGATTGATCTGTGCTCTATGCGCTCGAAGAAGACACCAGGTGGCACTGGTGCTTTGGTCGCACCAATGTTGGCTAACTTATCTGCTTCTTCATTGCTTTCACGCCCTATGTGCCGCAACTCGCAGCCTTCGAAGCTGCCCTCCATGATGTTGTACAGGTCACGGTAGGCGATCATGTTATCTGCGATTGCGTCACAGCCTTCATTGTTTGCTGCACCACCAAATTCGAGTCGCCGTAGATCATCAGTCGAGTGCACCCGAGGCTTTGGCCATCCTCATGCCATGGATCAGAGCCTCGTATTCTGCTTCGTTATTGGATGGGAACTCGAACCCCATTTGTAGGATGTAGCGGAGCTTGTCGCCTTTTGGTGATATGAGGATGACACCTGCGCCTGCGCCTTCGTTTTTCTTCGAGCCATCAAAGTACATGGTCCAGGAATTGGACACATCTGGTGCTCCTGGGAGCTGAGCTTCAATCCACTCGGTGTGGAAGTCGGGTAAACTTGTGCTTTGATGGCCTTCGGGTAATCATACTTGATGTCTCTTGGTGCTAGCTCGATGAGCCATTTTGCTACTCGCCCAGTGCATTGGGGTTTGTGAGGATGTCCCCGATCCCTGAAGTGCTGATTACAGTGATCGGGTGCTCGGAGAAGTAATGCGTCAGCTTCCTTGAGGACATGAACACGGCGTATGCCAGCTTCTGATAGTGCGGGTACCGCTGCTTTGATGTGGAGAGCACTTCACTCAAGTAATAGACTGGACGTTGTATGCTTTGGGTGTGTCCCTCCTCTCTGCGTTCGACCACAAGAACAGTGCTCACCACCCTATTAGTTGCAGAGACATATAGGTATAGTGGCTCGCGTTCCCTTGGTGCTACGAGGATTGGAGGGCTTGTGAGGACTCTCTTGAGGTCCGTGAAGGCTGCTTCGGCTTCTGGCGTCCACTCGAACTTATCTGCCTTCTTCATCAGTCGATAGAACGGGAGTGCTTTTTCGCCTAGCTTGCTGATGAATCGACTGAGTGCTGCTACTCTACCCGCCAACTTTTGCACGTCGTGGAGCTTTGAAGGCCTTTGCATCGTCAAGATGGCCTGTATTTTCTCCGGGTCCGCCTCGATTCCTCGAGCTGAGACTAGATACCCGAGGAGTTGCCCGGCTGGCACGCCGAACGTGCACTTCTTCGGGTTGAGCTTGATGTGGAAGCGTTTGAGGTTTGCGAATGTCTCCGCAAGTCATCGAGTAGCGTGCTTTCTTCTCTTGTGGTGATGACGATGTCATCTACATAGACCTGGACGTTTCGCCCAATCTGCTTCTTGAGGCAATCTTGCATCATGCGCTGATAGGTTGCGCCTGCGTTTTTGAGCCCGAAAGGCATTGTGGTGTAGCAGTAGACCCCGAGTGGGGTTATGAACGCCGTTTTTTCTTCATCCTCTTCCTTCATCCTTATCTGGTGGTAACCCGAGTAAGCATCCAGGAAGGACAAGCGAGCGCACCCGGCGGTGGAGTCGACGATCTGGTCGATTCGAGGTAGTGGAAAGTGATCCTTTGGACAGCACTTATTGAGTGCTGTAAAATCTACACACATCCGCAGGATGTCTGTATGCTTCTTCTCTACAAGTACGGGGTTGGCCACCCATTGTGATTTCTTGATCTCTCTGATGAATCCTGCTGCGAGTAGCCTGTCGACTTCGGCTTCGACTGCAGTTCTTTTTGGGCCGGATATGCGGCGCATTGTTTGTTTGACTGGTTTAGCACCTGGAAGTAGCTGGAGAGAGTGCTCGGCGAATTCCCTGGGAATACCTGGCATGTCTGCTGGACACCATGCAAATATATCCCAGTTCTCACGGAGGAATTCGACGAGCGCGCTTTCCTATGCGATAGGCAGACTCGACGAGACATTGACTGTCTTGGTCGGGTCAGTCGGGTGCACCTGATGCGATCTTGTGTCGTTGGTGGCACTGAATGCTCTGTCGACTGCCACCTTTTTGTGCTCTGGCATAAGTGTTCGATCGTTGGAGACCGCTAGATCAGCGAGTGTTGCTTCCATGCCAAACATCTCAGAGATTTTGCTGAATTCTCGGTCGCAAGAGTCAGACTTTTGGAAGTTCCCCTTGACTGTGATTACTCCTTTTGGTCCAGGCATCTTCAGCTGGAGGTATGCGTAATGTGGCACCGCCATGAATCGAGCGAACGTCGGGCGTCCAAGTATAGCATGGTATTGTGATTTCCAGTCGACCACTTCGAACTCAATCGACTCTGTCCTGAAGTGGTGCTTGTCCCCGAACGTTACGTCGAGTTGTATGGTGCCCTCTGGGCTTATTGCTTTCCCTGGAACGATACCGTGGAAGGTATTTGAGATCTTGGCAGGTTTTCGACTGACCTGTTCATTTTGCGGAGCGTATCTGCGAAGATGATGTTTATGCCGCTCCCACCATCCATGAAGACCTTGGACATGGCGTAGCCTCCAATTTGCGCGTCGAGTACCAGAGCAGAGTGCCCTGGTCGAACAACCGATGGAGGGTGGTCCTCTTTGCTGAAGCTTATTGTGGTTTCGGCTCCCTTCAAGTACTCTGTTACCGCAGGAGGTGACATGACCGCCATGTTTACCTGTCGAGTGCGAAGTTTTTGCTCCCTGTTGGAAGGTCGACCTTTCTGTATCATGTACATCTGCCCTTGGGGCGGAGGGTACTGTGGTTCGTCCACCCGAGGCACGGGCTGTATGGCACCCGCGAGATTTCCGCCTGGGGCAGGCTGTGGTGGCGGAGGTGGTGCCATCAGAACAGGCACGTTGTTTGGCTGAGGCACGGGTGCAGGTGCTTGTGCGGCTGCTGCCTTTCTGCGATTTTAGCTGTCACTGCGCCCGTGACTTGCGCCAATCCTTCCTCTTGTAGCTGTCACTGCGTTGGCTGTCTCGACGATCATCTCGACTGTCTCGCCGATCATCTCGACTGTCTCGCCGATCTTCCGACCGTCGGTCGCTTCTGTCCTGGTCATTGCGGGGTGTGGAGAACCCAGCCGCCATGAATTCGGGTCTGTCATCGTCGTAATGACGTTTTGAACGTTTGCGCCTTCGGTCGTCTCTGTATGAGTCTCTATGGTTTCGACTGCTATTCTCATGTTTGTCACGGGTGAGGACCCTCGTGTGGTGCGTGCCATATCCTCTCCATCTGCCCACTCAGTCGCGATCTGCAAGAGGTGGGCTACAAATTTTGGCTTTTGGCGGCCAAGTGCTTCTTTGAAGTCTCGCCTGGCGAGGCCCATGACGAAAGCATCCATGGCCATATCTTCTGAAACCACTCCAACTGAGTTACGTATCTCAGTCCATCGTCTGATGTATGACCTCAACGTTTCGTCTGAACGCTGAACGCAGGCCCGCAGCTCCTCGAATGTTTTCGGGCGCTCACATAGAGGCTCGAAATTTTTGACGAAATCCCTGCGGAAGTGATCCCACAAGTCGTATGTTGATGGGGGTAGGGCCTTGAGCCAGTCGTGAGCTGTGCCTTCGAGCATGAGTCGTATGTACTGCATGGCTGTAGTGTTGGTGCCCTGCTGGCACGCAACTGCCAGCCTGTAATCTTCCAGCCACCCGGAAGGTTCTTGTCGACCCGTGTATTTGGGCTGTTCGGATGTGAGTTTGAATCCTTTGGGCATCCGTGTCTCGCGGACGCGTCGAGTGAAGCACAGAGCTCCATGTGGCTCAGGCTCTCGATCAGAGTATGAGTCGCTACTGTATGATCTGCGTGATCTGCTTCTGGACCTGCGCCTTCGCGAGCCGCTTCTTTCCTTTGAGTGGTGGCGACGACCACTGTGATTATGCTCTTCCCGAGCTGCGTCGACTAGGGCACGGTCTCGACTCCCACCTGGAGTTCTTGGAACTTGGCGTATGGCCTTTGCAGCTAAGGCGAGTGATTTGATCTGTTGGTGGTGTAGTTTTGCATTGGGGTCATCCGCTGGGGGCTTGATTGCCTCCAGGTATGCTGCAGCGGTGTAGAGAGCACCTGCTGCTGTTTTGGGCACCGGCAGTCCTTCCTCGTCGTATGTCATGAAGGAGTTGCCTAAGTTGCGGTTGAGTGCCGCCTTCTCGCCTGGCGAGAGGTGTGACAACCTTGATCTGCGTCCTGTGTCTGCTCGCCCGGTGGAGCTCAGGGGGAGCTGTCTTCTGCGCACACTCGACAAGCTAGCTTGCTTTTTGCGTTCTTCGAGTGTGGCTCTTATCTGCTTCAGTCGAAGTGACTCCTGCCAGTTGAAGTACTGGAAGGTCAACATCTCTTCTTGTGTTGCGTCTGCTGGCATCATTGTGCACTCCTTGATAAATTTATCTGCTTTTGCTGCCATCTCAGCAGTGATTGTGAGGGTTGTGGCTCCGTCCGGCATAGTGACTGTGCACGGGAATTCTGTAGGCCTGCGGCTGGCCGCAGTTTCTGATGTTTCTGCGGCGATGGCCACATAGACCTGCTGTGGTATGACCCGAGGGTATATGCATGTACTTTCGAGTCCCGTCATGGACTCGACATCTTCATCGAGGCTCATGTCTGAGCCTGTATGTTCATCGAGTGGTTCGTCTGGACGGATCTCGCAGTCGACGTCTTCGTCGCCTATGCTCATCTCGGCGTCGGCGAGGTTGTTATGAGTCTCGAAGTCGAGGTTGTTGTTGGCGCAGATCTCGGAGTCGACGTGGTTGTCGGTATGAGTTTCGAGGTCGTCGAAGTCGCTGAGGGAGATCCCGCAGTCGAAACTATCCTCGAGTGGGAGATCCAGCTCGGGTTCGTTTGTGCGGTATGCTGATTCGGCCTCCTCGCCCTGGAGCTCTTCAATGAGCTCGCGCATCTCTCGTGTGGACATGGTTGTTGCAGACGAACAAGCTTGGAGGGTCGATGATGGTATGGACGCAGTGGAAAGATCCGCAGTCGAAGGAGCCGCAGCCGATGGAGCCTCGGGTGCGAAAGTCGCGAGTTGGCATGGATCCGTCAAGTCCTGCACACCAAGCTTGTTGACGAAAAAATTGAATGAACCAACGGTTAAACCCAAACCTGACTCGAGATCGGAGAAGGCCTCCTGGAATCCTGGCGAGTGTGGCTCGAAATCCATCAGAGGATCCGATGTGCTTTTTGCGGGTGAAGCTGGCGTGTTGCCGTTTATCGAGTGAGCCGGCGAGTTGCCGTGTGCCGCCTGAGTCGGCGAGTTCTGGTTTGTCGATGCAGCCGGCGAGTTGCCGTTTGTAGATCCGATCGGCGAGTCGCTGTTTTCCGATGGAACCGAAGAAACCGCGAGTCCAGCACTATTCTTTCCCACAGACGACGCCAATTGACGAGGTGTACCCTCATCAAATCCCATGGTTAAGGACCTAGGGTTGAGATTATGGGGAGAGAACGTGGTAGTACTGGTAGTTTCGTCGGCTGACAAGCAGAGGCAAGATTTACCCAGGTTCAGGCCCCTCGGGTGGAGGTAAAGACCCTACTTCCTGCTTGTCTGGTATTGATTGTGGATTATGCGATTACAGGGGAGCTCCGGCGAGTTGATGTTCTCGCAAGAGCTTTTGTGGTTCGTGTATGGCTTGGTCCCAGATCGGTACCCCTCCCAGCCTTTAAATAGGCTGGGTCTCGGGAGTTTGTAACCGACCTAGTTTACACATAAGGAAAGCCTAAACCGACTATGCCTATGTCTAGTCTTGGAGGGTACTCCATCTTCTTGGGCCTCTTGTCTTGGGCTTCGAGTAGGCTCTTCGATATTGGGCCTTAGTCGTTACGTGCACCAGGTACCCTCATAGTAGGGTACCCGATATGTATACCATGTCAGCTTGTAAACTTTAACGCTCACCTTTTTGGCTTCTGTCCCTGGTACAGATGGCACCGTCTGAGTTCTTCAGGGAGACCACCGCCGTACACGTTCCCGGCTTTCCTCAGTACCTCGCTGAGATTTGGGACCACCTCTACCCAGGCTCGACTCCCCGATCTACCGCGTGTTCTACAACCATCCCGACGGGGGCGCTACTGAGTTCGTCGCCACCGTCCACCTGCGCTCAGAGCCGATGGCCGATGGAAACGTCCAGGCCATTACTTCCGGTGTCTCTACTCAGGCGACCCGAGCCATACAGGAGGCTGCAGGAGACACCATCGTCTTCCTTCGCACGTACGACCCGGTCATGAGGCAGTGCACCCGTTACGTCTACTTCCTGAGGCTAGATCTAGCCAACGGGGACGTCCTTTTCCCCAACCCAGGTGACACCAGCTCAGCCCTCACCGCTCTCCTTCGGTACACCACTCTCCTCCACCAGTACCTCCACGTTACCCTTCTCCAGTTTGCCTCGCTTCGCGCCAACGTGGCCATGGCTGAGATGGCACGGGCATCTGGAGCTGGTTCCTCTCGCCACCCACCTCGGTTCCCCACCTTTACCCGTAGCTCCTCGACCAGATCAGGAGGGGACTCATCTCCACTCTTGCACCCCACGGTTCGCCACCACCTTTCCGCACTCGTAGCAGCACTACTCGCCACTTCTCGCGTTTCACCCTGTTCGCCCCACCGGGTCACGAGCTCAGCGTCGTCGTGTCCGTGCCGACACCCCCACCCGCTCTGGAGACTCCCGAGGCGACCCGCTTCCCCCGACTACAGCCTCAAGGGGGAAGACATCGACATCATCGCACCAGCGACACCCCTCGAGATGGAGTTCTAGACGCCCGGAGACTGCATCGCCTAGTGTATCTTACTTTTCCGTTGTATCGCGCGCTCGAATAAGAAAGTGGTAGAGTTGTATCCCGCTTCTTGTATCTTGTATCATGTAACTTGTACCGAGTAGCTTGTATCTTTCATCATGTATTTCGTGTTGTGTAAGCAAGTAACTAGAATCTTGTAACTCAACCAGCCATTGTATATTACCGTGCTTTGTTGTCTTTGCAAACCTTGTTTCCATTTGGTTTTCTTGGATGTTGCACTTTTCCCCATATGGATGCTCATGGTACGCGTCACCAGATTCAACCATCCAGGATGAGGCCCAATAGCAGTGCAAGTGGCAGCCAAGGAACCCCGGTTCGTCGTTCCGCACGACAAGCGGGCGAGGATCCCGTGCCCCCGCAATCACCTCGTCCTCCACCAACTCAGGAACCGAGCCCGAGTCAGTTCATGATGATGATGGATGAGCGTCACACTCAGCACCTGACATAGATCATGAGAGAGTTTGGCACATATATGCAAGCCCAAGGTGCCCCACACACAGGCCGCTCAAAGCTGCAGGATTTCCAGCGTACTCAGCCACCCAAGTTCTCGGAAGCTGACGACCCACTTGAGGCTGACGATTGGCTCCGCACCATGGGAAAGAAACTAGAGCTCGCGCGCGTTGACGAGCAGGACAAGGTGCTCTTCGCCACCCACTACCTTGAAGGCCCTGCCAACGTTTGGTGGGACAATGAAAAGGACGCGAGGGGCAATGGAACCCGCGGTCACCTGGACAGAATTCCAGGAAGCTTTCCGCAAGCCCTATACCCTCAATCCTGATAAAAATGAAACAACAGGAATTTCTGGCACTCACCCAAGGCAGCAAATCCATCAATGAATATCTGACCAAGTTCAACAACCTCGCTCGCTATGCACCGAGGACACCAACACAGAGGAAAAGAAGAAAGACAGGTTCCTTCATGGAATGCATCAGGCCATAAAGACTCAGCTCAGCGTCCTACAGTTCCCAGATTTTCAGGCCATGATCAACACTGCGCTAATCTCAGAAAAGGAGCACCGCACAATTTATGACTCTCACAAGCGGAAGTTCGAGCCACGCAAGAACCAGCATGAAGGAGCTACCTCAAAGCCACGCACATGGCAGCCCAACAACCGGATCTCAACACCTCAGAACACCTGGAATCAACCAGGAAGGATGGATATCCCCGTGAAGGATTCTACCACAAGCGCCCCTTAGTGGATGATGCAAGAGGGAGAACTCCTGCTTAAGTGTGGCAAGACAGGACACTACATCAAGGATTGCCCCCTTTCACAACAGCAACGGCAACAACAACTCCAACAGCAACCACCCTGCTGGTGCAATCAAGCCACCTCAAGTTGCCCGTGTCCACCACTGTCCGCGGAAGAAGAAGCTTACGAAGCTTCAGATGTAGTGCTTGGTACGTGTACTATCAACACTAAACCCGCGCTGATTTTATTCGATTCTGGAGCTTCACCTCTTTCATCTCGAAGGATTTTGTTGCCAAACAACCGTTTTCCCGTTTCCCCTTTGGGCCATCTTTGGCGATACAAACCCTGCTCAGAGATGAAAACAAACACCGTTTGTCAAGACTGACGTCAGCATCAATCGAGTGAAATTCCCAGCTCAGCTCAACACTCTCAACGTGCCCGGTCTCGACGCCATCTCATCTACTCCAAAAATGATGAACAAGGTATTCATGGAGTATCTCGACAAGTTCGTCGTGGTATTCATCGACGACATCCTCATCTACTCCAAAATGAGGAAGAGCACGCCGAACATCTCAGATTGGTTCTCGGAAGACTGCGTGAACAGCAGCTTTATGCCAAGTACAGCAAGTGCCAGTTTTGGTTAAAGGAAGTGGAGTTCCTAGGACATGTATTGTCAGGAGCGGTGTAGCCGTGAACCCGACAAGATCTCTGATGTGCTGAACTGGAAAAACACCCACCAATGTGTCAGAAGTCAGAAGCTTCCTCGGGTTGGCTGGTTACTACCGAAGGTTCATTGAAAACTTTTCCAAGATAGCCAAGCCCATGACGGACTTGTTGAAGAAATCGCAAGTATGCCTGGACAGATGAATGTGAAGAAAGCTTCAACGAGTTAAAGACCCGTTAACCACAGCCCCATACTAGTACTGCCCGATGATGGCAAGGATTTCACTGTATACTGTGATGCATGTAGAAATGGGCTAGGGGCCGTTCTCATGCAAGAAGGGAAGGTCATTGCATATTTATCAAAGCAACTGAAGACCATGAGCAGAATTACCCCACACACGACTTGGAATTGGCACTTTCATACTCGCCCTGAAGACTTGGCGACATCACCTTAATGGTCAAAGATGCGAGATTACACAGATCACAAAAGAAGTACATTTTCACCCAGCCTGACCTCAACCTGAGGCAAAGAAGGTGGCTTGAAGTAATCAAGGACTACGACCTTGGGATTCATTACCATCTAGGAAAGGCCAACGTGGTAGCAGATGCCCTAAGCAGGAAGCCCCCAAACATGCAGCCAAGTTTAGAGAAAGAGTTCGCAAAGCTAAATTTATGCGTGGGAAGCAAGGCCTATTTAAGCACCCTGGAGGTGAAACCCAACTTGAGGAAGAGATAAAAACTGAGCAGGCCAACGACCCGGTAATAAAAGGGATCAAGATCAAAATACCACTGGGCAAGGCCAAGGAATTTTCCGTGGACAGTCAAGGAGTGCTCCGCTACGATAATGCCTTTGTGTACCCGACAAGGCCGCGCTAAAACAGCAATTTCTCAAGGAAGCCCACGAGTCTGCCTATTCTATCCACCCGGGAAGTACCAAGATGTACCAAGATTTGAAGCAAATATTCTGGTGGTCCGGTATGAAGAAGGAGATCGCCTACTATGTCGCATGCTGCAACGTAGTAACCTAGTGAAAGCCGAGCACCAAAACCGCGGGATTTCTTCAACCCCTTAAGGTGCCCGAGTGGAAGTGGGACATATATGTATGGATTTCATCGTC